>JAKSZU010000040.1:0-600000 GCA_026018925.1 Tupaia tana
TTTAGGGCTATTGTTAGTTTTCGGTTCAGTGTTACGGTTGGAGATCGCGTCAGGGTCAGGTTATGGTTGGGGTTGAGCTTCAGGTGTCCGCCTAGGGTTAGGGTTAGGTCTATGATTTGAGTTAGGCTTCAGGTTAGGTTGGGTTTGAACTTAGTTTGAGGGAGTAAGTTTAGGGTTACTGTTAGTTTTCGGTTCAGTGTTACGGTTGGAGTTAGCGTGAGGGTCAGGTTAGGGTTGGGGTTGAGCTTAAGGTGTCCGCCTAGGGTTAGGGTTAGGTGTATCGTTTGATATAGGCTTCAGGTTAGGTTAGGTTTGAACTTATTTTGAGAGAGTAAGTTTAGGGCTACTGTTAGTTTTCGGGTAACTTTTATGGTTGGAGTTAGGGTCAGGGCCAGGTTAGGGTTGGGGTTGAGCTTAAGGTGTCCGCCAAGGGTTAGGGTTAGGTCTATCTTTTGAGTTAGGCTTCAGGTTAGGTTAGGTTTGAAGTTAGTTTGAGGGAGTAAGTTTAGGGCTACTGTTAGTTTTCGGTTCAGTGTTACGGTTGGAGATAGCGTCAGGGTCAGGTTAGGGTTGGTGTTGAGCTTCAGGTGTCCACCTAGGGTTAGGGTTAGGTCTATGGTTTGAGTTAGGCTTGAGGTTAGGTTAGGTTTGAACTTAGTTTGAGGGGAGTAAGTTTAGGGCTACTGTTAGTTTTCGGGTAACTGTTACAGTTGGAGTAAGCGTCAGGGTCAGGTTATGGTGGGTGTTAAGCATTAGGTGTCTGCCTAGGGTTAGGGTTAGGTCTATGATTTGATTTAGGCTTCAGCTTAGGTTAGGTTTCAACTTAGTTTGAGGGAGTCAGTTTAGGGCTACTGTTAGTTTTCGATTAACTGTTACGGTTGGAGTAAGCATCAGGATCCGGTTAGGTTTGGGGTTGAGCTTAAGGTGTCCTCCTAGGGTTAGGGTTAGGTGTATGGTTTGATTTAGGCTTCAGGTTACGTTAGGTTTGAACTTAGTTTGAGGGAGTAAGTTTAGGGCTACTGTTTGTTTTCGGTTCAGTGTTACGGTTGAAGTTAGCGGGAGGGTCAGGTCAGGGTTGGGGTTGAGCTTAACGTGTCCGCCTAGGGTTAGGGTTAGGTGTAGGGTTTGATTTAGGCTTCAGGTTAGGTTAGGTTTGAACTTAGTTTGATGGAATAAATTTAGGGCTACTGTTTGTTTTCGGGTAACTGTTACGGTTGGAGTTAGCGTCAGGTCCAGGTTAAGGTTGGGGTTCAGCTAATGGTGTCCGCCTAGGGTTAGGGTTAGGTGTTTGGTTTGATTTAGGCTTCAGGTTAGGTTAGGTTTGAATTTAGTTTGAGGGAGTAAGTTTAGGGCTACTGTCAGTTTTCGGTTAACTGTTACAGTTGGAGTAAGCGTCAGGGTCAGTTTAGGGTGGGGGTTAAGCATAAGGTGTCCGCCTAGGGTTAGGGTTAGGTCTATTATTTGAGTTAGGCTTCAGGTTAGGTTACGTTTGAACTTAGTTTGAGGGAGTAAGTTTAGGGCTACTGTTAGTTTTCGGTTCAGTGTTACGATTGGAGATTGCGTCAGGGACAGGTTAGGGTTGGGGTTGAGCTTCAGGTGTCCGCCTAGGGTTAGGGTTAGGTCTATGGATTGAGTTAGGCTTCACTTTAGGTTAGGTTTGAACTTAGTTTGAGGGAGTAAGTTTAGGGCTATTGTTAGTTTTCGGTTCAGTGTTACGGTTGGAGATAGCGTCAGGTTCAGGTTAGGGTGGGAGTTAAGCATAAGGTGTCCGCCTAGGGTTAGGGTTAGGTCTATGGTTTGAGTTAGGCTTCAGGATAGGTTAGGTTTGAACTTAGTTTGAGGGAGTAAGTTTAGGGCTGCTGTTAGTTTTCGGTACAGTGTTACGTTTGGAGTTAGCGTGAGGGTCAGGTTTGGGTAGGGGTTGAGCTTAAGGTGTCTACCTAGGGTTAGGGTTAGGTGTATGGTTTGATTTAGGCTTCAGGTTAGGTTAGGTTTCAACTTAGTTTGAGGGAGTAAGTTTAGGGCTACTGTTAGTTTTCGGGTAACTGTTATGGTTGGAGTTAGCGTCAGGGCCAGGTTCAGGTTGGGGTTGACCTTGAGTTGTGCGCCTAGGGTTAGGGTTAGGTCTATGGTTTGAGTTAGGCTTCAGGTTAGGTTAGGTTTGAACTTAGTTTGAGGGAGTAAGTTTAGGGCTACTGTTAGTTTTCGGGTAACTGTTATGGTTGGAGTTAGAGTCAGGGCCAGGTTAGGGTTGGGGTTGAGCTTAATGTGTCCGCCAAGGGTTAGGGTTAGGTCTATCTTTTGAGTTAGGCTTCAGGTTACGTTAGGTTTGAACTTAGTTGAGGGAGTAAGTTTAGGGCTACTGTTAGTTTTCGGTTCAGTGTTACGGTTGGAGATAGCGTCAGGGTCAGGTTAGGGTTGGGGTTGAGCTTCAGGTGTCGGCCTAGGGTTAGGGTTAGGTCTATGGTTTGAGTTAGGCTTCAGGTTAGGTTAGGTTTGAACTTAGTTTGAGGGAGTAAGTTTAGGGATATTGTTTGTTTTAGCTTCAGTGTTACGGTTGGAGATAGTGTCAGGGTCACGTTAGGGTTGGGGTTGAGCTTCAGGTGTCCGCCTAGGGTTAGGGTTAGGTCTATGGTTTGAGTTAGGCTTCAGGTTAGTTTAGGTTTGAACTTAGTTTGAGGGAGTAAGTTTAGGGCTACTGTTAGTTTTCGGTTCAGTGTTACGGTTGGATTTAGCGTGAGGGTCAGGTTAGGGTTGGGGTTGAGCTTCAGGTGTCCGCCTAGGGTTAGGGTTAGGTGTATCGTTTGATTTAGGCTTCAGGTTAGGTTAGGTTTGAAGTTAGTTTGAGGGAGTAAGTTTAGGGCTACTGTTAGTTTTCGGTTCAGTGTTACGGTTGGAGATAGCGTCAGGGTCAGGTTAGGGTTGGGGTTGAGCTTCAGGTGTCAACCTAGGGTTAGGGTTAGGTCTATGGTTTGAGTTAGGCTTCAGGTTAGGTTAGGTTTGAACTTAGTTTGAGGGAGTAAGTTTAGGGCTACTGTTAGTTTTCGGGTAACTGTTACAGTTGGAGTAAGCGTCAGGGTCAGGTTATGGTGGGGGTTAAGCATTAGGTGTCCGCCTAGGGTTAGGGTTAGGTCTATGATTTGATTTAGGCTTCAGCTTATGTTAGGTTTCAACTTAGTTTGAGGAGTCAGTTTAGGGCTACTGTTAGTTTTCGATTAACTGTTACGGTTGGAGTAAGCATCAGGATCAGGTTAGGTTTGGGGTTGAGCTTAAGGTGTCCTCCTAGGGTTAGGGTTAGGTGTATGGTTTGATTTAGGCTTCAGGTTAGGTTAGGTTTGAACTTATTTTGAGGGAGTAAGTTTAGGGCTACTGTTTGTTTTCGGTTCAGTGTTACGGTTGAAGTTAGCGGGAGGGTCAGGTCAGGGTTGGGGTTGAGCTTAACGTGTCCGCCTAGGGTTAGGGTTAGGTGTAGGGTTTGATTTATGCTTCAGGTTAGGTTAGGTTTGAACTTAGTTTGATGGAATAAATTTAGGGCTACTGTTTGTTTTCGGGTAACTGTTACGGTTGGAGTTAGCGTCAGGTCCGGGTTAGGGTTGGGGTTCAGCTAATGGTGTCCGCCTAGGGTTAGGGTTAGGTGTTTGGTTTCATTTAGGCTTCAGGTTAGGTTAGGTTTGAAGTTAGTTTGAGGGAGTAAGTTTAGGGCTACTGTTAGTTTTCGGTTCAGTGTTACGGTTGGAGATAGCGTCAGGGACAGGTTAGTGTTGGGGTTGAGCTTCAGGTGTCCGCCTAGGGTTAGTGTTAGGTCTATGGTTTGAGTTAGGCTTCACTTTAGGTTAGGTTTGAACATACTTTGAGGGAGTAAGTTTAGGGCTATTGTTAGTTTTCGGTTCAGTGTTACGGTTGGAGATAGCGTCAGGGTCAGGTTAGGGTGGGAGTTAAGCATAAGGTGTCCGCCTAGGGTTAGGGTTAGGTCTATGGTTTGAGTTAGGCTTCAGGTTAGGTTAGGTTTGAACTTAGTTTGAGGGAGTAAGTTTAGGGCTACTGTTAGTTTTCGGTACAGTGTTACGTTTGGAGTTAGCGTGAGGGTCAGGATAGGGTTGGGGTTGAGCTTAAGATGTCCGCCTAGGGTTAGGGTTAGGTCTGTGTTTTGAGTTAGGCTTCAGGTTAGGTTAGGTTTGAACTTAGTTTGAGGGAGTAAGTTTAGGGCTATTGTTAGTTTTCGGTTCAGTGTTACGGTTGGAGATAGCGTCAGGGTCAGGTTATGGTTGGGGTTGAGCTTCAGGTGTCCGCCTAGGGTTAGGGTTAGGTCTATGTTTTGAGTTAGGCTTCAGGTTAGGTTGGGTTTGAACTTAGTTTGAGGGAGTAAGTTTAGGGTTACTGTTAGTTTTCGGTTCAGTGTTACGGTTGGAGTTACCGTGAGGGTCAGGTTAGGGTTGGGGTTGAGCTTAAGGTGTCCGCCTAGGGTTAGGGTTAGGTGTATCGTTTGATATAGGCTTCAGGTTAGGTTAGGTTTGAACTTATTTTGAGAGAGTAAGTTTAGGGCTACTGTTAGTTTTCGGGTAACTTTTATGGTTGGAGTTAGCGTCAGGGCCAGGTTAGGGTTGGGGTTGAGCTTAAGGTGTCCGCCAAGGGTTAGGGTTAGGTCTATCTTTTGAGTTAGGCTTCAGGTTAGGTTAGGTTTGAAGTTAGTTTGAGGGAGTAAGTTTAGGGCTACTGTTAGTTTTCGGTTCAGTGTTACGGTTGGAGATAGCGTCAGGGTCAGGTTAGGGTTGGTGTTGAGCTTCAGGTGTCCACGTAGGGTTAGGTTTAGGTCTATGGTTTGAGTTAGGCTTGAGGTTAGGTTAGGTTTGAACTTAGTTTGAGGGAGAAAGTTTAGGGCTACTGTTAGTTTTCGGGTAACTGTTACAGTTGGAGTAAGCGTCAGGGTCAGGTTATGGTGGGGGTTAAGCATTAGGTGTCCGCCTAGGGTTAGGGTTAGGTCTATGATTTGATTTAGGCTTCAGCTTAGGTTAGGTTTCAACTTAGTTTGAGGGAGTCAGTTTAGGGCTACTGTTAGTTTTCGATTAACTGTTACGGTTGGAGTAAGCATCAGGATCAGGTTAGGTTTGGGGTTGAGCTTAAGGTGTCCTCCTAGGGTTAGGGTTAGGTGTATGGTTTGATTTAGGCTTCAGTTTAGGTTAGGTTTGAACTTAGTTTGAGGGAGTAAGTTTAGGGCTACTGTTTGTTTTCGGTTCAGTGTTACGGTTGAAGTTAGCGGGAGGGTCAGGTCAGGGTTGGGGTTGAGCTTAACGTGTCCGCCTACGGTTAGGGTTAGGTGTAGGGTTTGATTTAGGCTTCAGGTTAGGTTAGGTTTGAACTTAGTTTGATGGAATAAATTTAGGGCTACTGTTTGTTTTCGGGTAACTGTTACGGTTGGAGTTAGCGTCAGGTCCAGGTTAGGGTTGGGTTTCAGCTAATGGTGTCCGCCTAGGGTTAGGGTTAGGTGTTTGGTTTGATTTAGGCTTCAGGTTAGGTTAGGTTTGAAGTTAGTTTGAGGGAGTAAGTTTAGGGCTACTGTTAGTTTTCGGTTAACTGTTACAGTTGGAGTAAGCGTCAGGGTCAGGTTAGGGTGGGGGTTAAGCATAAGGTGTCCGCCTAGGGTTAGGGTTAGGTCTATTATTTGAGTTAGGCTTCAGGTTAGGTTAGGTTTGAACTTAGTTTGAGGGAGTAAGTTTAGGGCTACTGTTAGTTTTCGGTTCAGTGTTACGATTGGAGATTGCGTCAGGGACAGGATAGGGTTGGGGTTGAGCTTCAGGTGTCCGCCTAGGGTTAGGGTTAGGTCTATGGATTGAGTTAGGCTTCACTTTAGGTTAGGTTTGAACTTAGTTTGAGGGAGTAAGTTTAGGGCTATTGTTAGTTTTCAGTTCAGTGTTACGGTTGGAGATAGCGTCAGGTTCAGGTTAGGGTGGGAGTTAAGCATAAGGTGTCCGCCTAGGGTTAGGGTTAGGTCTATGGTTTGAGTTAGGCTTCAGGATAGGTTAGGTTTGAACTTAGTTTGAGGGAGTAAGTTTAGGGCTACTGTTAGTTTTCGGTACAGTGTTACGTTTGGAGTTAGCGTGAGGGTCAGGATAGGTTTGGGGTTGAGCTTAAGGTGTCCGCCTAGGGTTAGGGTTAGGTCTGTGGTTTTAGTTAGGCTTCAGGTTAGGTTAGGTTTGAACTTAGTTTGAGGGAGTAAGTTTAGGGCTATTGTTAGTTTTCGGTTCAGTGTTACGGTTGGAGATAGCGTCAGCGTCAGGTTATGGTTGGGGTTGAGCTTCAGGTGTCCGCCTAGGGTTAGGGTTAGGTCTATGGTTTGAGTTAGGCTTCAGGTTAGGTTAGGTTTGAACTTAGTTTGAGGGAGTAAGTTTAGGGCTATTGTTAGTTTTCGGTTCAGGGTTACGGTTGGAGATAGCGTCAGGGTCAGGTTAGGGTGGGAGTTAAGCATAAGGTGTCCGCCTAGGGTTAGGGTTAGGTCTATGGTTTGAGTTAGGCTTCAGGTTAGGTTAGGTTTGAACTTAGTTTGAGGGAGTAAGTTTAGGGCTACTGTTAGTTTTCGGTACAGTGTTACGTTAGGAGTTAGCGTGAGGGTCAGGATAGGGTTGGGGTTGAGCTTAAGGTGTCCGCCTAGGGTTAGGGTTAGGTCTGTGGTTTGAGTTAGGCTTCAGGTTAGGTTAGGTTTGAAGTTAGTTTGAGGGAGTAATTTTAGGGCTACTGTTAGTTTTCGGTTCAGTGTTTCGGTTGGAGTTAGCGTGAGGGTCAGGTTAGGGTTGCGGTTGAGCTTCACGTGTACGCCTAGGGTTAGGGTTAGGTCTATGATTTGATTTAGGCTTCAGGTTAGGTTAGGTTTGAACTTAGTTTGAGGGAGTCAGTTTAGGGCTACTGTTAGTTTTCGGTTTACTGTTACGTTGGAGTAAGCGTCAGGGTCAGGTTAGGTTTGGGGTTGAGCTTAAGGTGTCCGCCTAGGGTTAGGGTTAAGTATATGGTTTGAGTTATGCTTCAGGTTAGGTTAGGTTTGAACTTAGTTTGAGGGAGTAAGTTTAGGGCTACTGTTTGTTTTCGGTTCAGTGTTATGGTTGAAGTTAGCGTGAGGGTCAGGTCAGGGTTGGGGTTGAGCTTAAGGTATCCGCCTAGGTTTAGGGTTAGGTGTATGGTTTGATTTAGGCTTCAGGTTAGGTTAGGTTTGAACTTAGTTTGAGGGAGTAAGTTTAGGGCTACTGTTTTTTTCGGGTAACTGTTACGGTTGGAGTTAGCGTCAGGTCCAGGTTAGGGTTGGGGTTGAGCTAATGGTGTCCGCCTAGGTTTAGGGTTAGGTGTTTGGTTTGATTTAGGCTTCAGGTTAGGTTAGGTTTGAAGTTAGTTTGAGGGAGTAATTTTAGGGCTACTCTTCGTTTTAGGGTAACTGTTATGGTTGGAGTTAGCGTCAGTGCCAGGTTAGGGTTGGTGTTGAGCTTCAGGTGTCCGCCTAGTGTTAGGGTTAGGTCTGTGGTTTGAGTTAGGCTTCAGGTTAGGTTAGGTTTGAACTTAGTTTGAGGGAGTAAGTTTAGGGCTATTGTTAGTTTTCGGTTCAGTGTTACGGTTGGAGATAGCGTCAGGGTCAGGTTAGGGTTGGTGTTGAGCTTCAGGTGTCCACCTAGGGTTAGGGTTAGGTCTATGGTTTGAGTTAGGCTTGAGGTTAGGTTAGGTTTGAACTTAGTTTGAGGGAGTAAGTTTAGGGCTACTGTTAGTTTTCGGGTAACTGTTACAGTTGGAGTAAGCGTCAGAGTCAGGTTATGGTGGGGGTTAAGCATTAGGTGTCCGCCTAGGGTTAGGGTTAGGTCTATGATTTGATTTAGGCTTCAGCTTAGGTTAGGTTTCAACTTAGTTTGAGGGAGTCAGTTTAGGGCTACTGTTAGTTTTCGATTAACTGTTACGGTTGGAGTAAGCATCAGGATCCGGTTAGGTTTGGGGTTGAGCTTAAGGTGTCCTCCTAGGGTTAGGGTTAGGTGTATGGTTTGATTTAGGCTTCAGGTTAGGTTAGGTGTGAACTTAGTTTGATGGAATAAATTTAGGGCTACTGTTTGTTTTCGGGTAACTGTTACGGTTGGAGTTAGCGTCAGGTCCAGGTTAGGGTTGGGGTTCAGCTAATGGTGTCCGCCTAGGGTTAGGGTTAGGTGTTTGGTTTGATTTAGGCTTCAGGTTAGGTTAGGTTTGAAGTTAGTTTGAGGGAGTAAGTTTAGGGCTACTGTTAGTTTTCGGTTAACTGTTACAGTTGGAGTAAGCGTCAGGGTCAGGTTAGGGTGGGGGTTAAGCATAAGGTGTCCGCCTAGGGTTAGGGTTAGGTCTATTATTTGAGTTAGGCTTCAGGTTAGGTTAGGTTTGAACTTAGTTTGAGGGAGTAAGTTTAGGGCTACTGTTAGTTTTCGGTTCAGTGTTACGATTGGAGATTTCGTCAGGGACAGGTTAGGGTTGGGGTTGAGCTTCAGGTGTCCGCCTAGGGTTAGGGTTAGGTCTATGGATTGAGTTAGGCTTCACTTTAGGTTAGGTTTGAACTTAGTTTGAGGGAGTAAGTTTAGGGCTATTGTTAGTTTTCGGTTCAGTGTTACGGTTGGAGATAGCGTCAGGTTCAGGTTAGGGTGGGAGTTAAGCATAAGGTGTCCGCCTAGGGTTAGGGTTAGGTCTATGGTTTGAGTTAGGCTTCAGGATAGGTTAGGATTGAACTTAGTTTGAGGGAGTAAGTTTAGGGCTACTGTTAGTTTTCGGTACAGTGTTACGTTTGGAGTTAGCGTGAGGGTCAGGTTTGGGTAGGGGTTGAGCTTAAGGTGTCTACCTAGGGTTAGGGTTAGGTGTATGGTTTGATTTAGGCTTCAGGTTAGGTTAGGTTTCAACTTAGTTTGAGGGAGTAAGTTTAGGGCTACTGTTAGTTTTCGGTACAGTGTTACGTTAGGAGTTAGCGTGAGGGTCAGGATAGGGTTGGGGTTGAGCTTAAGGTGTCCGCCTAGGGTTAGGGTTAGGTCTGTGGTTTGAGTTAGGCTTCAGGTTAGGTTAGGTTTGAACTTAGTTTGAGGGAGTAAGTTTAGGGCTATTGTTAGTTTTCGGTTCAGTGTTACGGTTGGAGATAGCGTCAGGGTCAGGTTATGGTTGGGGTTGAGCTTCAGGTGTCCGCCTAGGGTTAGGGTTAGGTCTATGGTTTGAGTTAGGCTTCAGGTTAGGTTGGGTTTGAACTTAGTTTGAGGGAGTAAGTTTAGGGCTACTGTTAGTTTTCGGTTCAGTGTTTCGGTTGGAGTTAGCGTGAGGGTCAGGTTAGGGTTGCGGTTGAGCTTCACGTGTACGCCTAGGGTTAGGGTTAGGTCTATGATTTGATTTAGGCTTCAGGTTAGGTTAGGTTTGAACTTAGTTTGAGGGAGTCAGTTTAGGGCTACTGTTAGTTTTCGGTTAACTGTTACGTTGGAGTAAGCGTCAGGGTCAGGTTAGGTTTGGGGTTGAGCTTAAGGTGTCCGCCTAGGGTTAGGGTTAAGTATATGGTTTGAGTTATGCTTCAGGTTAGGTTAGGTTTGAACTTAGTTTGAGGGAGTAAGTTTAGGGCTACTGTTTGTTTTCGGTTCAGTGTTATGGTTGAAGTTAGCGTGAGGGTCAGGTCAGGGTTGGGGTTGAGCTTAAGGTATCCGCCTAGGTTTAGGGTTAGGTGTATGGTTTGATTTAGGCTTCAGGTTAGGTTAGGTTTGAACTTAGTTTGAGGGAGTAAGTTTAGGGCTACTGTTTTTTTCGGGTAACTGTTACGGTTGGAGTTAGCGTCAGGTCCAGGTTAGGGTTGGGGTTGAGCTAATGGTGTCCGCCTAGGTTTAGGGATAGGTGTTTGGTTTGATTTAGGCTTCAGGTTAGGTTAGGTTTGAAGTTAGTTTGAGGGAGTTATTTTAGGGCTACTCTTCGTTTTAGGGTAACTGTTATGGTTGGAGTTAGAGTCAGGGCCAAGTTAGGGTTGGGGTTGAGCTTAAGGTGTCCGCCGAGGGTTAGGGTTAGTTCTATCTTTTGAGTTAGGCTTCAGGTTAGGTTAGGTTTGAACTTAGTTGAGGGAGTAAGTTTAGGGCTACTGTTAGTTTTCGGTTCAGTGTTACGGATGGAGATAGCGTCAGGGTCAGGTTAGGGTTGGGGTTGAGCTTCAGGTGTCCGCCTAGGGTTAGGGTTAGGTCTATGGTTTGAGTTAGGCTTCAGGTTAGGTTAGGTTTGAACTTAGTTTGAGGGAGTAAGTTTAGGGATATTGTTTGTTTTAGCTTCAGTGTTACGGTTGGAGATAGCGTCAGGGTCAGGTTAGGGTTGGGGTTGAGCTTCAGGTGTCCGCCTAGGGTTAGGGTTAGGTCTATGGTTTGAGTTAGGCTTCAGGTTAGGTTAGGTTTGAACTTAGTTTGAGGGAGTAAGTTTAGGGCTACTGTTAGTTTTCGGTTCAGTGTTACGGTTGGATTTAGCGTGAGGGTCAGGTTAGGGTTGGGGTGGAGCTTCAGGTGTCCGCCTAGGGTTAGGGTTAGGTGTATCGTTTGATTTAGGCTTCAGGTTAGGTTAGGTTTGAAGTTAGTTTGAGGGAGTAAGTTTAGGGCTACTGTTAGTTTTCGGTTCAGTGTTACGGTTGGAGATAGCGTCAGGGTCAGGTTAGGGTTGGGGTTGAGCTTCAGGTGTCCACCTAGGGTTAGGGTTAGGTCTATGGTTTGAGTTAGGCTTCAGGTTAGGTTAGGTTTGAACTTAGTTTGAGGGAGTAAGTTTAGGGCTACTGTTAGTTTTCGGGTAACTGTTACAGTTGGAGTAAGCGTCAGGGTCAGGTTATGGTGGGGGTTAAGCATTAGGTGTCCGCCTAGGGTTAGGGTTAGGTCTATGATTTGATTTAGGCTTCAGCTTATGTTAGGTTTCAACTTAGTTTGAGGAGTCAGTTTAGGGCTACTGTTAGTTTTCGATTAACTGTTACGGTTGGAGTAAGCATCAGGATCAGGTTAGGTTTGGGGTTGAGCTTAAGGTGTCCTCCTAGGGTTAGGGTTAGGTGTATGGTTTGATTTAGGCTTCAGGTTAGGTTAGGTTTGAACTTATTTTGAGGGAGTAAGTTTAGGGCTACTGTTTGTTTTCGGTTCAGTGTTACGGTTGAAGTTAGCGGGAGGGTCAGGTCAGGGTTGGGGTTGAGCTTAACGTGTCCGCCTAGGGTTAGGGTTAGGTGTAGGATTTGATTTAGGCTTCAGGTTAGGTTAGCTTTGAACTTAGTTTGATGGAATAAATTTAGGGCTACTGTTTGTTTTCGGGTAACTGTTACGGTTGGAGTTAGCGTCAGGTCCAGGTTAGGGTTGGGGTTCAGCTAATGGTGTCCGCCTAGGGTTAGGGTTAGGTGTTTGGTTTGATTTAGGCTTCAGGTTAGGTTAGGTTTGAAGTTAGTTTGAGGGAGTAAGTTTAGGGCTACTGTTAGTTTTCGGTTCAGTGTTACGGTTGGAGATAGCGTCAGGGACAGGTTAGGGTTGGGGTTGAGCTTCAGGTGTCCGCCTAGGGTTAGGGTTAGGTCTATGGTTTGAGTTAGGCTTCACTTTAGGTTAGGTTTGAACATAGTTTCAGGGAGTAAGTTTAGGGCTATTGTTAGTTTTCGGTTCAGTGTTACGGTTGGAGATAGCGTCAGGGTCAGGTTAGGGTGGGAGTTAAGCATAAGGTTTCCGCCTAGGGTTAGAGTTAGGTCTATGGTTTGAGTTAGGCTTCAGGTTAGGTTAGGTTTGAACTTAGTTTGAGGGAGTAAGTTTAGGGCTACTGTTAGTTTTCGGTACAGTGTTACGTTTGGAGTTAGCGTGAGGGTCAGGATAGGGTTGGGGTTGAGCTTAAGGTGTCCGCCTAGGGATAGGGTTAGGTCTGTGGTTTGAGTTAGGCTTCAGGTTAGGTTAGGTTTGAACTTAGTTTGAGGGAGTAAGTTTAGGGCTATTGTTAGTTTTCGGTTCAGTGTTACGGTTGGAGATAGCGTCAGGGTCAGGTTATGGTTGGGGTTGAGATTCAGGTGTCCGCCTAGGGTTAGGGTTAGGTCTATGGTTTGAGTTAGGCTTCAGGTTAGGTTAGGTTTGAACTTAGTTTGAGGGAGTAAGTTTAGGGCTTTTGTTAGTATTCGGTTCAGTGTTACGTATGGAGATAGCGTCAGGGTCAGGTTAGGGTGGGAGTTAAGCATAAGGTGTCCGCCTAGGGTTAGGGTTAGGTCTATGGTTTGAGTTAGGCTTCAGGTTAGGTTAGGTTTGAACTTAGTTTGAGGGAGTAAGTTTAGGGCTACTGTTAGTTTTCGGTACAGTGTTACGTTTGGTGTTAGCGTGAGGGTCAGGATAGGGTTGGGGTTGAGCTTAAGATGTCCGCCTAGGGTTAGGGTTAGGTCTGTGTTTTGAGTTAGGCTTCAGGTTAGGTTAGGTTTGAACTTAGTTTGAGGGAGTATGTTTAGGGCTATTGTTAGTTTTCGGTTCAGTGTTACGGTTGGAGATCGCGTCAGGGTCAGGTTATGGTTGGGGTTGAGCTTCAGGTGTCCGCCTAGGGTTAGGGTTAGGTCTATGATTTGAGTTAGGCTTCAGGTTAGGTTGGGTTTGAACTTAGTTTGAGGGAGTAAGTTTAGGGTTACTGTTAGTTTTCGGTTCAGTGTTACGGTTGGAGTTAGCGTGAGGGTCAGGTTAGGGTTGGGGTTGAGCTTAAGGTGTCCGCCTAGGGTTAGGGTTAGGTGTATCGTTTGATATAGGCTTCAGGTTAGGTTAGGTTTGAACTTATTTTGAGAGAGTAAGTTTAGGGCTACTGTTAGTTTTCGGGTAACATTTATGGTTGGAGTTAGCGTCAGGGCCAGGTTAGGGTTGGGGTTGAGCTTAAGGTGTCCGCCAAGGGTTAGGGTTAGGTCTATCTTTTGAGTTAGGCTTCAGGTTAGGTTAGGTTTGAAGTTAGTTTGAGGGAGTAAGTTTAGGGCTACTGTTAGTTTTCGGTTCAGTGTTACGTTTGGAGATAGCGTCAGGGTCAGGTTAGGGTTGGTGTTGAGCTTCAGGTGTCCACCTAGGGTTAGGGTTAGGTCTATGGTTTGAGTTAGGCTTGAGGTTAGGTTAGGTTTGAACTTAGTTTGAGGGAGTAAGTTTAGGGCTACTGTTATTTTCGGGTAACTGTTACAGTTGGAGTAAGCGTCAGGGTCAGGTTATGGTGGGGGTTAAGCATTAGGTGTCCGCCTAGGGTTAGGGTTAGGTCTATGATTTGATTTAGGCTTCAGCTTATGTTAGGTTTCAACTTAGTTTGAGGAGTCAGTTTAGGGCTACTGTTAGTTTTCGATTAACTGTTACGGTTGGAGTAAGCATCAGGATCCGGTTAGGTTTGGGGTTGAGCTTAAGGTGTCCTCCTAGGGTTAGGGTTAGGTGTATGGTTTGATTTAGGCTTCAGGTTAGGTTAGGTTTGAACTTATTTTGAGGGAGTAAGTTTAGGGCTACTGTTTGTTTTCGGTTCAGTGTTACGGTTGAAGTTAGCGGGAGGGTCAGGTCAGGGTTGGGGTTGAGCTTAACGTGTCCGCCTAGGGTTAGGGTTAGGTGTAGGATTTGATTTAGGCTTCAGGTTAGGTTAGCTTTGAACTTAGTTTGATGGAATAAATTTAGGGCTACTGTTTGTTTTCGGGTAACTGTTACGGTTGGAGTTAGCGTCAGGTCCAGGTTAGGGTTGGGGTTCAGCTAATGGTGTCCGCCTAGGGTTAGGGTTAGGTGTTTGGTTTGATTTAGGCTTCAGGTTAGGTTAGGTTTGAAGTTAGTTTGAGGGAGTAAGTTTAGGGCTACTGTTAGTTTTCGGTTCAGTGTTACGGTTGGAGATAGCGTCAGGGACAGGTTAGGGTTGGGGTTGAGCTTCAGGTGTCCGCCTAGGGTTAGGGTTAGGTCTATGGTTTGAGTTAGGCTTCACTTTAGGTTAGGTTTGAACATAGTTTCAGGGAGTAAGTTTAGGGCTATTGTTAGTTTTCGGTTCAGTGTTACGGTTGGAGATAGCGTCAGGGTCAGGTTAGGGTGGGAGTTAAGCATAAGGTGTCCGCCTAGGGTTAGGGTTAGGTCTATGGTTTGAGTTAGGCTTCAGGTTAGGTTAGGTTTGAACTTAGTTTGAGGGAGTAAGTTTAGGGCTACTGTTAGTTTTCGGTACAGTGTTACGTTTGGAGTTAGCGTGAGGGTCAGGATAGGGTTGGGGTTGAGCTTAAGGTGTCCGCCTAGGGATAGGGTTAGGTCTGTGGATTGAGTTAGGCTTCAGGTTAGGTTAGGTTTGAACTTAGTTTGAGGGAGTAAGTTTAGGGCTATTGTTAGTTTTCGGTTCAGTGTTACGGTTGGAGATAGCGTCAGGGTCAGGTTATGGTTGGGGTTGAGATTCAGGTGTCCGCCTAGGGTTAGGGTTAGGTCTATGGTTTGAGTTAGGCTTCAGGTTAGGTTAGGTTTGAACTTAGTTTGAGGGAGTAAGTTTAGGGCTATTGTTAGTTTTCGGTTCAGTGTTACGGGTGGAGATAGCGTCAGGGTCAGGTTAGGGTGGGAGTTAAGCATAAGGTGTCCGCCTAGGGTTAGGGTTAGGTCTATGGTTTGAGTTAGGCTTCAGGTTAGGTTAGGTTTGAACTTAGTTTGAGGGAGTAAGTTTAGGGCTACTGTTAGTTTTCGGTACAGTGTTACGTTTGGTGTTAGCGTGAGGGTCAGGATAGGGTTGGGGTTGAGCTTAAGATGTCCGCCTAGGGTTAGGGTTAGGTCTGTGTTTTGAGTTAGGCTTCAGGTTAGGTTAGGTTTGAACTTAGTTTGAGGGAGTATGTTTAGGGCTATTGTTAGTTTTCGGTTCAGTGTTACGGTTGGAGATCGCGTCAGGGTCAGGTTATGGTTGGGGTTGAGCTTCAGGTGTCCGCCTAGGGTTAGGGTTAGGTCTATGATTTGAGTTAGGCTTCAGGTTAGGTTGGGTTTGAACTTAGTTTGAGGGAGTAAGTTTAGGGTTACTGTTAGTTTTCGGTTCAGTGTTACGGTTGGAGTTAGCGTGAGGGTCAGGTTAGGGTTGGGGTTGAGCTTAAGGTGTCCGCCTAGGGTTAGGGTTAGGTGTATCGTTTGATATAGGCTTCAGGTTAGGTTAGGTTTGAACTTATTTTGAGAGAGTAAGTTTAGGGCTACTGTTAGTTTTCGGGTAACTTTTATGGTTGGAGTTAGCGTCAGGGCCAGGTTAGGGTTGGGGTTGAGCTTAAGGTGTCCGCCAAGGGTTAGGGTTAGGTCTATCTTTTGAGTTAGGCTTCAGGTTAGGTTAGGTTTGAAGTTAGTTTGAGGGAGTAAGTTTAGGGCTACTGTTAGTTTTCGGTTCAGTGTTACGGTTGGAGATAGCGTCAGGGTCAGGTTAGGGTTGGTGTTGAGCTTCAGGTGTCCACCTAGGGTTAGGGTTAGGTCTATGGTTTGAGTTAGGCTTGAGGTTAGGTTAGGTTTGAACTTAGTTTGAGGGAGTAAGTTTAGGGCTACTGTTAGTTTTCGGGTAACTGTTACAGTTGGAGTAAGCGTCAGGGTCAGGTTATGGTGGGTGTTAAGCATTAGGTGTCTGCCTAGGGTTAGGGTTAGGTCTATGATTTGATTTAGGCTTCAGCTTAGGTTAGGTTTCAACTTAGTTTGAGGGAGTCAGTTTAGGGCTACTGTTAGTTTTCGATTAACTGTTACGGTTGGAGTAAGCATCAGGATCCGGTTAGGTTTGGGGTTGAGCTTAAGGTGTCCTCCTAGGGTTAGGGTTAGGTGTATGGTTTGATTTAGGCTTCAGGTTACGTTAGGTTTGAACTTAGTTTGAGGGAGTAAGTTTAGGGCTACTGTTTGTTTTCGGTTCAGTGTTACGGTTGAAGTTAGCGGGAGGGTCAGGTCAGGGTTGGGGTTGAGCTTAACGTGTCCGCCTAGGGTTAGGGTTAGGTGTAGGGTTTGATTTAGGCTTCAGGTTAGGTTAGGTTTGAACTTAGTTTGATGGAATAAATTTAGGGCTACTGTTTGTTTTCGGGTAACTGTTACGGTTGGAGTTAGCGTCAGGTCCAGGTTAGGGTTGGGGTTCAGCTAATGGTGTCCGCCTAGGGTTAGGGTTAGGTGTTTGGTTTGATTTAGGCTTCAGGTTAGGTTAGGTTTGAATTTAGTTTGAGGGAGTAAGTTTAGGGCTACTGTTAGTTTTCGGTTAACTGTTACAGTTGGAGTAAGCGTCAGGGTCAGTTTAGGGTGGGGGTTAAGCATAAGGTGTCCGCCTAGGGTTAGGGTTAGGTCTATTATTTGAGTTAGGCTTCAGGTTAGGTTAGGTTTGAACTTAGTTTGAGGGAGTAAGTTTAGGGCTACTGTTAGTTTTCGGTTCAGTGTTACGATTGGAGATTGCGTCAGGGACAGGTTAGGGTTGGGGTTGAGCTTCAGGTGTCCGCCTAGGGTTAGGGTTAGGTCTATGGATTGAGTTAGGCTTCACTTTAGGTTAGGTTTGAACTTAGTTTGAGGGAGTAAGTTTAGGGCTATTGTTAGTTTTCGGTTCAGTGTTACGGTTGGAGATAGCGTCAGGTTCAGGTTAGGGTGGGAGTTAAGCATAAGGTGTCCGCCTAGGGTTAGGGTTAGGTCTATGGTTTGAGTTAGGCTTCAGGATAGGTTAGGTTTGAACTTAGTTTGAGGGAGTAAGTTTAGGGCTGCTGTTAGTTTTCGGTACAGTGTTACGTTTGGAGTTAGTGTGAGGGTCAGGTTTGGGTAGGGGTTGAGCTTAAGGTGTCTACCTAGGGTTAGGGTTAGGTGTATGGTTTGATTTAGGCTTCAGGTTAGGTTAGGTTTCAACTTAGTTTGAGGGAGTAAGTTTAGGGCTACTGTTAGTTTTCGGGTAACTGTTATGGTTGGAGTTAGCGTCAGGGCCAGGTTCAGGTTGGGGTTGACCTTGAGTTGTGCGCCTAGGGTTAGGGTTAGGTCTATGGTTTGAGTTAGGCTTCAGGTTAGGTTAGGTTTGAACTTAGTTTGAGGGAGTAAGTTTAGGGCTACTGTTAGTTTTCGGGTAACTGTTATGGTTGGAGTTAGAGTCAGGGCCAGGTTAGGGTTGGGGTTGAGCTTAATGTGTCCGCCAAGGGTTAGGGTTAGGTCTATCTTTTGAGTTAGGCTTCAGGTTACGTTAGGTTTGAACTTAGTTGAGGGAGTAAGTTTAGGGCTACTGTTAGTTTTCGGTTCAGTGTTACGGTTGGAGATAGCGTCAGGGTCAGGTTAGGGTTGGGGTTGAGCTTCAGGTGTCGGCCTAGGGTTAGGGTTAGGTCTATGGTTTGAGTTAGGCTTCAGGTTAGGTTAGGTTTGAACTTAGTTTGAGGGAGTAAGTTTAGGGATATTGTTTGTTTTAGCTTCAGTGTTACGGTTGGAGATAGTGTCAGGGTCACGTTAGGGTTGGGGTTGAGCTTCAGGTGTCCGCCTAGGGTTAGGGTTAGGTCTATGGTTTGAGTTAGGCTTCAGGTTAGTTTAGGTTTGAACTTAGTTTGAGGGAGTAAGTTTAGGGCTACTGTTAGTTTTCGGTTCAGTGTTACGGTTGGATTTAGCGTGAGGGTCAGGTTAGGGTTGGGGTTGAGCTTCAGGTGTCCGCCTAGGGTTAGGGTTAGGTGTATCGTTTGATTTAGGCTTCAGGTTAGGTTAGGTTTGAAGTTAGTTTGAGGGAGTAAGTTTAGGGCTACTGTTAGTTTTCGGTTCAGTGTTACGGTTGGAGATAGCGTCAGGGTCAGGTTAGGGTTGGGGTTGAGCTTCAGGTGTCAACCTAGGGTTAGGGTTAGGTCTATGGTTTGAGTTAGGCTTCAGGTTAGGTTAGGTTTGAACTTAGTTTGAGGGAGTAAGTTTAGGGCTACTGTTAGTTTTCGGGTAACTGTTACAGTTGGAGTAAGCGTCAGGGTCAGGTTATGGTGGGGGTTAAGCATTAGGTGTCCGCCTAGGGTTAGGGTTAGGTCTATGATTTGATTTAGGCTTCAGCTTATGTTAGGTTTCAACTTAGTTTGAGGAGTCAGTTTAGGGCTACTGTTAGTTTTCGATTAACTGTTACGGTTGGAGTAAGCATCAGGATCAGGTTAGGTTTGGGGTTGAGCTTAAGGTGTCCTCCTAGGGTTAGGGTTAGGTGTATGGTTTGATTTAGGCTTCAGGTTAGGTTAGGTTTGAACTTATTTTGAGGGAGTAAGTTTAGGGCTACTGTTTGTTTTCGGTTCAGTGTTACGGTTGAAGTTAGCGGGAGGGTCAGGTCAGGGTTGGGGTTGAGCTTAACGTGTCCGCCTAGGGTTAGGGTTAGGTGTAGGGTTTGATTTATGCTTCAGGTTAGGTTAGGTTTGAACTTAGTTTGATGGAATAAATTTAGGGCTACTGTTTGTTTTCGGGTAACTGTTACGGTTGGAGTTAGCGTCAGGTCCGGGTTAGGGTTGGGGTTCAGCTAATGGTGTCCGCCTAGGGTTAGGGTTAGGTGTATGGTTTGATTTAGGCTTCAGGTTAGGTTAGGTTTGAACATAGTTTGAGGGAGTAAGTTTAGGGCTATTGTTAGTTTTCGGTTCAGTGTTACGGTTGGAGATAGCGTCAGGGTCAGGTTAGGGTGGGAGTTAAGCATAAGGTGTCCGCCTAGGGTTAGGGTTAGGTCTATGGTTTGAGTTAGGCTTCAGGTTAGGTTAGGTTTGAACTTAGTTTGAGGGAGTAAGTTTAGGGCTACTGTTAGTTTTCGGTACAGTGTTACGTTTGGAGTTAGCGTGAGGGTCAGGATAGGGTTGGGGTTGAGCTTAAGGTGTCCGCCTAGGGATAGGGTTAGGTCTGTGGTTTGAGTTAGGCTTCAGGTTAGGTTAGGTTTGAACTTAGTTTGAGGGAGTAAGTTTAGGGCTATTGTTAGTTTTCGGTTCAGTGTTACGGTTGGAGATAGCGTCAGGGTCAGGTTATGGTTGGGGTTGAGATTCAGGTGTCCGCCTAGGGTTAGGGTCAGGTCTATGGTTTGAGTTAGGCTTCAGGTTAGGTTAGGTTTGAACTTAGTTTGAGGGAGTAAGTTTAGGGCTATTGTTAGTTTTCGGTTCAGTGTTACGGTTGGAGATAGCGTCAGGGTCAGGTTAGGGTGGGAGTTAAGCATAAGGTGTCCGCCTAGGGTTAGGGTTAGGTCTATGGTTTGAGTTAGGCTTCAGGTTAGGTTAGGTTTGAACTTAGTTTGAGGGAGTAAGTTTAGGGCTACTGTTAGTTTTCGGTACAGTGTTACGTTTGGAGTTAGCGTGAGGGTCAGGATAGGGTTGGGGTTGAGCTTAAGATGTCCGCCTAGGGTTAGGGTTAGGTCTGTGTTTTGAGTTAGGCTTCAGGTTAGGTTAGGTTTGAACTTAGTTTGAGGGAGTAAGTTTAGGGCTATTGTTAGTTTTCGGTTCAGTGTTACGGTTGGAGATAGCGTCAGGGTCAGGTTATGGTTGGGGTTGAGCTTCAGGTGTCCGCCTAGGGTTAGGGTTAGGTCTATGTTTTGAGTTAGGCTTCAGGTTAGGTTGGGTTTGAACTTAGTTTGAGGGAGTAAGTTTAGGGTTACTGTTAGTTTTCGGTTCAGTGTTACGGTTGGAGTTACCGTGAGGGTCAGGTTAGGGTTGGGGTTGAGCTTAAGGTGTCCGCCTAGGGTTAGGGTTAGGTGTATCGTTTGATATAGGCTTCAGGTTAGGTTAGGTTTGAACTTATTTTGAGAGAGTAAGTTTAGGGCTACTGTTAGTTTTCGGGTAACTTTTATGGTTGGAGTTAGCGTCAGGGCCAGGTTAGGGTTGGGGTTGAGCTTAAGGTGTCCGCCAAGGGTTAGGGTTAGGTCTATCTTTTGAGTTAGGCTTCAGGTTAGGTTAGGTTTGAAGTTAGTTTGAGGGAGTAAGTTTAGGGCTACTGTTAGTTTTCGGTTCAGTGTTACGGTTGGAGATAGCGTCAGGGTCAGGTTAGGGTTGGTGTTGAGCTTCAGGTGTCCACGTAGGGTTAGGTTTAGGTCTATGGTTTGAGTTAGGCTTGAGGTTAGGTTAGGTTTGAACTTAGTTTGAGGGAGAAAGTTTAGGGCTACTATTAGTTTTCGGGTAACTGTTACAGTTGGAGTAAGCGTCAGGGTCAGGTTATGGTGGGGGTTAAGCATTAGGTGTCCGCCTAGGGTTAGGGTTAGGTCTATGATTTGATTTAGGCTTCAGCTTAGGTTAGGTTTCAACTTAGTTTGAGGGAGTCAGTTTAGGGCTACTGTTAGTTTTCGATTAACTGTTACGGTTGGAGTAAGCATCAGGATCAGGTTAGGTTTGGGGTTGAGCTTAAGGTGTCCTCCTAGGGTTAGGGTTAGGTGTATGGTTTGATTTAGGCTTCAGTTTAGGTTAGGTTTGAACTTAGTTTGAGGGAGTAAGTTTAGGGCTACTGTTTGTTTTCGGTTCAGTGTTACGGTTGAAGTTAGCGGGAGGGTCAGGTCAGGGTTGGGGTTGAGCTTAACGTGTCCGCCTACGGTTAGGGTTAGGTGTAGGGTTTGATTTAGGCTTCAGGTTAGGTTAGGTTTGAAGTTAGTTTGAGGGAGTAAGTTTAGGGCTACTGTTAGTTTTCGGTTAACTGTTACAGTTGGAGTAAGCGTCAGGGTCAGGTTAGGGTGGGGGTTAAGCATAAGGTGTCCGCCTAGGGTTAGGGTTAGGTCTATTATTTGAGTTAGGCTTCAGGTTAGGTTAGGTTTGAACTTAGTTTGAGGGAGTAAGTTTAGGGCTACTGTTAGTTTTCGGTTCAGTGTTACGATTGGAGATTGCGTCAGGGACAGGATAGGGTTGGGGTTGAGCTTCAGGTGTCCGCCTAGGGTTAGGGTTAGGTCTATGGATTGAGTTAGGCTTCACTTTAGGTTAGGTTTGAACTTAGTTTGAGGGAGTAAGTTTAGGGCTATTGTTAGTTTTCAGTTCAGTGTTACGGTTGGAGATAGCATCAGGTTCAGGTTAGGGTGGGAGTTAAGCATAAGGTGTCCGCCTAGGGTTAGGGTTAGGTCTATGGTTTGAGTTAGGCTTCAGGATAGGTTAGGTTTGAACTTAGTTTGAGGGAGTAAGTTTAGGGCTACTGTTAGTTTTCGGTACAGTGTTACGTTTGGAGTTAGCGTGAGGGTCAGGATAGGGTTGGGGTTGAGCTTAAGGTGTCCGCCTAGGGTTAGGGTTAGGTCTGTGGTTTTAGTTAGGCTTCAGGTTAGGTTAGGTTTGAACTTAGTTTGAGGGAGTAAGTTTAGGGCTATTGTTAGTTTTCGGTTCAGTGTTACGGTTGGAGATAGCGTCAGCGTCAGGTTATGGTTGGGGTTGAGCTTCAGGTGTCCGCCTAGGGTTAGGGTTAGGTCTATGGTTTGAGTTAGGCTTCAGGTTAGGTTAGGTTTGAACTTAGTTTGAGGGAGTAAGTTTAGGGCTATTGTTAGTTTTCGGTTCAGGGTTACGGTTGGAGATAGCGTCAGGGTCAGGTTAGGGTGGGAGTTAAGCATAAGGTGTCCGCCTAGGGTTAGGGTTAGGTCTATGGTTTGAGTTAGGCTTCAGGTTAGGTTAGGTTTGAACTTAGTTTGAGGGAGTAAGTTTAGGGCTACTGTTAGTTTTCGGTACAGTGTTACGTTAGGAGTTAGCGTGAGGGTCAGGATAGGGTTGGGGTTGAGCTTAAGGTGTCCGCCTAGGGTTAGGGTTAGGTCTGTGGTTTGAGTTAGGCTTCAGGTTAGGTTAGGTTTGAAGTTAGTTTGAGGGAGTAATTTTAGGGCTACTGTTTGTTTTCGGTTCAGTGTTATGGTTGAAGTTAGCGTGAGGGTCAGGTCAGGGTTGGGGTTGAGCTTAAGGTGTCCGCCTAGGGTTAGGGTTAAGTATATGGTTTGAGTTATGCTTCAGGTTAGGTTAGGTTTGAACTTAGTTTGAGGGAGTAAGTTTAGGGCTACTGTTTGTTTTCGGTTCAGTGTTATGGTTGAAGTTAGCGTGAGGGTCAGGTCAGGGTTGGGGTTGAGCTTAAGGTATCCGCCTAGGTTTAGGTTTAGGTGTATGGTTTGATTTAGGCTTCAGGTTAGGTTAGGTTTGAACTTAGTTTGAGGGAGTAAGTTTAGGGCTACTGTTTTTTTCGGGTAACTGTTACGGTTGGAGTTAGCGTCAGGTCCAGGTTAGGGTTGGGGTTGAGCTAATGGTGTCCGCCTAGGTTTAGGGTTAGGTGTTTGTTTTGATTTAGGCTTCAGGTTAGGTTAGGTTTGAAGTTAGTTTGAGGGAGTAATTTTAGGGCTACTCTTCGTTTTAGGGTAACTGTTATGGTTGGAGTTAGCGTCAGTGCCAGGTTAGGGTTGGGGTTGAGCTTCAGGTGTCCGCCTAGTGTTAGGGTTAGGTCTGTGGTTTGAGTTAGGCTTCAGGTTAGGATAGGTTTGAACTTAGTTTGAGGGAGTAAGTTTAGGGCTATTGTTAGTTTTCGGTTCAGTGTTACGGTTGGAGATAGCGTCAGGGTCAGGTTAGGGTTGGTGTTGAGCTTCAGGTGTCCACCTAGGGTTAGGGTTAGGTCTATGGTTTGAGTTAGGCTTGAGGTTAGGTTAGGTTTGAACTTAGTTTGAGGGAGTAAGTTTAGGGCTACTGTTAGTTTTCGGGTAACTGTTACAGTTGGAGTAAGCGTCAGAGTCAGGTTATGGTGGGGGTTAAGCATTAGGTGTCCGCCTAGGGTTAGGGTTAGGTCTATGATTTGATTTAGGCTTCAGCTTAGGTTAGGTTTCAACTTAGTTTGAGGGAGTCAGTTTAGGGCTACTGTTAGTTTTCGATTAACTGTTACGGTTGGAGTAAGCATCAGGATCCGGTTAGGTTTGGGGTTGAGCTTAAGGTGTCCTCCTAGGGTTAGGGTTAGGTGTATGGTTTGATTTAGGCTTCAGGTTAGGTTAGGTGTGAACTTAGTTTGATGGAATAAATTTAGGGCTACTGTTTGTTTTCGGGTAACTGTTACGGTTGGAGTTAGCGTCAGGTCCAGGTTAGGGTTGGGGTTCAGCTAATGGTGTCCGCCTAGGGTTAGGGTTAGGTGTTTGGTTTGATTTAGGCTTCAGGTTAGGTTAGGTTTGAAGTTAGTTTGAGGGAGTAAGTTTAGGGCTACTGTTAGTTTTCGGTTAACTGTTACAGTTGGAGTAAGCGTCAGGGTCAGGTTAGGGTGGGGGTTAAGCATAAGGTGTCCGCCTAGGGTTAGGGTTAGGTCTATTATTTGAGTTAGGCTTCAGGTTAGGTTAGGTTTGAACTTAGTTTGAGGGAGTAAGTTTAGGGCTACTGTTAGTTTTCGGTTCAGTGTTACGATTGGAGATTGCGTCAGGGACAGGTTAGGGTTGGGGTTGAGCTTCAGGTGTCCGCCTAGGGTTAGGGTTAGGTCTATGGATTGAGTTAGGCTTCACTTTAGGTTAGGTTTGAACTTAGTTTGAGGGAGTAAGTTTAGGGCTATTGTTAGTTTTCGGTTCAGTGTTACGGTTGGAGATAGCGTCAGGTTCAGGTTAGGGTGGGAGTTAAGCATAAGGTGTCCGCCTAGGGTTAGGGTTAGGTCTATGGTTTGAGTTAGGCTTCAGGATAGGTTAGGATTGAACTTAGTTTGAGGGAGTAAGTTTAGGGCTACTGTTAGTTTTCGGTACAGTGTTACGTTTGGAGTTAGCGTGAGGGTCAGGTTTGGGTAGGGGTTGAGCTTAAGGTGTCTACCTAGGGTTAGGGTTAGGTGTATGGTTTGATTTAGGCTTCAGGTTAGGTTAGGTTTCAACTTAGTTTGAGGGAGTAAGTTTAGGGCTACTGTTAGTTTTCGGTACAGTGTTACGTTAGGAGTTAGCGTGAGGGTCAGGATAGGGTTGGGGTTGAGCTTAAGGTGTCCGCCTAGGGTTAGGGTTAGGTCTGTGGTTTGAGTTAGGCTTCAGGTTAGGTTAGGTTTGAACTTAGTTTGAGGGAGTAAGTTTAGGGCTATTGTTAGTTTTCGGTTCAGTGTTACGGTTGGAGATAGCGTCAGGGTCAGGTTATGGTTGGGGTTGAGCTTCAGGTGTCCGCCTAGGGTTAGGGTTAGGTCTATGGTTTGAGTTAGGCTTCAGGTTAGGTTGGGTTTGAACTTAGTTTGAGGGAGTAAGTTTAGGGCTACTGTTAGTTTTCGGTTCAGTGTTTCGGTTGGAGTTAGCGTGAGGGTCAGGTCAGGGTTGGGGTTGAGCTTAAGGTATCCGCCTAGGTTTAGGGTTAGGTGTATGGTTTGATTTAGGCTTCAGGTTAGGTTAGGTTTGAACTTAGTTTGAGGGAGTAAGTTTAGGGCTACTGTTTTTTTCGGGTAACTGTTACGGTTGGAGTTAGCGTCAGGTCCAGGTTAGGGTTGGGGTTGAGCTAATGGTGTCCGCCTAGGTTTAGGGTTAGGTGTTTGGTTTGATTTAGGCTTCAGGTTAGGTTAGGTTTGAAGTTAGTTTGAGGGAGTTATTTTAGGGCTACTCTTCGTTTTAGGGTAACTGTTATGGTTGGAGTTAGCGTCAGTGCCAGGTTAGGGTTGGGGTTGAGCTTCAGGTGTCCGCCTAGTGTTAGGGTTAGGTCTGTGGTTTGAGTTAGGCTTCAGGTTAGGTTAGGTTTGAACTTAGTTTGAGGGAGTAAGTTTAGGGCTATTGTTAGTTTTCAGTTCAGTGTTACGGTTGGAGATAGCGTCAGGGTCAGGTTATGGCTGAGGTTGAGCTTCAGGTGTCCGCCTAGGGTTAGGGTTAGGTCTATGGTTTGAGTTAGGCTTCAGGATAGGTTAGGTTTGAACTTAGTTTGAGGGAGTAAGTTTAGGGCTATTGTTAGTTTTCGGTTCAGTGTTACGGTTGGAGATAGCGTCAGGGTCAGGTTATGGTTGGGGTTGAGCTTCTGGTGTCCGCCTAGGGTTAGGGTTAGGTCTATGATTTGAGTTAGGCTTCAGGTTAGGTTAGGTTTGAACTTAGTTTGAGGGAGTAAGTTTAGGGCTACTGTTAGTTTTCGGTTCAGTGTTACGGTTAGAGATAGCGTCAGGGTCAGGTTAGGGTTGGGGTTGAGCTTCAAGTGTTCGCCTAGGGTTAGGGTTAGGTCTATGGTTTGAGTTAGGCTTCAGGTTAGGTTAGGTTTGAACTTAGTTTGAGGGAGTAAGTTTAGGGTTACTGTTAGTTTTCGGTTCAGTGTTACGGTTGGAGTTAGCGTGAGGGTCAGGATAGGGTTGGGGTTGAGCTTAAGGTGTCCGCCTAGGTTTAGGCTTAGGTCTATGATTTGAGTTAGGCTTCAGGTTAGGTTAGGTTTGAACATAGTTTGAGGGAGTAAGTTTAGGGCTACTGTTAGTTTTCGGGTAACTGTTATGGTGGGAGTTAGCGTCAGGGCCACTTTAGAGTTGGGGTTGAGCTTAAGGTGTCTGCCTAGGGTTAGGGTTAGGTGTATCGTTTGATTTAGGCTTCAGGTTAGGTTAGGTTTGAAGTTAGTTTGAGGGAGTAAGTTTAGGGCTACTGTTAGTTTCGGTTAACTGTTACAGTTGGAGTAAGCGTCAGGGTCAGGTTATGGTGGTGGTTAAGCATAAGGTGTCCGCCTAGGGTTAGGGTTAGGTCTATGATTTGATTTAGGCTTCAGGTTAGGTTAGGTTTGAACTTAGTTTGAGGGAGTAAGTTTAGGGCTACTGTTAGTTTTCGGTTAACTGTTACGGTTGGAGTAAGCGTCAGGGTCAGGTTAGGTTTGGGGTTGAGCTTAAGGTGTCCGCCTAGGGTTAGGGTTAGGTCTATGGTTTGAGTTAGGCTTCAGGTTAGGTTAGGTTTGAACTTAGTTTGAGGGAGTAAGTTTAGGGATACTGTTTGTTTTCGGTTCAGTGTTGCGGTTGAAGTTTGCGTGAGGGTCAGGTCTGGGTTGGGGTTGAGCTTAAGGTGTCTGCCTAGGGTTAGGGTTATTTGTATGGTTTGATTTAGGCTTCAGGTTAGGTTAGGTTTGAACTTAGTTTGAGGGAGTAAGTTTAGGGATATTGTTTGTTTTAGCTTCAGTGTTACGGTTGGAGATAGCGTCAGGGTCAGGTTAGGGTTGGGGTTGAGCTTCAGGTGTCCGCCTAGGGTTAGGGTTAGGTCTATGGTTTGAGTTAGGCTTCATGTTAGGTTAGGTTTGAACTTAGTTTGAGGGAGTAAGTTTGGGGCTACTGTTAGTTTTCGGTTCAGTGTTACGGTTGGATTTAGCGTGAGGGTCACGTTAGGGTTGGGGTTGAGCTTCAGGTGTCCGCCTAGGGTTAGGGTTAGGTGTATCGTTTGATTTAGGCTTCAGGTTAGGTTAGGTTTGAAGTTAGTTTGAGGGAGTAAGTTTAGGGCTACTGTTAGTTTTCGGTTCAGTGTTACGGTTGGAGATAGCGTCAGGGTCAGGTTAGGGTTGGGGTTGAGCTTCAGGTGTCCACCTAGGGTTAGGGTTAGGTCTATGGTTTGAGTTAGGCTTCAGGTTAGGTTAGGTTTGAACTTAGTTTGAGGGAGTAAGTTTAGGGCTACTGTTAGTTTTCGGGTAACTGTTACAGTTGGAGTAAGCGACAGGGTCAGGTTATGGTGGGGGTTAAGCATTAGGTGTCCGCCTAGGGTTAGGGTTAGGTCTATGATTTGATTTAGGCTTCAGCTTATGTTAGGTTTCAACTTAGTTTGAGGAGTCAGTTTAGGGCTACTGTTAGTTTTCGATTAACTGTTACGGTTGGAGTAAGCATCAGGATCAGGTTAGGTTTGGGGTTGAGCTTAAGGTGTCCTCCTAGGGTTAGGGTTAGGTGTATGGTTTGATTTAGGCTTCAGGTTAGGTTAGGTTTGAACTTATTTTGAGGGAGTAACTTTAGGGCTACTGTTTGTTTTCGGTTCAGTGTTACGGTTGAAGTTAGCGGGAGGGTCAGGTCAGGGTTGGGGTTGAGCTTAACGTGTCCGCCTAGGGTTAGGGTTAGGTGTAGGGTTTGATTTAGGCTTCAGGTTAGGTTAGGTTTGAACTTAGTTTGATGGAATAAATTTAGGGCTACTGTTTGTTTTCGGGTAACTGTTACGGTTGGAGTTAGCGTCAGGTCCAGGTTAGGGTTGGGGTTCAGCTAATGGTGTCCGCCTAGGGTTAGGGTTAGGTGTTTGGTTTCATTTAGGCTTCAGGTTAGGTTAGGTTTGAACTTAGTTTGAGGGAGTAAGTTTAGGGCTATTGTTAGTTTTCGGTTCAGTGTTACGGTTGGAGATAGCGTCAGGGTCAGGTTATGGTGGGAGTTAAGCTTAAGGTGTCCGCCTAGGGTTAGGGTTAGGTCTATGGTTTGAGTTAGGCTTCAGGTTAGGTTAGGTTTGAACTCAGTTTGAGGGAGTAAGTTTAGGGCTACTGTTAGTTTTCGGTACAGTGTTACGTTTGGAGTTAGCGTGAGGGTCAGGATAGGGTTGGGGTTGAGCTTAAGGTGTCCGCCTAGGGATAGGGTTAGGTCTGTGGTTTGAGTTAGGCTTCAGGTTAGGTTAGGTTTGAACTTAGTTTGAGGGAGTAAGTTTAGGGCTATTGTTAGTTTTCGGTTCAGTGTTACGGTTGGAGATAGCGTCAGGGTCAGGTTATGGTTGGGGTTGAGATTCAGGTGTCCGCCTAGGGTTAGGGTTAGGTCTATGGTTTGAGTTAGGCTTCAGGTTAGGTTAGGTTTGAACTTAGTTTGAGGGAGTAAGTTTAGGGCTATTGTTAGTTTTCGGTTCAGTGTTACGGTTGGAGATAGCGTCAGGGTCAGGTTAGGGTGGGAGTTAAGCATAAGGTGTCCGCCTAGGGTTAAGGTTAGGTCTATGGTTTGAGTTAGGCTTCAGGTTAGGTTAGGTTTGAACTTAGTTTGAGGGAGTAAGTTTAGGGCTACTGTTAGTTTTCGGTACAGTGTTACGTTTGGAGTTAGCGTGAGGGTCAGGATAGGGTTGGGGTTGAGCTTAAGATGTCCGCCTAGGGTTAGGGTTAGGTCTGTGTTTTGAGTTAGGCTTCAGGTTAGGTTAGGTTTGAACTTAGTTTGAGGGAGTAAGTTTAGGGCTATTGTTAGTTTTCGGTTCAGTGTTACGGTTGGAGATAGCGTCAGGGTCAGGTTATGGTTGGGGTTGAGCTTCAGGTGTCCGCCTAGGGTTAGGGTTAGGTCTATGATTTGAGTTAGGCTTCAGGTTAGGTTGGGTTTGAACTTAGTTTGAGGGAGTAAGTTTAGGGTTACTGTTAGTTTTCGGTTCAGTGTTACGATTGGAGTTAGCGTGAGGGTCAGGTTAGGGTTGGGGTTGAGCTTAAGGTGTCCGCCTAGGGTTAGGTTTAGGTGTATCGTTTGATATAGGCTTCAGGTTAGGTTAGGTTTGAACTTATTTTGAGAGAGTAAGTTTAGGGCTACTGTTAGTTTTCGGGTAACTTTTATGGTTGGAGTTAGCGTCAGGGCCAGGTTAGGGTTGGGGTTGAGCTTAAGGTGTCCGCCAAGGGTTAGGGTTAGGTCTATCTTTTGAGTTAGGCTTCAGGTTAGGTTAGGTTTGAAGTTAGTTTGAGGGAGTAAGTTTAGGGCTACTGTTAGTTTTCGGTTCAGTGTTACGGTTGGAGATAGCGTCAGGGTCATGTTAGGGTTGGGGTTGAGCTTCAGGTGTCCACCTAGGGTTAGGGTTAGGTCTATGGTTTGAGTTAGGCTTCAGGTTAGGTTAGGTTTGAACTTAGTTTGAGGGAGTAAGTTTAGGGCTTCTGTTAGTTTTCGGGTAACTGTTACAGTTGGAGTAAGCGTCAGGGTCAGGTTATGGTGGGGGTTAAGCATTAGGTGTTCGCCTAGGGTTAGGGTTAGGTCTATGATTTGATTTAGGCTTCAGCTTATGTTAGGTTTCAACTTAGTTTGAGGAGTCAGTTTAGGGCTACTGTTAGTTTTCGATTAACTGTTACGGTTGGAGTAAGCATCAGGATCAGGTTAGGTTTGGGGTTGAGCTTAAGGTGTCCTCCTAGGGTTAGGGTTAGGTGTATGGTTTGATTTAGGCTTCAGGTTAGGTTAGGTTTGAACTTATTTTGATGGAGTAACTTTAGGGCTACTGTTTGTTTTCGGTTCAGTGTTACGGTTGAAGTTAGCGGGAGGGTCAGGTCAGGGTTGGGGTTGAGCTTAACGTGTCCGCCTAGGGTTAGGGTTAGGTGTAGGGTTTGATTTAGGCTTCAGGTTAGGTTAGGTTTGAACTTAGTTTGATGGAATAAATTTAGGGCTACTGTTTGTTTTCGGGTAACTGTTACGGTTGGAGTTAGCGTCAGGTCCAGGTTAGGGTTGGGGTTCAGATAATGGTGTCCGCCTAGGGTTAGGGTTAGGTGTTTGGTTTGATTTAGGCTCCAGGTTAGGTTAGGTTTGAACTTAGTTTGAGGGAGTAAGTTTAGGGCTACTGTTAGTTTTCGGTTAACTGTTACAGTTGGAGTAAGCGTCAGGGTCAGGTTAGGGTGGGGGATAAGCATAAGGTGTCCGCCTAGGGTTAGGGTTAGGTCTATTATTTGAGTTAGGCTTCAGGTTAGGTTAGGTTTGAACTTAGTTTGAGGGAGTAAGTTTAGGGCTACTGTTAGTTTTCGGTTCAGTGTTACGATTGGAGATTGCGTCAGGGACAGGTTAGGGTAGGGGTTGAGCTTCAGGTGTCCGCCTAGGGTTAGGGTTAGGTCTATGGATTGAGTTAGGCTTCACTTTAGGTTAGGTTTGAACTTAGTTTGAGGGAGTAAGTTTAGGGCTATTGTTAGTTTTCAGTTCAGTGTTACGGTTGGAGATAGCGACAGGTTCAGGTTAGGGTGGGAGTTAAGCATAAGGTGTCCGCCTAGGGTTAGGGTTAGGTCTATGGTTTGAGTTAGGCTTCAGGATAGGTTAGGTTTGAACTTAGTTTGAGGGAGTAAGTTTAGGGATACTGTTAGTTTTCGGTACAGTGTTACGTTTGGAGTTAGCGTGAGGGTCAGGATAGGGTTGGGGTTGAGCTTAAGGTGTCCGCCTAGGGTTAGGGTTAGGTCTGTGGTTTTAGTTAGGCTTCAGGTTAGGTTAGGTTTGAACTTAGTTTGAGGGAGTAAGTTTAGGGCTATTGTTAGTTTTCGGTTCAGTGTTACGGTTGGAGATAGCGTCAGCGTCAGGTTATGGTTGGGGTTGAGCTTCAGGTGTCCGCCTAGGGTTAGGGTTAGGTCTATGGTTTCAGTTAGGCTTCAGGTTAGGTTAGGTTTGAACTTAGTTTGAGGGAGTAAGTTTAGGGCTATTGTTAGTTTTCGGTTCAGGGTTACGGTTGGAGATAGCGTCAGGGTCAGGTTAGGGTGGGAGTTAAGCATAAGGTGTCCGCCTAGGGTTAGGGTTAGGTCTATGGTTTGAGTTAGGCTTCAGGTTAGGTTAGGTTTGAACTTAGTTTGAGGGAGTAAGTTTAGGGCTACTGTTAGTTTTCGGTACAGTGTTACGTTAGGAGTTAGTGTGAGGGTCAGGATAGGGTTGGGGTTGAGCTTAAGGTGTCCGCCTAGGGTTAGGGTTAGGTGTATGGTTTGATTTAGGCTTCAGGTTAGGTTAGGTTTGAACTTAGTTTGAGGGAGTAAGTTTAGGGCTACTGTTTGTTTTCGGGTAACTGTTACGGTTGGAGTTAGCCTCAGGTCCAGGTTAGGGTTGGGGTTGAGCTAAAGGTGTCCGCCAAGGGTTAGGGTTAGGTGTTTGTTTTGATTTAGGCTTCAGGTTAGGTTAGGTTTGAAGTTAGTTTGAGGGAGTAAGTTTAGGGCTACTGTTAGTTTTCGGTTAACTGTTACAGTTGGAGTAAGCGTCAGGGTCAGGTTCGGGTGGGGAATAAGCATAAGGTGTCCGCCTAGGGTTAGGGTTAGGTCTATTGTTTGAGTTAGGCTTCAGGTTAGGTTAGGTTTGAACTTAGTTTGAGGGAATAAGTTTAGGGCTACTGTTAGTTTTTGGTTCAGTGTTACGGTTGGAGTTAGCGTGAGGGTCAGATTAGGGTTGGGGTTGAGCTTAAGGTGTCCGCCTAGGGTTAGGGTTAGGTCTGTGGTTTGAGTTAGGCTTCAGGTTAGGTTAGGTTTGAACTTACTTTGAGGGAGTAAGTTTAGGGCTATTGTTAGTTTTCGGTTCAGTGTTACGGTTGGAGATAGCGTCATGGTCAGGTTAGGGTTGGGATTGAGCTTCAGGTGTCCGCCTAGGGTTAGGGTTAGGTGTATGGTTTGAGTTAGGTTTCAGGTTAGGTTAGGTTTGGTCTTAGTTTGAGGGAGTAAGTTTACAGCTACTGTTAGTTTTCGGTTCAGTGTTACCGTTGGAGATAGCGTCAGGGTCAGGTTAGGGTTGGGGTTGAGCTTCAGGTGTCCGCCTAGGTTTAGGGTTAGGTCTATGGTTTGATTTAGGCTTCAGGGTAGGTTAGGTTTGAACTTAGTTTGAGGGAGTAAGTTTAGGGAAACTGTTAGTTTTCGGGAAACTGTTATGGTTGGAGTTAGCGTCAGGGCCAGTTTAGGGTTTGGGTTGAGCTTCAGGTGTCCGTCTAGGGTTAGGGTTAGGTCTATGGTTTGAGTTAGGCTTCAGGTTAGGTTAGGTTTGAACTTACTTTGAGGGAGTAAGTTTAGGGCTACTGTTAGTTTTCGGTTCAGTGTTTCTGTTGGAGTGAGCGTGAGGGTCAGGTTAGTTTAGGGGTTGAGCTTAAGGTGTCCGCCTAGGGTTAGGGTTAGGTGTATGGTTTGATTTAGGCTTCAGGTTAGGTTAGGTTTGAACTTACTTTGAGGGAGTAAGTTTAGGGCTACTGTTAGTTTTCGGGTAACTGTTATGGTTGGAGTTAGCGTCAGGGCCAGGTTAGGGTTGGGGTTGAGCTTAAGGTGTCCGCCAAGGGTTAGGTTTAGGTCTATGGTTTGAGTGAGGCTTCAGGTTAGGTTAGGTTTGAACTTAGTTTGAGGGAGTAAGTTTAGGGCTACTGTTAGTTTTCGGGTAACTGTTATGGTTGGAGTTAGCGTCAGGGCCAGGTTAGGATTGGGGTTGTGCTTAAGGTGTCCGCCAACGGTTAGGGTTAGGTCTATGGTTTGTGTTAGGTTTCAGGTTAGGTTAGGTTTGAACTTAGTTTGAGGGAGTAAGTTTAGGGCTACTGTTAGTTTTCGGTTCAGTGTTACGGTTGGAGATAGCGTCAGGGTCAGGGTAGGGTTGGGGTTGAGCTTCAGGTGTCCGCCTAAGGTTAGGGTTAGGTCTATGGTTTGAGTTAGGCTTCAGGTTAGGTTAGGTTTGAACTTCGTTTGAGGGAGTAAGTTTAGGGCTACTGTTAGTTTTCGGTTCAGTGTTACGGTTGGAGTTAGCGTGAGGGTCAGGTTAGGGTTGGGGTTGAGCTTAAGGTGTCCGCCTAGGGTTAGGGTTAGGTGTATGGTTTGATTTAGGCTCCAGGTTAGGTTAGGTTTGAACTTAGTTTGAGGGAGTAAGTTTAGGGCTACTGTTAGTTTTCGGGTAACTGTTATGGTGGGAGATAGCGTCAGGGTCAGGGTAGGGTGGGGGTTAAGCATAAGGTGTCCGCCTAGGGTTAGTGTTAGGTCTTTGTTTGAGTTAGGCTTCAGGTTAGGTTAGGTTTGAACTTAGTTTGAGGGAGTAAGTTTAGAGCTACTGTTAGTTTTCTGGTAACTGTTATGGTGGGAGTTAGCGTCAGGGTCACTTTAGGGTTGGGGTTGAGCTTAAGGTGTCCGCCTAGGGTTAGGGTTAGGTGTATGGTTTGATTTAGGATTCAGGTTAGGTTAGGTTTGAAGTTAGTTTGAGGGAGTAAGTTTAGGGCTACTGTTAGTTTTCGGTTAACTGTTACAGTTGGAGTAAGCGTCAGGGTCAGGTTATGGTGGGGGTTAAGCATAAGGTGTCCGCCTAGGGTTAGGGTTAGGTCTATGATTTGATTTTGGCTTCAGGTTAGGTTAGGTTTGAACTTAGTTTGAGGGAGTCAGTTTAGGGCTACTGTTAGATTTCGGTTAACTGTTACGGTTGGAGTAAGCGTCAGGATCAGGTTAGGTTTGGGGTTGAGCTTAAGGTGTCCTCCTAGGGTTAGGGTTAGGTCGATGGTTTGAGTTAGGCTTCAGGTTAGGTTAGGTTTGAACTTTGTTTGAGGGAGTAAGTTTAGGGCTACTGTTTGTTTTCGGTTCAGTGTTATGGTTGAAGTTAGCGTGAGGGTTAGGTCAGGGTTGGGGTTGAGCTTAAGGTGTCCGCCTAGGGTTAGGGTTAGGTGTATGGTTTGATTTAGGCTTCAGGTTAGGTTAGGTTTGAACTTAGTTTGAGGGAGTAAGTTTAGGGCTACTGTTTGTTTTCGGGTAACTGTTACGGTTGGAGTTAGCCTCAGGTCCAGGTTAGGGTTGGGGTTGAGCTAAAGATGTCCGCCAAGGGTTAGGGTTAGGTGTTTGTTTTGATTTAGGCTTCAGGTTAGGTTAGGTTTGAAGTTAGTTTGAGGGAGTAAGTTTAGGGCTACTGTTAGTTTTCGGTTAACTGTTACAGTTGGAGTAAGCGTCAGGGTCAGGTTCGGGTGGGGAATAAGCATAAGGTGTCCGCCTAGGGTTAGGGTTAGGTCTATTGTTTGAGTTAGGCTTCAGGTTAGGTTACGTTTGAACTTAGTTTGAGGGAATAAGTTTAGGGCTACTGTTAGTTTTCGGTTCAGTGTTACGGTTGGAGTTAGCGTGAGGGTCAGGATAGGGTTGGGGTTGAACTTAAGGTGTCCGCCTAGGGTTAGGGTTAGGTCTGTGGTTTGAGTTAGGCTTCAGGTTATGTTAGGTTTGAACTTACTTTGAGGGAGTAAGTTTAGGGCTATTGTTAGTTTTCGGTTCAGTGTTACGGTTGGAGATAGCGTCATGGTCAGGTTAGGGTTGGGATTGAGCTTCAGGTGTCCGCCTAGGGTTAGGGTTAGGTCTATGGTTTGATTTAGGCTTCAGGTTAGGTTAGGTTTGAACTTAGTTTGAGGGAGTAAGTTTAGGAATACTGTTAGTTTTCGGGTAACTGTTATTGTTGGAGTTAGCGTCAGGGCCAGTTTAGGGTTGGGGTTGAGCTTAAGGTGTCCGCCTAGGGTTAGGGTTAGGTGTATGGTTTGAGTTAGGTTTCAGGTTAGGTTAGGTTTGATCTTAGTTTGAGGGAGTAAGTTTACAGCTACTGTTAGTTTTCGGTTCAGTGTTACCGTTGGAGATAGCGTCAGGGTCAGGTTAGGGTTGGGATTGAGCTTCAGGTGTCCACCTAGGTTTAGGGTTAGGTCTATGGTTTGATTTAGGCTTCAGGGTAGGTTAGGTTTGAACTTAGTTTGAGGGAGTAAGTTTAGGGAAACTGTTAGTTTTCGGGAAACTGTTATGGTTGGAGTTAGCGTCAGGGCCAGTTTAGGGTTTGGGTTGAGCTTCAGGTGTCCGTCTAGGGTTAGGGTTAGGTCTATGGTTTGAGTTAGGCTTCAGGTTAGGTTAGGTTTGAACTTAGTTTGAGGGAGTAAGTTTAGGGCTACTGTTAGTTTTCGGTTCAGTGTTTCTGTTGGAGTGAGCGTGAGGGTCAGGTTAGTTTAGGGGTTGAGCTTAAGGTGTCCGCCTAGGGTTAGGGTTAGGTGTATGGTTTGATTTAGGCTTCAGGTTAGGTTAGGTTTGAACTTACTTTGAGGGAGTAAGTTTAGGGCTACTGTTAGTTTTCGGGTAACTGTTATGGTTGGAGTTAGCGTCAGGGCCAGGTTAGGGTTGGGGTTGAGCTTAAGGTGTCCGCCAAGGGTTAGGTTTAGGTCTATGGTTTGAGTGAGGCTTCAGGTTAGGTTAGGTTTGAACTTAGTTTGAGGGAGTAAGTTTAGGGCTACTGTTAGTTTTCGGGTAACTGTTATGGTTGGAGTTAGCGTCAGGGCCAGGTTAGGATTGGGGTTGTGCTTAAGGTGTCCGCCAACGGTTAGGGTTAGGTCTATGGTTTGTGTTAGGTTTCAGGTTAGGTTAGGTTTGAACTTAGTTTGAGGGAGTAAGTTTAGGGCTACTGTTAGTTTTCGGTTCAGTGTTACGGTTGGAGATAGCGTCAGGGTCAGGGTAGGGTTGGGGTTGAGCTTCAGGTGTCCGCCTAAGGTTAGGGTTAGGTCTATGGTTTGAGATAGGCTTCAGGTTAGGTTAGGTTTGAACTTCGTTTGAGGGAGTAAGTTTAGGGCTACTGTTAGTTTTCGGTTCAGTGTTACGGTTGGAGTTAGCGTGAGGGTCAGGTTAGGGTTGGGGTTGAGCTTAAGGTGTCCGCCTAGGGTTAGGGTTAGGTCTATGGTTTCAGTTAGGCTCCAGGTTAGGTTAGGTTTGAACTTAGTTTGAGGGAGAAAGTTTAGGGCTACTGTTAGTTTTCGGGTAACTGTTATGGTGGGAGATAGCGTCAGGGTCAGGGTAGGGTGGGGGTTAAGCATAAGGTGTCCGCCTAGGGTTAGTGTTAGGTCTTTGTTTGAGTTAGGCTTCAGGTTAGGTTAGGTTTGAACTTAGTTTGAGGGAGTAAGTTTAGAGCTACTGTTAGTTTTCTGGTAACTGTTATGGTGGGAGTTAGCGTCAGGGTCACTTTAGGGTTGGGGTTGAGCTTAAGGTGTCCGCCTAGGGTTAGGGTTAGGTGTATGGTTTGATATAGGATTCAGGTTAGGTTAGGTTTGAAGTTAGTTTGAGGGAGTAAGTTTAGGGCTACTGTTAGTTTTCGGTTAACTGTTACAGTTGGAGTAAGCGTCAGGGTCAGGTTATGGTTGGGGTTAAGCATAAGGTGTCCGCCTAGGGTTAGGGTTAGGTCTATGATTTGATTTTGGCTTCAGGTTAGGTTAGGTTTGAACTTAGTTTGAGGGAGTCAGTTTAGGGCTACTGTTAGTTTTCGGTTAACTGTTACGGTTGGAGTAAGCGTCAGGATCAGGTTAGGTTTGGGGTTGAGCTTAAGGTGTCCTCCTAGGGTTAGCGTTAGGTCGATGGTTTGAGTTAGGCTTCAGGTTAGGTTAGGTTTGAACTTTGTTTGAGGGAGTAAGTTTAGGGCTACTGTTTGTTTTCGGTTCAGTGTTATGGTTGAAGTTAGCGTGAGGGTTAGGTCAGGGTTGGGGTTGAGCTTAAGGTGTCCGCGTAGGGTTAGGGTTAGGTGTATGGTTTGATTTAGGCTTCAGGTTAGGTTAGGTTTGAACTTAGTTTGAGGGAGTAAGTTTAGGGCTACTGTTTGTTTTCGGGTAACTGTTACGGTTGGAGTTAGCCTCAGGTCCAGGTTAGGGTTGGGGTTGAGCTAAAGATGTCCGCCAAGGGTTAGGGTTAGGTGTTTGTTTTGATTTAGGCTTCAGGTTAGGTTAGGTTTGAAGTTAGTTTGAGGGAGTAAGTTTAGGGCTACTGTTAGTTTTCGGTTAACTGTTACAGTTGGAGTAAGCGTCAGGGTCAGGTTCGGGTGGGGAATAAGCATAAGGTGTCCGCCTAGGGTTAGGGTTAGGTCTATTGTTTGAGTTAGGCTTCAGGTTAGGTTAGGTTTGAACTTAGTTTGAGGGAATAAGTTTAGGGCTACTGTTAGTTTTCGGTTCAGTGTTACGGTTGGAGTTAGCGTGAGGGTCAGGATAGGGTTGGGGTTGAGCTTAAGGTGTCCGCCTAGGGTTAGGGTTAGGTCTGTGGTTTGAGTTAGGCTTCAGGTTAGGTTAGGTTTGAACTTACTTTGAGGGAGTAAGTTTAGGGCTATTGTTAGTTTTCGGTTCAGTGTTACGGTTGGAGATAGCGTCATTTTCAGGTTAGGGTTGGGATTGAGCTTCAGGTGTCCGCCTAGGGTTAGGGTTAGGTCTATGGTTTGATTTAGGCTTCAGGTTAGGTTAGGTTTGAACTTAGTTTGAGGGAGTAAGTTTAGGGATACTGTTAGTTTTCGGGTAACTGTTATTGTTGGAGTTAGCGTCAGGGCCAGTTTAGGGTTGGGGTTGAGCTTAAGGTGTCCGCCTAGGGTTAGGGTTAGGTCTATGGTTTCAGTTAGGCTTCAGGATAGGTTAAGTTTGAACTTAGTTTGAGGGAGTAAGTTTAGGGCTACTGTAAGTTTTCGGGTAACTGTTATGGTGGGAGATAGCGTCTTGGTCAGGGTAGGGTGGGGGTTAAGCATAAGGTGTCCGCCTAGGGTTAGGGTTAGGTCTTTGTTTGAGTTAGGGTTCAGGTTAGGTTAGGTTTGAACTTAGTTTGAGGGAGTAAGTTTAGGGCTACTATTTGTTTTCGGTTCAGTGTTACGGTTGGATGTAGCGTCAGGGTAAGGTTAGCATTGGGGTTGAGCTTCAGGTGTCCGCCTAGGGTTAGGGTTAGGTCTATGGTTTGAGTTAGGCTTCAGGTTAGGTTAGGTTTGAAATTAGTTTGAGGGAGTAAGTTTAGGGCTACTGTTAGTTTTCGGTTCAGTGTTACGTTTGGAGTTAGCGTGAGGGTCAGGTTAGGGTTGGGGTTGAGCTATAGGTGTCCGCCTAGGGTTAGGGTTAGGTGTATGGTTTGATTTAGGCTTCAGGTTAGGTTAGGTTTGAACTTAGTTTGAGGGAGTAAGTTTAGGGCGAGTGTTAGTTTTCGGGTAACTGTTATGTTTGGAGATAACGTCACGGCCAGGTTAGGGTTGTGGTTGAGCTTAAGGTTTCCGCCTAGGGTTAGGGTTAGGTCTATGGTTTCAGTTAGGCTTCAGGTTAGGTTAAGTTTGAACTTAGTTTGAGGGAGTAAGTTTAGGGCTACTGTTAGTTTTCGGTTCAGTGTTTTGGTTGGAGTTAGCGTGAGGGTCAGGATAGGGTTGGGGTTGAGCTTAAGGTGTCCACCTAGGGTTAGGGGTAGCTGTATTGTTTGATTTAGGCTTCAGGTTAGGTTAGTTTTGAACTTAGTTTGAGGGAGTATGTTTAGGGCTACTGTTTGTTTTCAGTTCAGTGTTACGGTTGGAGATAGCGTCAGGGTCAGGTTAGGGTTGGGATTGAGCTTCAGGTGTCTTCCTAGGGTTAGGGTTAGGTCTATGGTTTGAGTTAGGCTTCAGGTTAGGTTAGGTTTGAAATTAGTTTGAGGGAGTAAGTTTAGGGCTACTGTTAGTTTTCGGTTCAGTGTTACGGTTGGAGTTAGCCTGAGGGTCAGGTTAGGGTTGGGGTTGAGCTTATGGTGTCCGCCTAGGGTTAGGGTTAGGTGTATGGTTTGATTTAGGCTTCAGGTTAGGTTAGGTTTGAACTTAGTTTGAGGGAGTAAGTTTAGGGCGAGTGTTAGTTTTCGGGTAACTGTTATGTTTGGAGATAGCGTCAGAGCCAGGTTAGGGTTGGGGTTGAGCTTAAGGTGTCCGCCTAGGGTTAGGGTTAGGTGTATGGTTTGAGATAGGTTTCAGGTTAGGTTAGGTTTGATCTTAGTTTGAGGGAGTAAGTTTACAGCTACTGTTAGTTTTCGGTTCAGTGTTACCGTTGGAGATAGCGTCAGGGTCTGGTTAGGGTTGGGGTTGAGCTTCAGGTGTCCGCCTAGGTTTAGGGTTAGGTCTATGGTTTGATTTAGGCTTCAGGGTAGGTTAGGTTTGAACTTAGTTTGAGGGAGTAAGTTTAGGGAAACTGTTAGTTTTCGGGAAACTGTTATGGTTGGAGTTAGCGTCAGGGCCAGTTTAGGGTTTGGGTTGAGCTTCAGGTGTCCGTCTAGGGTTAGGGTTAGGTCTATGGTTTGAGTTAGGCTTCAGGTTAGGTTAGGTTTGAACTTAGTTTGAGGGAGTAAGTTTAGGGCTACTGTTAGTTTTCGGTTCAGTGTTTCTGTTGGAGTGAGCGTGAGGGTCAGGTTAGTTTAGGGGTTGAGCTTAAGGTGTCCGCCTAGGGTTAGGGTTAGGTGTATGGTTTGATTTAGGCTTCAGGTTAGGTTAGGTTTGAACTTACTTTGAGGGAGTAAGTTTAGGGCTACTGTTAGTTTTCGGGTAACTGTTATGGTTGGAGTTAGCGTCAGGGCCAGGTTAGGGTTGGGGTTGAGCTTAAGGTGTCCGCCAAGGGTTAGGTTTAGGTCTATGGTTTGAGTGAGGCTTCAGGTTAGGTTAGGTTTGAACTTAGTTTGAGGGAGTAAGTTTAGGGCTACTGTTAGTTTTCGGGTAACTGTTATGGTTGGAGTTAGCGTCAGGGCCAGGTTAGGATTGGGGTTGTGCTTAAGGTGTCCGCCAACGGTTAGGGTTAGGTCTATGGTTTGTGTTAGGTTTCAGGTTAGGTTAGGTTTGAACTTAGTTTGAGGGAGTAAGTTTAGGGCTACTGTTAGTTTTCGGTTCAGTGTTACGGTTGGAGATAGCGTCAGGGTCAGGGTAGGGTTGGGGTTGAGCTTCAGGTGTCCGCCTAAGGTTAGGGTTAGGTCTATGGTTTGAGTTAGGCTTCAGGTTAGGTTAGGTTTGAACTTCGTTTGAGGGAGTAAGTTTAGGGCTACTGTTAGTTTTCGGTTCAGTGTTACGGTTGGAGTTAGCGTGAGGGTCAGGTTAGGGTTGGGGTTGAGCTTAAGGTGTCCGCCTAGGGTTAGGGTTAGGTGTATGGTTTGATTTAGGCTCCAGGTTAGGTTAGGTTTGAACTTAGTTTGAGGGAGTAAGTTTAGGGCTACTGTTAGTTTTCGGGTAACTGTTATGGTGGGAGATAGCGTCAGGGTCAGGGTAGGGTGGGGGTTAAGCATAAGGTGTCCGCCTAGGGTTAGTGTTAGGTCTTTGTTTGAGATAGGCTTCAGGTTAGGTTAGGTTTGAACTTAGTTTGAGGGAGTAAGTTTAGAGCTACTGTTAGTTTTCTGGTAACTGTTATGGTGGGAGTTAGCGTCAGGGTCACTTTAGGGTTGGGGTTGAGCTTAAGGTGTCCGCCTAGGGTTAGGGTTAGGTGTATGGTTTGATTTAGGATTCAGGTTAGGTTAGGTTTGAAGTTAGTTTGAGGGAGTAAGTTTAGGGCTACTGTTAGTTTTCGGTTAACTGTTACAGTTGGAGTAAGCGTCAGGGTCAGGTTATGGTGGGGGTTAAGCATAAGGTGTCCGCCTAGGGTTAGGGTTAGGTCTATGATTTGATTTTGGCTTCAGGTTAGGTTAGGTTTGAACTTAGTTTGAGGGAGTCAGTTTAGGGCTACTGTTAGTTTTCGGTTAACTGTTACGGTTGGAGTAAGCGTCAGGATCAGGTTAGGTTTGGGGTTGAGCTTAAGGTGTCCTCCTAGGGTTACGGTTAGGTCGATGGTTTGAGTTAGGCTTCAGGTTAGGTTAGGTTTGAACTTTGTTTGAGGGAGTAAGTTTAGGGCTACTGTTTGTTTTCGGTTCAGTGTTATGGTTGAAGTTAGCGTGAGGGTTAGGTCAGGGTTGGGGTTGAGCTTAAGGTGTCCGCCTAGGGTTAGGGTTAGGTGTATGCTTTGATTTAGGCTTCAGGTTAGGTTAGGTTTGAACTTAGTTTGAGGGAGTAAGTTTAGGGCTACTGTTTGTTTTCGGGTAACTGTTACGGTTGGAGTTAGCCTCAGGTCCAGGTTAGGGGTGGGGTAGAGCTAAAGATGTCCGCCAAGGGTTAGGGTTAGGTGTTTGTTTTGATTTAGGCTTCAGGTTAGGTTAGGTTTGAAGTTAGTTTGAGGGAGTAAGTTTAGGGCTACTGTTAGTTTTCGGTTAACTGTTACAGTTGGAGTAAGCGTCAGGGTCAGGTTCGGGTGGGGAATAAGCATAAGGTGTCCGCCTAGGGTTAGGGTTAGGTCTATTGTTTGAGTTAGGCTTCAGGTTAGGTTAGGTTTGAACTTAGTTTGAGGGAATAAGTTTAGGGCTACTGTTAGTTTTCGGTTCAGTGTTACGGTTGGAGTTAGCGTGAGGGTCAGGATAGGGTTGGGGTTGAGCTTAAGGTGTCCGCCTAGGGTTAGGGTTAGGTCTGTGGTTTGAGTTAGGCTTCAGGTTAGGTTAGGTTTGAACTTACTTTGAGGGAGTAAGTTTAGGGCTATTGTTAGTTTTCGGTTCAGTGTTACGGTTGGAGATAGCGTCATGGTCAGGTTAGGGTTGGGATTGAGCTTCAGGTGTCCGCCTAGGGTTAGGGTTAGGTCTATGGTTTGATTTAGGCTTCAGGTTAGGTTAGGTTTGAACTTAGTTTGAGGGAGTAAGTTTAGGGATACTGTTAGTTTTCGGGTAACTGTTATTGTTGGAGTTAGCGTCAGGGCCAGTTTAGGGTTGGGGTTGAGCTTAAGGTGTCCGCCTAGGGTTAGGGTTAGGTCTATGGTTTCAGTTAGGCTTCAGGATAGGTTAAGTTTGAACTTAGTTTGAGGGAGTAAGTTTAGGGCTACTGTAAGTTTTCGGGTAACTGTTATGGTGGGAGATAGCGTCTTGGTCAGGGTAGGGTGGGGGTTAAGCATAAGGTGTCCGCCTAGGGTTAGGGTTAGGTCTTTGTTTGAGTTAGGGTTCAGGTTAGGTTAGGTTTGAACTTAGTTTGAGGGAGTAAGTTTAGGGCTACTATTTGTTTTCGGTTCAGTGTTACGGTTGGAGATAGCGTCAGGGTAAGGTTAGCATTGGGGTTGAGCTTCAGGTGTCCGCCTAGGGTTAGGGTTAGGTCTATGGTTTGAGTTAGGCTTCAGGTTAGGTTAGGTTTGAAATTAGTTTGAGGGAGTAAGTTTAGGGCTACTGTTAGTTTTCGGTTCAGTGTTACGTTTGGAGTTAGCGTGAGGGTCAGGTTAGGGTTGGGGTTGAGCTATAGGTGTCCGCCTAGGGTTAGGGTTAGGTGTATGGTTTGATTTAGGCTTCAGGTTAGGTTAGGTTTGAACTTAGTTTGAGGGAGTAAGTTTAGGGCGAGTGTTAGTTTTCGGGTAACTGTTATGTTTGGAGATAACATCACGGCCAGGTTAGGGTTGTGGTTGAGCTTAAGGTTTCCGCCTAGGGTTAGGGTTAGGTCTATGGTTTCAGTTAGGCTTCAGGTTAGGTTAAGTTTGAACTTAGTTTGAGGGAGTAAGTTTAGGGCTACTGTTAGTTTTCGGTTCAGTGTTTTGGTTGGAGTTAGCGTGAGGGTCAGGATAGGGTTGGGGTTGAGCTTAAGGTGTCCACCTAGGGTTAGGGTTAGGTGTATTGTTTGATTTAGGCTTCAGGTTAGGTTAGTTTTGCACTTAGTTTGAGGGAGTATGTTTAGGGCTACTGTTTGTTTTCAGTTCAGTGTTACGGTTGGAGATAGCGTCAGGGTCAGGTTAGGGTTGGGGTTGAGCTTCAGGTGTCTTCCTAGGGTTAGGGTTAGGTCTATGGTTTGAGTTAGGCTTCAGGTTAGGTTAGGTTTGAAATTAGTTTGAGGGAGTAAGTTTAGGGCTACTGTTAGTTTTCGGTTCAGTGTTACGGTTGGAGTTAGCCTGAGGGTCAGGTTAGGGTTGGGGTTGAGCTTATGGTGTCCGCCTAGGGTTAGGGATAGGTGTATGGTTTGATTTAGGCTTCAGGTTAGGTTAGGTTTGAACTTAGTTTGAGGGAGTAAGTTTAGGGCGAGTGTTAGTTTTCGGGTAACTGTTATGTTTGGAGATAGCGTCAGGGCCAGGTTAGGGTTGGGGTTGAGCTTAAGGTGTCCGCCTAGGGATAGGGTTAGGTGTATGGTTTGAGTTAGGTTTCAGGTTAGGTTAGGTTTGATCTTAGTTTGAGGGAGTAAGTTTACAGCTACTGTTAGTTTTTGGTTCAGTGTTACCGTTGGAGATAGCGTCAGGGTCAGGTTAGGGTTGGGGTTGAGCTTCAGGTGTCCGCCTAGTTTTAGGGTTAGGTCTATGGTTTGATTTAGGCTTCAGGGTAGGTTAGGTTTGAACTTAGTTTGAGGGAGTAAGTTTAGGGAAACTGTTAGTTTTCGGGAAACTGTTATGGTTGGAGTTAGCGTCAGGGCCAGTTTAGGGTTTGGGTTGAGCTTCAGGTGTCCGTCTAGGGTTAGGGTTAGGTCTATGGTTTGAGTTAGGCTTCAGGTTAGGTTAGGTTTGAACTTAGTTTGAGGGAGTAAGTTTAGGGCTACTGTTAGTTTTCGGTTCAGTGTTTATGTTGGAGTGAGCGTGTGGGTCAGGTTAGTTTAGGGGTTGAGCTTAAGGTGTCCGCCTAGGGTTAGGGTTAGGTGTATGGTTTGATTTAGGCTTCAGGTTAGGTTAGGTTTGAACTTACTTTGAGGGAGTAAGTTTAGGGCTACTCTTAGTTTTCGGGTAATTGTTATGGTTGGAGTTAGCGTCAGGGCCAGGTTAGGGTTGGGGTTGACATTAAGGTGTTCGCCTAGGGTTAGGGTTAGGTCTATGGTTTGAGTTAGGCTTCCGGTTAGGTTAGGTTTGAACTTAGTTTGAGGGAGTAAATTTAGGCCTACTGTTAGTTTTCGGGTAACTGCTATAGTGGGAGATAGCGTCAGGGTCAGGGTAGGGTTGTGGTTGAGCTTAAGGTGTATGCCTAGGGTTAGGGTTAGGTGTATGGTTTGATTTAGGCTTCAGGTTAGGTTAGGTTTGAAGTTAGTTTGAGGGAGTAAGTTTAGGGCTACTGTTAATTTTCGGCTAACTGTTATGGTGGGAGTTAGCGTCAGGGTCACTTTAGGGTTGGGGTTGAGCTTAAGGTATCCGCCTAGGGTTAGGGTTAGGTGTATGGTTTGATTTAGGCTTCAGGTTAGGTTAGGTTTGAAGTTAGTTTGAGGGAGTAAGTTTAGGGCTACTGTTAGTTTTCGGTTAACTGTTACAGTTGGAGTAAGCGTCAGGGTCAGATTATGGTGCGGGTTAAGCATAAGGTGTCCGCCTAGGGTTAGGGTTAGGTCTATGATTTGATTTTGGCTTCAGGTTAGGTTAGGTTTGAACTTAGTTTGAGGGAGTCAGTTTAGGGCTACTGTTAGTTTTCGGTTAACTGTTACGGTTGGAGTAAGCGTCAGGGTCAGGTTAGGTTTGGGGTTGAGCTTAAAGTGTCCTCCTAGGGTTAGGGTTAGGTCGATGGTTTGAGTTAGGCTTCAGGTTAGGTTAGGTTTGAACTTTAATTGAGGGAGTAAGTTTAGGGCTACTGTTTGTTTTCGGTTCAGTGTTATGGTTGAAGTTAGCGTGAGGGTTAGGTCAGGGTTGGGGTTGAGCTTAAGGTGTCCGCCTAGGGTTAGGGTTAGGTGTATGGTTTGATTTAGGCTTCAGGTTAGGTTAGGTTTGAACTTAGTTTGAGGGAGTAAGTTTAGGGCTACTGTTTGTTTTCGGGTAACTGTTACGGTTGGAGTTAGCCTCAGGTCCAGGTTAGGGTTGGGGTTGAGCTAAAGGTGTCCGCCAAGGGTTAGGGTTAGGTATTTGTTTTGATTTAGGCTTCAGGTTAGGTTAGGTTTGAAGTTAGTTTGAGGGAGTAAGTTTAGGGCTACTGTTAGTTTTCGGTTAACTGTTACAGTTGGAGTAAGCGTCAGGGTCAGGTTCGGGTGGGGAATAAGCATAAGGTGTCCGCCTAGGGTTAGGGTTAGGTCTATTGTTTGAGTTAGGCTTCAGGTTAGGTTAGGTTTGAACTTAGTTTGAGGGAATAAGTTTAGGGCTACTGTTAGTTTTCGGTTCAGTGTTACGGTTGGAGTTAGCGTGAGGGTCAGGATAGGGTTGGGGTTGAGCTTAAGGTGTCCGCCTAGGGTTAGGGTTAGGTCTGTGGTTTGATTTAGGCTTCAGGTTAGGTTAGGTTTGAACTTAGTTTGAGGGAGTAAGTTTAGGGCTACTCTTAGTTTTCGGGTAATTGTTATGGTTGGAGTTAGCGTCAGGGCCAGGTTAGGGTTGGGGTTGACCTTAAGGTGTTCGCCTAGGGTTAGGGTTAGGTCTATGGTTTGAGTTAGGCTTCCGGTTAGGTTAGGTTTGAACTTAATTTGAGGAGTAAGTTTAGGGCTACTGTTAGTTTTCGGTTCAGTGTTACGGTTGGAGTAAGAGTCAGGGTCAGGTTAGGGTTGGGGTTGAGCTAATGGTGTCCGCCTAGGGTTAGGGTTAGGTGTTTGGTTTGATTTAGGCTTCAGGTTAGGTTAGGTTTGAAGTTAGTTTGAGGGAGTAAGTTTAGGGCTACTGTTAGTTTTCGGTTAACTGTTACAGTTGGAGTAAGCGTCAGGGTCAGGTTAGCTTGGGTCTTAAGCATAAGGTTTCAGCCTAGGGTTAGGGTTAGGTATATTGTTTGAGTTAGGCTTCAGGTTAGGTTAGGTTTGAAATTAATTTGAGGGAGTAAGTTTAGGGCTACTGTTAGTTTTCGGTTCATTGTTACGGTTGGAGATAGCGTCAGGGTCAGGTTAGGGTTGGGATTGAGCTTCAGGTGTCCGCCTAGGGTTAGGGTTATGTCTATGGTTTGATTTAGGCTTCAGGTTAGGTTAGGTTTGAACTTAGTTTGAGGGAGTAAGTTTAGGGATACTGTTAGTTTTCGGGTAACTGTTATTGTTGGAGTTAGCGTCAGGGCCAGTTTAGGGTTGGGGTTGAACTTAAGGTGTCCGCCTAGGGTTAGGGTTAGGTCTATGGTTTCAGTTAGGCTTCAGGATAGGTTAAGTTTGAACTTAGTTTGAGGGAGTAAGTTTAGGGCTACTGTAAGTTTTCGGGTAACTGTTATGGTGGGAGATAGCGTCTTGGTCAGGGTAGGGTGGGGGTTAAGCATAAGGTGTCCGCCTAGGGTTAGGGTTAGGTCTTTGTTTGAGTTAGGCTTCAGGTTAGGTTAGGTTTGAAATTAGTTTGAGGGAGTAAGTTTAGGGCTACTATTTGTTTTCGGTTCAGTGTTACGGTTGGAGATAGCGTCAGGGTAAGGTTAGGGTTGGGGTTGAGCTTCAGGTGTCCGCCTAGGGTTAGGGTTAGGTCTATGGTTTGAGTTAGGCTTCAGGTTAGGTTAGGTTTGAAATTAGTTTGAGGGAGTAAGTTTAGGGCTACTGTTAGTTTTCGGTTCAGTGTTACGTTTGGAGTTAGCGTGAGGGTCAGGTTAGGGTTGGGGTTGAGCTATAGGTGTCCGCCTAGGGTTAGGGTTAGGTGTATGGTTTGATTTAGGCTTCAGGTTAGGTTAGGTTTGAACTTAGTTTGAGGGAGTAAGTTTAGGGCGAGTGTTAGTTTTCGGGTAACTGTTATGTTTGGAGATAGCGTCACGGCCAGGTTAGGGTTGTGGTTGAGCTTAAGGTGTCCGCCTAGGGTTAGGGTTAGGTCTATGGTTTCAGTTAGGCTTCAGGTTAGGTTAAGTTTGAACTTAGTTTGAGGGAGTAAGTTTAGGGCTACTGTTAGTTTTTGGTTCAGTGTTTTGGTTGGAGTTAGCGTGAGGGTCAGGATAGGGTTGGGGTTGAGCTTAAGGTGTCCACCTAGGGTTAGGGTTAGGTGTATGGTTTGATTTTGGCTTCAGGTTAGGTTAGTTTTGAACTTAGTTTGAGGGAGTATGTTTAGGGCTACTGTTTGTTTTCAGTTCAGTGTTACGGTTGGAGATAGCGTCAGGGTCAGGTTAGGGTTGGGGTTGAGCTTCAGGTGTCTTCCTAGGGTTAGGGTTAGGTCTATGGTTTGAGTTAGGCTTCAGGTTAGGTTAGGTTTGAAATTAGTTTGAGGGAGTAAGTTTAGGGCTACTGTTAGTTTTCAGTTCAGTGTTACGGTTGGAGTTAGCCTGAGGGTCAGGTTAGGGTTGGGGTTGAGCTTATGGTGTCCGCCTAGGGTTAGGGTTAGGTGTATGGTTTGATTTATGCTTCAGGTTAGGTTAGGTTTGAACTTAGTTTGAGGGAGTAAGTTTAGGGCGAGTGTTAGTTTTCGGGTAACTGTTATGTTTGGAGATAGCGTCAGGGCCAGGTTAGGGTTGGGGTTGAGCTTAAGGTGTCCGCCTAGGGTTAGGGTTAGGTGTATGGTTTGAGTTAGGTTTCAGGTTAGGTTAGGTTTGATCTTAGTTTGAGGGAGTAAGTTTACAGCTACTGTAATTTTTCGGTTCAGTGTTACCGTTGGAGATAGCGTCAGGGTCAGGTTAGGGTTGGGGTTGAGCTTCAGGTGTCCTCCTAGGGTTAGGGTTAGGTCTATGGTTTGATTTAGGCTTCAGGGTAGGTTAGGTTTGAACTTAGTTTGAGGGAGTAAGTTTAGGGAAACTGTTAGTTTTCGGGAAACTGTTATGGTTGGAGTTAGCGTCAGGGCCAGTTTAGGGTTTGGGTTGAGCTTCAGGTGTCCGTCTAGGGTTAGGGTTAGGTCTATGGTTTGAGTTATGCTTCAGGTTAGGTTAGGTTTGAACTTAGTTTGAGGGAGTAAGTTTAGGGCTACTGTTAGTTTTCGGTTCAGTGTTTCTGTTGGAGTGAGCGTGAGGGTCAGGTTAGTTTAGGGGTTGAGCTTAAGGTGTCCGCCTAGGGTTAGGGTTAGGTGTATGGTTTGATTTAGGCTTCAGGTTAGGTTAGGTTTGAACTTAGTTTGAGGGAGTAAGTTTAGGGCTACTCTTAGTTTTCGGGTAATTGTTATGGTTGGAGTTAGCGTCAGGGCCAGGTTAGGGTTGGGGTTGACCTTAAGGTGTTCGCCTAGGGTTAGGGTTAGGTCTATGGTTTGAGTTAGGCTTCCGGTTAGGTTAGGTTTGAACTTAATTTGAGGAGTAAGTTTAGGGCTACTGTTAGTTTTCGGTTCAGTGTTACGGTTGGAGTAAGAGTCAGGGTCAGGTTAGGGTTGGGGTTGAGCTAATGGTGTCCGCCTAGGGTTAGGGTTAGGTGTTTGGTTTGATTTAGGCTTCAGGTTAGGTTAGGTTTGAAGTTAGTTTGAGGGAGTAAGTTTAGGGCTACTGTTAGTTTTCGGTTAACTGTTACAGTTGGAGTAAGCGTCAGGGTCAGGTTAGCTTGGGTCTTAAGCATAAGGTTTCAGCCTAGGGTTAGGGTTAGGTATATTGTTTGAGTTAGGCTTCAGGTTAGGTTAGGTTTGAAATTAATTTGAGGGAGTAAGTTTAGGGCTACTGTTAGTTTTCGGTTCATTGTTACGGTTGGAGATAGCGTCAGGGTCAGGTTAGGGTTGGGGTTGAGCTTCAGGTGTCCGCCTAGGGTGAGGGTTTGGTCTATGGTTTGAGTTAGGCTTCAGGTGAGGTTAGGTTTGAACTTAGTTTGAGGGAGTAAGTTTAGGGCTACTGTTAGTTTTCGGTTCAGTGTTTCGGTTGGAGTTAGCGTGAGGGTCAGGTTAGGGTAGGGGTTGACCTTAAGGTGTCCGCGTAGGGTTTGGGTTAGGTGTATGATTTGATTAAGGCTTCAGGTGAGGTTAGGTTTGAACTTAGTTTGAGGGAGTAAATTTAGTGCTACTGTTAGTTTTCGGGTAACTGTTATGGTTGGAGTTATCGTCAGGGCCAGGTTCAGGTTGGGGTTGACCTTAAGGTGTCCGCCTAGGGTTAGGGTTAGGTCTATGGTTTGAGTTAGGCTTCAGGTTAGTTTAGGTTTGAACTTTGTTTGAGGGAGTAAGTTTAGGGCTACTGCTAGTTTTCGGTTCAGTGTTATGGTTGGTGTTAGCGTGAGGGTCAGGTTAGGGGTGGGGTTGAGCTTAAGGTGTCCGCCTAGGGTTAGTGTTAGGTGTATGGTTTGATTTACGCTTCAGGTTAGGTTAGGTTTAACTTAGTTTGAGGGAGTAAGTTTAGGACTACTGTTAGTTTTCGGGTAACTGTTATGGTGGGAGATAGCGTCAGGGCCACATTAGGGTTGGGGTTGAGCTTAAGATGTCCGCCTAGGTTTAGGATTAGGTGTATCGTTTGATTTAGGCTTCAGGTTAGGTTAGGTTTGAAGTTAGTTTGAGGGAGTAAGTTTAGGGCTACTGTTAGTTATCGGTTAAATGTTACAGTTGGAGTAAGCATCAGGGTCAGGTTATGGTGCGGGTTAAGCATATGGTGTCCGCCTAGGGTTTGGGTTAGGTCTATGATTTGATTTAGGCTTCAGGTTAGGTTAGGTTTGAACTTAGTTTGAGGGAGTCAGTTTAGGGCTACTGTTAGTTTTCTGTTCAGTGTTACGGTTGGATTTAGCCTCAGAGTCAGGTTAGGGTTGGGGTTAAGCATAAGGTGTCCGCCTAGGGTTGGGTTAGGTCTGTGGTTTGAGTTAGGCTTCAGTTGAGGTTAGGTTTGAACTTAGTTTGAGGGAGTAAGTTTAGGGCTACTGTTAGTTTTCGGTTCAGTGTTACGGTTGGAGTAAGAGTCAGGGTCAGGTTAGGGTTGGGGTTGAGCTAATGGTGTTCGCCTAGGGTTATGGTTAGGTGTTTGGTTTGATTTAGGCTTCAGGTTAGGTTAGGTTTGAAGTTAGTTTGAGGGAGTAAGTTTAGGGCTACTGTTAGTTTTCGGTTAACTGTTACAGTTGGAGTAAGCGTCAGGGTCAGGTTAGCTTGGGGCTTAAGCATAAGGTGTCAGCCTAGGGTTAGGGTTAGGTCTATGGTTTGAGTTAGGCTTCAGGTTAGGTTAGGTTTGAACTTAGTTTGAGGGAGTAAGTTTAGGGATACTGTTTGTTTTCGGTTCAGTGTTGCGGTTGAAGTTTGCGTGAGGGTCAGGTCAGGGTTGGGGTTGAGCTTAAGGTGTCTGCCTAGGGTTAGGGTTTGGTGTATGGTTTGATTTAGGCTTCAGGTGAGGTTAGGTTTGAACTTAGTTTGAGGGAGTAAGTTTAGGGCTACTGTTAGTTATCGGATCAGTGTTACGGTTGGAGTTAGCGTGAGGGTCAGGTTAGGGTAGGGGTTGAGCTTAAGGTGTCCGCCTAGGGTTAGGGTTAGGTGTATGATTTGATTAAGGCTTCAGGTGAGGTTAGGTTTGAACTTAGTTTGTGGTAGTAAGTTTAGGGCTACTGTTAGTTTTCGGGTAACTGTTAGGGTTGGAGTTAGCGTCAGGGCCAGGTTCGGGTTGGGGTGACCTTAAGGTGTCCGCCTAGAGTTAGGGTTAGGTCTATGGTTTGAGTTATGCTTCAGGTTAGGTTAGGTTTGAACTTAGTTTGAGGGAATAAGTTTAGGGCTACTGTTAGTTTTCGGTTCAGTGTTACGGTTGGAGATAGCGTCAGGGTCAGGTTAGGGTTGGGGTTGAGCTTCAGGTGTCCGCCTAGGGTTAGGGTTTAGTCTATGGTTTGAGTTAGGCTTCAGGATAGGTTAGGTTTGAACTTAGTTTGAGGGAGTAAGTTTAGGACTACTGTTAGTTTTCGGTTCAGTGTTACGGTTGGAGTTAGCGTGAGGGGCAGGTTAGGGTTGGGGTTGAGCTTAAGGTGTCCGCCTAGGGTTAGGGTTAGGTGTATGGTTTGATTTAGGCTTCAGGTTAGGTTAGGTTTGAACTTAGTTTGAGGGAGTAAGTTTAGGGCTACTGTTTGTTTTCGGGTAACTGTTATGGTCGGAGATAGCGGCAGGGTCAGGTTAGGGTTGGGGTTGAGCTTCAGGTGTCCGCCTAGGGTTAGGGTTAGGTCTATGGTTTGATTTAGGCTTCAGGTTAGGCTAGGTTTGAACTTAGTTTGAGGGAGTAAGTTTAGGGCTACTGTTAGTTTTCGGGTAACTGTTATGGTTGGAGTTAGCGTCAGGGCCAGGTTAGGGTTGGGGTTGAGCTTAAGGTGTCCGCCAAGGGTTAGGGTTAGGTCGATCTTTTGAGTTAGGCTTCAGGTTAGGTTAGGTTTGAACTTAGTTTGAGGGAGTAAGTTTAGGGCTACTGTTAGTTTTCGGTTCACTGTTTCGGTTGGAGTTAGCCTGAGGGTCAGGTTAGGGTAGGGGTTGAGCTTAAGGTGTCCGCCTAGGGTTAGGGTTAGGTGTATGATTTGTTTAAGGCTTCAGGGTAGGTTAGGTTTGAACTTAGTTTGAGGGAGTAAATTTAGGGCTACTGTTAGTTTTCGGGTAACTGTTATGGTTGGAGTTAGCGTCAGGGCCAGGTTCAGGTTGGGGTTGACCTTAAGGTGTCCGCCTAGGGTTAGGGTTAGGTCTATGGTTTGAGTTAGGCTTCAGGTTAGTTTAGGTTTGAACTTTGTTTGACGGAGTAAGTTTAGGGCTACTGCTAGTTTTCGGTTCAGTGTTATGGTTGGTGTTAGCGTGAGGGTCAGGTTAGGGGTGGGGTTGAGCTTAAGGTGTCCGCCTAGGGTTAGGGTTAGGTGTATGGTTTGATTTAGGCTTCAGGTTAGGTTAGGTTTAACTTAGTTTGAGGGAGTAAGTTTAGGACTACTGTTAGTTTTCGGGTAACTGTTATGGTGGGAGATAGCGTCAGGGCCACTTTAGGGTTGGGGTTGAGCTTAAGATGTCCGCCTAGGTTTAGGATTAGGTGTATCGTTTGATTTAGGCTTCAGGTTAGGTTAGGTTTGAACTTAGTTTGAGGGAGTAAGTTTAGGGCTACTGTTAGTTTTCGGTTCAGTGTTACGGTTGGAGATAGCGTCAGGGTCAGGTTAGGGTTGGGGTTGAGCTTCAGGTGTCCGCCTAGGGTTAGGGTTTAGTCCATGGTTTGAGTTAGGCTTCAGGTGAGGTTAGGTTTGAACTTAGTTTGAGGGAGTAAGTTTAGGGCTACTGTAAGTTTTCGGTTCAGTGTTACGGTTGGAGTTAGCGTGAGGGTCAGGTTAGGGTTGGGGTTGAGCTTAAGGTGTCTGCTAGGGTTAGGGTTAGGTGTATGGTTTGATTTAGGCTTCAGGATAGGTTAGGTTTGAAGTTAGTTTGAGGGAGTAAGTTTAGGGCTACTGTTAGTTTTTGGTAAACTGTTACACTTGGAGTAAGCGTCAGGGTCAGGTTAGGGTGGGGCTTAAGCATAAGGCGTCCGCCTAGGTTTAGGGTTAGGTCTATTTTTTGAGTTAGACTTCAGGTTATGTTAGGTTTGAACTTAATTTGAGGGAGTAAGTTTAGGGCTACTGTTAGTTTTCGGTTCAGTGTTACGGTTGGAGATAGCGTCAGGGTCAGGTTAGGGTTGGGGTGGAGCTTCAGGTGTCCGCCAAGGATTAGGGTTTGGTCTATGGTTTGAGTTAGGCTTCAGGTTAGGTTAGGTTTGAACTTAGTTTGAGGGAGTAAGTTTAGGCCTACTGTTAGTTTTCTGTTCAGTGTTTCGGTTGGAGTTAGCGTGAGGGTCAGGTTAGGGTTGCGGTTGAGCTTAAGGTGTCCGCCTAGGGTTAGGGTTAGGTGTATGATTTGTTTAAGGCTTCAGGGTAGGTTAGGTTTGAACTTAGTTTGAGGGAGTAAGTTTAGGGCTACTGTTTGTTTTCGGTTCAGTGTTACGGTCGGAGATAGCGGCAGGGTCAGGTTAGGGTTGGGGTTGAGTTTCACGGGTCCGCCTAGGGTTAGGGTTAGGTCTATGGTTTGATTTAGGCTTCAGGTTAGGCTAGGTTTGAACTTAGTTTGAGGGAGTAAGTTTAGGGCTACTGTTAGTTTTCGGGTAACTGTTATGGTTGGAGTTAGCGTCAGGGCCAGGTTAAGGTTGGGGTTGAGCTTAAGGTGTCCGCCAAGGGTTAGGGTTAGTTCGATCTTTTGAGTTAGGCTTCAGGTTAGGTTAGGCTTGAACTTAGTTTGAGGGAGTAAGTTTAGGGCTACTGTTAGTTTTCTGTTCAGTGTTTCGGTTGGAGTTAGCGTGAGGGTCAGGTTAGGGTAGGGGTTGAGCTTAAGGTGTCCGCCTAGGGTTAGCGTTAGGTGTATGATTTGTTTAAGGCTTCAGGGTAGGTTAGGTTTGAACTTAGTTTGAGGGAGTAAATTTAGGGCTACTGTTAGTTTTCGGGTAACTGTTATGGTTGGAGTTACCGTCAGGGCCAGGTTCAGGTTGGGGTTGACCTTAAGGTGTCCGCCTAGGGTTAGGGTTAGGTCTATGGTTTGAGTTAGGCTTCAGGTTAGGTTAGGTTTGAACTTAGTTTGAGGGAGTAAGTTTAGGGCTACTGCTAGTTATCGGTTAACTGTTACGGTTGGAGTAAGCGTCAGGGTCGGGTTAGGGTGGGGGTTAAGCATAAGGTGTCCGCCTAAGGTTAGGGTTAGGTCTATGGTTTCATATAGGCTTCAGGTTAGGTTAGGATTGAACTTAGTTTGAGGGAGTAAGTTTAGGGCTACTGTTAGTTTTCGGTTCAGTGTTACCGTTGGATTTAGCCTCAGAGTCAGGTTAGGTTTGGGGATAAGCATAAGGTGTCCGCCTAGGGTTGGGTTAGGTCTGTGGTTAGAGTTAGGCTTCAGGTGAGGTTAGCTTTGAACTTAGTTTGAGGGAGTAATTTTAGGGCTACTGTTAGTTTTCGGTTCAGTGTTACGGTTGGAGTAAGAGTCAGGGTCAGGTTAGGGTTGGGGTTGAGCTAATGGTGTTCGCCTAGGGTTATGGTTAGGTGTTTGGTTTGATTTAGGCTTCAGGTTAGGTTAGGTTTGAAGTTAGTTTGAGGGAGTAAGTTTAGGGCTACTCTTAGTTTTCGGTTAACTGTTACAGTTGGAGTAAGCGTCAGGGTCAGGTTAGCTTGGGGCTTAAGCATAAGGTGTCAGCCTAGGGTTAGGGTTAGGTCTATTGTTTGAGTTAGGCTTCAGGTTATGTTAGGTTTGAAATTAATTTGAGGGAGAACGTTTAGGGCTACTGTTAGTTTTCCGTTCAGTATTACGGTTGGAGATAGCGTCAGGGTCAGGTTAGGGTTGGGGTTGAGCTTCAGGTGTCCGCCTAGGGTTAGGGTTTGGTCTATGGTTTGAGTTAGGCTTCAGGTGAGGTTAGGTTTGAACTTAGTTTGAGGGAGTAAGTTTAGGGCTACTGTTAGTTATCGGATCAGTGTTACGGTTGGAGTTAGCGTGAGGGTCAGGTTAGGGTAGGGGTTGAGCTTAAGGTGTCCGCCTAGGGTTAGGGTTAGGTGTATTATTTGATTAAGGCTTCAGGTGAGGTTAGGTTTGAACTTAGTTTGTGGTAGTAAGTTTAGGGCTACTGTTAGTTTTCGGGTAACTGTTATGGTTGGAGTTAGCGTCAGGGCCAGGTTCAGGTTGGGGTGACCTTAAGGTGTCCGCCTAGAGTTAGGGTTAGGTCTATGGTTTGAGTTAGGCTTCAGGTTAGGTTAGGTTTGAACTTAGTTTGAGGGAGTAAGTTTAGGGCTACTGTTAGTTTTCGGTTCAGTGTTACGGTTGGAGATAGCGTCAGGGTCAGGTTAGGGTTGGGGTTGAGCTTCAGGTGTCCGCCTAGGGTTAGGGTTTAGTCTATGGTTTGAGTTAGGCTTCAGGGGAGGTTAGGTTTGAACTTAGTTTGAGGGAGTAAGTTTAGGGCTACTGTTAGTTTTCGGTTCAGTGTTACGGTTGGAGTTAGCGTGAGGGGCAGGTTAGTGTTGGGGTTGAGCTTAAGGTGTCCGCCTATGGTTAGGGTAAGGTGTATGGTTTGATTTAGGCTTCAGGTTAGGTTAGGTTTGAACTTAGTTTGAGGGAGTAAGTTTAGGGCTACTGTTAGTTTTCGGGTAACTGTTATGGTTGGAGTTAGCGTCAGGGCCAGGTTCAGGTTGGGGTTGACCTTAAGGTGTCCGCCTAGGGTTAGGGATAGGTCTATGGTTTGAGTTAGGCTTCAGGTTAGGTTAGGATTGAACTTAGTTTGAGGGAGTAAGTTTAGGGCTACTGTTAGTTTTCGGTTCAGTGTTACGGCTGGAGATAGCGTCAGGGTCAGGTTAGGGTTGGGGTTGAGCTTCAAGTGTCCGCCTAGGGTTAGGGTTAGGTCTATGGTTTGAGTTAGGCTTCAGGTTAGGTAGGTTTGAACTTACTTTGAGGGAGTAAGTTTAGGGTTACTGTAAGTTTTCTGTTCAGTGTTACGGTTGGAGTTAGCGTGAGGGTCAGGTTAGGGTTGGGGTTGAGCTTAAGGTGTCCGCCTAGGGTTAGGGTTAGGTGTATCGTTTGATTTAGGCTTCAGGTTAGGTTAGGTTTGAACTTAGTTTGAGGGAGTAAGATTAGGGCTACTGTTTGTTTTCGGTTCAGTGTTACGGTCGGAGATAGCGGCAGGGTCAGGATAGGGTTGGGGTTGAGTTTCAGGTGTCCGCCTAGGGTTAGGGTTAGGTCTATGTTTTGATTTAGGCTTCAGGTTAGGCTAGGTTTGAACTTAGTTTGAGGGAGTAAGTTTAGGGCTACTGTTAGTTTTCGGGTAACTGTTATGGTTGGAGTTAGCGTCAGGGCCAAGTTCAGGTTGGGGTTGACCTTAAGGTGTCCGCCTAGGTTTAGGGATAGGTCTATGGTTTGAGTTAGGCTTCAGGTTAGGTTAGGATTGAACTTAGTTTGAGGGAGTAAGTTTAGGGCTACTGTTAGTTTTCGGTTCAGTGTTACGGTTGGAGATATCGTCAGGGTCAGGTTAGGGTTGGGGTTGAGCTTCAAGTGTCCGCCTAGGGTTAGGGTTAGGTTTATGGTTTGAGTTAGGCTTCAGGTTAGGTTAGGTTTGAACTTACTTTGAGGGAGTAAGTTTAGGGTTACTGTTAGTTTTCTGTTCAGTGTTACGGTTGGAGTTAGCGTGAGGGTCAGGTTAGGGTTGGGGTTGAGCTTAAGGTGTCCGCCTAGGGTTAGGGTTAGGTGTATGGTTTGATTTAGGCTTCAGGTTAGGTTAGGTTTGAACTTAGTTTGAGGGAGTAAGTTTAGGGCTACTGTTTGTTTTCGGTTCAGTGTTATGGTCGGAGATAGCGGCAGGGTCAGGTTAGGGTTGGGGTTGAGTTTCAGGGGTCCGCCTAGGGTTAGGGTTAGGTCTATGGTTTGATTTAGGCTTCAGGTTAGGCTAGGTTTGAACTTAGTTTGAGGGAGTAAGTTTAGGGCTACTGTTAGTTTTCGGGTAACTGTTATGGTTGGAGTTAGCGTCAGGGCCAGGTTATGGTTGGGGTTGACCTTAAGGTGTCCGCCTAGGGTTAGGGTTAGGTCTATGGTTTGAGTTAGGCTTCAGGTTAGTTTAGGTTTGAACTTTGTTTGAGGGAGTAAGTTTAGGGCTACTTCTAGTTTTCGGTTCAGTGTTATGGTTGGTGTTAGCGTGAGGGTCAGGTTAGGGGTGGGGTTGAGCTTAAGGTGTCCGCCTAGGGTTAGGGTTAGGTCTATGGTTTGATTTAGGCTTCAGGTTAGGTTAGGTTTAACTTAGTTTGAGGGAGTAAGTTTAGGACTACTGTTAGTTTTCGGGTAACTGTTATGGTGGGAGATAGCGTCAGGGCCACTTTAGGTTTGGGGTTGAGCTTAAGATGTCCGCCTAGGTTTAGTATTAGGTGTATCGTTTGATTTAGGCTTCAGGTTAGGTTAGGTTTGAAGTTAGTTTGAGGGAGTAAGTTTAGGGCTACTGTTAGTTTTCGGTTAACTGTTACAGTTGGAGTAAGCGTCAGGGTCAGGTTATGGTGCGGGTTAAGCATATGGTGTCCGCCTAGGTTTAGGGTTAGGTCTATGATTTGATTTAGGCTTCAGGTTAGGTTAGGTTTGAACTTAGTTTGAGGGAGTCAGTTTAGGGCTACTGTTAGTTTTCGGTTAACTGTTACGGTTGGAGTAAGCGTCACGGTCATGTTAGGGTGGGGGTTAAGCATAAGGTGTCCGCCTAAGGTTAGGGTTAGGTCTATGGTTTCATATAGGCTTCAGGTTAGGTTAGGATTGAACTTAGTTTGAGGGAGTAAGTTTAGGGCTACTGTTAGTTTTCGGTTCAGTGTTACGGTTGGATTTAGCCTCAGGGTCAGGTTAGGGTTGGGGTTAAGCATAAGGTGTCCGCCTAGGGTTGGGTTAGGTCTGTGATTTGAGTTAGGCTTCAGGTGAGGTTAGGATTGAACTTAGTTTGAGGGAGTAAGTTTAGGGCTACTGTTAGTTTTCGGTTCAGTGTTACGGTTGGAGTTAGCGTGAGGGTCAGGTTAGGGTAGGGGTTGAGCTTAAGGTGTCCGCCTAGGGTTAGGGTTAGGTGTATGGTTTGATTTAGGCTTCAGGTTAGGTTAGGTTTGAACTTACTTTGAGGGAGTAAATTTAGGGCGACTGTTAGTTTTCGGGTAACTGTTACAGTTGGAGTAAGCGTCAGGGTCAGGTTATGGTTCTGGTTAAGTATAAGATGTCCGCCTAGGGTTAGGGTTAGGTCTATGATTTGATTTAGGCTTCAGCTTAGGTTAGGTTTCAACTTAGTTTGAGGGAGTCAGTTTAGGGCTACTGTTAGTTTTCGGTTAACTGTTACGGTTGGAGTAAGCGTCAGGGTCAGGTTAGGTTTGGGGTTGAGCTTCAGGTGTCCGCCTAGGGTTAGGGTTAGGTCTATGGTTTGATTTAGGCTTCAGGTTAGGTTAGGTTTGAACTTAGTTTGAGGGAGTAAGTTTAGGGCTACTGTTTGTTTTCGGGTAACTGTTACGGTTGGAGTTAGCGTCAGGTCCAGGTTAGGGTTGGGGTTGAGCTAATGTTGTCCGCCTAGGGTTAGGGTTAGGTGTTTGGTTTGATTTAGGCTTCAGGTTAGGTTAGATTTGAAGTTAGTTTGAGGGTGTAAGTTTAGGGATACTGTTAGTTTTCGGTTCAGTATTACGGTTGGAGATAGCGTCAGGGTCAGGTTAGCGTGGGGGTTAAGCATAAGGTGTCCGCCTAGGGTTAGGGTTAGGTCTATTGTTTGAGTTAGGCTTCAGGTTAGGTTAGGTTTGAACTTAGTTTGAGGGAGTAAGTTTAGGGCTACTGTTAGTTTTCGGTTCAGTGTTACGGTTGTAGTTAGCATGAGGGTCAGGTTAGGATAGGGGTTGAGCTTAAGGTGTCTACCTAGGGTTAGGGTTAGGTGTATGGTTTGATTCAGGCTTCAGGTTAGGTTAGGTTTCAACTTAGTTTGAGGGAGTAAGTTTAGGGCTACTGTTAGTTTTCGGGTAACTGTTATGGTTGGAGTTAGCGTCAGGGCCAGATTCAGGGTGGGGTTGACCTTAAGGTGTCCGCCTAGGGTTAGGGTTAGGTCTATGGTTTGAGTTAGGCTTCAGGTTAGGTTAGGTTTCAACTTAGTTTGAGGGAGTAAGTTTAGGGCTACTGTTAGTTTTCGGTTCAGTGTTACGGTTGGAGTTAGCGTGAGGGTCAGGTTAGGGTAGGGGTTGAGCTTAAGGTGTCCGCCTAGGGTTAGGGTTAGGTGTATGGTTTGATTTAGGCTTCAGGTTAGGTTAGGTTTGAACTTAGTTTGAGGGAGCAAGTTTAGGGCGACTGTTAGTTTTCGGGTAACTGTTACAGTTGGAGTAAGCGTCAGGGTCAGGTTATGGTTGTGGTTAAGTATAAGGTGTCCGCCTAGGGTTAGGGTTAGGTCTATGATTTGATTTACGCTTCAGGTTAGGTTAGGTTTCAACTTAGTTTGAGGGAGTCAGTTTAGGGCTACTGTTAGTTTTCGGTTAACTGTTACGGTTGGAGTAAGCGTCAGGGTCAGGTTAGGTTTGGGGTTGAGCTTCAAGTGTCCGCCTAGGGTTTGGGTTAGGTCTATGGTTGGAGTTCGGCTTCAGGTTAGGTTAGGTTTGAACTTAGTTTGAGGGAGTAAGTTTAGGGCTACTGTTTGTTTTCGGGTAACTGTTACGGTTGGAGTTAGCATCAGGTCCAGGTTAGGGTTGTGGTTGAGCTAATGGTGTCCGCCTAGGGTTAGGGTTAGGTGTTTGGTTTGATTTAGGCTTCAGGTTAGGTTAGGTTTGAAGTTAGTTTGAGGGAGTAAGTTTAGGACTACTGTTAGTTTTCGGTTCAGTATTGCGGTTGGAGATAGCGTCAGGGTCAGGTTAGGGTGGGGGTTAAGCATAAGGTGTCCGCCTAGTGTTAGGGTTAGGTCTATTGTTTGAGTTAGGCTTCAGGTTAGGTAAGGTTTGAACTTAGTTTGAGGAAGTAAGTTTAGGGCTACTGTATGTTTTCGGGTAACTGTTACGGTTGGAGTTAGCGTCAGGTCCAGGTTAGGGTTGGGGTTGAGCTAATGGTGTCCGCCTAGGGTTAGGGTTAGGTGTTTGGTTTGATTTAGTCTTCAGGTTAGGTTAGGTTTGAAGTTAGTTTGAGGGTGTAAGTTTAGGGATACTGTTAGTTTTCGGTTCAGTATTACGGTTGGAGATAGCGTCAGGGTCAGGTTAGGGTGGGGGTTAAGCATAAGGTGTACGCCTAGGGTTAGGGTTAGGTCTATGGTTTGAGTTAGGCTTCAGGTTAGGTTAGGTTTGAACTTAGTTTTAGGGAGTAAGTTTAGGGCTACTGTTAGTTTTCGGTTCAGTGTTACGGTTAGAGTTAGCGTGAGGGTCAGGTTAGGGTAGGGGTTGAGCTTAAGGTGTCTACCTAGGGTTCAGGTTAGGTGTATGGTTTGATTTAGGCTTCAGGTTAGGTTAGGTTTCAACTTAGTTTGAGGGAGTAAGTTTAGGTCTACTGTTAGTTTTCGGGTAACTGTTATGGTTGGAGTTAGCGTCAGGGCCAGGTTCAGGGTGGGGTTGACCTTAAGGTGTCCGCCTAGGGTTAGGGTTAGGTCTATGGTTTGAGTTAGGCTTCAGGTTAGGTTAGGTTTGAACTTACTTTGAGGGAGTAAGTTTAGGGCTACTGTTTGTTTTAAGGGTAACTGTTACGGTTGGAGATAGCGTCAGTGTCAGGTTATGGCTGAGGTTGAGCTTCAGGTGTCCGCCTAGGGTTAGGGTTAGGTCTATGGTTTCAGTTAGGCTTCAGGTTAGGTTAGGTTTCAACTTAGTTTGAGGGAGTCAGTTTAGGGCTACTGTTAGTTTTCGGTTAACTGTTACGGTTGGAGTAAGCATCAGGGTCAGGTTAGGTTTGGGGTGGAGCTTAAGGTGTCGGCCTAGGGTTAGGGTTAGGTCTATGGTTTGATTTAGGCTTCAGGTTAGGTTAGGTTTGAACTTAGTTTGAGGGAGTAAGTTTAGGGCTACTGTTTGTTTTCGGGTAACTGTTACGGTTGGAGTTAGCGTCAAGTCCATGTTAGGGTTGTGGTTGAGCTATTGGTGTCCGCCTAGGGTTAGGGTTAGGTCTATTGTTTGAGTTAGGCTTCAGGTTAGGTTAGGTTTGAACTTAGTTTGAGGGAGTAAGTTTAGGCCAACTGTTAGTTTTCGGTTCATTTTTACGGTTGGAGATAGCGTCAGGGTCAGGTTAGGGTTGGGTTTGAGCTTCAGGTGTACGCCTAGGGTTAGGGTTAGGTCTATGGTTTGAGTTAGGCTTCAGGTTAGGTTAGGTTTGAACTTAGTTTGAGGGAGTCAGTTTAGGGCTACTGTTAGTTTTCGGTTCAGTGTTTCGGTTGGAGTTAGCGTGAGGGTCAGGTTAGGGTAGGGGTTGTGCTTAAGGTGTCCGCCTAGGGTTAGGGTTAGGTGTATGATTTGATTAAGGCTTCAGGTTAGGTTAGGTTTGAACTTAGTTTGAGGGAGTAAGTTTAGGGCTACTGTTAGTTTTCGGGTAATTGTTATGGTTGGATTTAGCGTCAGGGCCAGGTTCAGGTTGGGGTTGACCTTAAGGTGTCCGCCTAGGGTTAGGGTTAGGTCTATGGTTTGAGTTAGTCTTCAGGTTAGGTTAGGTTTGAACTTAGTTTGAGGGAGTAAGTTTAGGGCTACTGTTAGTTTTCGGTTCAGTGTTACGGTTGGACATAGCGTCAGGGTCAGGTTAGGGTTGGGGTTGAGCTTCAAGTGTCCGCCTAGGGTTAGGGTTAGGTCTATGGTTTGAGTTAGGCTTCAGGGTAGGTTAGGTTTGAACTTAGTTTGAGGGAGTAAGTTTAGGTTTACTGTTAGTTTTCGGTTCAGTGTTACGGTTGGAGTTAGCGTGAGGGTCAGGTTAGGGTAGGGGTTGAGCTTAAGGTGTCCGCCTAGGGTTAGGGTTAGGTGTATGATTTGATTTAGGCTTCAGGTTAGGTTAGGTTTGAACTTAGTTTGAATGAGTAAATTTAGGGCTACTGTTAGTTTTCGGGTAACTGTTATGGTTGGAGTTAGCGTCAGGGCCAGGTTCAGGTTGGGGTTGACCTTAAGGTGTCCGCCTAGGGTTAGGGTTAGGTCTATGGTTTGAGTTAGGCTTCAGGTTAGGTTAGGATTGAACTTAGTTTGAGGGAGTAAGTTTAGGGCTACTGTTAGTTTTCGGTTCAGTGTTACGGTTGGAGATAGCGTCAGGGTCAGGTTAGGGTTGGGGTTGAGCTTCAAGTGTCCGCCTAGGGTTAGGGTTAGGTCTATGGTTTGATTTAGGCTTCAGGTTAGGTTAGGTTTGAACTTAGTTTGAGGGAGTAAGTTTAGGGCTACTGTTTGTTTTCGGGTAACTGTTACGGTTGGAGTTAGCGTCAGGTCCAGGTTAGGGTTGTGGTTGAGCTAATGGTGTCCGCCTAGGGTTAGGGTTAGGTGTTGGGTTTGAGTTACGTTTCAGGTTAGGTTAGGTTTGAACTTAGTTTGAGGGAGTAAGTTTAGGACTACTGTTAGTTTTCGGTTCAGTGATACGGTTGGAGATAGCGTGAGGGTCAGGTTAGGGTAGGGGTTGAGCTTAAGGTGTCCGCCTACGGTTAGGGTTAGGTGTATGGTTTGATTTAGGCTTCAGGTTAGGTTAGGTTTGAACTTACTTTGAGGGAGTAAGTTTAGGGCGACTGTTAGATTTCGGGTAACTGTTACAGTTGGAGTAAGCGTCAGGGTCAGGTTATGGTTGTGGTTAAATATAAGGTGTCCACCTAGGGTTAGGGTTAGGTCTATGATTTGATTTAGGCTTCAGATTAGGTTAGGTTTCAACTTAGTTTGAGGGAGTCAGTTTAGGGCTACTGTTAGTTTTCGTTTAACTGTTACGGTTGGAGTAAGCGTCAGGGTCAGGTTAGGTTTTGGGGTTGAGCTTCAGGTGTCCGCCTAGGGTTAGGTTTAGGTCTATGGTGTGATTTAGGCTTCAGGTTAGGTTAGGTTTGAACTTAGTTTGAGGGAGTAAGTTTAGGGCTACTGTTTGTTTTCGGGTAACTGTTACGGTTGGAGTTAACGTCAGGTCCAGGTTAGGGTTGGGGTTGAGCTAATGGTGTCCGCCTAGGGTTAGGGTTAGGTGTTTGGTTTGATTTAGTCTTCAGGTTAGGTTAGGTTTGAACTTAGTTTGAGGGAGTAAGTTTAGGGCTACTGTTAGTTTTCGGGTAACTGTTATGGTCTGATTTAGCGTCAGGGCCAGGTTAGGGTTGGGGTTGAGCTTAAGGTGTCCGCCAAGGGTTAGGGTTAGGTCGATCTTTTGAGTTAGGCTTCAGGTTAGGTTAGGTTTGAACTTAGTTTGAGGGAGTAAGTTTAGGGCTACTGTTAGTTTTCGGTTCAGTGTTACGGTTGGAGATAGCGTCAGGGTCAGGGTAGGGTTGGGGTTGAGCTTCAGGTGTCCGCCTAGGGTTAGGGTTAGGTCTATGGTTTGAGTTAGGCTTCAGGTTAGGTTAGGTTTCAACTTAGTTTGAGGGAGTCAGTTTAGGGCAACTGTTAGTTTTCGGTTAACTGTTACGGTTGGAGTAAGCGTCAGGGTCAGGTTAGGTTTGGGGTTGAGCTTCAGGTGTCCGCCTAGGGTTAGGGTTAGGTCTATGGTTTGATTTAGGCTTCAGGTTAGGTTAGGTTTGAACTTAGTTTGAGGGAGTAAGTTTAGGGCTACTGTTTGTTTTCGGGTAACAGTTACGGTTGGAGTTAGCGTCAGGTCCAGGTTAGGGTTGGGGTTGAGCTAATGGTGTCCGCCTAGGGTTAGAGTTAAGTGTTTGGTTTGATTTAGGCTTCACGTTAGGTTAGATTTGAAGTTAGTTTGAGGGTGTAAGTTTACGGATACTGTTAGTTTTCGGTTCAGTATTACGGTTGGAGATAGCGTCAGGGTCAGGTTAGGGTGGGGGTTAAGCATAAGATGTCCGCCTAGAGTTAGGGTTAGGTCTATTGTTTGAGTTAGGCTTCAGGTTAGGTTAGGTTTGAACTTAGTTTGAGGGAGTAAGTTTAGGGCTACTGTTAGTTTTCGGTTCAGTGTTACGGTTGGAGATAGCGTCAGGGTCAGGTTAGGGTTGGGGTTGAGCTTCAAGTGTCCGCCTAGGGTTAGGGTTAGGTCTATGGTTTGATTTAGGCTTCAGGTTAGGTTAGGTTTGAACTTAGTTTGAGGGAGTAAGTTTAGGGCTACTGTTTGTTTTCGGGTAACTGTTACAGTTGGAGTTAGCGTCAGGTCCAGGTTAGGGTTGTGGTTGATCTAATGGTGTCCGCCTAGGGTTAGGGTTAGGTGTTTGGTTTGATTTATGCTTCAAGTTAGGTTAGGTTTGAACTTAGTTTGAGGGAGTAAGTTTAGGACTACTGTTAGTTTTCGGTTCAGTATTACGGTTGGAGATAGCGTCAGGTTCAGGTTAGGGTGGGGTTTAAGCGTAAGGTGTCCGCCTAGTGTTAGGGTTAGGTCTATTGTTTGAGTTAGGCTTCAGGTTAGGTTAGGTTTGAACTTAGTTTGAGGGAGTAAGTTTAGGCCTATTGTTAGTTTTCGGTTCAGTGATACGGTTGGAGATAGCGTCAGGGTCAGGTTAGGGTTGGGTTTGAGCTTAAGGAGTCCGCCTAGGGTTAGGGTTAGGTGTATGGTTTGATTTAGGCTTCAGGTTAGGTTAGGATTGAACTTAGTTTGAGGGAGTAAGTTTAGGGCTACTGTTAGTTTTCGGGTAATTGTTATGGTTGGAGTTAGCGTCAGGGCCAGGTTCAGGTTGGGGTTGACCTTAAGGTGTCCGCCTAGGTTAGGGTTAGATCTATGGTTTGAGTTAGGCTTCAGGTTAGGTTAGGTTTGAACTTAGTTTGAGGGAGTAAGTTTTGGGCTACTGTTAGTTTTCGGTTCAGTGTTACAGTTGGAGATAGCGTCAGGGTCAGGTTAGGGTTGGGGTTGAGCTTCAAGTGTCCGCCTAGGGTTAGGGTTTGGTGTATGGTTTGATTTAGGCTTCAGGTTAGGTTAGGTTTGAACTTAGTTTGAGGGAGTAAGTTTAGGGCTACTGTTAGTTTTCGGGTAACTGTTATGGTCTGATTTAGCGTCAGGGCCAGGTTAGGGTTGGGGTTGAGCTTAAGGTGTCCGCCAAGGGTTAGGGTTAGGTCGATCTTTTGAGTTAGGCTTCAGGTTAGGTTAGGTTTGAACTTAGTTTGAGGCAGTAAGTTTAGGGCTACTGTTAGTTTTCGGTTCAGTGTTACGGTTGGAGATAGCGTCAGGGTCAGGGTAGGGTTGGGGTTGAGCTTCAGGTTTCCGCCTAGGGTTAGGGTTAGGTCTATGGTTTGAGTTAGGCTTCAGGTTAGGTTAGGTTTGAAGTTAGTTTGAGGGAGTAAGTTTAGGGCTACTGTTAGTTTTCGGTTCAGTGTTACGGTTGGAGTTAGCGTGAGGGTCAGGTTAGGGTAGGGGTTGAGCTTAAGGTGTCCGCCTACGGTTAGGGTTAGGTGTATGGTTTGATTTAGGCTTCAGGTTATGTTAGGTTTGAACTTACTTTTTGGGAGTAAGTTTAGGGCGACTGTTAGTTTTCGGGTAACTGTTACAGTTGGAGTAAGCGTCAGGGTCAGGTTAGGTTTGGGGTTGAGCTTAAGGTGTCCGCCTAGGGTGAGGGTTAGGTCTATGGTTTGATTTAGGGTTCAGGTTAGGTTAGGTTTGAACTTAGTTTGAGGGAGTAAGTTTAGGGCTACTGTTTGTTTTCGGGTAACTGTTACGGTTGGAGTTAGCATCAGGTCCAGGTTAGGGTTGTGGTTGAGTTAATGGTGTCCGCCTAGGGTTAGGGTTAGGTGTTTGGTTTGATTTAGGCTTCAGGTTAGGTTAGGTTTGAAGTTAGTTTGAGGGAGTAAGTTTAGGACTACTGTTAGTTTTCGGTTCAGTATTGCGGTTGGAGATAGCGTCAGGGTCAGGTTAGGGTGGGGGTTAAGCATAAGGTGTCCGCCTAGTGTTAGGGTTAGGTCTATTGTTTGAGTTAGGCTTCAGGTTAGGTAAGGTTTGAACTTAGTTTGAGGGAGTAAGTTTAGGGCTACTGTTTGTTTTCGGGTAACTGTTACAGTTGGAGTTAGCGTCAGGTCTAGGTTAGGGTTGGGGTTGAGCTAATGGTGTCCGCCTAGGGTTAGGGTTAGGTGTTTGGTTTGATTTAGGCTTCAGGTTAGGTTAGGTTTGAAGTTAGTTTGAGGGTGTAAGTTTAGGGATACTGTTAGTTTTCGGTTCAGTATTACGGTTGGAGATAGCGTCAGGGTCAGGTTAGGGTGGGGGTTAAGCATAAGGTGTACGCCTAGGGTTAGGGTTAGGTCTATGGTTTGAGTTAGGCTTCAGGTTAGGTTAGGTTTGAACTTAGTTTGAGGGAGTAAGTTTAGGGCTACTGTTAGTTTTCGGATCAGTGTTACGGTTGGAGTTAGCGTGAGGGTCAGGTTAGGGTAGGGGTTGAGCTTAAGGTGTCTACGTAGGGTTAGGGTTAGGTGTATGGTTTGATTTAGGCTTCAGGTTAGGTTAGGTTTCAACTTAGTTTGAGGGAGTAAGTTTAGGGCTACTGTTAGTTTTCGGGTAACTGTTATGGTTGGAGTTAGCGTCAGGGCCAGGTTCAGGTTGGGGTTGACCTTAAGGTGTCCGCCTAGGGTTAGGGTTAGGTCTATGGTTTGAGTTAGGCTTCAGGTTAGGTTAGGATTGAACTTAGTTTGAGGGAGTAAGTTTAGGGCTACTGTTAGTTTTCGGTTCAGTGTTACGGTTGGAGATAGCGTCAGGGTCAGGTTAGGGTTGGGGTTGAGCTTCAAGTGTCCGCCTAGGGTTAGGGTTAGGTCTATGGTTTGATTTAGGCTTCAGGTTAGGTTAGGTTTGAACTTAGTTTGAGGGAGTAAGTTTAGGGCTACTGTTTGTTTTCGGGTAACTGTTACGGTTGGAGTTAGCGTCAGGTCCAGGTTAGGGTTGTGGTTGAGCTAATGGTGTCCGCCTAGAGTTAGGGTTAGGTGTTGGGTTTGAGTTACGTTTCAGGTTAGGTTAGGTTTGAACTTAGTTTGAGGGAGTAAGTTTAGGACTACTGTTAGTTTTCGGTTCAGTGATACGGTTGGAGATAGCGTGAGGGTCAGCTTAGGGTAGGGGTTGAGCTTAAGGTGTCCGCCTACGGTTAGGGTTAGGTGTATGGTTTGATTTAGGCTTCAGGTTAGGTTAGGTTTGAACTTACTTTGAGGGAGTAAGTTTAGGGCGACTGTTAGATTTCGGGTAACTGTTACAGTTGGAGTAAGCGTCAGGGTCAGGTTATGGTTGTGGTTTAATATAAGGTGTCCACCTAGGGTTAGGGTTAGGTCTATGATTTGATTTAGGCTTCAGATTAGGTTAGGTTTCAACTTAGTTTGAGGGAGTCAGTTTAGGGCTACTGTTAGTTTTCGTTTAACTGTTACGGTTGGAGTAAGCGTCAGGGTCAGGTTAGGTTTTGGGGTTGAGCTTCAGGTGTCCGCCTAGGGTTAGGGTTAGGTCTATGGTGTGATTTAGGCTTCAGGTTAGGTTAGGTTTGAACTTAGTTTGAGGGAGTAAGTTTAGGGCTACTGTTTGTTTTCAGGTAACTGTTACGGTTGGAGTTAACGTCAGGTCCAGGTTAGGGTTGGGGTTGAGCTAATGGTGTCCGCCTAGGGTTAGGGTTAGGTGTTTGGTTTGATTTAGTCTTCAGGTTAGGTTAGGTTTGAACTTAGTTTGAGGGAGTAAGTTTAGGGCTACTGTTAGTTTTCGGGTAACTGTTATGGTCTGATTTAGCGTCAGGGCCAGGTTAGGGTTGGGGTTGAGCTTAAGGTGTCCGCCAAGGGTTAGGGTTAGGTCGATCTTTTGAGTTAGGCTTCAGGTTAGGTTAGGTTTGAACTTAGTTTGAGGGAGTAAGTTTAGGGCTACTGTTAGTTTTCGGTTCAGTGTTACGGTTGGAGATAGCGTCAGGGTCAGGGTAGGGTTGGGGTTGAGCTTCAGGTGTCCGCCTAGGGTTAGGGTTAGGTCTATGGTTTGAGTTAGGCTTCAGGTTAGGTTAGGTTTCAACTTAGTTTGAGGGAGTCAGTTTAGGGCTACTGTTAGTTTTCGGTTAACTGTTACGGTTGGAGTTAACGTCAGGTCCAGGTTAGGGTTGGGGTTGAGCTAATGGTGTCCGCCTAGGGTTAGGGTTAGGTGTTTGGTTTGATTTAGTCTTCAGGTTAGGTTAGGTTTGAACTTAGTTTGAGGGAGTAAGTTTAGGGCTACTGTTAGTTTTCGGGTAACTGTTATGGTCTGATTTAGCGTCAGGGCCAGGTTAGGGTTGGGGTTGAGCTTAAGGTGTCCGCCAAGGGTTAGGGTTAGGTCGATCTTTTCAGTTAGGCTTCAGGTTAGGTTAGGTTTGAACTTAGTTTGAGGGAGTAAGTTTAGGGCTACTGTTAGTTTTCGGTTCAGTGTTACGGTTGGAGATAGCGTCAGGGTCAGGGTAGGGTTGGGGTTGAGCTTCAGGTGTCCGCCTAGGGTTAGGGTTAGGTCTATGGTTTGAGTTAGGCTTCAGGTTAGGTTAGGTTTCAACTTAGTTTGAGGGAGTCAGTTTAGGGCTACTGTTAGTTTTCGGTTAACTGTTACGGTTGGAGTAAGCGTCAGGGTCAGGTTAGGTTTGGGGTTGAGCTTCAGGTGTCCGCCTAGGGTTAGGGTTAGGTCTATGGTTTGATTTAGGCTTCAGGTTAGGTTAGGTTTGAACTTAGTTTGAGGGAGTAAGTTTAGGGCTACTGTTTGTTTTCGGGTAACAGTTACGGTTGGAGTTAGCGTCAGGTCCTGGTTAGGGTTGGGGTTGAGCTAATGGTGTCCGCCTAGGGTTAGAGTTAAGTGTTTGGTTTGATTTAGGCTTCACGTTAGGTTAGATTTGAAGTTAGTTTGAGGGTGTAAGTTTAGGGATACTGTTAGTTTACGGTTCAGTATTACGGTTGGAGATAGCGTCAGGGTCAGGTTAGGGTGGGGGTTAAGCATAAGATGTCCGCCTAGAGTTAGGGTTAGGTCTATTGTTTGAGTTAGGCTTCAGGTTAGGTTAGGTTTGAACTTAGTTTGAGGGAGTAAGTTTAGGGCTACTGTTAGCTTTCGGTTCAGTGTTACGGTTGGAGATAGCGTCAGGGTCAGGTTAGGGTTGGGGTTGAGCTTCAAGTGTCCGCCTAGGGTTAGGGTTAGGTCTATGGTTTGATTTAGGCTTCAGGTTAGGTTAGGTTTGAACTTAGTTTGAGGGAGTAAGTTTAGGGCTACTGTTTGTTTTCGGGTAACTGTTACGGTTGGAGTTAGCGTCAGGTCCAGGTTAGGGTTGTGGTTGAGCTAATGGTGTCCGCCTAGGGTTAGGGTTAGGTGTTTGGTTTGATTTATGCTTCAAGTTAGGTTAGGTTTGAACTTAGTTTGAGGGAGTAAGTTTTGGGCTACTGTTAGTTTTCGGTTCAGTGTTACAGTTGGAGATAGCGTCAGGGTCAGGTTAGGGTTGGGGTTGAGCTTCAAGTGTCCGCCTAGGGTTAGGGTTTGGTGTATGGTTTGATTTAGGCTTCAGGTTAGGTTAGGTTTGAACTTAGTTTGAGGGAGTAAGTTTAGGGCTACTGTTAGTTTTCGGGTAACTGTTATGGTCTGATTTAGCGTCAGGGCCAGGTTAGGGTTGGGGTTGAGCTTAAGGTGTCCGCCAAGGGTTAGGGTTAGGTCGATCTTTTGAGTTAGGCTTCAGGTTAGGTTAGGTTTGAACTTAGTTTGAGGGAGTAAGTTGAGGGCTACTGTTAGTTTTCGGTTCAGTGTTACGGTTGGAGATAGCGTCGGGGTCAGGGTAGGGTTGGGGTTGAGCTTCAGGTTTCCGCCTAGGGTTAGGGTTAGGTCTATGGTTTGAGTTAGGCTTCAGGTTAGGTTAGGTTTGAACTTAGTTAGAGGGAGTAAATTTAGGGCTGCTGTTAGTTTTCGGTTCAGTGTTACGGTTGGAGTTAGCGTGAGGGTCAGGTTAGGGTAGGGGTTGAGCTTAAGGTGTCCGCCTACGGTTAGGGTTAGGTGTATGGTTTGATTTAGGCTTCAGGTTATGTTAGGTTTGAACTTACTTTTTGGGAGTAAGTTTAGGGCGACTGTTAGTTTTCGGGTAACTGTTACAGTTGGAGTAAGCGTCAGGGTCAGGTTAGGTTTGGGGTTGAGCTTAAGGTGTCCGCCTAGGGTTAGGGTTAGGTCTATGGTTTGATTTAGGCTTCAGGTTAGGTTAGGTTTGAACTTAGTTTGAGGGAGTAAGTTTAGGGCTACTGTTTGTTTTCGGGTAACTGTTAAGGTTGGAGTTAGCATCAGGTCCAGGTTAGGGTTGTGGTTGAGTTAATGGTGTCCGCCTAGGGTTAGGGTTAGGTGTTTGGTTTGATTTAGGCTTCAGGTTAGGTTAGGTTTGAAGTTAGTTTGAGGGAGTAAGTTTAGGACTACTGTTAGTTTTAGGTTCAGTATTGCGGTTGGAGATAGCGTCAGGGTCAGGTTAGGGTGGGGGTTAAGCATAAGGTGTCCGCCTAGTGTTTGGGTTAGGTCTATTGTTTGAGTTAGGCTTCAGGTTAGGTAAGGTTTGAACTTAGTTTGAGGGAGTAAGTTTAGGGCTACTGTTTGTTTTCGGGTAACTGTTACAGTTGGAGTTAGCGTCAGGTCTAGGTTAGGGTTGGGGTTGAGCTAATGGTGTCCGCCTAGGGTTAGGGTTAGGTGTTTGGTTTGATTTAGGCTTCAGGTTAGGTTAGGTTTGAAGTTAGTTTGAGGGTGTAAGTTTAGGGATACTGTTAGTTTTCGGTTCAGTATTACGGTTGGAGATAGCGTCAGGGTCAGGTTAGGGTGGGGGTTAAGCATAAGGTGTACGCTTAGGGTTAGGGTTAGGTCTATGGTTTGAGTTAGGCTTCAGGTTAGGTTAGGTTTGAACTTAGTTTGAGGGAGTAAGTTTAGGGCTACTGTTAGTTTTCGGATCAGTGTTACGGTTGGAGTTAGCGTGAGGGTCAGGTTAGGGTAGGGGTTGAGCTTAAGGTGTCTACGTAGGGTTAGGGTTAGGTGTATGGTTTGATTTAGGCTTCAGGTTAGGTTAGGTTTCAATTTAGTTTGAGGGAGTAAGTTTAGGGCTACTGTTAGTTTTCGGGTAACTGTTATGGTTGGAGTTAGCGTCAGGGCCAGGTTCAGGGTGGGGTTGACCTTAAGTTGTCCGCCTAGGGTTAGGGTTAGGTCTATGGTTTGAGTTAGGCTTCAGGTTAGGTTAGGTTTGAACTTAGATTGAGGGAGTAAGTTTAGGGCTACTGTTAGTTTTCGGTTCAGTGTTACGGTTGGAGTTAGCGTGAGGGTCAGGATAGGGTAGGGGTTGAGCTTAAGGTGTCCGCCTAGGGTTAGGGTTAGGTGTATGATTTGATTTAGGCTTCAGGTTAGGTTAGGTTTGAACTTAGTTTGAGGGAGTAAGTTTAGGGCGACTGTTACTTTTCGGGTAACTGTTACAGTTGGAGTAAGCGTCAGGGTCAGGTTATGGTTGTGGTTAAGTATAAGGTGTCCGCCTAGGGTTACGGTTAGGTCTATTGTTTGAGTTAGGTTTCAGGTTAGGTTAGGTTTGAACTTAGTTTGAGGGAGTAAGTTTAGGCCTACTGTTAGTTTTCGGTTCAGTGTTACGGTTGGAGATAGCGTCTGGGTCAGGTTAGGGTTGGGTTTGAGCTTCAGGTGTACGCCTAGGGTTAGGGTTAGGTCTATGGTTTGAGTTAGGCTTCAGGTTAGGTTAGGTTTGAACTTAGTTTGAGGGAGTAAGTTTAGGGCTACTGTTAGTTTTCGGTTCAGTGTTACGGTTGGAGATAGCGTCAGGGTCAGGTTAGGGTTGGGGTTGAGCTTCAACTGTCCGCCTAGGGTTAGGGTTAGGTCTATGGTTTGAGTTAGGCTTCAGGTTAGGTTAGGTTTGAACTTAGTTTGAGGGAGTAAGTTTAGGGTTACTGTTAGTTTTCGGTTCAGTGTTACGGTTGGAGTTAGCGTGAGGGTCAGGTTAGGGTTGGGGTTGAGCTTCAGGTGTCCGCCTAGGGTTAGGGTTAGGTGTATGGTTTGATTTAGGCTTCAGGTTAGGTTAGGTTTGAACTTAGTTTGAGGGAGTAAGTTTAGGGCTACTGTTAGTTTTCGGGTAACAGTTATAGTTGGAGTTAGCGTCAGGGCCAGGTTAGGGTTGGGGTTGAGCTTAAGGTGTCCGCCAAGGGTTAGGGTTAGGTCTATCTTTGGAGTTAGGCTTCAGATTAGGTTAGGTTTGAACTTAGTTTGAGGGAGTAAGTTTAGGGCTACTGTTAGTTTTCGGTTCAGTGTTACGTTTGGAGATAGCGTCAGAGTCAGGGTAGGGTTGGGGTTGAGCTTCAGGTGTCCGCCTAGGGTTAGGGTTAGGTCGATGTTTTGATTTAGGCTTCAGGTTAGGTTAGGTTTGAACTTAGTTTGAGGGAGTAAGTTTAGGGCTACTGTTAGTTTTCGGTTCAGTGTTACGGTTGGAGATAGCGTCATGGTCAAGTTAGGGTTGGGATTAAGATTCAGGTGTCCGCCTAGGGTTAGGGTTAGGTCCATGGTTTGAGTTAGGCTTCAGGTTAGATTAGGTTTGAAGTTAGTTTGAGGGTGTAAGTTCAGGGCTACTGTTAGTTTTCGGTTAACTGTTACAGTTGGAGTAAGCGTCAGGGTCAGGTTAGGGTGGGGGTTAAGCATAAGGTGTCCGCCTAGGGTTAGGGTTAGGTCTATGGTTTCATTTAGGCTTCAGGTTAGGTTAGGATTGAACTTAGTTTGAGGGAGAAAGTTTAGGGCTACTGTTAGTTTTCGAGAAACTGTTATGGTTGGAGTTAGCGTCAGGGCCAGGTTAGGGTTGGGGTTGAGATTAAGGTGTCCGCCTAGGGTTAGGGTTAGGTGTATGGTTTGATTTAGGCTTCAGGTTAGGTTAGGTTTGAACTTAGTTTGAGGGAGTAAGTTTAGGGCGATTTTTAGTTTTCGGGTAACTGTTACAGTGGGAGTAAGCGTCAGGGTCAGGTTCTGGTTTTGGTTACGTATAAGGTGTCCGCCTAGGGTTAGGGTTAGGTCTATGATTTGATTTAGGCTTCAGGTTAGGTTAGGTTTCAACTTAGTTTGAGGGAGTCAGTTTAGGGCTACTGTTAGTTTTCGGTTAACTGTTACGGTTGGAGTAAGCGTCAGGGTCAGGTTAGGTTTGGGGTTGAGCTTAAGGTGTCCGCCTAGGGTTAGGGTTAGGTCTATGGTTTGTTTTAGGCTTCAGGTTAGGTTAGGTTTGAACTTAGTTTGAGGGAGTAAGTTTAGGGCTACTGTTTGTTTTCGGGTAACTGTTACGGTTGGAGTTAGCGTCAAGTCCAGGTTAGGTTTGTGGTTGAGCTAATGGTGTCCGCCTAGGGTTAGGGTTAGGTGTTTGGTTTGATTTAGGCTTCAGGTTAGGTTAGATTTGAAGTTAGTTTGAGGGAGTAAGTTTAGGACTACTGTTAGTTTTCGGTTCAGTATTATGGTTGGAGATAGCGTCAGGGTCAGGTTAGGGTGGGGGTTAAGCATAAGGTGTCCGCCTAGGGTTAGGGTTAGGTCTATTGTTTGAGTTAGGCTTCAGGTTAGGTTGGGTTTGAACTTAGTTTGAGGGAGTAAGTTTAGGGCTACTGTCAGTTTTCGGTTCAGTGTTTCGGTTGGAGTCAGCGTGAGGGTCAGGTTAGGGTAGGGGTTGAGCTTAAGGTGTCCGCCTAGGATTAGGGTTAGGTGTATGGTTTGATTTAGGCTTCAGGTTAGGTTAGGTGTGAACTTAGTTTGAGGGAGTAAGTATAGGGCTACTGTTAGTTTTCGGGTAACTGTTATGGTTGGAGTTAGCGTCAGGGCCAGGTTAGGGTTGGGGTTGAGCTTAAGGTGTCCGCCTAGGGTTAGAGTTAGGTCTATGGTTTGAGTTAGGCTTCAGGTTAGGTTAGGTTTGAACTTAGTTTGAGGGAGTAAGTTTAGGGCTACTGTTAGTTTTCGGTTCAGTGTTACGGTTGGAGATAGCGTCCGGGTCAGGTTAGGGTTGGGGTTGATTGAGCTTCAAGTGTCCGCCTAGGGTTAGGGTTAGGTCTAAGGTTTGAGTTAGGCTTCAGGTTAGGTTAGGTTTGAACTTAGTTTGAGGGAGTAAGTTTAGGGCTACTGTTAGTTTTCGGTTCAGTGTTACGGTTGGAGGTAGCGTCAGGGTCAGGGTAGGGTTGGGGTTGGGCTTCAGGTGTCCGCCTAGGGTTAGGGTTAGGTCTATGGTTTGATTTAGGCTTCAGGTTAGGTTAGGTTTGAACTTGGTTTGAGGGAGTAACTTTAGGGCTACTGTTTGTTTTCGGGTAACTGTTACGGTTGGAGTTAGCGTCAGGTCCAGGTTAGGGTTGGGGTTGAGCTAATGGTGTCCTCCTAGGGTTAGGGTTAGGTGTTTGGTTTGATTTAGGCTTCAGGTTAGGTTAGGTTTGAAGTTAGTTTGAGGGTGTAAGTTTAGGGATACTGTTAGTTTTCGGTTCAGTATTACGGTTGGAGATAGCGTCAGGGTCAGGTTAGGGTGGGGGTTAAGCATAAGGTGTCCGCCTAAGGTTAGGGTTAGGTCTATTGTTTGAGTTAGGCTTCAGGTTAGGTTAGGTTTGAAATTAGTTTGAGTGAGTAAGTTTAGTGCTACTGTTAGTTTTCGGTTCAGTGTTACGGTTGGAGTTAGCGTGAGGGTCAGGTTAGGGTAGGGGTTGAGCTTAAGGTGTCCGCCTAGGGTTAGGGTTAGGTGTATGGTTTGATTTAGGCTTCAGGTTAGGTTAGGTTTGAACTTAGTTTGAGGGAGTAAGTTTAGGGCTACTGTTAGTTTTCGGTTCAGTGTTTCGGTTGGAGTTAGCGTGAGGGTCAGGTTAGGGTAGGGGTTGAGCTTAAGGTGTCCGCCTAGGGTTAGGGTTAGGTGTATGATTTGATTTAGGCTTCAGGTTATTTTAGGTTTGAACTTAGTTTGAGGGAGTAAATATAGGGCTACTGTTAGTTTTCGGGTAACTGTTATGGTTGGAGTTAGCGTCAGGGACAGGTTCAGGTTGGGGTTGACCTTAAGGTGTCCGCCTAGGGTTAGGGATAGGTCTATGGTTAGAGTTAGGCTTCAGGTTAGGTTAGGATTGAACTTAGTTTGAGGGAGTAAGTTTAGGGCTACTGTTAGTTTTCGGTTCAGTGTTACGGTTGGAGATAGCGTCAGGGTCAGGTTATGGTTGGGGTTGAGCTTCAGGTGTCCGCATAGGGTTAGGGTTAGGTCTATGGTTTGAGTTAGGCTTCAGGTTAGGTTAGGTTTGAACTTAGTTTGAGGGAGTAAGTTTAGGGCTACTGTTAGTTTTCAGTTCAGTGTTTCGGTTGGAGTTAGCGTGAGGGTCAGGTTAGGTTAGGGGTTGAGCTTAAGGTGTCCGCCTAGGGTTAGGGTTAGGTGTATGGTTTGATTTAGGCTTCAGGTTAGGCTAGGTTTGAACTTAGTTTGAGGGAGTAAGTTTAGGGATACTGTTAGTTTTCCGGTAACTGTTATGGTTGGAGTTAGCGTCAGGGCCAGGTTAGGGTTGGGGTTGAGCTTAAGGTGTCCGCCAAGGGTTAGGTTTAGGTCGATCTTTTGAGTTAGGCTTCAGGTTAGGTTAGCTTTGAACTTAGTTTGAGGGACTAAGTTTAGGGCTACTGTAAGTTTTCGGTTCAGTGTTATGGTTGGAGATAGCGTCAGTGTCAGGGTAGGGTTGGGGTTGAGCTTCAGGTGTCCTCCTAGGTTTAGGGTTAGGTCTATGGTTTGAGTTAGGCTTCAGGTTAGGTTAAGTTTGAACTTAGTTTGCGGGAGTAAGTTTAGGGCTACTGTTAGTTTTCGGTTCAGTGTTACGGTTGGAGTTAGCGTGAGGGTCAGGTTAGGGTTGGGGTTGAGCTTAAGGTGTCCGCCTAGGGTTAGGCTTAGGTGTATGGTTTGATTTAGGCTTCAGGTTAGGTTAGGTTTGAACTTAGTTTGAGGTTGTAAATTTAGGGTGACTCTTAGTTTTCGGGTAACTGTTACAGTTGGAGTAAGCGTCAGGGTCAGGTTATGGTGGGGGTTGAGCTTCAGGTGTCCGCCTAGGGTTAGGGTTAGGTCTATGGTTTGAGTTAGGCTTCAGGTTAGGTTAGGTTTGAACTTAGTTTGAGGGAGTAAGTTTAGGGCTACTGTTAGTTTTTAGTTCAGTGTTTCGGTTGGAGTTAGCGTGAGGGTCAGGTTAGGTTAGGGGTTGAGCTTAAGGTGTAAGCCTAGGGTTAGGGTTAGGTGTATGGTTTGATTTAGGCTTCAGGTTGGGCTAGGTTTGAACTTAGTTTGAGGGAGTAAGTTTAGGGCTACTGTTAGTTTTCGGGTGACTGTTATGGTTGGAGTTAGCGTCAGGGCCAGGTTAGGGTTGGGGTTGAGTTTAAGGTGTCCGCCAAGGGTTAGGGTTAGGTCGATCTTTTGAGTTAGGCTTCAGGTTAGGTTAGCTTTGAACTTAGTTTGAGGGAGTAAGTTTAGGGCTACTGTTAGTTTTCGGTTCACTGTTTCGGTTGGAGTTAGCGTGAGGGTCAGGTTAGGGTAGGGGTTGAGCTTAAGGTGTCCACCTAGGGTTAGGGTTAGGTGTTTGATTTGATTAAGGCTTCAGGTTAGGTTAGGTTTGAACTTAGTTTGAGGGAGTAAGTTTAGGGCTACTGTTAGTTTTCAGGTAATTGTTATGGATGGAGTTAGCGTCAGGGCCAGGTTCAGGTTGGGGTTGACCTTAAGGTGTCCGCCTAGGGTTAGGGTTAGGTCTATGGTTTGAGTTAGGCTTCAGGTTAGGTTAGGTTTGAACTTAGTTTGAGGGAGTAAGTTTAGGGCTACTGTTAATTTTCGGTTCAGTGTTACGGTTGGAGATAGCGTCAGTGTCAGGTTAGTGTTGGGGTTGAGCTTCAAGTGTCCGCCTAGGGTTACGGTTAGGTCTATAGTTTGAGTTAGGCTTCAGGTTAGGTTAGGTTTGAACTTAGTTTGAGGGAGTAAGTTTAGGGTTACTGTTAGTTTTCGGTTCAGTGTTACGGTTGGAGTTAGCGTCGGGGCCAGGTTAGGGTTGGGGTTGAGCTTAAGGTGTCCGCCTAGGGTTAGGGTTAGGTGTATGGTTTGATTTAGGCTTCAGGTTAGGTTAGGTTTGAACTTAGTTAGAGGGAGTAAGTTTAGGGCTACTGTTTGTTTTCGGTTAAGTGTTTCGGTTGGAGTTAGCGTGAGGTTCAGGTTAGGGTAGGGGTTGAGCTTAAGGTGTCCGCCTAGGGTTAGGGTTAGGTGTATGGTTTGATTTAGGCTTCAGGTTAGGTTAGGTTTGAAGTTAGTTTGAGGGAGTAAGTTTAGGGATACTGTTAGTTTTCGGGTAACTGTTATGGTTGGAGTTAGCGTCAGGGCAAGGTTAGGGTTGGGGTTGAGCTTAAGGTGTCCGCTAAGGGTTAGGTTTAGGTCGATCTTTTGAGTTAGGCTTCAGGTTAGGTTAGCTTTGAACTTAGTTTGAGGGAGTAAGTTTAGGGCTACTGTAAGTTTTCGGTTCAGTGTTACGGTTGGTGTTAGCGTGAGGGTCAGGTTAGGGTTGCGGTTGAGCTTAAGATGTCCGCCTAGGGTTAGACTTAGGTGTATGGTTTGATTTAGGCTTCAGGTTAGGTTAGGTTTGAACTTAGTTTGAGGTTGTAAGTTTAGGGTGACTCTTAGTTTTCGGGTAACTGTAACAGTTGGAGTAAGCGTCAGGGTCAGGTTATGGTGGGGGTTAAGCATAAGGTGTTCGCCTAGGGTTAGGGTTAGGTCTATGATTTGATTTAGGCTTCAGGTTAGGTTAGGTCTGAACTTAGTTTGAGGGAGTCAGTTTAGGGCTACTGTTTGTTTTCGGTTCAGTGTAACGGTTGAAGTTAGCGTGAGGGTCAGGTCAGTGTTGGGGTTGAGCTTAAGGTGTCCGCCTAGGGTTAGGGTTAGGTGTATTGTTTGATTTAGGCTTCAGGTTAGGTTAGGTTTGAACTTAGTTTGAGGGAATAAGTTTAGGGCTACTGTTTGTTTTCGGGTAACTGTTACGGTTGGAGTTAGCGTCAGGTCCAGGTTAGGGTTGTGGTTGAGCTAATGGTGTCCGCCTAGGGTTAGGGTTAGGTGTTTGGTTTGATTTAGGCTTCAGGTTAGGTTAGGTTTGAAGTTAGTTTAAGGGAGTAAGTTTAGGGCTACTGTTAGTTTTCGGTTAACTGTTACAGTTGGAGTAAGCGTCAGGGTCAGGTTAGGGTGGGGGTTAAGCATAAGGTGTCCGCCTAGGGTTAGGGTTAGGTCTATGGTTTGAGTTAGGCTTCAGGTTAGGTTAGGTTTGAACTTAGTTTGAGGGAGTAAGTTTAGGGCTACTCTTAGTGTTCGGTTCAGTGTTTCGGTTGGAGTTAGCGTGAGGGTCAGGTTAGGGTTGGGGTTGAGCTTAAAGTGTCCGCCTAGGGTTAGGGTTAGGTGTATGATTTGATTTAGGCTTCAGGTTAGGTTAGGTTTGAACTTAGTTTGAGGGAGTAAATTTAGGGCTACTGTTAGTTTTCGGGTAACTGTTATGGTTGGAGTTAGCGTCAGGGCCAGGTTCAGGTTGGGGTTGACCTTAAGGTGTCCGCCTAGGGTTAGGGATAGGTCTATGGTTTGAGTTAGGCTTCAGGTTAGGTTAGGATTGAACTTAGTTTGAGGGAGTAAGTTTAGGGCTACTGTTAGTTTTCGGTTCAGTGTTACGGTTGGAGATAGCGTCAGGGTCAGGATAGGGTTGGGTGGAGCTTCAAGTGTCCGCCTAGGGTTAGGGTTAGGTCTATGGTTTGAGTTAGGCTTCAGGTTAGGTTAGGTTTGAACTTACTTTGAGGGAGTAAGTTTAGGGCTACTGTTAGTTTTCGGTTCACTGTTTCGGTTGGAGTTAGCGTGACGGTCAGGTTAGGGTAGGGTTTGAGCTTAAGGTGTCCGCCTAGGGTTAGGGTTAGGTGTTTGATTTGATTAAGGCTTCAGGTTAGGTTAGGTTTGAACTTAGTTTGAGGGAGTAAGTTTAGGGCTACTGTTAGTTTTCAGGTAATTGTTATGGTTGGAGTTAGCGTCAGGGCCAGGTTCAGGTTGGGGTTGACCTTAAGGTGTCCGCCTAGGGTTAGGGTTAGGTCTATGGTTTGAGTTAGGCTTCAGGTTAGGTTAGGTTTGAACTTAGTTTGAGAGAGTAAGTTTAGGGCTACTGTTAATTTTCGGTTCAGTGTTACGGTTGGAGATAGCGTCAGGTTCAGGTTAGTGTTGGGGTTGAGCTTCAAGTGTCCGCCTAGGGTTAGGGTTAGGTCTATGGTTTGAGTTAGGCTTCAGGTTAGGTTAGGTTTGAACTTAGTTTGAGGGAGTAAGTTTAGGGTTACTGTTAGTTTTCGGTTCAGTGTTACGGTTGGAGTTAGCGTGAGGGTCAGGTTAGGGTTAGGGTTGAGCTTAAGGTGTACGCCTAGGGTTAGGGTTAGGTGTATGGTTTGATTTAGGCTTCAGGTTAGGTTAGGTTTGAACTTAGTTTGAGGGAGTAAGTTTAGGGCTACTGTTTGTTTTCGGTTCAGTGTTACAGTTGGAGATAGCGTCAGGGTCAGGTTAGGGTTGGGGTTGAGCTTCAGGTGTCCCCCTAGGGTTAGGGTTAGGTCTATGGTTTGAGATAGGCTTCAGGTTAGGTTAGGTTTGAACTTAGTTTGAAGGAGTAAGTTTAGGGCTACTGTTAGTTTTCGGTTCAGTGTTTCGGTTGGTGTTAGCGTGAGGTTCAGGTTGGGGTAGGGGTTGAGCTTAAGGTGTCCGCCTAGGGTTAGGGTTAGTTGTATGTTTTGATTTAGTCTTCAGGTTAGGTTAGGTTTGAAGTTAGTTTGAGGGAGTAAGTTTAGGGCTACTGTTAGTTTTCGGGTAACTGTTATGGTTGGAGTTAGCGTCAGGGCAAGGTTAGGGTTGGGGTTGAGCTTAAGGTGTCCGCCTAGGGTTAGGTTGAGGTCGATCTTTTGAGTTAGGCTTCAGGTTAGGTTAGCTTTGAACTTAGTTTGAGGGAGTAAGTTTAGGGCTACTGTAAGTTTTCGGTTCTGTGTTATGGTTGGAGATAGCGTCAGGGTCAGGGTAGGGTTGGGGTTGAGCTTCAGGTGTCCGCCTAGGGTTAGGGTTAGGTCTATGGTTTGAGTTAGGCTTCAGGTTAGGTTAGGTTTGAACTTAGTTTGAGGGAGTAAGTTTAGGGCTACTGTTAGTTTTCGGTTCAGTGTTACGGTTGGAGTTAGCGTGAGGGTCAGGTTAGGGTTGGGGTTGAGTTTAAGGTGTCCGCCTAGGGTTAGGCTTAGGTGTATGGTTTGATTTAGGCTTCAGGTTAGGTTAGGTTTGAACTTAGTTTGAGGTTGTAAGTTTAGGGTGCCTTTTAGTTTTCGGGTAACTGTTAGAGTTGGAGTAAGCGTCAGGGTCAGGTTATGGTTGGGGTTAAAAATAAGGTGTCCGCCTAGGGTTAGGGTTAGGTCTATGATTTGATTTAGGCTTCAGGTTAGGTTAGGTTTCAACTTAGTTTGAGGGAGTCAGTTTAGGGCTACTGTTAGTTTTCGGATAACTGTTACGGTTGGAGTAAGCGTCAGGGTCAGGTTATGTTTGGGGTTGAGCTTAAGGTGTCCGCCTAGGGTTAGGGTTAGGTCTATGGTTTGATTTAGGCTTCAGGTTAGGTTAGGTTTGAACTTAGTTTGAGGGAGTAAATTTAGGGCTACTGTTTGTTTTCGGGTAATTGTTACGGTTGGAGTTAGCGTCAGGTCCAGGTTAGGGTTGTGGTTGAGCTACTGGTGTCCGCCTAGGGTTAGGGTTAGGTGTTTGGTTTGATTTGGGCTTCAGGTTAGGTTAGGTTTGAAGTTAGTTTGAGGGAGTAAGTTTAGGACTGCTGTTAGTTTTCGGTTCAGTATTACGGTTGGAGATAGCGTCAGGGTCAGGTTAGGGTGGGAGTTAAGCATAAGGTGTCCGCCTAGTGTTAGGGTTAGGTCTATGGTTTGAGTTAGGCTTCAGGTTAGGTTAGGTTTGAACTTAGTTTGAGGGAGTCAGTTTAGGGCTACTGTTAGTTTTCGGTTCAGTGTTTCGGTTGGAGTCAGCGTGAGGGTCATGTTAGGGTAGGGGTTGAGCTTAAGGTGTCCGCCTAGGGTTAGGGTTAGGTGTATGGTTTGATTTAGGGTTCAGGTTAGGTTAGGTTTGAACTTAGTTTGAGGGAGTAAGTTTAGGGCTACTGTTAGTTTTCGGGTAACTGTTATGGTTGGAGTTAGCGTCAGGGCAAGGTTAGGGTTGGGGTTGAGCTTAAGGTGTCCGCCAAGGGTTAGGTTTAGGTCGATCTTTTGAGTTAGGCTTCAGGTTAGGTTAGCTTTGAACTTAGTTTGAGGGAGTAAATTTAGGGCTACTGTAAGTTTTCGGTTCAGTGTTATGGTTGGAGATAGCGTCAGGGTCAGGGTAGGGCTGGGGTTGAGCTTCAGGTGTCCGCCTAGGGTTAGAGTTAGGTCTATGGTTTGAGTTAGGCTTCAGGTTAGGATAGGTTTGAAATTAGTTTGAGGGAGTAAGTTTAGGGCTACTGTTAGTTTTCGGTTCAGTGTTACGGTTGGAGTTAGTGTGAGGGTCAGGTTAGGGTTGGGGTTGAGCTTAAGGTGTCCGCCTAGGGTTAGGCTTAGGTGTATGGTTTGATTTAGGCTTCAGGTTAGGTTAGGATTGAACTTAGTTTGAGGTTGTAAGTTTAGGGTGACTGTTCATTTTCGGGTAACTGTTACAGTTGGAGTAAGGGTCAGGGTCAGGTTATGGTGGGGGTTAAGCATAAGGTGTCCCCCTAGGGTTAGGGTTAGGTCTATGATTTGATTTAGGCTTCAGGTTAGGTTAGGTTTCAACTTAGTTTGAGGGAGTCAGTTTAGGGCTACTGTTAGTTTTTGGTTAACTGTTACGGTTGGAGTAAGCGTCAGGGTCAGGTTAGGTTTGGGGTTGAGCTTAAGGTTTCCGCCTAGGGTTAGGGTTAGGTCTATGGTTTGATTTAGGCTTCAGGATAGGTTAGGTTTGAACTTAGTTTGAGGGAGTAAGTTTAGGGCTACTGTTTGTTTTCGGGTAACTGTTACAGTTGGAGTTAGCGTCAGGTCCAGGTTAGGGTTGTGGTTGAGCTAATGGTGTCCGCTTAGGGTTAGGGTTAGGTGTTTGGTTTGATTTAGGCTTCAGGTTAGGTTAGGTTTGAAGTTAGTTTGAGGGAGTAAGTTTAGGACTACTGTTAGTTTTCGGTTCAGTATTACGGTTGGAGATAGCGTCAGGGTCAGGTTAGGGTGGGGGTTAAGCATAAGGTGTCCGCCTAGTGTTAGGGTTAGGTCTATTGTTTGAGTTAGGCTTCAGGTTAGGTTAGGTTTGAACTTAGTTTGAGGGAGTAAGTTTAGGCCTACTGTTAGTTTTCGGTTCAGTGTTACGGTTGGAGATAGCGTCAGGGTCAGGTTAGGTTTGGGTTTGAGCTTCAGGTGTACGCCTAGGGTTAGGGTTAGGTGTATGGTTTGAGTTAGGCTTCAGGTTAGGTTAGGTTTGAACTTAGTATGAGGGAGTCAATTTAGGGCTACTGTTAGTTATCGGTTCAGTGTTTCGGTAGGAGTCAGCATCAGGGCCAGCTTAGGGTTGGGGTTGAGATTAAGGTGTCCGCCCAGGGTTAGGGTTAGGTCGATCTTTAGAGTTAGGCTTCAGGTTAGGTTAGGTTTGAACTTAGTTTGAGGGAGTAAGTTTAGGGCTACTGTTAGTTTTCGGTTCAGTGTTACGGTTGGAGATAGCGTCAGGGTCAGGTTATGGTTGTGGTTAAGTATAAGGTGTCCGCCTAGGGTTAGGGTTAGGTCTATGATTTGATTTAGGCTTCAGGTTAGGTTAGGTTTGAACTTAGTTTGAGGGAGTAAGTTTAGGGCGACTGTTAGTTTTCGGGTTACAGTTACAGTTGGAGTAAGCGTCAGGGTCAGGTTATGGTTGTGGTTAAGTATAAGGTGTCCGCCTAGGGTTAGGGTTAGGTCTATGATTTGATTTAGGCTTCAGGTTAGGTTAGGTTTCAATTTAGTTTGAGGGAGTCAGTTTAGGGCTACTGTTAGTTTTCGGTTAACTGTTACGGTTGGAGTAAGCATCAGGGTCAGGTTAGGTTTGGGGTTGAGCTTAAGGTGTCCGCCTAGGGTTAGGGTTAGGTCTAAGGTTTGATTTAGGCTTCTGGTTAGGTTAGGTTTGAACTTAGTTTGAGGGAGTAAGTGTAGGGCTACTGTTTGTTTTCGGGTAACTGTTACGGTTGGAGTTAGCGTCAAGTCCAGGTTAGGGATGTGGTTGAGCTAAAGGTGTCCGCCTAGGGTTAGGGTTAGGTGTTTGGTTTGATTTAGGCTTCAGGTTAGGTTAGGTTTGAAGTTAGTTTGAGGGAGTAAGTTTAGGACTACTGTTAGTTTTCGGTTCAATATTACGGTTGGAGATAGCGTCAGGGTCAGGTTATGGTGGGGGTTAAGCATAAGGTGTCCGCCTAGTGTTAGGGTTAGGTCTATTGTTTGAGTTGGGCTTCAGGTTAGGTTAGGTTTGAACTTAGTTTGAGGGAGTAAGTTTAGGGCTACTATTAGTTTTCGGATCAGTGTTACGGTTGGAGATAGCGTCAGGGTCAGGTTAGGGTTGGGGTTGATCTTCAAGTGTCCGCCTAGGGTTAGGGTTAGGTCTATGGTTTGAGTTAGGCTTCAGGGTAGGTTAGGTTTGAACTTAGTTTGAGGGAGTAAGTTTAGGGTTACTGTTAGTTTTCGGTTCAGTGTTACGGTTGGAGTTAGCGTGAGGGTCAGGTTAGGGTTGGGGTTGAGCTTCAGGTGTCCGCCTAGGGTTAGGGTTAGGTCTATGGTTTGAGTTAGGCTTCAGGTTAGGTTAGGTTTGAACTTAGTTTGAGGGAGTAAGTTTAGGGCTACTGTTAGTTTTCGGTTCAGTGTTTCGGTTGGAGTTAGCGTGAGGGTCAGGTTAGGGTAGGGGTTGAGCTTAAGGTGTCCGCCTAGGGTTAGGGTTAGGTGTATGGTTTGATTTAGGCTTCAGGTTAGGTTAGGTTTGAACTTAGTTTGAGGGCGTAAGTTTAGGGCTACTGTTAGTTTTCAGTTCAGTGTTTCGGTTGGAGTTAGCGTGAGGGTCAGGTTAGGGTAGGGGTTGAGCTTAAGGTGTCCGCCTAGGGTTAGGGTTAGGTGTATGGTTTGATTTAGGCTTCAGGTTTGGTTAGGTTTGAACTTAGTTTGAGGGAGTAAGTTTAGGGCTACTGTTTGTTTTCGGGTAACTGTTCCGGTTGGAGTTAGCATCAGGTCCAGGTTAGGGTTGTGGTTGAGCTAATGGTGTCCGCCTAGGGTTAGGGTTAGGTGTTTGGTTTGATTTAGGCTTCAGGTTAGGTTAGGTTTGTAGTTAGTTTGAGGGAGTAAGTTTAGGACTACTGTTAGTTTTCGGTTCAGTATTACGGTTGGAGATAGCGTCAGGGTCAGGTTAGGGTGGGGGTTAAGCATAAGGTGTCCGCCTAGTGTTAGGGTTAGGTCTATTGTTTGAGTTAGGCTTCAGGTTAGGTTAGGTTTGAACTTAGTTTGAGGGAGTAAGTTTAGGGCTACTGTTTGTTTTCGGGTAACTGTTACGGTTGGAGTTAGCGTCAGGTCCAGGTTAGGGTTGGGGTTGAGCTAATGGTGTCCGCCTAGGGTTAGGGTTAGGTGTTTGGTTTGATTTAGGCTTCAGGTTAGGTTAGGTTTGAAGTTAGTTTGAGGGTGTAAGTTTAGGGATACTGTTAGTGTTCGGTTCAGTATTACGGTTGGAGATAGCGTCAGGGTCAGGTGAGGGTGGGGGTTAAGCATAAGGTGTACGCCTAGGGTTAGGGTTAGGTCTATGGTTTGAGTTAGGCTTCAGGTTAGGTTAGGTTTGAACTTAGTTTGAGGGAGTAAGTTTAGGGCTACTGTTTGTTTTCGGTTCAGTGTTATGGTTGGAGATAGCGTCAGGATCAGGTTAGGGTTGTGGTTGAGCTTCAGTTGTCCGCCTAGGGTTAGGGTTAGGTCTATGGTTTGAGTTAGACTTCAGGTTAGGTTAGGATTGAACTTAGTTTGAGGGAGTAAGTTTAGGGCTACTGTTAGTTTTCGGTTCAGTGTTTCGGATGGAGTTAGCGTGAGGGTCAGCTTAGGGTAGGGGTTGAGCTTAAGGTGTCCGCCTAGGGTTAGGGTTAGGTGTATGATTTGAGTTAGGCTTCAGGTTAGGTTAGGTTTGAACTTAGTTTGAGGGAGTAAGTTTAGGGCTACTGTTAGTTTTCGGTTCAGTGTTTCGGTTGGAGTTAGCGTGAGGGTCAGGTTAGGGTAGGGGTTGAGCTTAAGTTGTCTACCTAGGGTTAGGGTTAGGTGTATGGTTTGATATAGGCTTCAGGTTAGGTTAGGTTTGAACTTAGTTTGAGGGAGTAAGTTTAGGGCGATTGTTAGTTTTCGGGTAACTGTTACAGTTGGAGTAAGCGTCAGGGTCAGGTTATGGTTTTGGTTAAGTATAAGGTGTCCGCCTAGGGTTAGGGTTAGGTCTATGATTTGATTTAGGCTTCAGGTTAGGTTAGGTTTCAACTTAGTTTGAGGGAGCCAGTTTAGGGCTACTGTTAGTTTTCGGTTAACTGTTACGGTTGGAGTAAGCGTCAGGGTCAGGTTAGGTTTGGGGTTGAGCTTAAGGTGTCCGCCTAGGGTTAGGGTTAGGTCTATGGTTTGATTTAGGCTTCAGGTTAGGTTAGGTTTGAACTTAGTTTGAGGGAGTAAGTTTAGGGCTACTGTTAGTTTTCGGTTCAGTGTTACGGTTGGAGATAGCGTCAGGGTCAGGTTAGGTTTGGGGTTGAGCTTCAACTGTCCGCCTAGGGTTAGGGTTAGGTCTATGGTTTGAGTTAGGCTTCAGGTTAGGTTAGGTTTGAACTTAGTTTGAGGGACTAAGTTTAGGGTTACTGTTAGTTTTCGGTTCAGTGTTAAGGTTGGTGTTAGCGTGAGGGTCAGGTTAGGGTTGGGGTTGAGCTTAAGGTGTCCGCCTAGGGTTAGGGTTAGGTGAATGGTTTGATTTAGGCTTCAGGTTAGGTTAGGTTTGAACTTAGTTTGAGGGAGTAAGTTTAGGGCTACTGTTAGTTTTCGGGTAACAGTTATTGTTGGACTTAGCGTCAGGGCCAGGTTAGGGTTGGGGTTGAGCTTAAGGTGTCCGCCAAGGGTTAGGGTTAGGTCTATCTTTGGAGTTAGGCTTCAGATTAGGTTAGGTTTGAACTTAGTTTGAGGGAGTAAGTTTAGGGCTACTGTTAGTTTTCGGTTCAGTGTTACGGTTGGAGATAGCGTCAGGGTCAGTGTAGGGTTGGGGTTGCGCTTCAGGTGTCCGCCTAGGGTTAGGGTTAGGTCTATGGTTTGAGTTAGGCTTCAGGTTAGGTTAGGTTTGAACTTAGTTTGAGGGAGTAAGTTTAGGGCTACTGTTAGTTTTCGGTTCAGTGTTACGGTTGGAGTTAGCGTGAGGGTCAGGTTAGGGTAGGGGTAGAGCTTAAGGTGTCCGCCTAGGGTTAGGGTTAGGTGTATGGTTTGATTTAGGCTTCAGGTTAGCTTAGGTTTGAACTTAGTTTGAGGGAGTAAGTTTAGGCCGATTGTTAGTTTTCGGGTAACTGTTACAGTTGGAGTAAGCGTCAGGGTCAGGTTATGGTTTTGGTTAAGTATAAGATGTCCGCCTAGGGTTAGGGTTAGGTCTATGATTTGATTTAGGCTTCAGGTTAGGTTAGGTTTCAACTTAGTTTGAGGGAGTCAGTTTAGGGCTACTGTTAGTTTTCGGCTAACTGTTACGGTTGGAGTAAGCGTCAGGGTCAGGTTAGGTTTGGGGTTGAGCTTAAGGTGTCCGCCTAGGGTTAGGGTTAGGTCTATGGTTTGATTTAGGCTTCAGGTTAGGTTAGGTTTGAACTTAGTTTGAGGGAGTAAGTTTAGGGCTACTGTTTGTTTTCGGGTAACTGTTACGGTTGGAGTTAGCGTCAGGTCCAGGTTAGGGTTGTGGTTGAGCTAATGGTGTCCGCCTAGGCTTAGGGTTAGGTATTTGGTTTGATTTAGGCTTCAGGTTAGGTTAGGTTTGAACTTAGTTTGAGGGAGTAAGTTTAGGGCTACTGTTAGTTTTCGGGTGACTGTTATGGTTGGAGTTAGCATCAGGGCCAGGTTAGGGTTGGGGTTGAGCTTAAGGTGTCCGCCAAGGGTTAGGGTTAGGTCGATCTTTTGAGTTAGGCTTCAGGTTAGGTTAGGTTTGAACTTAGTTTGAGGGAGTAAGTTTAGCCCTACTGTTAGTTTTCGGTTCAGTGTTTCGGTTGGAGTTAGCGTGAGGGTCAGGTTAGGGTAGGGGTTGAGCTTAAGGTGTCCGCCTAGGGTTAGGGTTAGGTGTTTGATTTGATTAAGGCTTCAGGTTAGGTTAGGTTTGAATTTAGATTGAGGGAGTAAGTTTAGGGCTACTGTTAGTTTTCGGGTAACTGTTATGGTTGGAGTTAGCGTCAGGGCCAGGTTCAGGTTGGGGTTGACCTTAAGGTGTCCGCCTAGGGTTAGGGATAGGTCTATGGTTTGAGTTAGGCTTCAGGTTAGGTTAGGATTGAACTTAGTTTGAGGGAGTAAGTATAGGGTTACTGTTAGTTTTCTGTTCAGTGTTACGGTTGGAGTTAGCGTGAGGGTCAGGTTAGGGTTGGGGTTGAGCTTAAGGTGTCCGCCTAGGGTTAGGGTTAGGTGTATGGTTTGATTTAGGCATCAGGTTAGGTTAGGTTTGAACTTAGTTTGAGGGAGTAAGTTCAGGGCTACTGTTTGTTTTCGGTTCAGTGTTACGGTCGGAGATAGCGGCAGGGTCAGGTTAGGGTTGGGGTTGAGCTTCAGGTGTCCGCCTAGGGTTAGGGTTAGGTCTATGGTTTGAGTTAGGCTTCAGGTTAGGTTAGGTTTGAACTTAGTTTGAGGGAGTAAGTTTAGGGCTACTGTTAGTTTTCAGTTCAGTGTTTCGGTTGGAGTTAGCGTGAGGGTCAGGTTAGTGTAGGGGTTGAGCTTAAGGTGTCCGCCTAGGGTTAGGGTTAGGTGTATTTTTTGATTTAGGCTTCGGGTTAGGCTAGGTTTGAACTTAGTTTGAGGGAGTAAGTTTAGGGCTACTGTTAGTTTTCGGGTAACTGTTATGGTTGGAGTTAGCGTCAGGGCCAGGTTAGGGTTGGGGTTGAGCTTAAGGTGTCCGCCAAGGGTTAGGGTTAGGTCGATCTTTTGAGTTAGGCTTCAGGTTAGGTTAGGTTTGAACTTAGTTTGACGGAGTAAGTTTAGGGCTACTGTTAGTTTTCGGTTCACTGTTTCTGTTGGAGTTAGCGTGAGGGTCAGGTTAGGGTAGGGGTTGAGCTTAAGGTGTCCACCTAGGGTTAGGGTTAGGTGTTTGATTTGATTAAGGCTTCAGGTTACGTTAGGTTTGAACTTAGTTTGAGGGAGTAAGTTTAGGGCTACTGTTAGTTTTCAGGTAATTGTTATGGATGGAGTTAGCGTCAGGGCCAGGTTCAGGTTGGGGTTGACCTTAAGGTGTCCGCCTAGGGTTAGGGTTAGGTCTATGATTTGAGTTAGGCTTCAGGTTAGGTTAGGTTTGAACTTAGTTTGAGGGAGTAAGTTTAGGGCTACTGTTTGTTTTCGGGTAACTGTTACGGTTGGAGTTAGCGTCAAGTCCAGGTTAGGGTTGTGGTTGAGCTAATGGTGTCCGCCTAGGGTTAGGGTTAGGTGTTTGGTTTGATTTAGGCTTCAGGTTAGGTTAGGTTTGAAGTTAGTTTGAGGGAGTAAGTTTAGGACTACTGTTAGTTTTCGGTTCAGTATTACTGTTGGAGATAGCGTCAGGGTCAGGTTAGGGTGGGGGTTAAGCATAAGGTGTCCGCCTAGTGTTAGGGTTAGGTCTATTGCTTGAGTTAGGCTTCAGGTTAGGTTAGGTTTGAACTTAGTTTGAGGGAGTAAGTTTAGGCCTACTGTAAGTTTTCGGTTCAGTGTTACGGTTGGAGTAGCGTCAGGGTCAGGTTAGGGTAGGGTTTGAGCTTCAGGTGTATGCCTAGGGTTAGGGTTAGGTCTATGGTATGAGTTAGGCTTCAGGTTAGGCTAGGTTTGAACTTAGTTTGAGGGAGTAAGTTTAGGGCTACTGTTAGTTTTCGGGTAACTGTTATGGTTGGAGTTAGCGTCAGGGCCAGGTTAGGGTTGGGGTTGAGCTTAAGGTGTCCGCCAAGGGTTAGGGTTAGGTCGATCTTTTGAGTTAGGCTACAGGTTAGGTTAGGTTTGAACTTAGTTCGAGGGAGTAAGTTTAGCCCTACTGTTAGTTTTCGGTTCAGTGTTTCGGTTGGAGTTAGCGTGAGGGTCAGGTTAGGGTAGGGGTTGTGCTTAAGGTGTCCGCCTAGGGTTAGGGTTCGGTGTATGATTTGATTAAGGCTTCAGGTTAGGTTAGGTTTGAACTTAGTTTCAGGGAGTAAGTTTAGGGCTACTGTTAGTTTTCGGGTAATTGTTATGGTTGCATTTAGCGTCAGGGCCAGGTTCAGGTTGGGGTTGACCTTAAGGTGTCCGCCTAGGGTTAGGGTTAGGTCTATGGTTTGAGTTGGTCTTCAGGTTAGGTTAGGTTTGAACTTAGTTTGAGGGAGTAAGTTTAGGGCTACTGTTAGTTTTCGGTTCAGTGTTACACTTGGAGATAGCGTCAGGGTCAGGTTAGGGTTGGGGTTGAGCTTCAACTGTCCGCCTAGGGTTAGGGTTAGGTCTATGGTTTGAGTTAGGCTTCAGGGTAGGTTAGGTTTGAACTTAGTTTGAGGGAGTAAGTTTAGGGTTACTGTTAGTTTTCGGTTCAGTGTTACGGTTGGAGTTAGCGTTAGGGTCAGGTTAGGGTTGGGGTCGAGCTTCAGGTTTCCGCCTAGGGTTAGGGTTAGGTCTATGGTTAGAGTTAGGCTTCAGGTTAGGTTCGGTTTGAACTTAGTTTGAGGGAGTAAGTTTAGGGCTACTGTTAGTTTTCGGTTCAGTGTTTCGGTTGGAGTTAGCGTGAGGTTCAGGTTAGGGTAGGGGTTGAGCTTAAGGTGTCCGCCTAGGGTTAGGGTTAGGTGTATGGTTTGATTTAGGCTTCAGGTTAGGTTAGGTTTGAACTTAGTTTGAGGGAGTAAGTTTAGGGCTACTGTTAGTTTTCAGTTCAGTGTTTCGGTTGGAGTTAGCGTGAGGGTCAGGTTAGGGTAGGGGTTGAGCTTAAGGTGTCCGCCTAGGGTTAGGGTTAGGTGTTTGATTTGATTAAGGCTTCAGGTTAGGTTAGGTTTGAACTTAGTTTGAGGGAGTAAGTTTAGGGCTACTGTTAGTTTTCGGGTAACTGTTATGGTTGGAGTTAGCATCAGGGCCAGGTTCAGGTTGGGGTTGACCTTAAGGTGTCCGCCTAGGGTTAGGCTTAGGTGTATGGTTTGATTTAGGCTTCAGGTTAGGTTAGGTTTGAACTTAGTTAGAGGGAATAAGTTTAGGGCTACTGTTTGTTTTCGGGTAACTGTTACGGTTGGAGTTAGCGTCAGGTCCAGGTTAGGGTTGGGGTTGAGCTAATGGTGTCCGCCTAGGGTTAGGGTTAGGTGTTTGGTTTGATTTAGGCTTCAGGTTAGGTTAGGTTTGAACTTAGTTTGAGGGAGTAAGTTTAGGGTTACTGTTAGTTTTCGGTTCAGTGTTACGGTTGGAGTTAGCGTGAGGGTCAGGTTAGGGTTGGGGTTGAGCTTCAGGTGTCCGCCTAGGGTTAGGGTTAGGTGTATGGTTTGATTTAGGCTTCAGGTTAGGTTAGGTTTGAACTTAGTTTGAGGGAGTAAGTTTAGGGCTACTGTTTGTTTTCGGTTCAATGTTACGGTTGGATATAGCGTCAGGGTCAGGTTAGGGTTGGGTTGAGCTTCAGGTGTCCCCCTAGGGTTAGGGTTAGGTGTATGGTTTGATTTAGGCTTCAGGTTAGGTTAGGTTTGAACTTAGTTTGAGGGAGTAAGTTTAGGGCTACTGTTAGTTTTTTGTTCAGTGTTTCGGTTGGAGTTAGCGTGATGTTCAGGTTAGGGTAGGGGTTGAGGTTAAAGTGTCCGCCTAGGGTTAGGGTTAGGTCTATGGTTTGATTTAGGCTTCAGGTTAGGTTAGGTTTGAAGTTAGTTTGAGGGAGTAAGTTTAGGGCTACTGTTAGTTTTCGGGTAACTGTTATGGTTGGAGTTAGCGTCAGGGCCAGGTTAGGGTTGGGGTTGAGCTTAAGGTGTCCGCCAAGGGTTAGGGTTAGGTCGATCTTTTGAGTTAGTCTTCAGGTTAGTTTAGGTTTGAACTTAGTTTGAGAGAGTAAGTTTAGGGCTACTGTTAGTTTTCGGTTCAGTGTTACGGTTGGAGATAGCGTCAGGCTCAGGTTAGGGTTGGGTTTGAGCTTAAGGTGTCCGCCTAGGGTTAGGGTTAGGTGTATGGTTTGATTTAGGCTTCAGGTTAGGTTAGGTTTGAACTTAGTTTGAGGAAGTAAGTTTAGGGCTACTGTTAGTTTTCTGGTAACTGTTATGGTTGGAGTTAGCGTCAGGGCCAGGTTAGGGTTGGGGTTGAGCTTAAGGTGTCCGCCAAGGGTTAGGGTTAGGTCTATCTTTTGAGTTAGGCTTCAGGTTAGGTTAGGTTTGACCTTAGTTTGAGGGAGTAAGTTTAGGGCTAATGTTAGTTTTCGGTTCAGTGTTACGGTTGGAGTTAGCGTGAGGGTCCGGTTAGGGTAGGGGTTGAGCTTAAGGTGTCCGCCTTCGGTTAGGGTTAGGTGTATGGTTTGATTTAGGATTCAGGTTAGGTTAGGTTTGATGTTACTTTGAGGGAGTAAGTTTAGGGCGACTGTTAGTTTTCGGGTAACTGTTACAGTTGGAGTAAGCGTCAGGGTCAGGTTATGGTTGTGGTTAAGTATAAGGTGTCCGCCTAGGGTTAGGGTTAGGTCTATGATTTGATTTAGGCTTCAGGTTAGGTTAGGTTTCAACTTAGTTTGAGGGAGTCAGTTTAGGGCTACTGTTAGTTTTCGGTTAACTGTTACGGTATGAGTAAGCGTCAGGGTCAGGTTAGTTTTGGGGTTGAGCTTAAGGTGTCCACCTAGGGTTAGGGTTAGGTCTATGGTTTGATTTAGGCTTCAGGTTAGGTTAGGTTTGAACTTAGTTTGAGGGAGTAAGTTTAGGGCTACTGTTTGTTTTCGGGTAACTGTTACGGTGGGAGATAGCGTCAGGGTCAGGTTAGTGTTGGGGTTGAGCTTCAAGTGTCCGCCTAGGATTAGTGTTAGGTCTATGGTTTGAGTTAGGCTTCAGGTTAGGTTAGGTTTGAACTTAGTTTGAGGGAGTAAGTTTAAGGTTACTGTTAGTTTTCGGTTCAGTGTTACGGTTGGAGTTAGCGTGAGGGTCAGGTTAAGGTTGGGGTTGAGCTTAAGGTGTCCGCCTAGGGTTAGGCTTAGGTGTATGGTTTGATTTAGGCTTCAGGTTAGGTTAGGTTTGAACTTAGTTCGAGGTTGTAAGTTTAGGGTGACTGTTAGTTTTCAGGTAACTGTTACAGTTGGAGTAAGCGTCAGGGTCAGGTTATGGTGGGGGTTAAACATAAGGTGTCCGCCTAGGGTTAGGGTTAGGTCTATGATTTGATTTAGGCTTCTGGTTAGGTTAGGTCTGAACTTAGTTTGAGGGAGTCAGTTTAGGGCTACTGTTTGTTTTCGGTTCAGTGTAACGGTTGAAGTTAGCGTGAGGGTCAGGTCAGTGTTGGGGTTGAGCTTAAGGTGTCCGCCTAGGGTTAGGGTTAGGTGTATGGTTTGATTTAGGCTTCAGGTTAGGTTAGGTTTGAACTTAGTTAGAGGGAATAAGTTTAGGGCTACTGTTTGTTTTCGGGTAACTGTTACGGTTGGAGTTAGCGTCAGGTCCAGGTTAGGGTTGGGGTTGAGCTAATGGTGTCCGCCTAGGGTTAGGGTTAGGTGTTTGGTTTGATTTAGGCTTCAGGTTAGGTTAGGTTTGAAGTTAGTTTAAGGGAGTAAGTTTAGGGCTACTGTTAGTTTTCGGTTAACTGTTACAGTTGGAGTAAGCGTCAGGGTCAGGTTAGGGTGGGGGTTAAGCATAAGGTGTCCGCCTAGGTTTAGGGTTAGGTCTATGGTTTGAGTTAGGCTTCAGGTTAGGTTAGGTTTGAACTTAGTTTGAGGGAGTAAGTTTAGGGCTACTGTTTGTTTTCGGTTCAGTGTTACATTTGGAGATAGCGTCAGGGTCAGGTTAGGGTTGGGGTTGAGCTTCAGGTGTACGCCTAGGGTTAGGGTTAGGTCTATGGTTTGAGTTGGCTTCAGGTTAGGTTAGGTTTGAACTTAGTTTGAGGGAGTCAGTTTAGGGCTACTGTTAGTTTTCGGTTCAGTGTTTCGGTTGGAGTCAGCGTGAGGGTCAGTTTAGGGTAGGGGTTGAGCTTAAGGTGTCCGCCTAGGGTTAGGGTTAGGTGTATGGTTTGATTTAGGCTTCAGGTTAGGTTAGGATTGAACTTAGTTTGAGGGAGTAAGTTTAGGGCTACTGTTAGTTTTCGGGTAACTGTTATGGTTGGAGTTAGCGTCAGGGCCAGGTTAGGGTTGGGGTTGAGCTTAAGGTGTCCGCCAAGGGTTAGGGTTAGGTCGATCTTTTGAGTTAGGCTTCAGGTTAGGTTAGGTTTGAACTTAGTTTGAGGGAGTAAGTTTAGGGCTACTGTTAGTTTTCGGTTCAGTGTTTCGGTTGGAGTTAGCGTGAGGGTCAGGTTAGGGTAGGGGTTGAGCTTAAGGTGTCCGCCTAGGGTTAGGGTTAGGTCTAAGGTTTGATTTAGGCTTCAGGTTAGGTTAGGTTTGAACTTAGTTTGAGGGAGTAAGTTTAGGGCTACTGTTTGTTTTCGGGTAACTGTTACGGTTGGAGTTAGCGTCAAGTCCAGGTTAGGGTTGTGGTTGAGCTAATGGTGTCCGCCTAGGGTTAGGGTTAGGTGTTTGGTTTGATTTAGGCTTCAGGTTAGGTTAGGTTTGAAGTTAGTTTGAGGGAGTAAGTTTAGGACTACTGTTAGTTTTCGGTTCAGTATTACTGTTGGAGATAGCGTCAGGGTCAGGTTAGGGTGGGGGTTAAGCATAAGGTGTCCGCCTAGTGTTAGGGTTAGGTCTATTGTTTGAGTTAGGCTTCAGGTTAGGTTAGGTTTGAACTTAGTTTGAGGGAGTAAGTTTAGGCCTACTGTTAGTTTTCAGTTCAGTGTTACGGTTGGAGTAGCGTCAGGGTCAGGTTAGGATAGGGTTTGAGCTTCAGGTGTATGCCTAGGGTTAGGGTTAGGTCTATGGTTTGAGTTAGGCTTCAGGTTAGGTTAGGTTTGAACTTAGTTTGAGGGAGTAAGTTTAGGGCTACTGTTAGTTTTCGGTTCAGTGTTTCGGTTGGAGTCAGCGTGAGGGTCAGGTTAGGGTAGGGGTTGAGCTTAAGGTGTCCGCCTAGGGTTAGGGTTAGGTGTATGATTTGATTAAGGCTTCAGGTTAGGTAATGTTTGAACTTAGTTTGAGGGAGTAAGTTTAGGGCTACTGTTAGTTTTCGGGTAATTGTTAAGGTTGGATTTAGCGTCAGGGCCAGGTTCAGGTTGGGGTTGACCTTTAGGTGTCCGCCTAGGGTTAGGTTTAGGTCTATGGTTTGATTTAGGCTTCAGGTTAGGTTAGGTTTGAACTTAGTTTGAGGGAGTAAGTTTAGGGCTACTGTTAGTTTTCGGGTAACTGTTATGGTTGGAGTTAGCGTCAGGGCCAGGTTAGGGTTGGGGTTGAGCTTAAGGTGTCCGCCAAGGGTTAGGGTTAGGTCGATCTTTTGAGTTAGGCTTCAGGTTAGGTTAGGTTTGAACTTAGTTTGAGGGAGTAAGTTTAGGGCTACTGTTAGTTTTCGGTTCAGTGTTTCGGTTGTAGTTAGCGTGAGGGTCAGGTTAGGGTAGGGGTTGTGCTTAAGGTGTCCGCCTAGGGTTAGGGTTAGGTGTATGATTTGATTAAGGCTTCAGGTTAGGTTAGGTTTGAACTTAGTTTGAGGGAGTAAGTTTAGGGCTACTGTTAGTTTTCGGGTAATTGTTATGGTTGCATTTAGCGTCAGGGCCAGGTTCAGGTTGGGGTTGACCTTAAGGTGTCCGCCTAGGGTTAGGGTTAGGCTATGGTTTGAGTTGGTCTTCAGGTTAGGTTAGGTTTGAACTTAGTTTGAGGGAGTAAGTTTAGGGCTACTGTTAGTTTTCGGTTCAGTGTTACGGTTGGAGATAGCGTCAGGGTCAGGTTAGGGTTGGGGTTGAGCTTCAACTGTCCGCCTAGGGTTAGGGTTAGGTCTATGGTTTGAGTTAGGCTTCAGGGTAGGTTAGGTTTGAACTTAGTTTGAGGGAGTAAGTTTAGGGTTACTGTTAGTTTTCGGTTCAGTGTTACGGTTGGAGTTAGCGTGAGGGTCAGGTTAGGGTTGGGGTCGAGCTTCAGGTTTCCGCCTAGGGTTAGGGTTAGGTCTATGGTTAGAGTTAGGCTTCAGGTTAGGTTCGGTTTGAACTTAGTTTGAGGGAGTAAGTTTAGGGCTACTGTTAGTTTTCGGTTCAGTGTTTCGGTTGGAGTTAGCGTGAGGTTCAGGTTAGGGTAGGGGTTGAGCTTAAGGTGTCCGCCTAGGGTTAGGGTTAGGTGTATGGTTTGATTTAGGCTTCAGGTTAGGTTAGGTTTGAACTTAGTTTGAGGGAGTAAGTTTAGGGCTACTGTTAGTTTTCAGTTCAGTGTTTCGGTTGGAGTTAGCGTGAGGGTCAGGTTAGGGTAGGGGTTGAGCTTAAGGTGTCAGCCTAGGGTTAGGATTAGTTGTATGGTTTGATTTAGGCTTCAGGTTTGGTTAGGTTTGAACTTAGTTTGAGGGAGTAAGTTTAGGACTACTGTTAGATTTCGGGCAATTGTTATGGTTGGAGTTAGCGTCAGGGCCAGGTTCAGGTTGGGGTTGACCTTAAGGTGTCCGCCTATGGTTAGGGTTAGGTCTATGGTTTGAGTTAGGCTTCAGGTTAGGTTAGGTTTGAACTTAGTTTGAGGGAGTAAGTTTAGGGCTACTGTTAATTTTCAGTTCAGTGTTACGGTTGGAGATAGCGTCAGGGTCAGGTTAGGTTTGGGGTTGACCTTCAAGTGTCCGCCTAGGGTTAGGGTTAGGTCTATCTTTTGAGTTAGGCTTCAGGTTAGGTTAGGTTTGAACGTAGTTTGAGGGAGTAAGTTTAGGGCTAATGTTAGTTTTCGGTTCAGTGTTACGGTTGGAGTTAGCGTGAGGGTCAGGTTAGGGTAGGGGTTGAGCTTAAGGTGTCCGCCTTCGGTTAGGGTTAAGTGTATGGTTTGATTTAGGCTTCAGGTTAGGTTAGGTTTGAAGTTACTTTGAGGGAGTAAGTTTAGGGCGACTGTTAGTTTTCGGGTAACTGTTACAGTTGGAGTAAGCGTCAGGGTCAGGTTATGGTTGTGGTTAAGTATAAGGTGTCCGCCTAGGGTTAGGGTTAGGTCTATGATTTGATTTAGGCTTCAGGTTAGGTTAGGTTTCAACTTAGTTTGAGGGAGTCAGTTTAGGGCTACTGTTAGTTTTCGGTTAACTGTTACGGTTGGAGTAAGCGTCAGGGTCAGGTTAGTTTTGGGGTTGAGCTTAAGGTGTCCACCTAGGGTTAGGGTTAGGTCTATGGTTTGATTTAGGCTTCAGGTTAGGTTAGGTTTGAACTTAGTTTGAGGGAGTAAGTTTAGGGCTACTGTTTGTTTTCAGGTAACTGTTACGGTTGGAGTTAGCGTAAGGTCCAGGTTAGGGTTGGGTTGAGCTAATGGTGTCCGCCTAGGGTTAGGGTTAGGTGTTTGGTTTGATTTAGGCTTCAGGTTAGGTTAGGTTTGAACTTAGTTTGAGTGAGTAAGTTTAGGGATACTGTTAGTATTCGGTTCAGTGTTACGGTTGGAGTTAGCGTGAGGGTCAGGTTAGGGTAGGGGTTGACCTTAAGGTGTCTACCTAGGGTTAGGGTTAGGTGTATGGTTTGATTTAGGCTTCAGGTTAGGTTAGGTTTCAACTTAGTTTGAGGGAGTAAATTTAGGGCTACTGTTAGTTTTCGGGTAACTGTTATGGTTGGAGTTAGCGTCAGGGCCAGGTTCAGGTTGGGGTTGACCTTAAGGTGTCCGCCTAGGGTTAGGGTTAGGTCTATGGTTTGAGTTAGGCTTCAGGTTAGGTTATGCTTGAACTTAGTTTGAGGGAGTAAGTTTAGGGCTACTGTTAGTTTTCGGTTCAGTGTTACGGTTGGAGTTAGCGTGAGGGTCAGGTTAGGGTAGGGGTTGAGCTTAAGGTGTCCGCGTAGGGTTAGCGTTAGGTGTATGGTTTGAATTAGGCTTCAGGTTAGGTTAGGATTGAACTTAGTTTGAGGGAGTAAGTTTAGGGCGACTGTTAGTTTTCGGGTAACTGTTACAGTTGGAGTAAGCGTCAGGGTCAGGTTATGCTTGTGGTTAAGTGTAAGGTGTCCGCCTAGGGTTAGGGTTAGGTCTATGATTTGATTTAGGCTTCAGGTTAGGTTAGGTTTCAACTTAGTTTGAGGGGGTGAGTTTAGGGCTACTGTTAGTTTTCGGTTAACTGTTACGGTTGGAGTAAGCGTCAGGGTCAGGTTAGGTTTGGGGTTGAGCTTAAGGTGTCCGCCTAAGGTTAGGGTTAGGTCTATGGTTTGACTTAGGCTTCAGGTTATGTTAGGTTTGAACTTAGTTTGAGGTAGTAAGTTTAGGGCTACTGTTTGTTTTCGGGTAACTGTTACGGTTGGAGTTAGCGTCAAGTCCAAGTTAGGGTTGTGGTTGAGCTAATGGTGTCCGCCTAGGGTTAGGGTTAGGTGTTTGGTTTGATTTAGGCTTCAGGTTATGTTAGGTTTGAAGTTAGTTTGAGGGAGTAAGTTTAGGACTACTGTTAGTTTTCGGTTCAGTATTACGGTTGGAGATAGCGTCAGGGTCAGGTTAGGGTGGGGGTTAAGCATAAGGTGTCCGCCTAGTGTTAGGGTTAGGTCTATTTTTTGAGTTAGGCTTCAGGTAAGGTTAGGTTTGAACTTAGTTTGAGGGAGTAAGTTTAGGCCTACTGTTTGTTTTCGGTTCAGTGTTACGGTTGGAGATAGCGTCAGGGTCAGGTTAGCGTTGGGTTTGAGCTTCAGGTGTACGCCTAGGGTTAGGGTTAGGTCTATGGTTTGAGTTAGGCTTCAGGTTAGGTTAGGTGTGAACTTAGTTTGAGGGAGTAAGTGTAGGTTTACTGTTAGTTTTCGGTTCAGTGTTACGGTTGGAGTTAGCGTGAGGGTCAGGTTAGGGTTGGGGTTGAGCTTAAGGTGTCCGCCTAGGGTTAGGGTTAGGTGTATGGTTTGATTTAGGCTTCAGGTTAGGTTAGGTTTGAACTTAATTTGAGGGAGTAAGTTTAGGGCTACTGTTAGTTTTCGGGTAACAGTTATGGTTGGAGTTAGCGTCAGGGCCAGGTTAGGGTTGGGGTTGAGCTTAAGGTGTCCGCCAAGGGTTAGGGTTAGGTCTATCTTTGGAGTTAGGCTTCAGATTAGGTTAGGTTTGAACTTAGTTTGAGGGAGTAAGTTTAGGGCTACTGTTAGTTTTCTGTTCAGTGTTACGGTTGGAGATAGTGTCAGGGTCAGGGTAGGGTTGGGGTTGAGCTTCAGGTGTCCGCCTAGGGTTAGGGTTAGATCTATGGTTTGAGTTAGGCTTCAGGTTAGTTTAGGTTTGAACTTAGTTTGAGGGAGTAAGTTTAGGGCTACTGTTAGTTTTCGGTTCAGTGTTACGGTTGGAGTTAGCGTGAGGGTCAGGTTAGGGTAGGGGTTGAGCTTAAGGTGTCCGCCTAGGGTTAGGGTTAGGTGTATGGTTTGATTTAGGTTTCAGGTTAGGTTAGGTTTGAACTTAGTTTGAGGGAGTAAGTTTAGGGCGACTGTTAGTTTTCGGGTAACTCTTACAGTTGGAATAAGCGTCAGGGTCAGGTTATGCTTGTGGTTAAGTGTAAGGTGTCCGCCTAGGGTTAGGGTTAGGTCTATGATTTGATTTAGGCTTCAGGTTAGGTTAGGTTTCAACTTAGTTTGAGGGGGTCAGTTTAGGGCTACTGTTAGTTTTCGGTTAACTGTTACGGTTGGAGTAAGCGTCATGGTCAGGTTAGGTTTGGGGTTGAGCTTAAGGTGTCCGCCTAGGGTTAGGGTTAGGTCTATGGTTTGATTTAGGCTTCAGGTTAGGTTAGGTTTGAACTTAGTTTGAGGGAGTAAGTTTAGGGCTACTGTTTGTTTTCTGGTAACTGTTACGGTTGGAGTTAGCGTCAGGTCCAGGTTAGGGTTGTGGTTGAGCTAATGGTGTCCGCCTAGGGTTAGGGTTAGGTGTTTGGTTTGATTTAGGCTTCAGGTTAGGTTAGGTTTGAACTTAGTTTGAGGGAGTAAGTTTAGGGCTACTGTTAGTTTTCGGGTAACTGTTATGGTTGGTGTTAGCATCAGGGCCAGGTTAGGGTTGGGGTTGAGCTTAAGGTGTCCGCCAAGGGTTAGGGTTAGGTCGATCTTTTGAGTTAGGCTTCAGGTTAGGTTAGGTTTGATCTTAGTTTGAGGGAGTAAGTTTAGGGCTACTGTTAGTTTTCGGTTCAGTGTTACGGTTGGAGATAGCGTGAGGGTCAGGTTAGGGTAGGGGTTGAGCTTAAGATGTCAGCCTAGGGTTAGGGTTAGGTGTATGATTTGATTGAGGCTTCAGGTTAGGTTAGGTTTGAGCTTAGTTTGAGGGAGTAAGTTTAGGGCTACTGTTAGTTTTTGGGTAATTGTTATGGTTGGAGTTAGCGTCAGGGCCAGGTTCAGGTTGGGGTTGACCTTAAGGTGTCCGCCTAGGGTTAGGGTTAGGTCTATGGTTTGAGTTAGGCTTCAGGTTAGGTTAGGTTTGAACTTAGTTTGAGGGAGTAAGTTTAGGGCTACTGTTAGTTTTCGGTTCAGTGTTACGGTTGGAGATAGCGTCAGGGTCAGGTTAGGGTTGGGGTTGAGCTTCAAGTGTCCGCCTACGGTTAGGGTTAGGTGTATGGTTTGATTTAGGCTTCAGGTTAGGTTAGGTTTGAACTTAGTTTGAGGGAGTAAGTTTAGGGCGACTGTTAGTTTTCGGGTAACTGTTACAGTTGGAGTAAGCGTCAGGGTCAGGTTATAGTTGTGGTTAAGTATAAGGTGTCTGCCTAGGGTTAGGTTTTTGTCTATGATTTGATTTAGGCTTCAGGTTAGGTGAGGTTTCAACTTAGTTTGAGGGAGTCAGTATAGGGCTACTGTTAGTTTTCGGTTAACTGTTACGGTTGGAGTAAGCGTCAGGGTCAGGTTAGGTTTGGGGTTGAGCTTAAGGTGTCCGCCTAGGGTTAGGGTTAGGTCTATGGTTTGATTTAGGCTTGAGGTTAGGTTAGGTTTGAACTTAGTTTGAGGGAGTAAGTTTAGGGCTACTGTTAGTTTTCGGTTCAGTGTTACGGTTGGAGATAGCGTCAGGGTCAGGTTAGGGTGGGAGTTAAGCATAAGGTGTCCGCCTAGGGTTAGGGTTAGGTCTATGGTTTGAGTTAGGCTTCAGGTTAGGTTAGGTTTGAACTTAGTTTGAGTTAGTAAGTTTAGGGCTACTGTTAGTTTTCGGTACAGTGTTACGTTTGGAGTTAGCGTGAGGGTCAGGATAGGGTTGGGGTTGAGCTTAAGATGTCCGCCTAGGGTTAGGGTTAGGTCTGTGTTTTGAGTTAGGCTTCAGGTTAGGTTAGGTTTGAACTTAGTTTGAGGGAGTAAGTTTAGGGCTATTGTTAGTTTTCGGTTCAGTGTTACGGTTGGAGATAGCGTCAGGGTCAGGTTATGGTTGGGGTTGAGCTTCAGGTGTCCGCCTAGGGTTAGGGTTAGGTCTATGATTTGAGTTAGGCTTCAGGTTAGGTTGGGTTTGAACTTAGTTTGAGGGAGTAAGTTTAGGGTTACTGTTAGTTTTCGGTTCAGTGTTACGGTTGGAGTTAGCGTGAGGGTCAGGTTAGGGTTGGGGTTGAGCTTAAGGTGTCCGCCTAGGGTTAGGGTTAGGTGTATCGTTTGATATAGGCTTCAGGTTAGGTTAGGTTTGAACTTATTTTGAGAGAGTAAGTTTAGGGCTACTCTTAGTTTTCGGGTAACTTTTATGGTTGGAGTTAGCGTCAGGGCCAGGTTAGGGTTGGGGTTGAGCTTAAGGTGTCCGCCAAGGGTTAGGGTTAGGTCTATCTTTTGAGTTAGGCTTCATGTTAGGTTAGGTTTGAAGTTAGTTTGAGGGAGTAAGTTTAGGGCTACTGTTAGTTTTCGGTTCAGTGTTACGGTTGGAGATAGCGTCAGGGTCAGGTTAGGGTTGGTGTTGAGCTTCAGGTGTCCACCTAGGGTTAGGGTTAGGTCTATGGTTTGAGTTAGGCTTCAGGTTAGGTTAGGTTTGAACTTAGTTTGAGGGAGTAAGTTTAGGGCTACTGTTAGTTTTCGGGTAACTGTTACAGTTGGAGTAAGCGTCAGGGTCAGGTTATGGTGGGGGTTAAGCATTAGGTGTCCGCCTAGGGTTAGGGTTAGGTCTATGATTTGATTTAGGCTTCAGCTTAGGTTAGGTTTCAACTTAGTTTGAGGGAGTCAGTTTAGGGCTACTGTTAGTTTGCGATTAACTGTTACGGTTGGAGTAAGCATCAGGATCCGGTTAGGTTTGGGGTTGAGCTTAAGGTGTCCTCCTAGGGTTAGGGTTAGGTGTATGGTTTGATTTAGGCTTCAGGTTAGGTTAGGTTTGAACTTAGTTTGATGGAATAAATTTAGGGCTACTGTTTGTTTTCGGGTAACTGTTACGGTTGGAGTTAGCGTCAGGTCCAGGTTAGGGTTGGGGTACAGCTAATGGTGTCCGCCTAGGGTTAGGGTTAGGTGTTTGGTTTGATTTAGGCTTCAGGTTAGGTTAGGTTTGAAGTTAGTTTGAGGGAGTAAGTTTAGGGCTACTGTTAGTTTTCGGTTAACTGTTACAGTTGGAGTAAGCGTCAGGGTCAGGTTAGGGTGGGGGTTAAGCATAAGGTGTCCGCCTAGGGTTAGGGTTAGGTCTATTATTTGAGTTAGGCTTCAGGTTACGTTAGGTTTGAACTTAGTTTGAGGGAGTTAGTTTAGGGCTACTGTTAGTTTTCGGTTCAGTGTTACGATTGGAGATTGCGTCAGGGACAGGTTAGGGTTGGGGTTGAGCTTCAGGTGTCCGCCTAGGGTTAGGGTTAGGTCTATGGATTGAGTTAGGCTTCACTTTAGGTTAGGTTTGAACTTAGTTTGAGGGAGTAAGTTTAGGGCTATTGTTAGTTTTCGGTTCAGTGTTACGGTTGGAGATAGCGTCAGGTTCAGGTTAGGGTGGGAGTTAAGCATAAGGTGTCCGCCTAGGGTTAGGGTTAGGTCTATGGTTTGAGCTAGGCTTCAGGATAGGTTAGGTTTGAACTTAGTTTGAGGGAGTAAGTTTAGGGCTACTGTTAGTTTTCGGTACAGTGTTACGTTTGGAGTTAGCGTGAGGGTCAGGTTTGGGTAGGGGTTGAGCTTAAGGTGTCTACCTAGGGTTAGGGTGAGGTGTATGGTTTGATTTAGGCTTCAGGTTAGGTTAGGTTTCAACTTAGTTTGAGGGAGTAAGTTTAGGGCTACTGTTAGTTTTCGGGTAACTGTTATGTTTGGAGTTAGCGTCAGGGCCAGGTTCAGGTTGGGGTTGACCTTGAGGTGTCCGCCTAGGGTTAGGGTTAGGTCTATGGTTTGAGTTAGGCTTCAGGTTAGGTTAGGTTTGAACTTAGTTTGAGGGAGTAAGTTTAGGGCTACTGTTAGTTTTCGGGTAACTGTTATGGTTGGAGTTAGAGTCAGGGCCAAGTTAGGTTTGGGGTTGAGCTTAAGGTGGCCGCCGAGGGTTAGGGTTAGTTCTATCTTTTGAGTTAGGCTTCAGGTTAGGTTAGGTTTGAACTTAGTTGAGGGAGTAAGTTTAGGGCTACTGTTAGTTTTCGGTTCAGTGTTACGGATGGAGATAGCGTCAGGGTCAGGTTAGGGTTGGGGTTGAGCTTCAGGTGTCCGCCTAGGGTTAGGGTTAGGTCTATTGTTTTAGTTAGGCTTCAGGTTAGGTTAGGTTTGAACTTAGTTTAGGGAGTAAGTTTAGGGATATTGTTTGTTTTAGCTTCAGTGTTACGGTTGGAGATAGCGTCAGGGTCAGGTTAGGGTTGGGGTTGAGCTTCAGGTGTCCGCCTAGGGTTAGGGTTAGGTCTATGGTTTGAGTTAGGCTTCAGGTTAGGTTAGGTTTGAACTTAGTTTGAGGGAGTAAGTTTAGGGCTACTGTTAGTTTTCGGTTCAGTGTTACGGTTGGATTTAGCGTGAGGGTCAGGTTAGGGTTGGGGTGGAGCTTCAGGTTTCCGCCTAGGGTTAGGGTTAGGTGTATCGTTTGATTTAGGCTTCAGGTTAGGTTAGGTTTGAAGTTAGTTTGAGGGAGTAAGTTTAGGGCTACTGTTAGTTTTCGGTTCAGTGTTACGGTTGGAGATAGCGTCAGGGTCAGGTTAGGGTTGGGGTTGAGCTTCAGGTGTCCACCTAGGGTTAGGGTTAGGTCTATGGTTTGAGTTAGGCTTCAGGTTAGGTTAGGTTTGAACTTAGTTTGAGGGAGTAAGTTTAGGGCTACTGTTTGTTTTCGGGTAACTGTTACGGTTGGAGTTAGCGTCAAGTCCAGGTTAGGGTTGTGGTTGAGCTAATGGTGTCCGCCTAGGGTTAGGGTTAGGTGTATCGTTTGATATAGGCTTCAGGTTAGGTTAGGTTTGAACTTATTTTGAGAGAGTAAGTTTAGGGCTACTGTTAGTTTTCGGGTAACTTTTATGGTTGGAGTTAGCGTCAGGGCCAGGTTAGGGTTGGGGTTGAGCTTAAGGTGTCCGCCAAGGGTTAGGGTTAGGTCTATCTTTTGAGTTAGGCTTCAGGTTAGGTTAGGTTTGAAGTTAGTTTGAGGGAGTAAGTTTAGGGCTACTGTTAGTTTTCGGTTCAGTGTTACGGTTGGAGATAGCGTCAGGGTCAGGTTAGGGTTGGTGTTGAGCTTCAGGTGTCCACCTAGGGTTAGGGTTAGGTCTATGGTTTGATTTAGGCTTGAGGTTAGGTTAGGTTTGAACTTAGTTTGAGGGAGTAAGTTTAGGGCTACTGTTAGTTTTCGGTTCAGTCTTACGGTTGGAGATAGCGTCAGGGTCAGGTTAGGGTTGGGGTTGAGCTTCAGGTGTCCGCCCAGGGTTAGGGTTAGGTCTATGATTTGATTTAGGCTTCAGCTTATGTTAGGTTTCAACTTAGTTTTAGGAGTCAGTTTAGGGCTACTGTTAGTTTTCGATTAACTGATACGGTTGGAGTAAGCATCAGGATCAGGTTAGGTTTGGGGTTGAGCTTAAGGTGTCCTCCTAGGGTTAGGGTTAAGTGTATGGTTTGATTTAGGCTTCAGGTTAGGTTAGGTTTGAACTTATTTTGAGGGAGTAAGTTTAGGGCTACTGTTTGTTTTCGGTTCAGTGTTACGGTTGAAGTTAGCGGGAGGGTCAGGTCAGGGCTGGGGTTGAGCTTAACATGTCCGCCTAGGGTTAGGGTTAGGTGTAGGGTTTGATTTAGGCTTCAGGTTAGGTTAGGTTTGAACTTAGTATGATGGAATAAATTTAGGGCTACTGTTTGTTTTCGGGTAACTGTTACGGTTGGAGTTAGCGTCAGGTCCAGGTTAGGGTTGGGGTTCAGCTAATGGTGTCCGCCTAGGGTTAGGGTTAGGTGTTTGGTTTCATTTAGGCTTCAGGTTAGGTTAGGTTTGAAGTTAGTTTGAGGGAGTAAGTTTAGGGCTACTGTTAGTTTTCGGTTCAGTGTTACGGTTGGAGATAGCGTCAGGGACAGGTTAGGGTTGGGGTTGAGCTTCAGTTGTCCGCCTAGGGTTAGGGTTAGGTCTATGGTTTGAGTTAGGCTTCACTTTAGGTTAGGTTTGAACATAGTTTGAGGGAGTAAGTTTAGGGCTATTGTTAGTTTTCGGTTCAGTGTTACGGTTGGAGATAGCGTCAGGGTCAGGTTAGGGTGGGAGTTAAGCATAAGGTGTCTGCCTAGGGTTAGGGTTAGGTCTATGGTTTGAGTTAGGTTTCAGGTTAGGTTAGGTTTGAACTTAGTTTGAGGGAGTAAGTTTAGGGCTACTGTTAGTTTTCGGTACAGTGTTACGTTTGGAGTTAGCGTGAGGGTCAGGATAGGGTTGGGGTTGAGCTTAAGGTGTCCGCCTAGGGATAGGGTTAGGTCTGTGGTTTGAGTTAGGCTTCAGGTTAGGTTAGGTTTGAACTTAGTTTGAGGGAGTAAGTTTAGGGCTATTGTTAGTTTTCGGTTCAGTGTTACGGTTGGAGATAGCGTCAGGGTCAGGTTATGGTTGGGGTTGAGATTCAGGTGTCCGCCTAGGGTTAGGGTTAGGTCTATGGTTTGAGTTAGGCTTCAGGTTAGGTTAGGTTTGAACTTAGTTTGAGGGAGTAAGTTTAGGGCTATTGTTAGTTTTCGGTTCAGTGTTACGGTTGGAGATAGCGTCAGGGTCAGGTTAGGGTGGGAGTTAAGCATAAGGTTTCCGCCTAGGGTTAGGGTTAGGTCTATGGTTTGAGTTAGGCTTCAGGTTAGGTTAGGTTTGAACTTAGTTTGAGGGAGTAAGTTTAGGGCTACTGTTAGTTTTCGGTACAGTGTTACGTTTGGAGTTAGCGTGAGGGTCAGGATAGGGTTGGGGTTGAGCTTAAGATGTCCGCCTAGGGTTAGGGTTAAGTCTGTGTTTTGAGTTAGGCTTCAGGTTAGGTTAGGTTTGAACTTAGTTTGAGGGAGTAAGTTTAGGGCTATTGTTAGTTTTCGGTTCAGTGTTACGGTTGGAGATAGCGTCAGGGTCAGGTTATGGTTGGGGTTGAGCTTCAGGTGTCCGCCTAGGGTTAGGGTTAGGTCTATGATTTGAGTTAGGCTTCAGGTTAGGTTGGGTTTGAACTTAGTTTGAGGGAGTAAGTTTAGGGTTACTGTTAGTTTTCGGTTCAGTGTTACGGTTGGAGTTAGCGTGAGGGTCAGGTTAGGGTTGGGGTTGAGCTTAAGGTGTCCGCCTAGGGTTAGGGTTAGGTGTATCGTTTGATATAGGCTTCAGGTTAGGTTAGGTTTGAACTTATTTTGAGAGAGTAAGTTTAGGGCTACTGTTAGTTTTCGGGTAACTTTTATGGTTGGAGTTAGCGTCAGGGCCAGGTTAGGGTTGGGGTTGAGCTTAAGGTGTCCGCCAAGGGTTAGGGTTAGGTCTATCTTTTGAGTTAGGCTTCAGGTTAGGTTAGGTTTGAAGTTAGTTTGAGGGAGTAAGTTTAGGGCTACTGTTAGTTTTCGGTTCAGTGTTACGGTTGGAGATAGCGTCAGGGTCAGGTTAGGGTTGGTGTTGAGCTTCAGGTGTCCACCTAGGGTTAGGGTTAGGTCTATGGTTTGAGTTAGGCTTCAGGTTAGGTTAGGTTTGAACTTAGTTTGAGGGAGTAAATTTAGGGCTACTGTTAGTTTTCGGGTAACTGTTACAGTTGGAGTAAGCGTCAGGGTCAGGTTATGGTGGGGGTTAAGCATTAGGTGTCCGCCTAGGGTTAGGCTTAGGTCTATGATTTGATTTAGGCTTCAGCTTAGGTTAGGTTTCAACTTAGTTTGAGGGAGTCAGTTTAGGGCTACTGTTAGTTTTCGATTAACTGTTACGGTTGGAGTAAGCATCAGGATCCGGTTAGGTTTGGGGTTGAGCTTAACGTGTCCTCCTAGGGTTAGGGTTAGGTGTATGGTTTGATTTAGGCTTCAGGTTAGGTTAGGTTTGAACTTAGTTTGATGGAATAAATTTAGGGCTACTGTTTGTTTTCGGGTAACTGTTACGGTTGGAGTTAGCGTCAGGTCCAGGTTAGGGTTGGGGTTCAGCTAATGGTGTCCGCCTAGGGTTAGGGTTAGGTGTTTGGTTTGATTTAGGCTTCAGGTTAGGTTAGGTTTGAAGTTAGTTTGAGGGAGTAAGTTTAGGGCTACTGTTAGTTTTCGGTTAACTGTTACAGTTGGAGTAAGCGTCAGGGTCAGGTTAGGGTGGGGGTTAAGCATAAGGTGTCCGCCTAGGGTTAGGGTTAGGTCTATTATTTGAGTTAGGCTTCAGGTTACGTTAGGTTTGAACTTAGTTTGAGGGAGTAAGTTTAGGGCTACTGTTAGTTTTCGGTTCAGTGTTACGATTGGAGATTGCGTCAGGGACAGGTTAGGGTTGGGGTTGAGCTTCAGGTGTCCGCCTAGGGTTAGGGTTAGGTCTATGGATTGAGTTAGGCTTCACTTTAGGTTAGGTTTGAACTTAGTTTGAGGGAGTAAGTTTAGGGCTATTGTTAGTTTTCGGTTCAGTGTTACGGATGGAGATAGCGTCAGGGTCAGGTTAGGGTTGGGGTTGAGCTTCAGGTGTCCGCCTAGGGTTAGGGTTAGGTCTATGGTTTGAGTTAGGCTTCAGGTTAGGTTAGGTTTGAACTTAGTTTGAGGGAGTAAGTTTAGGGCTACTGTTAGTTTTCGGTACAGTGTTACGTTTGGAGTTGGCGTGAGGGTCAGGTTTGGGTAGGGGTTGAGCTTAAGGTGTCTACCTAGGGTTAGGGTTAGGTGTATGGTTTGATTTAGGCTTCAGGTTAGGTTAGCTTTCAACTTAGTTTGAGGGAGTAAGTTTAGGGCTACTGTTAGTTTTCGGGTAACTGTTATGTTTGGAGTTAGCGTCAGGGCCAGGTTCAGGTTGGGGTTGACCTTGAGGTGTCCGCCTAGGGTTAGGGTTAGGTCTATGGTTTGAGTTAGGCTTCAGGTTAGGTTAGGTTTGAACTTAGTTGAGGGAGTAAGTTTAGGGCTACTGTTAGTTTTCGGTTCAGTGTTACGGATGGAGATAGCGTCAGGGTCAGGTTAGGGTTGGGGTTGAGCTTCAGGTGTCCGCCTAGGGTTAGGGTTAGGTCTATGGTTTGAGTTAGGCTTCAGGTTAGGTTAGGTTTGAACTTAGTTTGAGGGAGTAAGTTTAGGGATATTGTTTGTTTTAGCTTCAGTGTTACGGTTGGAGATAGCGTCAGGGTCAGGTTTGGGTTGGGGTTGAGCTTCAGGTGTCCGCCTAGGGTTAGGGTTAGGTCTATGGTTTGAGTTAGGCTTCAGGTTAGGTTAGGTTTGAACTTAGTTTGAGGGAGTAAGTTTAGGGCTACTGTTAGTTTTCGGTTCAGTGTTACGGTTGGATTTAGCGTGAGGGTCAGGTTAGGGTTGGGGTGGAGCTTCAGGTGTCCGCCTAGGGTTAGGGTTAGGTGTATCGTTTGATTTAGGCTTCAGGTTAGGTTAGGTTTGAAGTTAGTTTGAGGGAGTAAGTTTAGGGCTACTGTTAGTTTTCGGTTCAGTGTTACGGTTGGAGATAGCGTCAGGGTCAGGTTAGGGTTGGGGTTGAGCTTCAGGTGTCCACCTAGGGTTAGGGTTAGGTCTATGGTTTGAGTTAGGCTTCAGGTTAGGTTAGGTTTGAACTTAGTTTGAGGGAGTAAGTTTAGGGCTACTGTTAGTTTTCGGGTAACTGTTACAGTTGGAGTAAGCGTCAGGGTCAGGTTATGGTGGGGGTTAAGCATTAGGTGTCCGCCTAGGGTTAGGGTTAGGTCTATGATTTGATTTAGGCTTCAGCTTATGTTAGGTTTCAACTTAGTTTGAGGAGTCAGTTTAGGGCTACTGTTAGTTTTCGATTAACTGTTACGGTTGGAGTAAGCATCAGGATCAGGTTAGGTTTGGGGTTGAGCTTAAGGTGTCCTCCTAGGGTTAGGGTTAGGTGTATGGTTTGATTTAGGCTTCAGGTTAGGTTAGGTTTGAACTTATTTTGAGGGAGTAAGTTTAGGGCTACTGTTTGTTTTCGGTTCAGTGTTACGGTTGAAGTTAGCGGGAGGGTCAGGTCAGGGTTGGGGTTGAGCTTAACGTGTCCGCCTAGGGTTAGGGTTAGGTGTAGGGTTTGATTTAGGCTTCAGGTTAGGTTAGCTTTGAACTTAGTTTGATGGAATAAATTTAGGGCTACTGTTTGTTTTTGGGTAACTGTTACGGTTGGAGTTAGCGTCAGGTCCAGGTTAGGGTTGGGGTTCAGCTAATGGTGTCCGCCTAGGGTTAGGGTTAGGTGTTTGGTTTGATTTAGGCTTCAGGTTAGGTTAGGTTTGAAGTTAGTTTGAGGGAGTAAGTTTAGGGCTACTGTTAGTTTTCGGTTCAGTGTTACGGTTGGAGATAGCGTCAGGGACAGGTTAGGGTTGGGGTTGAGCTTCAGGTGTCCGCCTAGGGTTAGGGTTAGGTCTATGGTTTGAGTTAGGCTTCACTTTAGGTTAGGTTTGAACATAGTTTCAGGGAGTAAGTTTAGGGCTATTGTTAGTTTTCGGTTCAGTGTTACGGTTGGAGTTAGCGTCAGGGTCAGGTTAGGGTGGGAGTTAAGCATAAGGTGTCCGCCTAGGGTTAGGGTTAGGTCTATGGTTTGAGTTAGGCTTCAGGTTAGGTTAGGTTTGAACTTAGTTTGAGGGAGTAAGTTTAGGGCTACTGTTAGTTTTCGGTACAGTGTTACGTTTGGAGTTAGCGTGAGGGTCAGGATAGGGTTGGGGTTGAGCTTAAGGTGTCCGCCTAGGGATAGGGTTAGGTCTGTGGTTTGAGTTAGGCTTCAGGTTAGGTTAGGTTTGAACTTAGTTTGAGGGAGTAAGTTTAGGGCTATTGTTAGTTTTCGGTTCAGTGTTACGGTTGGAGATAGCGTCAGGGTCAGGTTATGGTTGGGGTTGAGATTCAGGTGTCCGCCTAGGGTTAGGGTTAGGTCTATGGTTTGAGTTAGGCTTCAGGTTAGGTTAGGTTTGAACTTAGTTTGAGGGAGTAAGTTTAGGGCTATTGTTAGTTTTCGGTTCAGTGTTACGGGTGGAGATAGCGTCAGGGTCAGGTTAGGGTGGGAGTTAAGCATAAGGTGTCCGCCTAGGGTTAGGGTTAGGTCTATGGTTTGAGTTAGGCTTCAGGTTAGGTTAGGTTTGAACTTAGTTTGAGGGAGTAAGTTTAGGGCTACTGTTAGTTTTCGGTACAGTGTTACGTTTGGTGTTAGCGTGAGGGTCAGGATAGGGTTGGGGTTGAGCTTAAGATGTCCGCCTAGGGTTAGGGTTAGGTCTGTGTTTTGAGTTAGGCTTCAGGTTAGGTTAGGTTTGAACTTAGTTTGAGGGAGTAAGTTTAGGGCTATTGTTAGTTTTCGGTTCAGTGTTACGGTTGGAGATAGCGTCAGGGTCAGGTTATGGTTGGGGTTGAGCTTCAGGTGTCCGCCTAGGGTTAGGGTTAGGTCTATGATTTGAGTTAGGCTTCAGGTTAGGTTGGGTTTGAACTTAGTTTGAGGGAGTAAGTTTAGGGTTACTGTTAGTTTTCGGTTCAGTGTTACGGTTGGAGTTACCGTGAGGGTCAGGTTAGGGTTGGGGTTGAGCTTAAGGTGTCCGCCTAGGGTTAGGGTTAGGTGTATCGTTTGATATAGGCTTCAGGTTAGGTTAGGTTTGAACTTATTTTGAGAGAGTAAGTTTAGGGCTACTGTTAGTTTTCGGGTAACTTTTATGGTTGGAGTTAGCGTCAGGGCCAGGTTAGGGTTGGGGTTGAGCTTAAGGTGTCCGCCAAGGGTTAGGGTTAGGTCTATCTTTTGAGTTAGGCTTCAGGTTAGGTTAGGTTTGAAGTTAGTTTGAGGGAGTAAGTTTAGGGCTACTGTTAGTTTTCGGTTCAGTGTTACGATTGGAGATTGCGTCAGGGACAGGATAGGGTTGGGGTTGAGCTTCAGGTGTCCGCCTAGGGTTAGGGTTAGGTCTATGGATTGAGTTAGGCTTCACTTTAGGTTAGGTTTGAACTTAGTTTGAGGGAGTAAGTTTAGGGCTATTGTTAGTTTTCAGTTCAGTGTTACGGTTGGAGATAGCGTCAGGTTCAGGTTAGGGTGGGAGTTAAGCATAAGGTGTCCGCCTAGGGTTAGGGTTAGGTCTATGGTTTGAGTTAGGCTTCAGGATAGGTTAGGTTTGAACTTAGTTTGAGGGAGTAAGTTTAGGGCTACTGTTAGTTTTCGGTACAGTGTTACGTTTGGAGTTAGCGTGAGGGTCAGGATAGGGTTGGGGTTGAGCTTAAGGTGTCCGCCTAGGGTTAGGGTTAGGTCTGTGGTTTTAGTTAGGCTTCAGGTTAGGTTAGGTTTGAACTTAGTTTGAGGGAGTAAGTTTAGGGCTATTGTTAGTTTTCGGTTCAGTGTTACGGTTGGAGATAGCGTCAGCGTCAGGTTATGGTTGGGGTTGAGCTTCAGGTGTCCGCCTAGGGTTAGGGTTAGGTCTATGGTTTGAGTTAGGCTTCAGGTTAGGTTAGGTTTGAACTTAGTTTGAGGGAGTAAGTTTAGGGCTATTGTTAGTTTTCGGTTCAGGGTTACGGTTGGTGATAGCGTGAGGGTCAGGTTAGGGTGGGAGTTAAGCATAAGGTGTCCGCCTAGGGTTAGGGTTAGGTCTATGGTTTGAGTTAGGCTTCAGGTTAGGTTAGGTTTGAACTTAGTTTGAGGGAGTAAGTTTAGGGCTACTGTTAGTTTTCGGTACAGTGTTACGTTAGGAGTTAGCGTGAGGGTCAGGATAGGGTTGGGGTTGAGCTTAAGGTGTCCGCCTAGGGTTAGGGTTAGGTCTGTGGTTTGAGTTAGGCTTCAGGTTAGGTTAGGTTTGAATTTAGTTTGAGGGAGTAAGTTTAGGGCTATTGTTAGTTTTCGGTTCAGTGTTACGGTTGGAGATAGCGTCAGGGTCAGGTTATGGTTGGGGTTGAGCTTCAGGTGTCCGCCTAGGGTTAGGGTTAGGTCTATGGTTTGAGTTAGGCTTCAGGTTAGGTTGGGTTTGAACTTAGTTTGAGGGAGTAAGTTTAGGGCTACTGTTAGTTTTCGGTTCAGTGTTTCGGTTGGAGTTAGCGTGAGGGTCAGGTTAGGGTTGCGGTTGAGCTTCACGTGTACGCCTAGGGTTAGGGTTAGGTCTATGATTTGATTTAGGCTTCAGGTTAGGTTAGGTTTGAACTTAGTTTGAGGGAGTCAGTTTAGGGCTACTGTTAGTTTTCGGTTAACTGTTACGTTGGAGTAAGCGTCAGGGTCAGGTTAGGTTTGGGGTTGAGCTTAAGGTGTCCGCCTAGGGTTAGGGTTAAGTATATGGTTTGAGTTATGCTTCAGGTTAGGTTAGGTTTGAACTTAGTTTGAGGGAGTAAGTTTAGGGCTACTGTTTGTTTTCGGTTCAGTGTTATGGTTGAAGTTAGCGTGAGGGTCAGGTCAGGGTTGGGGTTGAGCTTAAGGTATCCGCCTAGGTTTAGGGTTAGGTGTATGGTTTGATTTAGGCTTCAGGTTAGGTTAGGTTTGAACTTAGTTTGAGGGAGTAAGTTTAGGGCTACAGTTTTTTTCGGGTAACTGTTACGGTTGGAGTTAGCGTCAGGTCCAGGATAGGGTTGGGGTTGAGCTAATGGTGTCCGCCTAGGTTTAGGGTTAGGTGTTTGGTTTGATTTAGGCTTCAGGTTAGGTTAGGTTTGAAGTTAGTTTGAGGGAGTAATTTTAGGGCTACTCTTCGTTTTAGGGTAACTGTTATGGTTGGAGTTAGCGTCAGTGCCAGGTTAGGGTTGGGGTTGAGCTTCAGGTGTCCGCCTAGTGTTAGGGTTAGGTCTGTGGTTTGAGTTAGGCTTCAGGTTAGGTTAGGTTTGAACTTAGTTTGAGGGAGTAAGTTTAGGGCTATTGTTAGTTTTCGGTTCAGTGTTACGGTTGGAGATAGCGTCAGGGTCAGGTTATGGCTGAGGTTGAGCTTCAGGTGTCCGCCTAGGGTTAGGGTTAGGTCTATGGTTTGAGTTAGGCTTCAGGATAGGTTAGGTTTGAACTTAGTTTGAGGGAGTAAGTTTAGGGCTATTGTTAGTTTTCGGTTCAGTGTTACGGTTGGAGATAGCGTCAGGGTCAGGTTATGGTTGGGGTTGAGCTTCAGGTGTCCGCCTAGGGTTAGGGTTAGGTCTATGATTTGAGTTAGGCTTCAGGTTAGGTTAGGTTTGAACTTAGTTTGAGGGAGTAAGTTTAGGGCTACTGTTAGTTTTCGGTTCAGTGTTACGGTTAGAGAGAGCGTCAGGGTCAGGTTAGGGTTGGGGTTGAGCTTCAAGTGTTCGCCTAGGGTTAGGGTTAGGTCTATGGTTTGAGTTAGGCTTCAGGTTAGGTTAGGTTTGAACTTAGTTTGAGGGAGTAAGTTTAGGGTTACTGTTAGTTTTCGGTTCAGTGTTACGGTTGGAGTTAGCGTGAGGGTCAGGATAGGGTTGGGGTTGAGCTTAAGGTGTCCGCCTAGGGTTAGGCTTAGGTCTATGATTTGAGTTAGGCTTCAGGTTAGGTTAGGTTTGAACTTAGTTTGAGGGAGTAAGTTTAGGGCTACTGTTAGTTTTCGGTTCAGTGTTTCGGTTGGAGTTAGCGTGAGGGTCAGGTTAGGGTTGGGGTTGAGCTTCAGGTGTCCGCCTAGGGTTAGGGTTAGGTGTATGGTTTGATTTAGGCTTCAGGTTAGGTTAGGTTTGAACTTAGTTTGAGGGAGTAAGTTTAGGGCTACTGTTAGTTTTCGGGTAACTGTTATGGTGGGAGTTAGCGTCAGGGCCACTTTAGAGTTGGGGTTGAGCTTAAGGTGTCTGCCTAGGGTTAGGGTTAGGTGTATCGTTTGATTTAGGCTTCAGGTTAGGTTAGGTTTGAAGTTAGTTTGAGGGAGTAAGTTTAGGGCTACTGTTAGTTTCGGTTAACTGTTACAGTTGGAGTAAGCGTCAGGGTCAGGTTATGGTGGTGGTTAAGCATAAGGTGTCCGCCTAGGGTTAGGGTTAGGTCTATGATTTGATTTAGGCTTCAGGTTAGGTTAGGTTTGAACTTAGTTTGAGGGAGTAAGTTTAGGGCTACTGTTAGTTTTCGGTTAACTGTTACGGTTGGAGTAAGCGTCAGGGACAGGTTAGGTTTGGGGTTGAGCTTAAGGTGTCCGCCTAGGGTTAGGGTTAGGTCTATGGTTTGAGTTAGGCTTCAGGTTAGGTTAGGTTTGAACTTAGTTTGAGGGAGTAAGTTTAGGGATACTGTTTGTTTTCGGTTCAGTGTTGCGGTTGAAGTTTGCGTGAGGGTCAGGTCAGGGTTGGAGTTGAGCTTAAGGTGTCCGCCTAGGGTTAGGGTTAGGTGTATGGTTTGATTTAGGCTTCAGGTTAGGTTAGGTTTGAACTTAGTTTGAGGGAGTAAGTTTAGGGCTACTGTTTGTTTTCGGGTAACTGTTACGGTTGGAGTTAGCGTCAGGTCCAGGTTCAGGTTGGGGTTGACCTTGAGGTGTCCGCCTAGGGTTAGGGTTAGGTCTATGGTTTGAGTTAGGCTTCAGGTTAGGTTAGGTTTGAACTTAGTTTGAGGGAGTAAGTTTAGGGCTACTGTTAGTTTTCGGGTAACTGTTATGGTTGGAAATAGAGTCAGGGCCAGGTTAGGGTTGGGGTTGAGCTTCAGGTGTCCGCCTAGGGTTAGGGTTAGGTCTATGGTTTGAGTTAGGCTTCAGGTTAGGTTAGGTTTGAACTTAGTTTGAGGGAGTAAGTTTAGGGCTATTGTTAGTTTTCGGTTCAGGGTTACGGTTGGAGATAGCGTCAGGGTCAGGTTAGGGTGGGAGTTAAGCATAAGGTGTCCGCCTAGGGTTAAGGTTAGGTCTATGGTTTGAGTTAGGCTTCAGGTTAGGTTAGGTTTGAACTTAGTTTGAGGGAGTAAGTTTAGGGCTACTGTTAGTTTTCGGTACAGTGTTACGTTTGGAGTTAGCGTGAGGGTCAGGATAGGGTTGGGGTTGAGCTTAAGATGTCCGCCTAGGGTTAGGGTTAGGTCTGTGTTTTGAGTTAGGCTTCAGGTTAGGTTAGGTTTGAACTTAGTTTGAGGGAGTAAGTTTAGGGCTATTGTTAGTTTTCGGTTCAGTGTTACGGTTGGAGATAGCGTCAGGGTCAGGTTATGGTTGGGGTTGAGCTTCAGGTGTCCGCCTAGGGTTAGGGTTAGGTCTATGATTTGAGTTAGGCTTCAGGTTAGGTTGGGTTTGAACTTAGTTTGAGGGAGTAAGTTTAGGGTTACTGTTAGTTTTCGGTTCAGTGTTACGGTTGGAGTTAGCGTGAGGGTCAGGTTAGGGTTGGGGTTGAGCTTAAGGTGTCCGCCTAGGGTTAGGTTTAGGTGTATCGTTTGATATAGGCTTCAGGTTAGGTTAGGTTTGAACTTATTTTGAGAGAGTAAGTTTAGGGCTACTGTTAGTTTTCGGGTAACTTTTATGGTTGGAGTTAGCGTCAGGGCCAGGTTAGGGTTGGGGTTGAGCTTAAGGTGTCCGAGAAGGGTTAGGGTTAGGTCTATCTTTTGAGTTAGGCTTCAGGTGAGGTTAGGTTTGAAGTTAGTTTGAGGGAGTAAGTTTAGGGCTACTGTTAGTTTTCGGTTCAGTGTTACGGTTGGAGATAGCGTCAGGGTCATGTTAGGGTTGGGTTGAGCTTCAGGTGTCCACCTAGGGTTAGGGTTAGGTCTATGGTTTGAGTTAGGCTTCAGGTTAGGTTAGGTTTGAACTTAGTTTGAGGGAGTAAGTTTAGGGCTACTGTTAGTTTTCGGGTAACTGTTACAGTTGGAGTAAGCGTCAGGGTCAGGTTATGGTGGGGGTTAAGCATTAGGTGTTCGCCTAGGGTTAGGGTTAGGTCTATGATTTGATTTAGGCTTCAGCTTATGTTAGGTTTCTACTTAGTTTGAGGAGTCAGTTTAGGGCTACTGTTAGTTTTCGATTAACTGTTACGGTTGGAGTAAGCATCAGGATCAGGTTAGGTTTGGGGTTGAGCTTAAGGTGTCCTCCTAGGGTTAGGGTTAGGTGTATGGTTTGATTTAGGCTTCAGGTTAGGTTAGGTTTGAACTTATTTTGATGGAGTAACTTTAGGGCTACTGTTTGTTTTCGGTTCAGTGTTACGGTTGAAGTTAGCGGGAGGGTCAGGTCAGGGTTGGGGTTGAGCTTAACGTGTCCGCCTAGGGTTAGGGTTAGGTGTAGGGTTTGATTTAGGCTTCAGGTTAGGTTAGGTTTGAACTTAGTTTGATGGAATAAATTTAGGGCTACTGTTTGTTTTCGGGTAACTGTTACGGTTGGAGTTAGCGTCAGGTCCAGGTTAGGGTTGGGGTTCAGATAATGGTGTCCGCCTAGGGTTAGGGTTAGGTGTTTGGTTTGATTTAGGCTTCAGGTTAGGTTAGGTTTGAACTTAGTTTGAGGGAGTAAGTTTAGGGCTACTGTTAGTTTTCGGTTAACTGTTACAGTTGGAGTAAGCGTCAGGGTCAGGTTAGGGTGGGGGATAAGCATAAGGTGTCCGCCTAGGGTTAGGGTTAGGTCTATTATTTGAGTTAGGCTTCAGGTTAGGTTAGGTTTGAACTTAGTTTGAGGGAGTAAGTTTAGGGCTACTGTTAGTTTTCGGTTCAGTGTTACGATTGGAGATTGCGTCAGGGACAGGTTAGGGTAGGGGTTGAGCTTCAGGTGTCCACCTAGGGTTAGGGTTAGGTCTATGGATTGAGTTAGGCTTCACTTTAGGTTAGGTTTGAACTTAGTTTGAGGGAGTAAGTTTAGGGCTATTGTTAGTTTTCAGTTCAGTGTTACGGTTGGAGGTAGCGTCAGGTTCAGGTTAGGGTGGGAGTTAAGGATAAGGTGTCCGCCTAGGGTTAGGGTTAGGTCTATGGTTTGAGTTAGGCTTCAGGATAGGTTAGGTTTGAACTTAGTTTGAGGGAGTAAGTTTAGGGATACTGTTAGTTTTCGGTACAGTGTTACGTTTGGAGTTAGCGTGAGGGTCAGGATAGGGTTGGGGTTGAGCTTAAGGTGTCCGCCTAGGGTTAGGGTTAGGTCTGTGGTTTTAGTTAGGCTTCAGGTTAGGTTAGGTTTGAACTTAGTTTGAGGGAGTAAGTTTAGGGCTATTGTTAGTTTTCGGTTCAGTGTTACGGTTGGAGATAGCGTCAGCGTCAGGTTATGGTTGGGGTTGAGCTTCAGGTGTCCGCCTAGGGTTAGGGTTAGGTCTATGGTTTGAGTTAGGCTTCAGGTTAGGTTAGGTTTGAACTTAGTTTGAGGGAGTAAGTTTAGGGCTATTGTTAGTTTTCGGTTCAGGGTTACGGTTGGAGATAGCGTCAGGGTCAGGTTAGGGTGGGAGTTAAGCATAAGGTGTCCGCCTAGGGTTAGGGTTAGGTCTATGGTTTGAGTTAGGCTTCAGGTTAGGTTAGGTTTGAACTTAGTTTGAGGGAGTAAGTTTAGGGCTACTGTTAGTTTTCGGTACAGTGTTACGTTAGGAGTTAGCGTGAGGGTCAGGATAGGGTTGGGGTTGAGCTTAAGGTGTCCGCCTAGGGTTAGGGTTAGGTGTGTGGTTTGAGTTAGGCTTCAGGTTAGGTTAGGTTTGAACTTAGTTTGAGGGAGTAAGTTTAGGGCTATTGTTAGTTTTCGGTTCAGTGTTACGGTTGGAGATAGCGTGAGGGTCAGGTTCGGGTTGCGGTTGAGCTTCAAGTGTCCGCCTAGGGTTAGGGTTAGGTCTATGATTTGATTTAGGCTTCAGGTTAGGTTAGGTTTGAACTTAGTTTGAGGGAGTCAGTTTAGGGCTACTGTTAGTTTTCGGTTAACTGTTACGGTTGGAGTAAGCGTCAGGGTCAGGTTAGGTTTGATGTTGAGCTTAAGGTGTCCGCCTAGGGTTAGGGTTAAGTATATGGTTTGAGTTATGCTTCAGGTTAGGTTAGGTTTGAACTTAGTTTGAGGGAGTAAGTTTAGGGCTACTGTTTGTTTTCGGTTCAGTGTTATGGTTGAAGTTAGCGTGAGGGTCAGGTCAGGGTTGGGGTTGAGCTTAAGGTATCCGCCTAGGTTTAGGGTTAGGTGTATGGTTTGATTTAGGCTTCAGGTTAGGTTATGTGTGAACTTAGTTTGAGGGAGTAAGTTTAGGGCTACTGTTTGTTTTCGGGTAACTGTTACGGTTGGAGTTAGCGTCAGGTCCAGGTTAGGGTTGGGGTTGAGCTAATGGTGTCCGCCTAGGGTTAGGGTTAGGTGTTTGGTTTGATTTAGGCTTCAGGTTAGTTTAGGTTTGAAGTTAGTTTGAGGGAGTAATTTTAGGGCTACTCTTCGTTTTAGGGTAACTGTTATGGTTGGAGTTAGCGTCAGTGCCAGGTTAGGGTTGGGGTTGAGCTTCAGGTGTCCGCCTAGGGTTAGGGTTAGGTCTGTGGTTTGAGTTAGGCTTCAGGTTAGGTTAGGTTTGAACTTAGTTTGAGGGAGTAAGTTTAGGGCTATTGTTAATTTTCGGTTCAGTGTTACGGTTGGAGATAGCGTCAGGGTCAGGTTATGGCTGAGGTTGAGCTTCAGGTGTCCGCCTAGGGTTAGGGTTAGGTCTATGGTTTGAGTTAGGCTTCAGGATAGGTTAGGTTTGAACTTAGTTTGAGGGAGTAAGTTTAGGGCTATTGTTAGTTTTCGGTTCAGTGTTACGGTTGGAGATAGCGTCAGGGTCAGGTTATGGTTGGGGTTGAGCTTCAGGTGTCCGCCTAGGGTTAGGGTTAGGTCTATGATTTGAGTTAGGCTTCAGGTTAGGTTAGGTTTGAACTTAGTTTGAGGGAGTAAGTTTAGGGCTACTGTTAGTTTTCGGTTCAGTGTTACGGTTAGAGATAGCGTCAGGGTCAGGTTAGGGTTGGGGTTGAGCTTCAGGTGTCCGCCTAGGGTTAGGGTTAGGTCTATGGTTTGAGTTAGGCTTCAGGTTAGGTTAGGTTTGAACTTAGTTTGAGTGAGTAAGTTTAGGGTTACTGTTAGTTTTCGGTTCAGTGTTACGGTTGGAGTTAGCGTGAGGGTCAGGATAGGGTTGGGGTTGAGCTTAAGGTGTCCGCCTAGGGTTAGGCTTAAGTCTATGATTTGAGTTAGGCTTCAGGTTACGTTAGGTTTGAACTTAGTTTGAGGGAGTAAGTTTAGGGCTACTGTTAGTTTTCGGGTAACTGTTATGGTGGGAGTTAGCGTCAGGGCCACTTTAGGGTTGGGGTTGAGCTTAAGGTGTCTGCCTAGGGTTAGGGTTAGGTGTATCGTTTGATTTAGGCTTCAGGTTAGGTTAGGTTTGAAGTTAGTTTGAGGGAGTAAGTTTAGGGCTACTGTTAGTTTTCGGTTAACTGTTACAGTTGGAGTAAGCGTCAGGGTCAGGTTAGGGTGGGGGTTAAGCATAAGGTATCCGCCTAGGGTTAGGGTTAGGTCTACTGTTTGAGTTAGGCTTCAGGTTAGGTTAGGTTTGAACTTAGTTTGAGGGAGTAAGTATAGGGCTACTGTTAGTTTTCGGTTCAGTGTTATGGTTGGAGATAGCGTCAGGGTCAAGTTAGGGTTGGGGTTGAGCTTCATGTGTCCGCCTAGGGTTAGGGTTAGGTCTATGGTTTGAGTTAGGCTTAAGGTTAGGTTAGGTTTGAACTTAGTTTGAGGGAGTAAGTTTAGGGCTATTGTTAGTTTTCGGTTCAGTGTTTCGGTTTTAGTTAGCGTGAGGGTCAGGTTAGGGTAGGGGTTGAGCTTAAGGTGTCCGCCTAGTGTTAGGGTTAGGTGTATGATTTGATTTAGGCTTCAGGTTAGGTTAGGTTTGAACTTAGTTTGAGGAGGTAAGTTTAGGGCTACTGTTAGTTTTTGGGTAACTGTTATGGTTGGAGTTAGCGTCAGGGCCAGGTTCAGGTTGGGGTTGACCTTAAGGTGTCCGTCTAGGGTTAGGGTTAGGTTTATGGTTTGAGTTAGGCTTCAGGTTAGGTTAGGTTTGAACTTAGTTTGAGGGAGTAAGTTTAGGGCTACTGTTAGTTTTCTGTTCAGTGTTATGGTTGGAGATAGCGTCAGGGTCAGGTTAGGGATGGGGTTGAGCTTCAAGTGTCCGCCTAGGGTTAGGGTTAGGTCTATGGTTTGAGTTAGGCTTCAGGTTAGGTTAGGTTTGAACTTAGTTTGAGGGAGTTAGTTTAGGGCTACTGTTAGTTTTCGGTTCAGTATTACGGTTGGAGTTAGCGTGAGGGTCAGGATAGGGTTGGGGTTGAGCTTAAGGTGTCCGGCTAGGGTTAGGGTTAGGTCTGTGGTTTGAGTTAGGCTTCAGGTTAAGTTAGGTTTGAACTTAGTTTGAGGGAGTAAGTTCAGGGACTGTTAGTTTTCGGTTCAGTGTTACGGTTGGAGATAGCGTCAGGGTCAGGTTATGGTTGGGGTTGAGCTTCAGGTGTCCGACTAGGGTTAGGGTTAGGTCTATGGTTTGAGTTAGGTTTCAGGTTAGGTTAGGTTTGAACTTAGTTTGAGGGAGTAAGTTTAAGGCTACTGTTAGTTTTCGGTTCAGTGTTTCAGTTTTAGTTAGCGTGAGGGTCAGGTTAGGGTAGGGGTTGACCTTAAGGTGTCCGCCTAGTGTTAGGGTTAGGTGTATGATTTGATTTAGGATTCAGGTTAGGTTAGTTTGAACTTAGTTTGAGGGAGTAAGTTTAGGGCTACTGTTAGTTTTCGGGTAACTGTTACAGTTGAAGTAAGCGTCAGCGTAAGGTTATGGTGGGGGTTAAGCATTAGGTGTCCGCCTAGGGTTAGGGTTAGGTCTATGATTTGATTTAGGCTTCAGGTTAGGTTAGGTTTGAACTTAGTTTGAGGGAGTCAGTTTAGGACTACTGTTAGTTTTCGATTAACTGTTAAGGTTGGAGTAAGCATCAGGTCAGGTTAGGTTTGGGGTTGAGCTTAAGGTGTCCGCCTAGGGTTAGGGTTAGGTCTATGGTTTGAGTTAGGCTTCAGGTTAGGTTAGGTTTGAACTTAGTTTGAGGGAGTAATTTTAGGGCTACTGTTTGTTTTCGGTTCAGTGTTACGGTTGAAGTTAGCGTGAGGGTCAGGTCAGTGTTGGGGTTGAGCTTAACGTGTCCGCCTAGGGTTAGGGTTAGGTGTAGGGATTGATTTAGGCTTCAGGTTAGGTTAGGTTTGAACTTAGTTTGATGGAATAAGTTTAGGGCTACTGTTTGTTTTCGGGTAACTGTTACGGTGGGATTTAGCGTCAGGTCCAGGTTAGGGTTGGGGTTGAGCTAATGGTGTCCGCCTAGGGTTAGGGTTAGGTGTTTGGTTTGATTTAGGCTTCAGGTTAGGTTAGGTTTGAAGTTAGTTTGAGGGAGTAAGTTTAGGGCTACTGTTAGTTTTCGGTTAACTGTTACAATTGGAGTAAGCGTCAGGGTCAGGTTAGGGTGGGGGTTAAGCATAAGGTTTCCGCCTAGGGTTAGGGTTAGGTCTATTGTTTGAGTTAGGCTTCAGGTTAGGTTAGGTTTGAACTTAGTTTGAGGGAGTAAGTTTAGGGCTACTGTTAGTTTTCGGTTCAGTGTTTCAGTTGGAGATAGCGTGAGGGTCAGGATAGGGTTGGGGTTGAGCTTAAGGTGTCCGCCTAGGGTTAGGCTTAGGTCTATGATTTGAGTTAGGCTTCAGGTTAGGTTAGGTTTGAACTTAGTTTGAGGGAGTAAGTTTAGGGCTACTGTTAGTTTTCGGTTCAGTGTTTCGGTTGGAGTTAGCGTGAGGGTCAGGTTAGGGTTGGGGTTGAGCTTCAGGTGTCCGCCTAGGGTTAGGGTTAGGTGTATGGTTTGATTTAGGCTTCAGGTTAGGTTAGGTTTGAACTTAGTTTGAGGGAGTAAGTTTAGGGCTACTGTTAGTTTTCGGGTAACTGTTATGGTGGGAGTTAGCGTCAGGGCCACTTTAGAGTTGGGGTTGAGCTTAAGGTGTCTGCCTAGGGTTAGGGTTAGGTGTATCGTTTGATTTAGGCTTCAGGTTAGGTTAGGTTTGAAGTTAGTTTGAGGGAGTAAGTTTAGGGCTACTGTTAGTTTCGGTTAACTGTTACAGTTGGAGTAAGCGTCAGGGTCAGGTTATGGTGGTGGTTAAGCATAAGGTGTCCGCCTAGGGTTAGGGTTAGGTCTATGATTTGATTTAGGCTTCAGGTTAGGTTAGGTTTGAACTTAGTTTGAGGGAGTAAGTTTAGGGCTACTGTTAGTTTTCGGTTAACTGTTACGGTTGGAGTAAGCGTCAGGGACAGGTTAGGTTTGGGGTTGAGCTTAAGGTGTCCGCCTAGGGTTAGGGTTAGGTCTATGGTTTGAGTTAGGCTTCAGGTTAGGTTAGGTTTGAACTTAGTTTGAGGGAGTAAGTTTAGGGATACTGTTTGTTTTCGGTTCAGTGTTGCGGTTGAAGTTTGCGTGAGGGTCAGGTCAGGGTTGGAGTTGAGCTTAAGGTGTCCGCCTAGGGTTAGGGTTAGGTGTATGGTTTGATTTAGGCTTCAGGTTAGGTTAGGTTTGAACTTAGTTTGAGGGAGTAAGTTTAGGGCTACTGTTTGTTTTCGGGTAACTGTTACGGTTGGAGTTAGCGTCAGGTCCAGGTTCAGGTTGGGGTTGACCTTGAGGTGTCCGCCTAGGGTTAGGGTTAGGTCTATGGTTTGAGTTAGGCTTCAGGTTAGGTTAGGTTTGAACTTAGTTTGAGGGAGTAAGTTTAGGGCTACTGTTAGTTTTCGGGTAACTGTTATGGTTGGAAATAGAGTCAGGGCCAGGTTAGGGTTGGGGTTGAGCTTCAGGTGTCCGCCTAGGGTTAGGGTTAGGTCTATGGTTTGAGTTAGGCTTCAGGTTAGGTTAGGTTTGAACTTAGTTTGAGGGAGTACGTTTAGGGCTATTGTTAGTTTTCGGTTCAGGGTTACGGTTGGAGATAGCGTCAGGGTCAGGTTAGGGTGGGAGTTAAGCATAAGGTGTCCGCCTAGGGTTAAGGTTAGGTCTATGGTTTGAGTTAGGCTTCAGGTTAGGTTAGGTTTGAACTTAGTTTGAGGGAGTAAGTTTAGGGCTACTGTTAGTTTTCGGTACAGTGTTACGTTTGGAGTTAGCGTGAGGGTCAGGATAGGGTTGGGGTTGAGCTTAAGATGTCCGCCTAGGGTTAGGGTTAGGTCTGTGTTTTGAGTTAGGCTTCATGTTAGGTTAGGTTTGAACTTAGTTTGAGGGAGTAAGTTTAGGGCTATTGTTAGTTTTCGGTTCAGTGTTACGGTTGGAGATAGCGTCAGGGTCAGGTTATGGTTGGGGTTGAGCTTCAGGTGTCCGCCTAGGGTTAGGGTTAGGTCTATGATTTGAGTTAGGCTTCAGGTTAGGTTGGGTTTGAACTTAGTTTGAGGGAGTAAGTTTAGGGTTACTGTTAGTTTTCGGTTCAGTGTTACGGTTGGAGTTAGCGTGAGTGTCAGGTTAGGGTTGGGGTTGAGCTTAAGGTGTCCGCCTAGGGTTAGGTTTAGGTGTATCGTTTGATATAGGCTTCAGGTTAGGTTAGGTTTGAACTTATTTTGAGAGAGTAAGTTTAGGGCTACTGTTAGTTTTCGGGTAACTTTTATGGTTGGAGTTAGCGTCAGGGCCAGGTTAGGGTTGGGGTTGAGCTTAAGGTGTCCGCCAAGGGTTAGGGTTAGGTCTATCTTTTGAGTTAGGCTTCAGGTGAGGTTAGGTTTGAAGTTAGTTTGAGGGAGTAAGTTTAGGGCTACTGTTAGTTTTCGGTTCAGTGTTACGGTTGGAGATAGCGTCAGGGTCATGTTAGGGTTGGGTTGAGCTTCAGGTGTCCACCTAGGGTTAGGGTTAGGTCTATGGTTTGAGTTAGGCTTCAGGTTAGGTTAGGTTTGAACTTAGTTTGAGGGAGTAAGTTTAGGGCTACTGTTAGTTTTCGGGTAACTGTTACAGTTGGAGTAAGCGTCAGGGTCAGGTTATGGTGGGGGTTAAGCATTAGGTGTTCGCCTAGGGTTAGGGTTAGGTCTATGATTTGATTTAGGCTTCAGCTTATGTTAGGTTTCTACTTAGTTTGAGGAGTCAGTTTAGGGCTACTGTTAGTTTTCGATTAACTGTTACGGTTGGAGTAAGCATCAGGATCAGGTTAGGTTTGGGGTTGAGCTTAAGGTGTCCTCCTAGGGTTAGGGTTAGGTGTATGGTTTGATTTAGGCTTCAGGTTAGGTTAGGTTTGAACTTATTTTGATGGAGTAACTTTAGGGCTACTGTTTGTTTTCGGTTCAGTGTTACGGTTGAAGTTAGCGGGAGGGTCAGGTCAGGGTTGGGGTTGAGCTTAACGTGTCCGCCTAGGGTTAGGGTTAGGTGTAGGGTTTGATTTAGGCTTCAGGTTAGGTTAGGTTTGAACTTAGTTTGATGGAATAAATTTAGGGCTACTGTTTGTTTTCGGGTAACTGTTACGGTTGGAGTTAGCGTCAGGTCCAGGTTAGGGTTGGGGTTCAGATAATGGTGTCCGCCTAGGGTTAGGGTTAGGTGTTTGGTTTGATTTAGGCTTCAGGTTAGGTTAGGTTTGAACTTAGTTTGAGGGAGTAAGTTTAGGGCTACTGTTAGTTTTCGGTTAACTGTTACAGTTGGAGTAAGCGTCAGGGTCAGGTTAGGGTGGAGGATAAGCATAAGGTGTCCGCCTAGGGTTAGGGTTAGGTCTATTATTTGAGTTAGGCTTCAGGTTAGGTTAGGTTTGAACTTAGTTTGAGGGAGTAAGTTTAGGGCTACTGTTAGTTTTCGGTTCAGTGTTACGATTGGAGATTGCGTCAGGGACAGGTTAGGGTAGGGGTTGAGCTTCAGGTGTCCACCTAGGGTTAGGGTTAGGTCTATGGATTGAGTTAGGCTTCACTTTAGGTTAGGTTTGAACTTAGTTTGAGGGAGTAAGTTTAGGGCTATTGTTAGTTTTCAGTTCAGTGTTACGGTTGGAGGTAGCGTCAGGTTCAGGTTAGGGTGGGAGTTAAGCATAAGGTGTCCGCCTAGGGTTAGGGTTAGGTCTATGGTTTGAGTTAGGCTTCAGGATAGGTTAGGTTTGAACTTAGTTTGAGGGAGTAAGTTTAGGGATACTGTTAGTTTTCGGTACAGTGTTACGTTTGGAGTTAGCGTGAGGGTCAGGATAGGGTTGGGGTTGAGCTTAAGGTGTCCGCCTAGGGTTAGGGTTAGGTCTGTGGTTTTAGTTAGGCTTCAGGTTAGGTTAGGTTTGAACTTAGTTTGAGGGAGTAAGTTTAGGGCTATTGTTAGTTTTCGGTTCAGTGTTACGGTTGGAGATAGCGTCAGCGTCAGGTTATGGTTGGGGTTGAGCTTCAGGTGTCCGCCTAGGGTTAGGGTTAGGTCTATGGTTTGAGTTAGGCTTCAGGTTAGGTTAGGTTTGAACTTAGTTTGAGGGAGTAAGTTTAGGGCCATTGTTAGTTTTCGGTTCAGGGTTACGGTTGGAGATAGCGTCAGGGTCAGGTTAGGGTGGGAGTTAAGCATAAGGTGTCCGCCTAGGGTTAGGGTTAGGTCTATGGTTTGAGTTAGGCTTCAGGTTAGGTTAGGTTTGAACTTAGTTTGAGGGAGTAAGTTTAGGGCTACTGTTAGTTTTCGGTACAGTGTTACGTTAGGAGTTAGCGTGAGGGTCAGGATAGGGTTGGGGTTGAGCTTAAGGTGTCCGCCTAGGGTTAGGGTTAGGTGTGTGGTTTGAGTTAGGCTTCAGGTTAGGTTAGGTTTGAACTTAGTTTGAGGGAGTAAGTTTAGGGCTATTGTTAGTTTTCGGTTCAGTGTTACGGTTGGAGATAGCGTGAGGGTCAGGTTCGGGTTGCGGTTGAGCTTCAAGTGTCCGCCTAGGGTTAGGGTTAGGTCTATGATTTGATTTAGGCTTCAGGTTAGGTTAGGTTTGAACTTAGTTTGAGGGAGTCAGTTTAGGGCTACTGTTAGTTTTCGGTTAACTGTTACGGTTGGAGTAAGCGTCAGGGTCAGGTTAGGTTTGATGTTGAGCTTAAGGTGTCCGCCTAGGGTTAGGGTTAAGTATATGGTTTGAGTTATGCTTCAGGTTAGGTTAGGTTTGAACTTAGTTTGAGGGAGTAAGTTTAGGGCTACTGTTTGTTTTCGGTTCAGTGTTATGGTTGAAGTTAGCGTGAGGGTCAGGTCAGGGTTGGGGTTGAGCTTAAGGTATCCGCCTAGGTTTAGGGTTAGGTGTATGGTTTGATTTAGGCTTCAGGTTAGGTTATGTGTGAACTTAGTTTGAGGGAGTAAGTTTAGGGCTACTGTTTTTTTCGGGTAACTGTTATGGTTGGAGTTAGCGTCAGGTCCAGGTTAGGGTTGGGGTTGAGCTAATGGTGTCCGCCTAGGGTTAGGGTTAGGTGTTTGGTTTGATTTAGGCTTCAGGTTAGTTTAGGTTTGAAGTTAGTTTGAGGGAGTAATTTTAGGGCTACTCTTCGTTTTAGGGTAACTGTTATGGTTGGAGTTAGCGTCAGTGCCAGGTTAGGGTTGGGGTTGAGCTTCAGGTGTCCGCCTAGGGTTAGGGTTAGGTCTGTGGTTTGAGTTAGGCTTCAGGTTAGGTTAGGTTTGAACTTAGTTTGAGGGAGTAAGTTTAGGGCTATTGTTAATTTTCGGTTCAGTGTTACGGTTGGAGATAGCGTCAGGGTCAGGTTATGGCTGAGGTTGAGCTTCAGGTGTCCGCCTAGGGTTAGGGTTAGGTCTATGGTTTGAGTTAGGCTTCAGGATAGGTTAGGTTTGAACTTAGTTTGAGGGAGTAAGTTTAGGGCTATTGTTAGTTTTCGGTTCAGTGTTACGGTTGGAGATAGCGTCAGGGTCAGGTTATGGTTGGGGTTGAGCTTCAGGTGTCCGCCTAGGGTTAGGGTTAGGTCTATGATTTGAGTTAGGCTTCAGGTTAGGTTAGGTTTGAACTTAGTTTGAGGGAGTAAGTTTAGGGCTACTGTTAGTTTTCGGTTCAGTGTTACGGTTAGAGATAGCGTCAGGGTCAGGTTAGGGTTGGGGTTGAGCTTCAGGTGTCCGCCTAGGGTTAGGGTTAGGTCTATGGTTTGAGTTAGGCTTCAGGTTAGGTTAGGTTTGAACTTAGTTTGAGTGAGTAAGTTTAGGGTTACTGTTAGTTTTCGGTTCAGTGTTACGGTTGGAGTTAGCGTGAGGGTCAGGATAGGGTTGGGGTTGAGCTTAAGGTGTCCGCCTAGGGTTAGGCTTAAGTCTATGATTTGAGTTAGGCTTCAGGTTACGTTAGGTTTGAACTTAGTTTGAGGGAGTAAGTTTAGGGCTACTGTTAGTTTTCGGGTAACTGTTATGGTGGGAGTTAGCGTCAGGGCCACTTTAGGGTTGGGGTTGAGCTTAAGGTGTCTGCCTAGGGTTAGGGTTAGGTGTATCGTTTGATTTAGGCTTCAGGTTAGGTTAGGTTTGAAGTTAGTTTGAGGGAGTAAGTTTAGGGCTACTGTTAGTTTTCGGTTAACTGTTACAGTTGGAGTAAGCGTCAGGGTCAGGTTAGGGTGGGGGTTAAGCATAAGGTATCCGCCTAGGGTTAGGGTTAGGTCTACTGTTTGAGTTAGGCTTCAGGTTAGGTTAGGTTTGAACTTAGTTTGAGGGAGTAAGTATAGGGCTACTGTTAGTTTTCGGTTCAGTGTTATGGTTGGAGATAGCGTCAGGGTCAAGTTAGGGTTGGGGTTGAGCTTCATGTGTCCGCCTAGGGTTAGGGTTAGGTCTATGGTTTGAGTTAGGCTTAAGGTTAGGTTAGGTTTGAACTTAGTTTGAGGGAGTAAGTTTAGGGCTATTGTTAGTTTTCGGTTCAGTGTTTCGGTTTTAGTTAGCGTGAGGGTCAGGTTAGGGTAGGGGTTGAGCTTAAGGTGTCCGCCTAGTGTTAGGGTTAGGTGTATGATTTGATTTAGGCTTCAGGTTAGGTTAGGTTTGAACTTAGTTTGAGGAGGTAAGTTTAGGGCTACTGTTAGTTTTTGGGTAACTGTTATGGTTGGAGTTAGCGTCAGGGCCAGGTTCAGGTTGGGGTTGACCTTAAGGTGTCCGTCTAGGGTTAGGGTTAGGTTTATGGTTTGAGTTAGGCTTCAGGTTAGGTTAGGTTTGAACTTAGTTTGAGGGAGTAAGTTTAGGGCTACTGTTAGTTTTCGGTTCAGTGTTACGGTTAGAGATAGCGTCAGGGTCAGGTTAGGGTTGGGGTTGAGCTTCAGGTGTCCGCCTAGGGTTAGGGTTAGGTCTATGGTTTGAGTTAGGCTTCAGGTTAGGTTAGGTTTGAACTTAGTTTGAGTGAGTAAGTTTAGGGTTACTGTTAGTTTTCGGTTCAGTGTTACGGTTGGAGTTAGCGTGAGGGTCAGGATAGGGTTGGGGTTGAGCTTAAGGTGTCCGCCTAGGGTTAGGCTTAAGTCTATGATTTGAGTTAGGCTTCAGGTTACGTTAGGTTTGAACTTAGTTTGAGGGAGTAAGTTTAGGGCTACTGTTAGTTTTCGGGTAACTGTTATGGTGGGAGTTAGCGTCAGGGCCACTTTAGGGTTGGGGTTGAGCTTAAGGTGTCTGCCTAGGGTTAGGGTTAGGTGTATCGTTTGATTTAGGCTTCAGGTTAGGTTAGGTTTGAAGTTAGTTTGAGGGAGTAAGTTTAGGGCTACTGTTAGTTTTCGGTTAACTGTTACAGTTGGAGTAAGCGTCAGGGTCAGGTTAGGGTGGGGGTTAAGCATAAGGTATCCGCCTAGGGTTAGGGTTAGGTCTACTGTTTGAGTTAGGCTTCAGGTTAGGTTAGGTTTGAACTTAGTTTGAGGGAGTAAGTATAGGGCTACTGTTAGTTTTCGGTTCAGTGTTATGGTTGGAGATAGCGTCAGGGTCAAGTTAGGGTTGGGGTTGAGCTTCATGTGTCCGCCTAGGGTTAGGGTTAGGTCTATGGTTTGAGTTAGGCTTAAGGTTAGGTTAGGTTTGAACTTAGTTTGAGGGAGTAAGTTTAGGGCTATTGTTAGTTTTCGGTTCAGTGTTTCGGTTTTAGTTAGCGTGAGGGTCAGGTTAGGGTAGGGGTTGAGCTTAAGGTGTCCGCCTAGTGTTAGGGTTAGGTGTATGATTTGATTTAGGCTTCAGGTTAGGTTAGGTTTGAACTTAGTTTGAGGAGGTAAGTTTAGGGCTACTGTTAGTTTTTGGGTAACTGTTATGGTTGGAGTTAGCGTCAGGGCCAGGTTCAGGTTGGGGTTGACCTTAAGGTGTCCGTCTAGGGTTAGGGTTAGGTTTATGGTTTGAGTTAGGCTTCAGGTTAGGTTAGGTTTGAACTTAGTTTGAGGGAGTAAGTTTAGGGCTACTGTTAGTTTTCTGTTCAGTGTTATGGTTGGAGATAGCGTCAGGGTCAGGTTAGGGATGGGGTTGAGCTTCAAGTGTCCGCCTAGGGTTAGGGTTAGGTCTATGGTTTGAGTTAGGCTTCAGGTTAGGTTAGGTTTGAACTTAGTTTGAGGGAGTTAGTTTAGGGCTACTGTTAGTTTTCGGTTCAGTATTACGGTTGGAGTTAGCGTGAGGGTCAGGATAGGGTTGGGGTTGAGCTTAAGGTGTCCGGCTAGGGTTAGGGTTAGGTCTGTGGTTTGAGTTAGGCTTCAGGTTAAGTTAGGTTTGAACTTAGTTTGAGGGAGTAAGTTCAGGGACTGTTAGTTTTCGGTTCAGTGTTACGGTTGGAGATAGCGTCAGGGTCAGGTTATGGTTGGGGTTGAGCTTCAGGTGTCCGACTAGGGTTAGGGTTAGGTCTATGGTTTGAGTTAGGTTTCAGGTTAGGTTAGGTTTGAACTTAGTTTGAGGGAGTAAGTTTAAGGCTACTGTTAGTTTTCGGTTCAGTGTTTCAGTTTTAGTTAGCGTGAGGGTCAGGTTAGGGTAGGGGTTGACCTTAAGGTGTCCGCCTAGTGTTAGGGTTAGGTGTATGATTTGATTTAGGATTCAGGTTAGGTTAGTTTGAACTTAGTTTGAGGGAGTAAGTTTAGGGCTACTGTTAGTTTTCGGGTAACTGTTACAGTTGAAGTAAGCGTCAGCGTCAGGTTATGGTGGGGGTTAAGCATTAGGTGTCCGCCTAGGGTTAGGGTTAGGTCTATGATTTGATTTAGGCTTCAGGTTAGGTTAGGTTTGAACTTAGTTTGAGGGAGTCAGTTTAGGACTACTGTTAGTTTTCGATTAACTGTTAAGGTTGGAGTAAGCATCAGGTCAGGTTAGGTTTGGGGTTGAGCTTAAGGTGTCCGCCTAGGGTTAGGGTTAGGTCTATGGTTTGAGTTAGGCTTCAGGTTAGGTTAGGTTTGAACTTAGTTTGAGGGAGTAATTTTAGGGCTACTGTTTGTTTTCGGTTCAGTGTTACGGTTGAAGTTAGCGTGAGGGTCAGGTCAGTGTTGGGGTTGAGCTTAACGTGTCCGCCTAGGGTTAGGGTTAGGTGTAGGGATTGATTTAGGCTTCAGGTTAGGTTAGGTTTGAACTTAGTTTGATGGAATAAGTTTAGGGCTACTGTTTGTTTTCGGGTAACTGTTACGGTGGGATTTAGCGTCAGGTCCAGGTTAGGGTTGGGGTTGAGCTAATGGTGTCCGCCTAGGGTTAGGGTTAGGTGTTTGGTTTGATTTAGGCTTCAGGTTAGGTTAGGTTTGAAGTTAGTTTGAGGGAGTAAGTTTAGGGCTACTGTTAGTTTTCGGTTAACTGTTACAATTGGAGTAAGCGTCAGGGTCAGGTTAGGGTGGGGGTTAAGCATAAGGTTTCCGCCTAGGGTTAGGGTTAGGTCTATTGTTTGAGTTAGGCTTCAGGTTAGGTTAGGTTTGAACTTAGTTTGAGGGAGTAAGTTTAGGGCTACTGTTAGTTTTCGGTTCAGTGTTTCAGTTGGAGATAGCGTCAGGGACAGGTTAGGGTTGGGGTTGAGCTTCAGGTGTCCGCCTAGGGTTAGAGTTAGGTCTGTGGTTTGAGTTACGCTTCAAGTTAGGTTAGGTTTGAACTTAGTTTGAGGGAGTAAGTTTAGGGCTATTGTTAGTTTTCGGTTCAGTGTTACGGTTGGAGATAGCGTCAGGATCAGGTTATGGTTGGGGTTGAGCTTCAGGTGTCCGCCTAGGGTTAGGGTTAGGTCTATGGTTTGAGTTAGGCTTCAGGTTAGGTTAGGTTTGAACTTAGTTTGAGGGAGTAAGTTTAGGGCTATTGTTAGTTTTCGGTTCAGTGTTTTGGTTGGAGATAGCGTCAGGGTCAGGTTAGGGTGGGAGTTAAGCATAAGGTGTCCGCCTAGGGTTAGGGTTAGGTCTATGGTTTGAGTTAGGCTTCAGGTTAGGGTAGGTTTGAACTTAGTTTGAGGGAGTAAGTTTAGGGCTACTGTTAGTTTTCGGTACAGTGTTACGTTTGGAGTTAGCGTGAGGGTCAGGATAGGGTTGGGGTTGAGCTTAAGATGTCCGCCTAGGGTTAGGGTTAGGTCTGTGTTTTGAGTTAGGCTTCAGGTTAGGTTAGGTTTGAACTTAGTTTGAGGGAGTAAGTTTAGGGCTATTGTTAGTTTTCGGTTCAGTGTTACGGTTGGAGATAGCGTCAGGGTCAGGTTATGGTTGGGGTTGAGCTTAAGGTGTCCACCTAGGGTTAGGGTTAGGTCTATGATTTGAGTTAGGCTTCAGGTTAGGTTGGGTTTGAACTTAGTTTGAGAGAGTAAGTTTAGGGCTACTGTTAGTTTTCGGGTAACTTTTATGGTTGGAGTTAGCGTCAGGGCCAGGTTAGGGTTGGGGTTGAGCTTAAGGTGTCCGCCAAGGGTTAGGGTTAGGTCTATCTTTTGAGTTAGGCTTCAGGTTAGGTTAGGTTTGAAGTTAGTTTGAGGGAGTAAGTTTAGGGCTACTGTTAGTTTTCGGTTCAGTGTTACGGTTGGAGATAGCGTCAGGGTCAGGTTAGGGTTGGTGTTGAGCTTCAGGTGTCCACCTAGGGTTAGGTTTAGGTCTATGGTTTGAGTTAGGCTTGAGGTTAGGTTAGGTTTGAACTTAGTTTGAGGGAGTAAGTTTAGGGCTACTGTTAGTTTTCGGGTAACTGTTACAGTTGGAGTAAGCGTCAGGGTCAGGTTATGGTGGGGGTTAAGCATTAGGTGTCCGCCTAGGGTTAGGGTTAGGTCTATGATTTGATTTAGGCTTCAGCTTAGGTTAGGTTTCAACTTAGTTTGAGGGAGTCAGTTTAGGGCTACTGTTAGTTTTCGATTAACTGTTACGGTTGGAGTAAGCATCAGGATCAGGTTAGGTTTGGGGTTGAGCTTAAGGTGTCCTCCTAGGGTTAGGGTTAGGTGTATGGTTTGATTTGGCTTCAGGTTAGGTTAGGTTTGAACTTAGTTTGAGGGAGTAAGTTTAGGGCTACTGTTTGTTTTCGGTTCAGTGTTACGGTTGAAGTTAGCGGGAGGGTCAGGTCAGGGTTGGGGTTGAGCTTAACGTGTCCGCCTAGGGTTAGGGTTAGGTGTAGGGTTTGATTTAGGCTTCAGGTTAGGTTAGGTTTGAACTTAGTTTGATGGAATAAATTTAGGGCTACTGTTTGTTTTCGGGTAACTGTTACGGTTGGAGTTAGCGTCAGGTCCAGGTTAGGGTTGGGGTTCAGCTAATGGTGTCCGCCTAGGGTTAGGGTTAGGTGTTTGGTTTGATTTAGGCTTCAGGTTAGGTTAGGTTTGAAGTTAGTTTGAGGGAGTAAGTTTAGGGCTACTGTTAGTTTTCGGTTAACTGTTACAGTTGGAGTAAGCGTCAGGGTCAGGTTAGGGTGGGGGTTAAGCATAAGTTGTCCGCCTAGGGTTAGGGTTAGGTCTATTATTTGAGTTAGGCTTCAGGTTAGGTTAGGTTTAACTTAGTTTGAGGGAGTAAGTTTAGGGCTACTGTTAGTTTTCGGTTCAGTGTTACGATTGGAGATTGCGTCAGGGACAGGTTAGGGTTGGGGTTGAGCTTCAGGTGTCCGCCTAGGGTTAGGGTTAGGTCTATGGATTGAGTTAGGCTTCACTTTAGGTTAGGTTTGAACTTAGTTTGAGGGAGTAAGTTTAGGGCTATTGTTAGTTTTCAGTTCAGTGTTACGGTTGGAGATAGCGTCAGGTTCAGGTTAGGGTGGGAGTTAAGCATAAGGTGTCCGCCTAGGGTTAGGGTTAGGTCTATGGTTTGAGTTAGGCTTCAGGATAGGTTAGGTTTGAACTTAGTTTGAGGGAGTAAGTTTAGGGCTACTGTTAGTTTTCGGTACAGTGTTACGTTAGGAGTTAGCGTGAGGGTCAGGATAGGGTTGGGGTTGAGCTTAAGGTGTCCGCCTAGGGTTAGGGTTAGGTCTGTGGTTTGAGTTAGGCTTCAGGTTAGGTTAGGTTTGAACTTAGTTTGAGGGAGTAAGTTTAGGGCTATTGTTAGTTTTCGGTTCAGTGTTACGGTTGGAGATAGCGTAAGGGTCAGGTTATGGTTGGGGTTGACCTTCAGGTGTCCGCCTAGGGTTAGGGTTATGTCTATGGTTTGAGTTAGGCTTCAGGTTAGGTTGGGTTTGAACTTAGTTTGAGGGAGTAAGTTTAGGGCTACTGTTAGTTTTCGGTACAGTGTTACGTTTGGAGTTAGCGTGAGGGTCAGGATAGGTTTGGGGTTGAGCTTAAGGTGTCCGCCTAGGGTTAGGCTTAAGTCTATGATTTGAGTTAGGCTTCAGGTTAGGTTAGGTTTGAACTTAGTTTGAGGGAGTAAGTTTAGGGCTACTGTTAGTTTTCGGTTCAGTGTTTCGGTTGGAGTTAGCGTGAGGGTCAGGTTAGGGTTGGGGTTGAGCTTCAGGTGTCCGCCTAGGGTTAGGGTTAGGTGTATGGTTTGATTTAGGCTTCAGGTTAGGTTATGTTTGAACTTAGTTTGAGGGAGTAAGTTTAGGGGTACTGTTAGTTTTCGGGTAACTGTTATGGTGGGAGTTAGCGTCAGGGCCACTTTAGGGTTGGGGTTGAGCTTAAGGTGTCTGCCTAGGGTTAGGGTTAGGTGTATCGTTTGATTTAGGCTTCAGGTTAGGTTAGGTTTGAAGTTAGTTTGAGGGAGTAAGTTTAGGGCTACTGTTAGTTTCGGTTAACTGTTACAGTTGGAGTAAGCGTCAGGGTCAGGTTATGGTGGTGGTTAAGCATAAGGTGTCCGCCTAGGGTTAGGGTTAGGTCTATGATTTGATTTAGGCTTCAGGTTAGGTTAGGTTTGAACTTAGTTTGAGGGAGTAAGTTTAGGGCTACTGTTAGTTTTCGGTTAACTGTTACGGTTGGAGTAAGCGTCAGGGTCAGGTTAGGTTTGGGGTTGAGCTTAAGGTGTCCGCCTAGGGTTAGGGTTAGGTCTATGGTTTGAGTTAGGCTTCAGGTTAGGTTAGGTTTGAACTTAGTTTGAGGGAGTAAGTTTAGGGCTACTGTTAGTTTTCGGTTAACTGTTACAGTTGGAGTAAGCGTCAGGGTCAGGTTAGGGTGGGGGTTAAGCATAAGGTATCCGCCTAGGGTTAGGGTTAGGTCTACTGTTTGAGTTAGGCTTCAGGTTAGGTTAGGTTTGAACTTAGTTTGAGGGAGTAAGTATAGGGCTACTGTTAGTTTTCGGTTCAGTGTTATGGTTGGAGATAGCGTCAGGGTCAAGTTAGGGTTGGGGTTGAGCCTCATGTGTCCGCCTAGGGTTAGGGTTAGGTCTATGGTTTGAGTTAGGCTTAAGGTTAGGTTAGGTTTGAACTTAGTTTGAGGGAGTAAGTTTAGGGCTATTGTTAGTTTTCGGTTCAGTGTTTCGGTTTTAGTTAGCGTGAGGGTCAGGTTAGGGTAGGGGTTGAGCTTAAGGTGTCCGCCTAGTGTTAGGGTTAGGTGTATGATTTGATTTAGGCTTCAGGTTAGGTTAGGTTTGAACTTAGTTTGAGGGAGTAAGTTTAGGGCTACTGTTAGTTTTCGGGTAACTGTTATGGTTGGAGTTAGCGTCAGGGCCAGGTTCAGGTTGTGGTTGACCTTAAGGTGTCCGTCTAGGGTTAGGGTTAGGTCTATGGTTTGAGTTAGGCTTCAGGTTAGGTTAGGTTTGAACTTAGTTTGAGGGAGTAAGTTTAGGGCTACTGTTACTTTTCTGTTCAGTGTTATGGTTGGAGATAGCGTCAGGGTCAGGTTAGGGTTGGGGTTGAGCTTCAAGTGTCCGCCTAGGGTTAGGGATAGGTCTATGGTGTGAGTTAGGCTTCAGGTTAGGTTAGGTTTGAACTTAGTTTGAGGGAGTTAGTTTAGGGCTACTGTTAGTTTTCGGTTCAGTATTACGGTTGGAGTTAGCGTGAGGGTCAGGATAGGGTTGGGGTTGAGCTTAAGGTGTCCGCCTAGGGTTAGGGTTAGGTCTGTGGTTTGAGTTAGGCTTCAGGTTAAGTTAGGTTTGAACTTAGTTTGAGGGAGTAAGTTCAGGGACCGTTAGTTTTCGGTTCAGTGTTACGGTTGGAGATAGCGTCAGGGTCAGGTTATGGTTGGGGTTGAGCTTCAGGTGTCCGACTAGGGTTAGGGTTAGGTCTATGGTTTGAGTTAGGCTTCAGGTTAGGTTAGGTTTGAACTTAGTTTGAGGGAGTAAGTTTAAGGCTACTGTTAGTTTTCGGTTCAGTGTTTCAGTTTTAGTTAGCGTGAGGGTCAGGTTAGGGTAGGGGTTGAGCTTAAGGTGTCCGCCTAGTGTTAGGGTTAGGTGTATGATTTGATTTAGGCTTCAGGTTAGGTTAGGTTTGAACTTAGTTTGAGGGAGTAAGTTTAGGGCTACTGTTAGTTTTCGGGTAACTGTTACAGTTGGAGTAAGCGTCAGCGTCAGGTTATGGTGGGGTTAAGCATTAGGTGTCCGCCTAGGGTTAGGGTTAGGTCTATGGTTTGAGTTAGGCTTCAGGTTAGGTTAGGTTTGAACTTAGTTTGAGGGAGTAATTTTAGGGCTACTGTTTGTTTTCGGTTCAGTGTTACGGTTGAAGTTAGCGTGAGGGTCAGGTCAGGGTTGGGGTTGAGCTTAACGTGTCCGCCTAGGGTTAGGGTTAAGTGTAGGGATTGATTTAGGCTTCAGTTTAGGTTAAGTTTGAACTTAGTTTGATGGAATAAGTTTAGGGCTACTGTTTGTTTTCGGGTAACTGTTACGGTGGGAGTTAGCGTCAGGTCCAGGTTAGGGTTGGGGTTGAGCTAATGGTGTCCGCCTAGGGTTAGGGTTAGGTGTTTGGTTTGATTTAGGCTTCAGGTTAGGTTAGGTTTGAAGTTAGTTTGAGGGAGTAAGTTTAGGGCTACTGTTAGTTTTCGGTTAACTGTTACAGTTGGAGTAAGCGTCAGGGTCAGGTTAGGGTGGGGGTTAAGCATAAGGTTTCCGCCTAGGGTTAGGGTTAGGTCTATTGTTTGAGTTAGGCTTCAGGTTAGGTTAGGTTTGAACTTAGTTTGAGGGAGTAAGTTTAGGGCTACTGTTAGTTTTCGGTTCAGTGTTTCGGTTGGAGATAGCGTCAGGGACAGGTTAGGGTTGGGGTTGAGCTTCAGGTGTCCGCCTAGGGTTAGGGTTAGGTCTGTGGTTTGAGTTAGGCTTCAAGTTAGGTTAGGTTTGAACTTAGTTTGAGGGAGTAAGTTTAGGGCTATTGTTAGTTTTCGGTTCAGTGTTACGGTTGGAGATAGTGTCAGGATCAGGTTATGGTTGGGGTTGTGCTTCAGGTGTCCGCCTAGGGTTAGTGTTAGGTCTATGGTTTGAGTTAGGCTTCAGGTTAGGTTAGGTTTGAACTTAGTTTGAGGGAGTAAGTTTAGGGCTATTGTTAGTTTTCGGTTCAGTGTTACGGTTGGAGATAGCGTCAGGGTCAGGTTAGGGTGGGGGTTAAGCATAAGGTGTCCGCCTAGGGTTAGGGTTAGGTCTATCGTTTGAGTTAGGCTTCAGGTTAGGTTAGGTTTGAACTTAGTTTGAGGGAGTAAGTTTAGCTCTACTGTTAGTTTTCGGTACAGTGTTACGGTTGGAGTTAGAGTGAGGGTAAGGATAGGGTTGGGGTTGAGCTTAAGGTGTCCGCCTAGGGTTAGGGTTAGGTCTGTGATTTGAGTTAGGCTTCAGGTTAGGTTAGGTTTGAACTTAGTTTGAGGGAGTAAGTTTAAGGCTATTGTTAGTTTTCGGTTCAGTGTTACGGTTGGAGATAGAGTCAGGGTCAGGTTATGGTTGGGGTTGAGCTTCAGGTGTCCGCCTAGGGTTAGGGTTAGGTCTATGATTTGAGTTAGGCTTCAGGTTAGGTTGGGTTTGAACTTAGTTTGAGGGAGTAAGTTTAGGGCTACTGTTAGTTTTCGGTTCAGTGTTTCGGTTGGAGTTAGCGTGAGGGTCAGGTTAGGGTAGGGGTTGAGCTTAAGGTGTCCGCATAGGGTTAGGGTTAGGTGTATGATTTGATTTAGGCTTCAGGTTAGGTTAAGTTGGATCTTAGTTTGAGGGAGTAAGTTTAGGCCTACTGTTAGTTTTCGGGTAACTGTTATGGTTGGAGTTAGCGTCAGGGCCAGGTTCAGGTTGGGGTTGACCTTAAGGTGTCCGCCTAGGGTTAGGGTTAGGTCTATGGTTTGAGTTAGGCTTGAGGTTAGTTTAGGTTTGAACTTAGTTTGAGGGAGTAAGTTTAGGGCTACTGTTAGTTTTCGGTTCAGTGTTACGGTTGGAGTTAGCGGGAGGGTCAGGATAGGGTTGGGGTTGAGCTTCAGGTGTCCGCCTGGGGTTAGGGTTAGGTCTATGGTTTGAGTTAGGCTTCAGGTTAGGTTAGGTTTGAACTTAGTTTGAGGGAGTAAGTTTAGGGCTACTGTTAGTTTTCGGTTCTGTGTTTCGGTTGGAGTTAGCGTGAGGGTCAGGTTAGGTTAGGGTTTGAGCTTAAGGTGTCTGCCTAGGGTTAGGGTTAGGTGTATGATTTGATTTAGGCTTCAGGTTAGGTTAGGTTTGAACTTAGTTTGAGGGAGTAAGTTTAGGGCTACTCTTCGTTTTAGGGTAACTGTAATGGTTGGAGTTAGCGTCAGGGCCAGGTTAGGGTTGGGGTGGAGCTTCAGGTGTCCGCCTAGGGTTAGGGTTAGGTCTGTGGTTTGAGTTAGGCTTCAGGTTAGGTTCGGTTTGAACTTAGTTTGAGGGAGTAAGTTTAGGGCTACTGTTTGTTTTCGGTTCAGTGTTATGTTTGAAGTTAGCGTGAGGGTCAGGTCAGGGTTGGGGTTGAGCTTAAGGTATCCGCCTAGGTTTAGGGTTAGGTGTATGGTTTGATTTAGGCTTCAGGTTAGGTTAGGTTTGAACTTAGTTTGAGGGAGTAAGTTTAGGGCTACTGTTTTTTTTCGGGTAACTGTTACGGTTGGAGTTAGCGTCAGGTCCAGGTTAGGGTTGGGGTTGAGCTAATGGTGTCCGCCTAGGGTTAGGGTTAGGTGTTTGGTTTGATTTAGGCTTCAGGTTAGGTTAGGTTTGAAGTTAGTTTGAGGGAGTAAGTTTAGGGCTACTGTTAGTTTTTGGTTAACTGTTACAGTTGGAGTAAGCGTCAGTATCAGGTTAGGGTGGGGGTTAAGCATAAGGTGTCCGCCTAGGGTTAGGGTTAGGTCTATGGTTTGAGTTAGGCTTCAGGTTAGGTTAGGTTTGAACTTAGTTTGAGGGAGTAAGTTTAGGGCTATTGTTAGTTTTCGGTTCAGTGTTACGGTTGGAGATTGCGTAAGGGCCAGGTTATGGTTGGGGTTGACCTTCAGGTGTCCGCCTAGGGTTAGGGTTATGTCTATGGTTTGAGTTAGGCTTCAGGTTAGGTTGGGTTTGAACTTAGTTTGAGGGAGTAAGTTTAGGGCTACTGTTAGTTTTCGGTACAGTGTTACGTTTGGAGTTAGCGTGAGGGTCAGGATAGGGTTGGGGTTGAGCTTAAGATGTCCGCCTAGGGTTAGGGTTAGGTCTGTGTTTTGAGTTAGGCTTCAGGTTAGGTTAGGTTTGAACTTAGTTTGAGGGAGTAAGTTTAGGGCTATTGTTAGTTTTCGGTTCAGTGTTACGGTTGGAGATAGCGTCAGGGTCAGGTTATGGTTGGGGTTGAGCTTCAGGTGTCCACCTAGGGTTAGGGTTAGGTCTATGATTTGAGTTAGGCTTCAGGTTAGGTTGGGTTTGAACTTAGTTTGAGAGAGTAAGTTTAGGGCTACTGTTAGTTTTCGGGTAACTTTTATGGTTGGAGTTAGCGTCAGGGCCAGGTTAGGGTTGGGGTTGAGCTTAAGGTGTCCGCCAAGGGTTAGGGTTAGGTCTATCTTTTGAGTTAGGCTTCAGGTTAGGTTAGGTTTGAAGTTAGTTTGAGGGAGTAAGTTTAGGGCTACTGTTAGTTTTCGGTTCAGTGTTACGGTTGGAGATAGCGTCAGGGTCAGGTTAGGGTTGGTGTTGAGCTTCAGGTGTCCACCTAGGGTTAGGTTTAGGTCTATGGTTTGAGTTAGGCTTGAGGTTAGGTTAGGTTTGAACTTAGTTTGAGGGAGTAAGTTTAGGGCTACTGTTAGTTTTCGGGTAACTGTTACAGTTGGAGTAAGCGTCAGGGTCAGATTATGGTGGGGGTTAAGCATTAGGTGTCCGCCTAGGGTTAGGGTTAGGTCTATGATTTGATTTAGGCTTCACCTTAGGTTAGGTTTCAACTTAGTTTGAGGGAGTCAGTTTAGGGCTACTGTTAGTTTTCGATTAACTGTTACGGTTGGAGTAAGCATCAGGATCAGGTTAGGTTTGGGGTTGAGCTTAAGGTGTCCTCCTAGGGTTAGGGTTAGGTGTATGGTTTGATTTAGGCTTCAGGTTAGGTTAGGTTTGAACTTAGTTTGAGGGAGTAAGTTTAGGGCTACTGTTTGTTTTCGGTTCAGTGTTACGGTTGAAGTTAGCGGGAGGGTCAGGTCAGGGTTGGGGTTGAGCTTAACGTGTCCGCCTAGGGTTAGGGTTAGGTGTAGGGTTTGATTTAGGCTTCAGGTTAGGTTAGGTTTGAACTTAGTTTGATGGAATAAATTTAGGGCTACTGTTTGTTTTCGGGTAACTGTTACGGTTGGAGTTAGCGTCAGGTCCAGGTTAGGGTTGGGGTTCAGATAATGGTGTCCGCCTAGGGTTAGGGTTAGGTGTTTGGTTTGATTTAGGCTTCAGGTTAGGTTAGGTTTGAAGTTAGTTTGAGGGAGTAAGTTTAGGGCTACTGTTAGTTTTCGGTTAACTGTTACAGTTGGAGTAAGCGTCAGGGTCAGGTTAGGGTGGGGGTTAAGCATAAGGTGTCCGCCTAGGGTTAGGGTTAGGTCTATTATTTGAGTTAGGCTTCAGGTTAGGTTAGGTTTGAACTTAGTTTGAGGGAGTAAGTTTAGGGCTACTGTTAGTTTTCGGTTCAGTGTTACGATTGGAGATTGCGTCAGGGACAGGTTAGGGTTGGGGTTGAGCTTCAGGTGTCCGCCTAGGGTTAGGGTTAGGTCTATGGATTGAGTTAGGCTTCACTTTAGGTTAGGTTTGAACTTAGTTTGAGGGAGTAAGTTTAGGGCTATTGTTAGTTTTCAGTTCAGTGTTACGGTTGGAGATAGCGTCAGGTTCAGGTTAGGGTGGGAGTTAAGCATAAGGTGTCCGCCTAGGGTTAGGGTTAGGTCTATGGTTTGAGTTAGGCTTCAGGATAGGTTAGGTTTGAACTTAGTTTGAGGGAGTAAGTTTAGGGCTACTGTTAGTTTTCGGTACAGTGTTACGTTAGGAGTTAGCGTGAGGGTCAGGATAGGGTTGGGGTTGAGCTTAAGGTGTCCGCCTAGGGTTAGGGTTAGGTCTGTGGTTTGAGTTAGGCTTCAGGTTAGGTTAGGTTTGAACTTAGTTTGAGGGAGTAAGTTTAGGGCTATTGTTAGTTTTCGGTTCAGTGTTACGGTTGGAGATAGCGTAAGGGTCAGGTTATGGTTGGGGTTGAGCTTCAGGTGTCCGCCTAGGGTTAGGGTTATGTCTATGGTTTGAGTTAGGCTTCAGGTTAGGTTGGGTTTGAACTTAGTTTGAGGGAGTAAGTTTAGGGCTACTGTTAGTTTTCGGTTCAGTGTTTCGGTTGGAGTTAGCGTGAGGGTCAGGTTAGGGTTGCGGTTGAGCTTCAAGTGTCCACCTAGGGTTAGGGTTAGGTCTATGATTTGATTTAGGCTTCAGGTTAGGTTAGGTTTGAACTTAGTTTGAGGGAGTCAGTTTAGGGCTACTGTTAGTTTTCGGTTAACTGTTACGGTTGGAGTAAGCGTCAGGGTCAGGTTAGGTTTGGGGTTGAGCTTAAGGTGTCCGCCTAGGGTTAGGGTTAAGTATATGGTTTGAGTTATGCTTCAGGTTAGGTTAGGTTTGAACTTAGTTTGAGGGAGTAAGTTTAGGGCTACTGTTTGTTTTCGGTTCAGTGTTATGGTTGAAGTTAGCGTGAGGGTCAGGTCAGGGTTGGGGTTGAGCTTAAGGTATCCGCCTAGGTTTAGGGTTAGGTGTATGGTTTGATTTAGGCTTCAGGTTAGGTTAGGTTTGAACTTAGTTTGAGGGAGTAAGTTTAGGGCTACTGTTTTTTTCGGGTAACTGTTACGGTTGGAGTTAGCGTCAGGTCCAGGTTAGGGTTGGGGTTGAGCTAATGGTGTCCGCCTAGGGTTAGGGTTAGGTGTTTGGTTTGATTTAGGCTTCAGGTTAGGTTAGGTTTGAAGTTAGTTTGCGGGAGTAATTTTAGGGCTACTCTTCGTTTTAGGGTAACTGTTATGGTTGGAGTTAGCGTCAGTGCCAGGTTAGGGTTGGGGTTGAGCTTCAGGTGTCCGCCTAGGGTTAGGGTTAGGTCTGTTGTTTGAGTTAGGCTTCAGGTTAGGTTAGGTTTGAACTTAGTTTGAGGGAGTAAGTTTAGGGCTATTGTTAGTTTTCGGTTCAGTGTTACGGTTGGAGATAGCGTCAGGGTCAGGTTATGGCTGAGGTTGAGCTTCAGGTGTCCGCCTAGGGTTAGGGTTAGGTCTATGGTTTGAGTTAGGCTTCAGGATAGGTTAGGTTTGAACTTAGTTTGAGGGAGTAAGTTTAGGGCTATTGTTAGTTTTCGGTTCAGTGTTACGGTTGGAGATAGCGTCAGGGTCAGGTTATGGTTGGGGTTGAGCTTCAGGTGTCCGCCTAGGGTTAGGGTTAGGTCTATGATTTGAGTTAGGCTTCAGGTTAGGTTAGGTTTGAACTTAGTTTGAGGGAGTAAGTTTAGGGCTACTGTTAGTTTTCGGTTCAGTGTTACGGTTAGAGATAGCGTCAGGGTCAGGTTAGGGTTGGGGTTGAGCTTCAAGTGTTCGCCTAGAGTTAGGGTTAGGTCTATGGTTTGAGTTAGGCTTCAGGTTAGGTTAGGTTTGAACTTAGTTTGAGGGAGTAAGTTTAGGGTTACTGTTAGTTTTCGGTTCAGTGTTACGGTTGGAGTTAGCGTGAGGGTCAGGATAGGGTTGGGGTTGAGCTTAAGGTGTCCGCCTAGGGTTAGGCTTAAGTCTATGATTTGAGTTAGGCTTCAGGTTAGGTTAGGTTTGAACTTAGTTTGAGGGAGTAAGTTTAGGGCTACTGTTAGTTTTCGGTTCAGTGTTTCGGTTGGAGTTAGCGTGAGGGTCAGGTTAGGGTTGGGGTTGAGCTTCAGGTGTCCGCCTAGGGTTAGGGTTAGGTGTATGGTTTGATTTAGGCTTCAGGTTAGGTTATGTTTGAACTTAGTTTGAGGGAGTAAGTTTAGGGCTACTGTTAGTTTTCGGGTAACTGTTATGGTGGGAGTTAGCGTCAGGGCCACTTTAGGGTTGGGGTTGAGCTTAAGGTGTCCGCCTAGGGTTAGGGTTAGGTCTATGATTTGATTTAGGCTTCAGGTTAGGTTAGGTTTGAACTTAGTTTGATGGAATAAGTTTAGGGCTACTGTTTGTTTTCGGGTAACTGTTACGGTGGGAGTTAGCGTCAGGTCCAGGTTAGAGTTGGGGTTGAGCTAATGGTGTCCGCCTAGGGTTAGGGTTAGGTGTTTGGTTTGATTTAGGCTTCAGGTTAGGTTAGGTTTGAAGTTAGTTTGAGGGAGTAAGTTTAGGGCTACTGTTAGTTTTCGGTTAACTGTTACAGTTGGAGTAAGCGTCAGGGTCAGGTTAGGGTGGGGGTTAAGCATAAGGTTTCCGCCTAGGGTTAGGGTTAGGTCTATTGTTTGAGTTAGGCTTCAGGTTAGGTTAGGTTTGAACTTAGTTTGAGGGAGTAAGTTTAGGGCTACTGTTAGTTTTTGGTTCCGTGTTTCGGTTGGAGATAGCGTCAGGGACAGGTTAGGATTGGGGTTGAGCTTCAGGTGTCCGCCTAGGGTTAGGGTTAGGTCTGTGGTTTGAGTTAGGCTTCAAGTTAGGTTAGGTTTGAACTTAGTTTGAGGGAGTAAGTTTAGGGCTATTGTTAGTTTTCGGTTCAGTGTTACGGTTGGAGATAGTGTCAGGATCAGGTTATGGTTGGGGTTGTGCTTCAGGTGTCCGCCTAGGGTTAGTGTTAGGTCTATGGTTTGAGTTAGGCTTCAGGTTAGGTTAGGTTTGAACTTAGTTTGAGGGAGTAAGTTTAGGGCTATTGTTAGTTTTCGGTTCAGTGTTACGGTTGGAGATAGCGTCAGGGTCAGGTTAGGGTGGGGGTTAAGCATAAGGTGTCCGCCTAGGGTTAGGGTTAGGTCTATCGTTTGAGTTAGGCTTCAGGTTAGGTTAGGTTTGAACTTAGTTTGAGGGAGTAAGTTTAGCTCTACTGTTAGTTTTCGGTACAGTGTTACGGTTGGAGTTAGAGTGAGGGTAAGGATAGGGTTGGGGTTGAGCTTAAGGTGTCCGCCTAGGGTTAGGGTTAGGTCTGTGATTTGAGTTAGGCTTCAGGTTAGGTTAGGTTTGAACTTAGTTTGAGGGAGTAAGTTTAAGGCTATTGTTAGTTTTCGGTTCAGTGTTACGGTTGGAGATAGAGTCAGGGTCAGGTTATGGTTGGGGTTGAGCTTCAGGTGTCCGCCTAGGGTTAGGGTTAGGTCTATGATTTGAGTTAGGCTTCAGGTTAGGTTGGGTTTGAACTTAGTTTGAGGGAGTAAGTTTAGGGCTACTGTTAGTTTTCGGTTCAGTGTTTCGGTTGGAGTTAGCGTGAGGGTCAGGTTAGGGTAGGGGTTGAGCTTAAGGTGTCCGCATATGGTTAGGTTTAGGTGTATGATTTGATTTAGGCTTCAGGTTAGGTTAAGTTGGATCTTAGTTTGAGGGAGTAAGTTTAGGCCTACTGTTAGTTTTCGGGTAACTGTTATGGTTGGAGTTAGCGTCAGGGCCAGGTTCAGGTTGGGGTTGACCTTAAGGTGTCCGCCTAGGGTTAGGGTTAGGTCTATGGTTTGAGTTAGGCTTGAGGTTAGTTTAGGTTTGAACTTAGTTTGAGGGAGTAAGTTTAGGGCTACTGTTAGTTTTCGGTTCAGTGTGACGGTTGGAGTTAGCGGGAGGGTCAGGATAGGGTTGGGGTTGAGCTTCAGGTGTCCGCCTGGGGTCAGGGTTAGGTCTATGGTTTGAGTTAGGCTTCAGGTTAGGTTAGGTTTGAACTTAGTTTGAGGGAGTAAGTTTAGGGCTACTGTTAGTTTTCGGTTCTGTGTTTCGGTTGGAGTTAGCGTGAGGGTCAGGTTAGGTTAGGGGTTGAGCTTAAGGTGTCTGCCTAGGGTTAGGGTTAGGTGTATGATTTGATTTAGGCTTCAGGTTAGGTTAGGTTTGAACTTAGTTTGAGGGAGTAAGTTTAGGGCTACTCTTCGTTTTAGGGTAACTGTAATGGTTGGAGTTAGCGTCAGGGCCAGGTTAGGGTTGGGGTGGAGCTTCAGGTGTCCGCCTAGGGTTAGGGTTAGGTCTGTGGTTTGAGTTAGGCTTCAGGTTAGGTTCGGTTTGAACTTAGTTTGAGGGAGTAAGTTTAGGGCTACTCTTTGTTTTCGGTTCAGTGTTATGTTTGAAGTTAGCGTGAGGGTCAGGTCAGGGTTGGGGTTGAGCTTAAGGTATCCGCCTAGGTTTAGGGTTAGGTGTATGGTTTGATTTAGGCTTCAGGTTAGGTTAGGTTTGAACTTAGTTTGAGGGAGTAAGTTTAGGGCTACTGTTTTTTTTCGGGTAACTGTTACGGTTGGAGTTAGCGTCAGGTCCAGGTTAGGGTTGGGGTTGAGCTAATGGTGTCCGCCTAGGGTTAGGGTTAGGTGTTTGGTTTGATTTAGGCTTCAGGTTAGGTTAGGTTTGAAGTTATTTCGAGGGAGTAAGTTTAGGGCTACTGTTAGTTTTCGGTTAACTGTTACAGTTGGAGGAAGCGTCAGTGTCAGGTTAGGGTGGGGGTTAAGCATAAGGTTTCCGCCTAGGGTTAGGGTTAGGTCTATTGTTTGAGTTAGGCTTCAGGTTAGGTTAGGTTTGAACTTAGTTTGAGGGAATAAGTTTAGGGCTACTGTTAGTTTTCGGTTCAGTGTTTCGGTTGGAGATAGCGTCAGGGACAGGTTAGGGTTGGGGTTGAGCTTCAGGTGTCCAACTAGGGTTAGGGTTAGGTCTGTGGTTTGAGTTAGGCTTCAGGTTAGGTTCGGTTTGAACTTAGTTTGAGGGAGTAAGTTTAGGGCTACTGTTAGTTTTCGGTTCTGTGTTTCGGTTGGAGTTAGCGTGAGGGTCAGGTTAGGTTATGGGTTGAGCTTAAGGTGTCTGCCTAGGGTTAGGGTTAGGTGTATGATTTGATTTAGGCTTCAGGTTAGGTTAGGTTTGAACTTAGTTTGAGGGAGTAAGTTTAGGGCTACTCTTCGTTTTAGGGTAACTGTAATGGTTGGAGTTAGCGTCAGGGCCAGGTTAGGGTTGGGGTGGAGCTTCAGGTGTCCGCCTAGGGTTAGGGTTAGGTCTGTGGTTTGAGTTAGGCTTCAGGTTAGGTTAGGTTTGAACTTAGTTTGATGGAATAAGTTTAGGGCTACTGTTTGTTTTCGGGTAACTGTTACGGTTGGAGTTAGCGTCAGGTCCAGGTTAGGGTTGGGGTTGAGCTTCAGGTGTCCGCCTAGGGTTAGGGTTAGGTCTCTGGTTTGAGTTAGGCTTCAGGTTAGGTTAGGTTTGAACTTAGTTTGAGGGAGTAAGTTTAGGGCTATTGTTAGTTTTCGGTTCAGTGTTACGGTTGGAGATAGCGTCAGTGTCAGGTTATGGCTGAGGTTGAGCTTCAGGTGTCCGCCTAGGGTTAGGGTTAGGTCTATGGTTTGAGTTAGGCTTCAGGATAGGTTAGGTTTGAATTTAGTTTGAGGGAGTAAGTTTAGGGCTATTGTTTGTTTTCGGTTCAGTGTTATGGTTGGAGATAGCGTCAGGGTCAGGTTAGGGTTGGGGTTGAGCTTCAAGTGTCCGCCTAGGGTTAGGGTTAGGTCTTTGGTTTGTGTTAGGCTTCAGGTTAGGTTAGGTTTGAATTTAGTTTGAGGGAGTAAGTTTAGGGCTACTGTTAGTTTTCGGTTCAGTGTTACGGTTGGAGTTAGCGTGAGGGTCAGGATAGGGTTGGGGTTGAGCTTAAGGTGTCCGCCTAGGGTTAGGGTTAGGTCTATCTTTTGAGTTAGGCTTCAGGTTAGGTAAGATTTGAACTTAGAATGAGGGAGTAAGTTTTGGGCTATTGTTAGTTTTCAGTTCAGTGTTACGGTTGGAGATAGCGTCAGGGTCAGGTTATGGTTGGGGTTGAGCTTCAGGTGTCCGCCTAGGGTTAGGGTTAGGTCTATGGTTTGAGTTAGGCTTCAGGTTAGGTTCGGTTTGAACTTAGTTTAAGGGAGTAAGTTTAGGGCTACTGTTAGTTTTCGGTTCTGTGTTTCGGTTGGAGTTAGCGTGAGGGTCAGGTTAGGTTAGGGGTTGGGCTTAAGGTGTCTGCCTAGGGTTAGGGTTAGGTGTATGATTTGATTTAGGCTTCATGTTAGGTTAGGTTTGAACTTAGTTTGAGGGAGTAAGTTTAGGGCTACTGTTAGTTTTCCGGTAACTGTTATGGTTGGTGTTAGCGTCAGGGCCAGATTCAGGTTGGGGTTGACCTTAAGGTGTCCGCCTAGGGTCAGGGTTAGGCCTATGGTTTGAGTTAGGCTTCAGGTTAGGTTAGGTTTGAACTTAGTTTGAGGGAGTAAGTTTAGGGCTACTGTTAGTTTTCGGTTCAGTGTTACGGTTGGAGATAGCGTCAGGGTCAGGTTAGGGTTGGGGTTGAGCTTCAAGTGTCCGCCTAGGGTTAGGGTTAGGTCTATGGTTTGAGTTAGGCTTCAGGTTAGGTTAGGTTTGAACTTAGTTTGAGGGAGTAAGTTTAGGGTTACTGTTAGTTTTCAGTTCAGTGTTACGGTTGGAGTTAGCGTGAGGGTCAGGTTAGGGTTGGGGTTGAACTTAAGGTGTCCGCCTAGGGTTAGGGTTAGGTGTATGGTTTGATTAGGCTTCAGGTTAGGTTAGGTTTGAACTTAGTTTGAGGGAGTAAGTTTAGGGCTACTCTTTGTTTTCGGTTCAGTGTTACGGTTGGAGATAGCGTCAGGGTCAGGTTAGGGTTGGGGTTGAGCTTCAGGTGTCCGCCTAGGGTTAGGGTTTGGTCTATGGTTTGAGTTAGGCTTCAGGTTAGGTTAGGTTTGAACTTAGTTTGAGGGAATAAGTTTAGGGCTATTGTTAGTTTTCGGGTAACTGTTATGGTGGGAGTTAGCGTCAGGGCCACTTTAGGGTTGGGCGTGATCTTAAGGTGTCTGCCTAGGGTTAGGGTAAGGTGTATCGTTTGATTTAGGCTTCAGGTTAGGTTAGGTTTGAAGTTAGTTTGAGGGAGTAAGTTTAGGGCTACTATTAGTTTCGCTTAAATGTTACAGTTGGAGGAAGCGTCAGGGTCAGGTTATGGTGGGGGTTAAGCGTAAGGTGTCCGCCTAGGTTAAGGGTTAGGTCTATGATATGATTTAGGCTTCAGGTTAGGTTAGGTTTGAAGTTAGTTTGAGGGAGTCAGTTTAGGGCTACTGTTAGTTTTCGGTTAACTGTTACAGTTGGAGTAAGCGTCAGGATCAGGTTAGGGTGGGGGTTAAGCATAAGGTGTCCGCCTCGGGTTAGGGTTAGGTGTATGGTTTGATTTAGGCTTCAGGTTAGGTTAGGTTTGAACTTAGTTTGAGGGAGTAAGTTTAGGGCTACTGTTAGTTTTCGGTTCAGTGTTTCGGTTGAAGTGAGCGTCAGGGTCAGGTTAGGGTAGGGGTTGAGCTTAAGGTGTCCGCCTAGGGTTAGGGTTAGGTTTATGATTTGATTTAGGCTTCAGGTTAGGTTAGGTTTGAACTTAGTTTGAGGGAGTAAGTTTAGGGCTACTCTTCGTTTTAGCTAACTGTTATGGTTGGAGTTAGCGTCAGGGCCAGGTTAGGGTTGTGGTTGAGCTTCAGGTGTCCGCCTAGGGTTAGGGTTAGGTCTGTGGTTTAAGTAAGGCTTCAGGTTAGGTTAGGTTTGAATTTAGTTTGATGGAGTAAGTTTAGGGCTATTGTTTGTTTTCGGTTCAGTGTTATGGTTGGAGATAGCGTCAGGGTCAGGTTAGGGTTGGGGTTGAGCTTCAAGTGTCCGCCTAGGGTTAGGGTTAGGTCTTTGGTTTGAGTTAGGCTTCAGGTTAGGTTAGGATTGAATTTAGTTTGAGGGAGTAAGTTTAGGGCTACTGTTAGTTTTCGGTTCAGTGTTACGGTTGGAGTTAGCGTGAGGGTCAGGATAGGGTTGGGGTTGAGCTTAAGGTGTCCGCCTAGGGTTAGGGTTAGGTCTATCTTTTGAGTTAGGCTTCAGGTTAGGTAAGGTTTGAACTTAGAATGAGGGAGTAAGTTTTGGGCTATTGTTAGTTTTCAGTTCAGTGTTACGGTTGGAGATAGCGTCAGGGTCAGGTTATGGTTGGGGTTGAGCTTCAGGTGTCCGCCTAGGGTTAGGGTTAGGTCTATGGTTTGAGTTAGGCTTCAGGTTAGGTTCGGTTTGAACTTAGTTTGAGGGAGTAAGTTTAGGGCTACTGTTAGTTTTCGGTTCTGTGTTTCGGTTGGAGTTAGCGTGAGGGTCAGGTTAGGTTAGGGGTTGGGCTTAAGGTGTCTGCCTAGGGTTAGGGTTAGGTGTATGATTTGATTTAGGCTTCATGTTAGGTTAGGTTTGAACTTAGTTTGAGGGAGTAAGTTTAGGGCTACTGTTAGTTTTCCGGTAACTGTTATGGTTGGTGTTAGCGTCAGGGCCAGATTCAGGTTGGGGTTGACCTTAAGGTGTCCGCCTAGGGTCAGGGTTAGGCCTATGGTTTGAGTTAGGCTTCAGGTTAGGTTAGGTTTGAACTTAGTTTGAGGGAGTAAGTTTAGGGCTACTGTTAGTTTTCGGTTCAGTGTTACGGTTGGAGATAGCGTCAGGGTCAGGTTAGGGTTGGGGTTGAACTTCAAGTGTCCGCCTAGGGTTAGGGTTAGGTCTATGGTTTGAGTTAGGCTTCAGGTTAGGTTAGGTTTGAACTTAGTTTGAGGGAGTAAGTTTAGGGTTACTGTTAGTTTTCAGTTCAGTGTTACGGTTGGAGTTAGCGTGAGGGTCAGGTTAGGGTTGGGGTTGAACTTAAGGTGTCCGCCTAGGGTTAGGGTTAGGTGTATGGTTTGATTAGGCTTCAGGTTAGGTTAGGTTTGAACTTAGTTTGAGGGAGTAAGTTTAGGGCTACTGTTTGTTTTCGGTTCAGTGTTACGGTTGGAGATAGCGTCAGGGTCAGGTTAGGGTTGGGGTTGAGCTTCAGGTGTCCGCCTAGGGTTAGGGTTTGGTCTATGGTTTGAGTTAGGCTTCAGGTTAGGTTAGGTTTGAACTTAGTTTGAGGGAATAAGTTTAGGGCTATTGTTAGTTTTCGGGTAACTGTTATGGTGGGAGTTAGCGTCAGGGCCACTTTAGGGTTGGGCGTGATCTTAAGGTGTCCGCCTAGGGTTAGGGTTAGGTGTATCGTTTGATTTAGGCTTCAGGTTAGGTTAGGTTTGAAGTTAGTTTGAGGGAGTAAGTTTAGGGTTACTATTAGTTTCGCTTAAATGTTACAGTTGGAGGAAGCGTCAGGGTCAGGTTATGGTGGGGGTTAAGCGTAAGGTGTCCGCCTCGGGTTAGGGTTAGGTGTATGGTTTGATTTAGGCTTCAGGTTAGGTTAGGTTTGAACTTAGTTTGAGGGAGTAAGTTTAGGGCTACTGTTAGTTTTCGGTTCAGTGTTTCGGTTGGAGTGAGCGTCAGGGTCAGGTTAGGGTAGGGGTTGAGCTTAAGGTGTCCGCCTAGGGTTAGGGTTAGGTTTATGGTTTGATTTAGGCTTCAGGTTAGGTTAGGTTTGAACTTAGTTTGAGGGAGTAAGTTTAGGGCTACTCTTCGTTTTAGCTAACTCTTATGGTTGGAGTTAGCGTCAGGGCCAGGTTAGGGTTGTGGTTGAGCTTCAGGTGTCCGCCTAGGGTTAGGGTTAGGTCTGTGGTTTAAGTAAGGCTTCAGGTTAGGTTAGGTTTGAACTTAGGTTGATGGAATAAGTTTAGGGCTACTGTTTGTTTTCGGGTAACTGTTACGGTTGGAGATAGCGTCAGTGTCAGGTTATGGCTGAGGTTGAGCTTCAGGTGTCCGCCTAGGGTTAGGGTTAGGTCTATGGTTTGAGTTAGGCTTCAGGATAGGTTAGGTTTGAATTTAGTTTGAGGGAGTAAGTTTAGGGCTATTGTTAGTTTTCGGATCAGTGTTATGGTTGGAGATAGCGTCAGGGTCAGGTTAGGGTTGGGGTTGAGCTTCAAGTGTCCGCCTAGGGTTAGGGTTAGGTCTTTGGTTTGAGTTAGGCTTCAGGTTAGGTTAGGTTTGAATTTAGTTTGAGGGAGTAAGTTTAGGGCTACTGTTAGTTTTCGGTTCAGTGTTACGGTTGGAGTTAGCGTGAGGGTCAGGATTGGGTTGGGGTTGAGCTTAAGGTGTCCGCCTAGGGTTAGGGTTAGGTCTATCTTTTGAGTTAGGCTTCAGGTTAGGTTAGGTTTGAACTTAGCGTGAGGGAGTAAGTTTAGGGCTATTGTTAGTTTACAGTTCAGTGTTACGGTTGGAGATAGCGTCAGGGTCAGGTTATGGTTGGGGTTGAGCTTCAGGTGTCCGCATAGGGTTAGGGTTAGGTCTATGGTTTGAGTTAGGCTTCAGGTTAGGTTCGGTTTGAACTTAGTTTGAGGGAGTAAGTTTAGGGCTACTATTAGTTTTCGGTTCTGTGTTTTGGTTGGAGTTAGCGTGAGGGTCAGGTTAGGTTAGGGGTTGGGCTTAAGGTGTCTGCCTAGGGTTAGGGTTAGGTGTATGATTTGATTTAGGCTTCAGGTTAGGTTAGGTTTGAACTTAGTTTGAGGGAGTAAGTTTAGGGCTACTGTTAGTTTTCCGGTAACTGTTATGGTTGGTGTTAGCGTCAGGGCCAGGTTCAGGTTGGGGTTGACCTTAAGGTGTCCGCCTAGGGTCAGGGTTAGGCCTATGGTTTGAGTTTGGCTTCAGGTTAGGTTAGGATTGAACTCAGTTTGAGGGAGTAAATTTAGGGCTACTGTTTGTTTTCGGTTCAGTGTTATGGTCGAAGTTAGCGTGAGGTTCAGGTCAGGGTTGGGGTTGAGCTTCAGGTGTCCGCCTAGGGTTAGGGTTAGGTGTATGGTTTGATTTAGGCTTCAGGTTAGGTTAGGTTTGAACTTAGTTTGAGGGAGTAAGTTTAGGGCTATTCTTAGTTTTCGGGTAACCGTTATGGTTGGAGTTAGCGTCAGGGCCAGGTTCAGGTTGGGGTTGACTTTAAGGTGTCCGCCTAGGGTTAGGGTTAGGTCTATGGTTTGAGTTTGGCTTCAGGTTAGGTTAGGATTGAACTCAGTTTGAGGGAGTAAATTTAGGGCTACTGTTTGTTTTCGGTTCAGTGTTATGGTCGAAGTTAGCGTGAGGTTCAGGTCAGGGTTGGGGTTGAGCTTAAGGTGTCCGCCTAGGGTTAGGGTTAGGTGTCTGGTTTGATTTAGGCTTCAGGTTAGGTTAGGTTTGAACTTAGTTTGAAGGAGTAAGTTTAGGGCTACTGTTAGTTTTCGGTTCAGTGTTATGGTTGGAGATAGCGTCAGGTTCAGGTTAGGGTTGGGGTTGAACTTCCGGTGTCTGCCTAGGGTTAGGGTTAGGTCTATGGTATGAGTTAGACTTCAGGTTAGGTTAGGATTGAAATTAGTTTGAGGGAGTAAGTTTAGGGCTAATGTTAGTTTTCGGTTCAGTGTTATGGTTGTAGTTAGCGTGAGGGTCAGGTTAGGGTAGGGGTTGAGCTTAAGGTGTCCGCCTAGGGTTAGGGTTAGGTGTATGGTTTGATTTAGGTTTCGGGTTAGGTTAGGTTTGAAGTTAGTTTGAGGGAGTAAGTTTAGGGCTACTGTTAGTTTTCGGGTAACTGTTATGGTTGGAGTTAGCGTCGGGGCCAGGTTAGGGTTGGGGTTGAGCTTAAGGTGTCCGCCAAGGGTTAGGTTTAGGTCGATCTTTTGAGTTAGGCTTCAGGTTAGGTTAACTTTGAACTTAGTTTGAGGGAGTAAGTTTAGGGCTACTGTAAGTTTTCGGTTCAGTGTTATGGTTGGAGATAGCGTCAGGGTCAGGGTAGGTTTGGGGTTGAGCTTCAGGTGTCCGCCTAGGGTTAGGGTTAGGTCTATGGTTTGAGTTAGGCTTCAGGTTAGGTTAGTTTTGAACTTAGTTTGAGGGAGTAAGTTTAGGGCTACTGTTAGTTTTCGGTTCTGTGTTTCGGTTGGAGTTACCGTGAGGGTAAGGTTAGGTTAGGGGTTGGGCTTAAGGTGTCTGCCTAGGGTTAGGGTTAGGTGTATGATTTGATTTAGGCTTCAGGTTAGGTTAGGTTTGAACTTAGTTTGAGGGAGTAAGTTTAGGGCTACTGTTAGTTTTCCGGTAACTGTTATGGTTGGTGTTAGCGTCAGGGACAGGTTCAGGTTGGGGTTGACCTTAAGGTGTCTGCCTAGGGTCAGGGTTAGGCCTATGGTTTGAGTTAGGCTTCAGGTTAGGTTAGGTTTGAACTTAGTTTGAGGGAGTAAGTTTAGGGCTACTGTTAGTTTTCGGTTCAGTGTTACGGTTAGAGATAGCGTCAGGGTCAGGTTAGGGTTGGGGTTGAGCTTCAAGTGTCCGCCTAGGGTTAGGGTTAGGTCTATGGTTTGAGTTAGGCTTCAGGTTAGGTTAGGTTTGAACTTAGTTTGAGGGAGTAAGTTTAGGGTTACTGTTAGTTTTCAGTTCAGTGTTACGGTTGGAGTTAGCGTGAGGGTCAGGTTAGGGTTGGGGTTGAACTTAAGGTGTCCGCCTAGGGTTAGGTTTAGGTGTATGGTTTGATTTAGGCTTCAGGTTAGGTTAGGTTTGAACTTAGTTTGAGGGAGTAAGTTTAGGGCTATTGTTTGTATTCGGTTCAGTGTTACGGTTGGAGATAGCGTCAGGGTCAGGTTAGGGTTGGGGTTGAGCTTCAGGTGTCCGCCTAGGGTTAGGGTTTGGTCTATGGTTTGAGTTAGGCTTCTGGTTAGGTTAGGTTTGAACTTTGAGGGAGTAAGTTTAGGGCTACTGTTTGTTTTCGGTTCAGTGTTATGGTTGAAGTTAGCGTGAGTGTCAGGTCAGGGTTGGAGTTGAGCTTAAGGTGTCCGCCTAGGGTTAGGGTTAGGTGTATGGTTTGATTTAGGCTTCAGGTTAGGTTAGGTTTGAACTTAGTTTGAGGGAGTAAGTTTAGGGCTACTGTTTGTTTTCGGGTAACTGTTACGGTTGGAGTTAGCGTCAGGTCCAGGTTAGGGTTGGGGTTGAGCTAATGGTGTCCGCTAGGGTTAGGGTTAGGTGTTTGGTTTGATTTAGGCTTCAGGATAGGTTAGGTTTGAACTTAGTTTGAGGGAGTAAGTTTAGGGCTACTGTTAGTTTTCGGGTAACTGTTATGGTTGGAGTTAGCGTCAGGGCCCGGTTCAGGTTGGGGTTGACCTTAAGGTGTCCGCCTAGGGTTAGTGTTAAGTCTATGGTTTGAGTTAGGCTTCAGGTTAGGTTAGGTTTGAACTTAGTTTGAGGGAGTAAGTTTAGGGCTACTGTTAATTTACGGTTCAGTGTTATGGTTGGAGATAGCGTCAGGGTCAGGTTAGGGTTGGGGTTGAGCTTCAAGTGTCCGCCTAGGGTTAGGGTTAGGTCTATGGTTTGAGTTATTCTTCAGGTTAGGTTAGGTTTGAACTTAGTTTGAGGGAGTAAGTTTAGGGCTACTGTTAGTTTTCGGTTCAGTGTTACGGTTGGAGTTAGCGTGAGGGTCAGGATAGGGTTGGGGTTGAGCTTAAGGTGTCCGCCTAGGGTTAGGGTCAGGTCTGTGGTTTGAGTTAGGCTTCAGGTTAGGTTAGGTTTGAACTTAGTTTGAGGGAGTAAGTTTAGGGCTATTGTTAGTTTTCGGTTCAGTGTTACGGTTGGAGATAGCGTCAGGGTCAGGTTATGGTTGGGGTTGAGCTTCAGGTGTCCGCCTAGGTTTAGGGTTAGGTCTATGGTTTGAGTTAGGCTTCAGGTTAGGTTAGGTTTGAACTTAGTTTGAGGGAGTAAGTTTGGTCTACTGTTAGTTTTCGGTTCAGTGTTTCGGTTGGAGTTAGCGTGAGGGTCAGGTTAGGGTAGGGGTTGAGCTTAAGGTGTCCGCCTAGGGTTAGGGTTAGGTGTATGATTTGATTTAGGCTTCAGGTTAGGTTAGGTTTGAACTTAATTTGAGGGAGTAAGTTTAGGGTTACTGTTAGTTTTCGGGTGACTGTTACGGTTGGAGTTAGCGTCAGGTCCAGGTTCGGGTTCGGGTTGAGCTAATGTTGTCCCCCTAGGGTTAGGTTAGGTGTTTGGTTTGATTTAGGCTTCAGGTTAGGTTAGGTTTGAAGTTAGTTTGAGGGAGTAAGTTTAGGGCTACTGTTTGTTTTCGGTTCCGTGTTATGGTTGGAGTTAGCGTGAGGGTCAGGTTAGGGTAGGGGTTGAGCTTAAGGTGTCCGCCTAGGGTTAGGGTTAGGTGTATGGTTTGATTTATGCTTCAGGTTAGGTTAGGTTTCAACTTAGTTTGAGGGAGTAAGTTTAGGGCTACTGTTAGTTTTCGGGTAACTGTTATGGTTGGAGTTAGCGTCAGGGCCATGTTAGGGTTGGGGTTGAGCTAAAGGTGTCCGCCAAGGGTTAGGGTTAGGTCTATGGTTTGAGTGAGGCTTCTGGTTAGGTTAGGTTTGAACTTAATTTGAGGGAGTCAGTTTAGGGCTACTGTTAGTTTTCGGTTAACTGTTACGATTGGAGTAATCATCAGGGTCAGGTTAGGTTTGGGGTTGAGCTTAAGGTGTCCGCCTAGGGTTAGGGTTAGGTCTATGGTTTGAGTTAGGCTTCAGGTTAGGTTAGGTTTGAACTTAGTTTAGGGAGTAAGTTTAGGGCTACTGTTTGTTTTCGGTCCAGTGTTACGGTTGAAGTTAGCGTGAGGGTCAGGTCAGGGTTGGGGTTGAGCTTAAGGTGTCCGCCTAGGGTTAGGGTTAGGTGTTTGGTTTGATTTAGGCTTCAGGTTAGGTTAGGTTTGAACTTAGTTTGAGGGAGTAAGTTTAGGGCTACTGTTTGTTTTCGGGTAACTGTTACGGTTGGAGTTAGCGTCAGGTCCAGGTTAGGTTTGGGGTTGAGCTAATGGTGTCCGCCTAGGGTTAGGGTTAGGTGTTTGGTTTGATTTAGGCTTCAGGTTAGGTTAGGTTTGAAGTTAGTTTGAGGGAGTAAGTTTAGGGCTACTGTTAGTTTTTGGTTAACTGTTACAGTTGGAGTAAGCGTCAGGGTCAGGTTAGGGTGGGGGTTAAGCATAAGGTATTCGCCTAGGGTTAGGGTTAAGTATATTGTTTGAGATAGGCTTCAGGTTAGGATAGGTTTGAACTTAGTTTGAGGGAGTAAGTTTAGGGCTATTGTTAGTTTTCGGTTCAGTGTTACGGTTGGAGATAGCGTCAGGGACAGGTTAGGGTTTGGGTTGAGCTTCAGGTGTCCGCCTAGGGTTAGGGTTAGGTCTGTGGTTTGAGTTAGGCTTCAGGTTAGGTTAGGTTTGAACTTAGTTTGAGGGAGTAAGTTTAGGGCTATTGTTAGTTTTCGATTCAGTGTTACGGTTGGAGATAGCGTCAGGGTCAGGTTAGGGTTGGGGTTGAGCTTCAGGGGTCCGCCTAGGGTTAGGGTTAGGTCTATGGTTTGAGTTAGGCTTCAGGTTCGGTTAGGTTTGAACTTAGTTTGAGGGAGTAAGTTTAGGGCTACTGTTAGTTTTCGGGTAACTGTTATGGTTGGAGTTAGCGTCAGGGCCAGGTTCAGGTTGGGGTTGACCTTAAGGTGTCCGCCTAGGGTTAGGGTTAGGTCTATGGTTTGAGTTAGGCTTCAGGTTAGGTTAGGTTTGAACTTAGTTGGAGGGAGTAAGTTTAGGGCTACTGTTAGTTTTCGGTTCAGTGTTATGGTTGGAGATAGCGTCAGGTTCAGGTTAGGGTTGGGGTTGAACTTCCGGTGTCTGCCTAGGGTTAGGGTTAGGTCTATGGTATGAGTTAGGCTTCAGGTTAGGTTAGGATTGAAATTAGTTTGAGGGAGTAAGTTTAGGGCTAATGTTAGTTTTCGGTTCAGTGTTATGGTTGTAGTTAGCGTGAGGGTCAGGTTAGGGTACGGGTTGAGCTTAAGGTGTCCGCCTAGGGTTAGGGTTAGGTGTATGGTTTGATTTAGGCTTCAGGTTAGGTTAGGTTTCAACTTAGTTTGAGGGAGTAAGTTTAGGGCTACTGTTAGTTTTCGGGGAACTGTTATGGTTGGATTTAGCGTCAGGGCCAGGTTAGGGTTGGGGTTGAGCTTAAGGTGTCCTCCAAGGATTAGGGTTAGGTCTATGGTTTGAATGAGGCTTCAGGTTAGGTTAGGTTTGAACTTAATTTGAGGGAATCAGTTTAGGGCTACTGTTAGTTTTCGGTTAACTGTTATGGTTGGAGTAAGCGTCAGGGTCAGGTTAGGTTTGGGGTTGAGCTTAAGGTGTCCGCCTAGGGTTATGGTTAGGTCTATGGTTTGAGTTAGGCTTCAGGTTAGGTTAGGTTTGAACTTAGTTTGAGGGAGTAAGTTTAGGGCTACTGTTTGTTTTCGGTTCAGTGTTACGGTTGAAGTTAGCATGAGGGTCAGGTCAGATTTGGGGTTGAGCTTAAGGTGTCCGCCTAGGGTTAGGGTTAGGTGTATGGTTTGATTTAGGCTTCAGGTTAGGTTAGGTTTGAACTTAGTTTGAGGGAGTAAGTTTAGGGCTACTGTTTTTTTTCGGGTAACTGTTACGGTTGGAGTTAGCGTCAAGTCCAGGTTAGGTTTGGGGTTGAGCTAATGGTGTCCGCCTAGGGTTAGGGTTAGGTGTATGGTTTGATTTAGGCTTCAGGTTAGGTTAGGTTTGAAGTTAGTTTGAGGGAGTAAGTTTAGGGCTACTGTTAGTTTTCGGTTAACTGTTACAGTTGGAGTAAGCGTCAGGGTCATGTTAGGGTGGGGGTTAAGCATAAGGTGTCTGCCTAGGGTTAGGGTTAGGTCTGTGGTTTGAGTTAGGCTTCAGGTTAGGTTAGGTTTGAACTTAGTTTGAGGGAGTAAGTTTAGGGCTATTTTTAGTTTTCGGTTCAGTGTTACGGTTGGAGATAGCGTCAGGGTCAGGTTATGGTTGGGGTTGAGCTTCAGGTGTCCGCCTAGGGTTAGGGTTAGGTGTATGGTTTGATTTAGGCTTCACGTTAGGTTAGGTTTGAACTTAGTTTGAGGGAGTAAGTTTAGGGCTATTCTTAGTTTTCGGGTAACCGTTATGGTTGGAGTTAGCGTCAGGGCCAGGTTCAGGTTGGGGTTGACTTTAAGGTGTCCGCCTAGGGTTAGGGTTAGGTCTATGGTTTGAGTTAGGCTTCAGGTTAGGTTAGGATTGAACTTAGTTTGAGGGAGTAAGTTTAGGGCTACTGTTAGTTTTCGGTTCAGTGTTACGGTTGGAGATATCGTCAGGGTCAGGTTAGGGTTGGGGTTGAACTTCAAGTGTCCGCCTATGGTTAGGGTTAGGTCTATGGTTTGAGTTAGGGTTCAGGTTAGGTTAGGTTTGAACTTAGTTTGAGGGAGTAAGTTTAGGGTTACTGTTATTTTTCGGTTCAGTGTTACGGTTGGAGTTAGCGTGAGGGACAGGTTAGGGTTGGGGTTGAGCTTAAGGTGTCCGCCTAGGGTTAGGGTTAGGTGTATGGTTTGATTGAGGCTTCAGTTTGGTTAGGTTTGAACTTAGTTTGAGGGAGTAAGTTTAGGGCTACTGTTTGTTTTCGGTTCAGTGTTACGGTTGGAGATAGCGTCATGGTCAGGTTAGGGTTGGGGTTGAGCTTCAGGTGTCCGCCTAGGGTTAGGGTTAGGTCTATGGTTTGAGTTAGGCTTCAGGTTAGGTTAGGTTTGAACTTAGTTTGATGGAATAAGTTTAGGGCTACTGTTTGTTTTCGGGTAACTGTTACTGTTGGAGTTAGCGTCAGGTCCAGGTTAGGGTTGGGGTTGAGCTAATGGTGTCCGCCTAGGGTTAGGGTTAGGTGTTTGGTTTGATTTAGGCTTCAGGTTAGGTTAGGTTTGAAGTTAGTTTGAGGGAGTAAGTTTAGGGCTACTGTTAGTTTTCGGTTAACTGTTACAGTTGGAGTAAGCGTCAGGGTCATGTTAGGGTGGGGGTTAAGCATAAGGTGTCTGCCTAGGGTTAGGGTTAGGTCTGTGGTTTGAGTTAGGCTTCAGGTTAGGTTAGGTTTGAACTTAGTTTGAGGGAGTCAGTTTAGGGCTATTGTTAGTTTTCGGTTCAGTGTTACGGTTGAAGATAGCGTCAGGGTCAGGTTATGGTTGGGGTTGAGCTTCAGGTGTCCGCCTAGGGTTAGGGTTAGGTGTATGGTTTGATTTAGGCTTCAGGTTAGGTTAGGTTTGAACTTAGTTTGAGGGAGTAAGTTTAGGGCTATTCTTAGTTTTCGGGTAACCGTTATGGTTGGAGTTAGCGTCAGGGCCAGGTTCAGGTTGGGGTTGACTTTAAGGTGTCCGCCTAGGGTTAGGGTTAGGACTATGGTTTGAGTTAGGCTTCAGGTTAGGTTAGGATTGAACTTAGTTTGAGGGAGTAAGTTTAGGGCTACTGTTAGTTTTCAGTTCAGTGTTACGGTTGGAGATATCGTCAGGGTCAGGTTAGGGTTGGGGTTGAGCTTCAAGTGTCCGCCTAGGGTTAGGGTTAGGTGTATCGTTTGATTTAGGCTTCAGGTTAGGTTAGGTTTGAAGTTAGTTTGAGGGAGTAAGTTTAGGGCTACTGTTAGTATCGGTTAACTGTTACAGTTGGAGGAAGCGTCAGGGTCAGGTTATGGTGGGGGTTAAGCATATGGTGTCCGCCTAGGGTTAGGGTTAGGTGTATTGTTTGAGTTAGGCTTCAGGTTAGGTTAGGTTTGAACTTAGTTTGAGGGAGTAAGTTTAGGGCTACTGTTAGTTTTCGGTTCAGTGTTACGGTTGGAGTAAGCGTGAGGGTCAGGATAGGGTTGGGGTTGAGCTTAAGGTGTCCACCTACGGTTAGGGTTAGGTCTGTGGTTTGAGTTAGGCTTCAGGTTAGGTTAGGTTTGAACTTAGTTTGAGGGAGTAAGTTTAGGGCTATTGTTTGTTTTCGGTTCAGTGTTACGGTTGGAGATAGCGTCAGGGTCAGGTTATGGTTGGGGTTGAGCTTCAGGTGTCCGCATAGGGTTATGGTTAGGTCTATGGTTTGAGTTAGGCTTCAGGTTACGTTAGGTTTGAACTTAGTTTGAGGGAGTAAGTTTAGGGCTACTGTTAGTTTTCGGTTCAGTGTTTCGGTTGGAGTTAGCGTGAGAGTCAGGTTAGCGTAGGGGTTGAGCTTAAGTTGTCCGCCTAGGGTTAGGGTTAGGTGTATGATTTGATTTAGGCTTCAGGTTAGTTTAGGTTTGAACTTAGTTTGAGGGAGTAAGTTTAGGGCTACTGTTAGTTTTCGGGTAACTGTTATGGTTGGAGTTAGCGTCGGGGCCAGGTTCAGGGAGGGGTTGACCTTAAGGTGTCCGCCTAGGGTTAGGGTTAGGTCTATGGTTTGAGTTAGGCTTCAGGTTAGGTTAGGTTTGAACTTAGTTTAGGGAGTAAGTTTAGGGCTACTGTTTGTTTTCGGTCCAGTGTTACGGTTGAAGTTAGCGTGAGGGTCAGGTCAGGGTTGGGGTTGAGCTTAAGGTGTCCGCCTAGGGTTAGGGTTAGGTGTTTGGTTTGATTTAGGCTTCAGGTTAGGTTAGGTTTGAACTTAGTTTGAGGGAGTAAGTTTAGGGCTACTGTTTGTTTTCGGGTAACTGTTACGGTTGGAGTTAGCGTCAGGTCCAGGTTAGGTTTGGGGTTGAGCTAATGGTGTCCGCCTAGGGTTAGGGTTAGGTGTTTGGTTTGATTTAGGCTTCAGGTTAGGTTAGGTTTGAAGTTAGTTTGAGGGAGTAAGTTTAGGGCTACTGTTAGTTTTTGGTTAACTGTTACAGTTGGAGTAAGCGTCAGGGTCAGGTTAGGGTGGGGGTTAAGCATAAGGTATTCGCCTAGGGTTAGGGTTAAGTATATTGTTTGAGATAGGCTTCAGGTTAGGATAGGTTTGAACTTAGTTTGAGGGAGTAAGTTTAGGGCTATTGTTAGTTTTCGGTTCAGTGTTACGGTTGGAGATAGCGTCAGGGACAGGTTAGGGTTTGGGTTGAGCTTCAGGTGTCCGCCTAGGGTTAGGGTTAGGTCTGTGGTTTGAGTTAGGCTTCAGGTTAGGTTAGGTTTGAACTTAGTTTGAGGGAGTAAGTTTAGGGCTATTGTTAGTTTTCGATTCAGTGTTACGGTTGGAGATAGCGTCAGGGTCAGGTTAGGGTTGGGGTTGAGCTTCAGGGGTCCGCCTAGGGTTAGGGTTAGGTCTATGGTTTGAGTTAGGCTTCAGGTTCGGTTAGGTTTGAACTTAGTTTGAGGGAGTAAGTTTAGGGCTACTGTTAGTTTTCGGGTAACTGTTATGGTTGGAGTTAGCGTCAGGGCCAGGTTCAGGTTGGGGTTGACCTTAAGGTGTCCGCCTAGGGTTAGGGTTAGGTCTATGGTTTGAGTTAGGCTTCAGGTTAGGTTAGGTTTGAACTTAGTTGGAGGGAGTAAGTTTAGGGCTACTGTTAGTTTTCGGTTCAGTGTTATGGTTGGAGATAGCGTCAGGTTCAGGTTAGGGTTGGGGTTGAACTTCCGGTGTCTGCCTAGGGTTAGGGTTAGGTCTATGGTATGAGTTAGGCTTCAGGTTAGGTTAGGATTGAAATTAGTTTGAGGGAGTAAGTTTAGGGCTAATGTTAGTTTTCGGTTCAGTGTTATGGTTGTAGTTAGCGTGAGGGTCAGGTTAGGGTACGGGTTGAGCTTAAGGTGTCCGCCTAGGGTTAGGGTTAGGTGTATGGTTTGATTTAGGCTTCAGGTTAGGTTAGGTTTCAACTTAGTTTGAGGGAGTAAGTTTAGGGCTACTGTTAGTTTTCGGGGAACTGTTATGGTTGGATTTAGCGTCAGGGCCAGGTTAGGGTTGGGGTTGAGCTTAAGGTGTCCTCCAAGGATTAGGGTTAGGTCTATGGTTTGAATGAGGCTTCAGGTTAGGTTAGGTTTGAACTTAATTTGAGGGAATCAGTTTAGGGCTACTGTTAGTTTTCGGTTAACTGTTATGGTTGGAGTAAGCGTCAGGGTCAGGTTAGGTTTGGGGTTGAGCTTAAGGTGTCCGCCTAGGGTTATGGTTAGGTCTATGGTTTGAGTTAGGCTTCAGGTTAGGTTAGGTTTGAACTTAGTTTGAGGGAGTAAGTTTAGGGCTACTGTTTGTTTTCGGTTCAGTGTTACGGTTGAAGTTAGCATGAGGGTCAGGTCAGATTTGGGGTTGAGCTTAAGGTGTCCGCCTAGGGTTAGGGTTAGGTGTATGGTTTGATTTAGGCTTCAGGTTAGGTTAGGTTTGAACTTAGTTTGAGGGAGTAAGTTTAGGGCTACTGTTTTTTTTCGGGTAACTGTTACGGTTGGAGTTAGCGTCAAGTCCAGGTTAGGTTTGGGGTTGAGCTAATGGTGTCCGCCTAGGGTTAGGGTTAGGTGTATGGTTTGATTTAGGCTTCAGGTTAGGTTAGGTTTGAAGTTAGTTTGAGGGAGTAAGTTTAGGGCTACTGTTAGTTTTCGGTTAACTGTTACAGTTGGAGTAAGCGTCAGGGTCATGTTAGGGTGGGGGTTAAGCATAAGGTGTCTGCCTAGGGTTAGGGTTAGGTCTGTGGTTTGAGTTAGGCTTCAGGTTAGGTTAGGTTTGAACTTAGTTTGAGGGAGTAAGTTTAGGGCTATTTTTAGTTTTCGGTTCAGTGTTACGGTTGGAGATAGCGTCAGGGTCAGGTTATGGTTGGGGTTGAGCTTCAGGTGTCCGCCTAGGGTTAGGGTTAGGTGTATGGTTTGATTTAGGCTTCACGTTAGGTTAGGTTTGAACTTAGTTTGAGGGAGTAAGTTTAGGGCTATTCTTAGTTTTCGGGTAACCGTTATGGTTGGAGTTAGCGTCAGGGCCAGGTTCAGGTTGGGGTTGACTTTAAGGTGTCCGCCTAGGGTTAGGGTTAGGTCTATGGTTTGAGTTAGGCTTCAGGTTAGGTTAGGATTGAACTTAGTTTGAGGGAGTAAGTTTAGGGCTACTGTTAGTTTTCGGTTCAGTGTTACGGTTGGAGATATCGTCAGGGTCAGGTTAGGGTTGGGGTTGAACTTCAAGTGTCCGCCTAGGGTTAGGGTTAGGTCTATGGTTTGAGTTAGGGTTCAGGTTAGGTTAGGTTTGAACTTAGTTTGAGGGAGTAAGTTTAGGGTTACTGTTATTTTTCGGTTCAGTGTTACGGTTGGAGTTAGCGTGAGGGACAGGTTAGGGTTGGGGTTGAGCTTAAGGTGTCCGCCTAGGGTTAGGGTTAGGTGTATGGTTTGATTGAGGCTTCAGTTTGGTTAGGTTTGAACTTAGTTTGAGGGAGTAAGTTTAGGGCTACTGTTTGTTTTCGGTTCAGTGTTACGGTTGGAGATAGCGTCATGGTCAGGTTAGGGTTGGGGTTGAGCTTCAGGTGTCCGCCTAGGGTTAGGGTTAGGTCTATGGTTTGAGTTAGGCTTCAGGTTAGGTTAGGTTTGAACTTAGTTTGATGGAATAAGTTTAGGGCTACTGTTTGTTTTCGGGTAACTGTTACTGTTGGAGTTAGCGTCAGGTCCAGGTTAGGGTTGGGGTTGAGCTAATGGTGTCCGCCTAGGGTTAGGGTTAGGTGTTTGGTTTGATTTAGGCTTCAGGTTAGGTTAGGTTTAAAGTTAGTTTGAGGGAGTAAGTTTAGGGCTACTGTTAGTTTTCGGTTAACTGTTACAGTTGGAGTAAGCGTCAGGGTCATGTTAGGGTGGGGGTTAAGCATAAGGTGTCTGCCTAGGGTTAGGGTTAGGTCTGTGGTTTGAGTTAGGCTTCAGGTTAGGTTAGGTTTGAACTTAGTTTGAGGGAGTCAGTTTAGGGCTATTGTTAGTTTTCGGTTCAGTGTTACGGTTGAAGATAGCGTCAGGGTCAGGTTATGGTTGGGGTTGAGCTTCAGGTGTCCGCCTAGGGTTAGGGTTAGGTGTATGGTTTGATTTAGGCTTCAGGTTAGGTTAGGTTTGAACTTAGTTTGAGGGAGTAAGTTTAGGGCTATTCTTAGTTTTCGGGTAACCGTTATGGTTGGAGTTAGCGTCAGGGCCAGGTTCAGGTTGGGGTTGACTTTAAGGTGTCCGCCTAGGGTTAGGGTTAGGACTATGGTTTGAGTTAGGCTTCAGGTTAGGTTAGGATTGAACTTAGTTTGAGGGAGTAAGTTTAGGGCTACTGTTAGTTTTCAGTTCAGTGTTACGGTTGGAGATATCGTCAGGGTCAGGTTAGGGTTGGGGTTGAGCTTCAAGTGTCCGCCTAGGGTTAGGGTTAGGTGTATCGTTTGATTTAGGCTTCAGGTTAGGTTAGGTTTGAAGTTAGTTTGAGGGAGTAAGTTTAGGGCTACTGTTAGTATCGGTTAACTGTTACAGTTGGAGGAAGCGTCAGGGTCAGGTTATGGTGGGGGTTAAGCATATGGTGTCCGCCTAGGGTTAGGGTTAGGTGTATTGTTTGAGTTAGGCTTCAGGTTAGGTTAGGTTTGAACTTAGTTTGAGGGAGTAAGTTTAGGGCTACTGTTAGTTTTCGGTTCAGTGTTACGGTTGGAGTAAGCGTGAGGGTCAGGATAGGGTTGGGGTTGAGCTTAAGGTGTCCACCTACGGTTAGGGTTAGGTCTGTGGTTTGAGTTAGGCTTCAGGTTAGGTTAGGTTTGAACTTAGTTTGAGGGAGTAAGTTTAGGGCTATTGTTTGTTTTCGGTTCAGTGTTACGGTTGGAGATAGCGTCAGGGTCAGGTTATGGTTGGGGTTGAGCTTCAGGTGTCCGCATAGGGTTATGGTTAGGTCTATGGTTTGAGTTAGGCTTCAGGTTACGTTAGGTTTGAACTTAGTTTGAGGGAGTAAGTTTAGGGCTACTGTTAGTTTTCGGTTCAGTGTTTCGGTTGGAGTTAGCGTGAGAGTCAGGTTAGCGTAGGGGTTGAGCTTAAGTTGTCCGCCTAGGGTTAGGGTTAGGTGTATGATTTGATTTAGGCTTCAGGTTAGTTTAGGTTTGAACTTAGTTTGAGGGAGTAAGTTTAGGGCTACTGTTAGTTTTCGGGTAACTGTTATGGTTGGAGTTAGCGTCGGGGCCAGGTTCAGGGAGGGGTTGACCTTAAGGTGTCCGCCTAGGGTTAGGGTTAGGTCTATGGTTTGAGTTAGGCTTCAGGTTAGGTTAGGTTTGAACTTAGTTTGAGGGAGTAAGTTTAGGGTTACTGTTAGTTTTCGGATAACTGTTATGGTTGGAGTTAGCGTCAGGGCCAGGTTCAGGTTGGGGTTGATATTAAGGTGTCCGCCTAGGGTTAGGGTTAGGTCTATGGTTTAAGTTAGGCTTCAGGTTAGGTTAGGTTTGAACTTAGTTTGAGGGAGTAAGTTTAGGGCTACTGTTAGTTTTCGGTTCAGTGTTACGGTTGGAGATAGCGTCAGGGTCAGTTAGGGTTGGGGTTGAGCTTCAGGTGTCCGCCTAGGGTTAGGGTTAGGTCTGTGGTTTGAGTTAGGCTTCAGGTGAGGTTAGGTTTGAACTTAGTTTGAGGGAGTAAGTTTAGGGCTACTGTTAGATTTCGGTTCAGTGTTACGGTTGGAGATAGCGTCAGGGTCAGGTTAGGGTTGGGGTTGAGCTTCAGCTGTTTGCATAGGGTTAGGGTTAGGTGTATGATTTGATTAAGGCTTCAGGTTAGGTTAGGTTTGAACTTAGTTTGAGGGAGTAAGTTTAGGGCTACTGTTAGTTTTCGGTTCAGTGTTACGATTGGAGTTAGCGTGAGGGTCAGATTAGGGTTGGGGTTGAGCTTCAGGTGTCCGCCTAGGGTTAGGGTTAGGTCTGTGGTTTGAGTTAGGCTTCAGGTGAGGTTAGCTGTGAACTTAGTTTGAGGGAGTAAGTATAGGGCTAATGTTACTTTTCGGTTCAGTGTTACGGTTGGAGATAGCGTCAGGGTCAGGTTAGGGTTGGGGTTGAGCTTCAGGTGTCCGCCTAGGGTTAGGGTTAGGTCTATGGTTTGAGTTAGGCTTCAGGTTTGGTTAGGTTTGAACTTAGTTTGATGGAGTAAGTTTAGGACTACTGTTTGTTTTCGGGTAACTGTTACTGTTGGAGTTAGCGTCAGGTCCAGGTTAGGGTTGGGGTTGAGCTAATGGTGTCCGCCTAGGGTTAGGGTTAGGTGTTTGGTTTGATTTAGGCTTCAGGTTAGGTTAGGTTTGAACTTAGTTTGAGCGAGTAAGTTTAGGGCTATTGTTAGTTTTCGGTTCAGTGTTACGGTTGGAGATAGCGTCAGGGTCAGGTTAGGGTTGGGGTTGAGCTTCAGGTGTCCGCCTAGGGTTAGGGTTAGGTCTATGGTTTGAGTTAGGCTTCAGGTTAGGTTAGGTTTGAACTTAGTTTGAGGGAGTAAGTTTATTGGTACTGTTATTTTTCGGTTCAGTGTTTCGGTTGGTGTTAGCGTGAGGGTCAGGTTAGGGTAGGGGTGGAGCTTAAGGTGTCCGCCTAGGGTTAGGCTTAGGTGTATGATTTGATTAAGGCTTCAGGTTAGGTTAGGTTTGAACTTAGTTTTAGGGAGTAAGTTTAGGGCTACTGTTAGTTTTCGTTTAACTGTTACGGTTGGAGTAAGCATCAGGGTCAGGTTAGGGTGGGGGTTAAGCATAAGGTGTCCGCCTAGGGTTAGGGTTTGGTCGATGGTTTCATTTAGGCTTCAGGTTAGGTTAAGATTGAACTTAGTTTGAGGGAGTAAGTTTAGGGCTACTGTTAGTTTTCGGTTCAGTGTTACGGTTGGATTTAGCGTCAGGTCCAGGTTAAGGTTGGGGTTGAGCTTAAGGTGTCCGCCTAGGGTTAGGGTTAGGTCTATTGTTTGAGTTAGTCTTCAGGTTAGTTAAGGTTTCAACTTAGTTTGAGCGAGTAAGTTTAGGGCTACTGTTAGTTTTCGGTTCAGTGTTACGGTTGGAGATAGCGTCAGGGTCCGGTTAGGGTTGGGGTTGAGCTTCAGGTGTCCGCCTAGGGTTAGGGTTAGGTCTATGGTTTGAGTTAGGCTTCAGGTTAGGTTAGGTTTGAACTTAGTTTGAGGGAGTAAGTTTATTGGTACTGTTAGTTTTCGGTTCAGTGTTTCGGTTGGAGTGAGCGTGAGGGTCAGGTTAGGGTAGGGGTTGAGCTTAAGGTGTCCGCCTAGGGTTAGGGTTAGGTGTATGGTTTGATTTAGGCTTCAGGTAAGGTTAGGTTTGAACTTAGTTTGAGGGAGTAAGTTTAGGGCTACTGTTAGTTTTCGGTTCAGTGTTACGGTTGAAGTTAGCGTGAGGGTCAGGTCAGGGTTGGGGTTGAGCTTAAGGTGTCCGCCTAGGGTTAAGGTTAGGTGTATGGTTTGATTTAGGCTTCAGGTTAGGTTAGGTTTGAACTTAGTTTGAGGGAGTAAGGTTAGGGCTACTCTTTGTTTTCGGGTAACTGTTACGGTTGGAGTTAGCGTCAGGTCCAGGTTAGTTTTGGGGTTGAGATAATGGTGTCCGCCTAGGGTTAGGGTTAGGTCTATGGTTTGAGTTAGGCTTCAGGTTAGGTTAGGTTTGAACTTAGTTTGAGGGAGTTAGTTTAGGGCTACTGTTAGTTTTCGGTTCAGTGTTACGGTTGGAGTTAGCGTGAGGGTCATGATAGGGTTGGGGTTGAGCTTAAGTTGTCCGCCTAGGGTTAGGGTTAGGTCTGTGGTTTGAGTTCGGCTTCAGGTTAGGTTAGGTTTGAATTTAGTTTGAGGGAGTAAGTTAGGGTTATTGTTAGTTTTCGGTTCAGTGTTATGGTTGTAGATAACGTCAGGGTCAGGTTATGGTTGGGGTTGAGCTTCAGGTGTCCGCCTAGGCTTAGGGTTAGGTCTATGGTTTGAGTTAGGCTTCAGGTTAGGTTAGGTTTGAACTTAGTTTGAGGGAGTCAGTTTAGGGCTACTGTTTGTTTTCGGTTCAGTGTTACGGTTGGAGTTAGCGTGAGGGTCACGTCAGGGTTGGGGTTGAGCTTAAGGTGTCCGCCTAGGGTTAGGGTTAGGTGTATGGTTTGATTTAGGCTTCAGGTTAGGTTAGGTTTGAACTTAGTTTGAGGGAGTAAGTTTAGGGCTACTGTTTGTTTTCGGGTAACTGTTACGGTTGGAGTTAGCGTCAGGTCCAGGTGAGGGTTGAGGTTGAGCTAATGGTGTCCGCCTAGGGTTAGGGTTAGATGTTTGGTTTGATTTAGGCTACAGGTTAGGTTAGGTTTGATGTTAGTTTGAGGGAGTAAGTTTAGGACTAGTGTTAGTTTTCGGTTAACTGTTACAGTTGGAGTAAGCGTCAGGGTCAGGTTAGGGTTGGGGTTAAGCATAAGGTGTCCGCCTAGGGATAGGTTTAGGTCTATTGTTTGAGTTAGGCTTCAGGTTAGGTTAGGTTTGAACATAGTTTGAGGGAGTAAGTTTAGGGCTACTGTTAGTTTTCGGGTAACTGTTATGGTTGGAGTTAGCCTGCGGGTCAGGTTAGGGTTGGGGTTGAGCTTAAGGTGTCCGCCTAGGGTTAGGGTAAGGTCTGTGGTTTGAGTTAGGCTTCAGGTTAGGTTAGGTTTGAACTTAGTTTGAGTGAGTAAGTTTAGGGCTATTGTTAGTTTTCGGTTCAGTGTTCCGGTTGGAGATAGCGTCAGGGTCAGGTTAGGGTTGGGGTTGAGCTTCAGGTGTCCGTCTAGGGTTAGGGTTAGGTCTATGGTTTGAGTTAGGCTTCAGGTTAGGTTAGGTTTGAACTTAGTTTGAGGGAGTAAGTTTATTGGTACTGTTATTTTTCGGTTCAGTGTTTCGGTTGGAGTTAGCGTGATGGTCAGGTTAGGGTAGGGGTTGAGCTTAAGGTGTCCGCCTAGGGTTAGGCTTAGGTGTATGATTTGATTAAGGCTTCAGGTTAGGTTAGGTTTGAACTTAGTTTTAGGGAGTAAGTTTAGGGCTACTGTTAGTTTTCGTTTAACTGTTACGGTTGGAGTAAGCATCAGGGTCAGGTTAGGGTGGGGGTTAAGCATAAGGTGTCCGCCTAGGGTTAGGGTTTGGTCGATGGTTTCATTTAGGCTTCAGGTTAGGTTAAGATTGAACTTAGTTTGAGGGAGTAAGTTTAGGGCTACTGTTAGTTTTCGGTTCAGTGTTACGGTTGGATTTAGCGTCAGGTCCAGGTTAAGGTTGGGGTTGAGCTTAAGGTGTCCGCCTAGGGTTAGGGTTAGGTCTATTGTTTGAGTTAGTCTTCAGGTTAGTTTAGGTTTCAACTTAGTTTGAGCGAGTAAGTTTAGGGCTACTGTTAGTTTTCGGTTCAGTGTTACGGTTGGAGATAGCGTCAGGGTCAGGTTAGGCTTGGGGTTGAGCTTCAGGTGTCCGCCTAGGGTTAGGGTTAGGTCTATGGTTTGAGTTAGGCTTCAGGTTAGGTTAGGTTTGAACTTAGTTTGAGGGAGTAAGTTTATTGGTACTGTTAGTTTTCGGTTCAGTGTTTCGGTTGGAGTGAGCGTGAGGGTCAGGTTAGGGTAGGGGTTGAGCTTAAGGTGTCCGCCTAGGGTTAGGGTTAGGTGTATGGTTTGATTTAGGCTTCAGGTAAGGTTAGGTTTGAACTTAGTTTGAGGGAGTAAGTTTAGGGCTACTGTTAGTTTTCGGTTCAGTTTTACGGTTGGAGATAGCGTCAGGGTCAGGATAGGGTTGGGGTTGAACTTCAGGTGTCTGCCTAGGGTTAGGGTTAGGTCTATGGTTTGAGTTAGGCTTCAGGTTAGGTTAGGATTGAAATTAGTTTGAGGGTGTTAGTTTAGGGCTAATGTTAGTTTTCGGTTCAGTGTTACGGTTGGAGTTAGCGTGAGGGTCAGGTTAGGGTAGGGGTTGAGCTTAAGGTGTCCGCCTAGGGTTAGGGTTAGGTGTATGGTTTGATTTAGGCTTCAGGTTAGGTTAGGTTTCAACTTAGTTTGAGGGAGTAAGTTTAGGTCTACTGTTAGTTTTCGGGTTACTGTTATGGTTGGAGTTAGCGTCAGGGCCAAGTTAGGGTTGGGGTTGAGTTAAGGTGTCCGCCAAGGGTTAGGGTTAGGTCTATGGTTTGAGTGAGGCTTCAGGTTATGTTAGGTTTGATCTTAGTTTGAGGGAGTAAGTTTAGGGCTACTGTTAGTTTTCGGGTAACTGTTATGGTTGGAGTTAGCGTGAGGGTCAGGTTAGGTTAGGGGTTGAGCTTAAGGTGTCCACCTAGGGTTAGGGTTAGGTGTATGGTTTGATTTAGGCTTCAGGTTAAGTTAGGTTTTAACTTAGTTTGAGGGAGTAAGTTTAGGGCTACTGTTTGTTTTCGGTTCAGTGTTACTGTTGGAGTTAGCGTGAGGGTCAGGTGAGGGTTGCAGTTGAGTTTAAGGTGTCCCCCTAGGGTTAGGGTTAGGTCTATGGTTTGAGTTAGGCTTCAGGTTAGGTTAGGTTTGAACTTAGTTTGAGAGAGTAAGTTTAGGGCGAGTGTTAGTTTTCGGGTAACTGTTATGTTTGGAGATAGCGTCAGGGCCAGGTTAGGGTTGCGGTTGAGCTTAAGGTGTCCGCCTAGGGTTAGGGTTAGGTGTATGTTTTGAGTTAGGCTTCAGGTTAGGTTAGGTTTGATCTTAGTTTGAGGGAGTAAGTTTAGGGCTACTGTTAGTTTTCAGTTCAGTGTTACGGTTCTAGATAGCGTCAGGGTCAAGTTAGGGTTGGGGTTGAGCTTCAGGTGTCCGCCTAGGGTTAGGGTTAGGTCTATGGTTTCAGTTAGGTTTCAGGTTAGGTTAGGTTTGAAGTTAGTTTGAGTGAGTAAGTTTAGGCCTACTGTTAGTTTTCGGTTCAGTATTACGGTTGGACATAGCCTCAGGGTCAGGTTAGGGTGGGGGTTAAGCATAAGGTGTCCGCCTAGGGTTAGGGTTAGGTCTATTGCTTGAGTTAGGCTTCAGGTTAGGTTAGGTTTGAACTTAGTTTGAGGGAGTAAGTTTAGGCCTACTGTTAGTTTTCGGTTCACTGTTACGGTTGGAGATAGCGTCAGGGTCAGGTTAGGGTTGGGGTTGAGCTTCAGGTGTCCGCCTAGGGTTAGGGTTTGGTCTATGGTTTGAGTTAGGCTTCAGGTTAGGTTAGGTTTGAACTTAGTTTGAGGGAATAAGTTTAGGGCTACTGTTTGTTTTCGGTTCAGTGTTTCGGTTGGACTTAGCGTGACAGTCAGGTTAGGGTAGGGGTTGAACTTAAGGTGTCCGCCTAGGGTTAGGGTTAGGTGTATGATTTGATTAAGGCTTCAGTTTAGGTTAGGTTTGAACTTAGTTTGAGGGAGTATGTTTAGGGCTACTGTTAGTTTTCGGGTAACTGGTATGGTTGCAGTTAGCGTAAAGGGCCAGGTTCCGATTGGGGTTGACCTTAAGGTGTCCGCCTAGGGTTAGGTTTAGGTCTATTGTTTGAGTTAGGCTTCAGGTTAGGTTAGGTTTGAACTTAGTTTGAGGGAGTAAGTTTAGGGCTAATGTTAGTTTTTGGTTCAGTGTTACGGTTGGATATAGCGTCAGGGTCAGGTTAGGGTTGGGGTTGAGCTTCAGGTGTCCGCCTAGGGTTAGGGTTAGGTCTGTGGTTTGAGTTAGGCTTCAGGTTAGGTTAGGTTTGAACTTAGTTTGAGGGAGTAAGTTTAGGGCTACTGTTAGTTTTCGGTTCAGTGTTTCGGTTGGAGTTAGCGTGAGGGTCAGGTTAGGGTTGGGGTAGAGCTTAAGGTGTCCGCCTAGGGTTAGGGTTAGGTGTATGGTTTGATTTAGGCTTCAGGTTAGGTTAATTTTTAACTTAGTTTGTGGCAGTATGTTTAGGGCGAGTGTTAGTTTCGGGTAACTCTTATGTTTGGAGATTGCGTCAGGGCCATGTTAGGGTTGGGGTTGAGCTTAAGGTGTCCGCCTAGGGTTAGGGTTAGGTCTATGGTTTGAGTTAGGCTTCAGGTTTGGTTAGGTTTGAAATTAGTTTGAGGGAGTAAGTTTAGGGCTACTGTTAGTTTTCGGTTCAGTGTTTCGGTTGGAGTTAGCGTGAGGGTCAGGTTAGGGTTGGGGTAGTGCTTAAGGTGTCCGCCTAGGGTTAGGGTTAGGTGTATGGTTTGATTTAGGCTTCAGGTTAGGTTAGGTTTGAACTTAGTTTGTGGGAGTAAGTTTAGGGCGAGTGTTAGTTTTGGGTAACTCTTATGTTTGGAGATTGCGTCAGGGCCATGTTAGGGTTGGGGTTGAGCTTAAGGTGTCGCCTAGGGTTAGGGTTAGGTTTATGGTTTGATTTAGGCTTCAGGTTAGGTTAGGTTTGAACTTAGTTTGAGGGAGTAAGTTTAGGGTTTCTGTTAGTTTTCGGATAACTGTTATGGTTGGAGTTAGCGTCAGGGCCAGGTTCAGGTTGGGGTTGATATTAAGGTGTCCGCCTAGGGTTAGGGTTAGGTCTATGGTTTAAGTTAGGCTTCAGGTTAGGTTAGGTTTGAACTTAGTTTGAGGGAGTAAGTTTAGGGCTACTGTTAGTTTTCGGTTCAGTGTTACGGTTGGAGATAGCGTCAGGGTCAGTTAGGGTTGGGGTTGAGCTTCAGGTGTCCGCCTAGGGTTAGGGTTAGGTCTGTGGTTTGAGTTAGGCTTCAGGTGAGGTTAGGTTTGAACTTAGTTTGAGGGAGTAAGTTTAGGGCTACTGTTAGATTTCGGTTCAGTGTTACGGTTGGAGATAGCGTCAGGGTCAGGTTAGGGTTGGGGTTGAGCTTCAGGTGTTTGCATAGGGTTAGGGTTAGGTGTATGATTTGATTAAGGCTTCAGGTTAGGTTAGGTTTGAACTTAGTTTGAGGGAGTAAGTTTAGGGCTACTGTTAGTTTTCGGTTCAGTGTTACGATTGGAGTTAGCGTGAGGGTCAGATTAGGGTTGGGGTTGAGCTTCAGGTGTCCGCCTAGGGTTAGGGTTAGGTCTGTGGTTTGAGTTAGGCTTCAGGTGAGGTTAGCTTTGAACTTAGTTTGAGGGAGTAAGTTTAGGGCTACTGTTACTTTTCGGTTCAGTGTTACGGTTGGAGATAGCGTCAGGGTCAGTTTAGGGTTGGGGTTGAGCTTCAGGTGTCCGCCTAGGGTTAGGGTTAGGTCTATGGTTTGAGTTAGGCTTCAGGTTTGGTTAGGTTTGAACTTAGTTTGATGGAGTAAGTTTAGGACTACTGTTTGTTTTCGGGTAACTGTTACTGTTGGAGTTAGCGTCAGGTCCAGGTTAGGGTTGGGGTTGAGCTAATGGTGTCCGCCTAGGGTTAGCGTTAGGTGTTTGGTTTGATTTAGGCTTCAGGTTAGGTTAGGTTTGAACTTAGTTTGAGCGAGTAAGTTTAGGGCTATTGTTAGTTTTCGGTTCAGTGTTACGGTTGGAGATAGCGTCAGGGTCAGGTTAGGGTTGGGGTTGAGCTTCAGGTGTCCGCCTAGGGTTAGGGTTAGGTCTATGGTTTCAGTTAGGCTTCAGGTTAGGTTAGGTTTGAACTTAGTTTGAGGGAGTAAGTTTAGGGCTACTGTTAGTTTTCGGTTCAGTTTTACGGTTGGAGATAGCGTCAGGGTCAGGTTAGGGTTGGGGTTGAACTTCAGGTGTCTGCCTAGGGTTAGGGTTAGGTCTATGGTTTGAGTTAGGCTTCAGGTTAGGTTAGGATTGAAATTAGTTTGAGGGTGTTAGTTTAGGGCTAATGTTAGTTTTCGGTTCAGTGTTACGGTTGGAGTTAGCGTGATGGTCAGGTTAGGGTAGGAGTTGAGCTTAAGGTGTCCGCCAAGGGTTAGGGTTAGGTCTATGGTTTGAGTGAGGCTTCAGGTTAGGTTAGGTTTGAACTTAGTTTGAGGGAGTAAGTTTAGGGCTACTGTTAGTTTTCGGGTAACTGTTATGGTTGGAGTTAGCGTGAGGGTCAGGTTAGGGTAGGGGTTGAGCTTAAGGTGTCCGCCTAGGGTTAGGGTTAGGTGTAGGTTTGATTTAGGCTTCAGGTTAAGTTAGGTTTTAACTTAGTTTGAGGGAGTAAGTTTAGGGCTACTGTTTGTTTTCGGTTCAGTGTTATGGTTGGAGTTAGCGTGAGTGTCAGGTTAGGGTTGCGGTTGAGATTAAGGTGTCCGCCTAGGGTTAGGGTTAGGTCTTTGGTTTGAGTTAGGCTTCAGGTTAGGTTAGGTTTGAACTTAGTTTGAGGGAGTAAGTTTAGGGCGAGTGTTAGTTTTCGGGTAACTGTTATGTTTGGAGATAGCGTCAGGGCCAGGTTAGGGTTGCGGTTGAGCTTAAGGTGTCCGCCTAGGGTTAGGGTTAGGTGTATGGTTTGAGTTAGGCTTCAGGTTAGGTTAGGTTTGATCTTAGTTTGAGGGAGTAAGTTTAGGGCTACTGTTAGTTTTCAGTTCAGTGTTACGGTTGGAGATAGCGTCAAGGTCAGGTTAGGGTTGGGGTTGAGCTTCAGGTGTCCGCCTATGGTTAGGGTTAGGTCTATGGTTTCAGTTAGGCTTCAGGTTAGGTTAGGTTTGAAGTTAGTTTGAGGGAGTAAGTTTAGGCCTACTGTTAGTTTTCGGTTCAGTATTACGGTTGGACATAGCCTCAGGGTCAGGTTAGGGTGGGGGTTAAGCATAAGGTGTCCGCCTAGGGTTAGGGTTAGGTCTATTGCTTGAGTTAGGCTTCAGGTTAAGTTAGGTTTGAACTTAGATTGAGGGAGTAAGTTTAGGCCTACTGTTAGTTTTCGGTTCACTGTTACGGTTGGAGATAGCGTCAGGGTCAGGTTAGGTTTGGGGTTGAGCTTCAGGTGTCCGCCTAGGCTTAGGGTTAGGTCTATGGTTTGAGTTTGGCTTCAGGTTAGGTTAGGTTTGAACTTAGTTTGAGGGAGTAAGTTTAGGGCTACTGTTTGTTTTCGGTTCAGTGTTACGGTTGAAGTTAGCGTGAGGGTCAGGTCAGGGTTGGGGTTGAGCTTAAGGTGTCCGCCTAGGGTTAAGGTTAGGTGTATGGTTTGATTTAGGCTTCAGGTTAGGTTAGGTTTGAACTTAGTTTGAGGGAGTAAGGTTAGGGCTACTGTTTGTTTTCGGGTAACTGTTACGGTTGGAGTTAGCGTCAGGTCCAGGTTAGTTTTGGGGTTGAGATAATGGTGTCCGCCTAGGGTTAGGGTTAGGTCTATGGTTTGAGTTAGGCTTCAGGTTAGGTTAGGTTTGAACTTAGTTTGAGGGAGTAAGTTTAGGGCTACTGTTAGTTTTCGGTTCAGTGTTACGGTTGGAGTTAGCGTGAGGGTCATGATAGGGTTGGGGTTGAGCTTAAGTTGTCCGCCTAGGGTTAGGGTTAGGTCTGTGGTTTGAGTTCGGCTTCAGGTTAGGTTAGGTTTGAATTTAGTTTGAGGGAGTAAGTTAGGGTTATTGTTAGTTTTCGGTTCAGTGTTATGGTTGTAGATAACGTCAGGGTCAGGTTATGGTTGGGGTTGAGCTTCAGGTGTCCGCCTAGGCTTAGGGTTAGGTCTATGGTTTGAGTTAGGCTTCAGGTTAGGTTAGGTTTGAACTTATTTGAGGGAGTCAGTTTAGGGCTACTGTTTGTTTTCGGTTCAGTGTTACGGTTGGAGTTAGCGTGAGGGTCACGTCAGGGTTGGGGTTGAGCTTAAGGTGTCCGCCTTGGGTTAGGGTTAGGTGTATGGTTTGATTTAGGCTTCAGGTTAGGTTAGGTTTGAACTTAGTTTGAGGGAGTAAGTTTAGGGCTACTGTTTGTTTTCGGGCAACTGTTACGGTTGGAGTTAGCGTCAGGTCCAGGTGAGGGTTGAGGTTGAGCTAATGGTGTCCGCCTAGGGTTAGGGTTAGATGTTTGGTTTGATTTAGGCTACAGGTTAGGTTAGGTTTGATGTTAGTTTGAGGGAGTAAGTTTAGGACTAGTGTTAGTTTTCGGTTAACTGTTACAGTTGGAGTAAGCGTCAGGGTCAGGTTAGGGTTGGGGTTAAGCATAAGGTGTCCGCCTAGGGATAGGTTTAGGTCTATTGTTAGAGTTAGGCTTCAAGTTAGGTTAGGTTTGAACATAGTTTGAGGGAGTAAGTTTAGGGCTACTGTTAGTTTTCGGGTAACTGTTATGGTTGGAGTTAGCCTGCGGGTCAGGTTAGGGTTGGGGTTGAGCTTAAGGTGTCCGCCTAGGGTTAGGGTTAGGTCTGTGGTTTGAGTTAGGCTTCAGGTTAGGTTAGGTTTGAACTTAGTTTGAGTGAGTAAGTTTAGGGCTATTGTTAGTTTTCGGTTCAGTGTTCCGGTTGGAGATAGCGTCAGGGTCAGGTTAGGGTTGGGGTTGAGCTCAGGTGTCCGCCTAGGGTTAGGGTTAGGTCTATGGTTTGAGTTAGGCTTCAGGTTAGGTTAGGTTTCAACTTAGTTTGAGGGAGTAAGTTTATTGGTACTGTTATTTTTCGGTTCAGTGTTTCGGTTGGTGTTAGCGTGAGGGTCAGGTTAGGGTAGGGGTTGAGCTTAAGGTGTCCGCCTAGGGTTAGGCTTAGGTGTATGATTTGATTAAGGCTTCAGGTTAGGTTAGGTTTGAACTTAGTTTTAGGGAGTAAGTTTAGGGCTACTGTTAGTTTTCGTTTAACTGTTACGGTTGGAGTAAGCATCAGGGTCAGGTTAGGGTGGGGGTTAAGCATAAGGTGTCCGCCTAGGGTTAGGGTTTGGTCGATGGTTTCATTTAGGCTTCAGGTTAGGTTAAGATTGAACTTAGTTTGAGGGAGTAAGTTTAGGGCTACTGTTAGTTTTCGGTTCAGTGTTACGGTTGGATTTAGCGTCAGGTCCAGGTTAAGGTTGGGGTTGAGCTTAAGGTGTCCGCCTAGGGTTAGGGTTAGGTCTATTGTTTGAGTTAGGCTTCAGGTTAGTTTAGGTTTCAACTTAGTTTGAGCGAGTAAGTTTAGGGCTAATGTTAGTTTTCGGTTCAGTGTTACGGTTGGAGATAGCGTCAGGGTCAGGTTAGGGTTGGGGTTGAGCTTCAGGTGTCCGCCTAGGGTTAGGGTTAGGTCTATGGTTTGAGTTAGGCTTCAGGTTAGGTTAGGTTTGAACTTAGTTTGAGGGAGTAAGTTTATTGGTACTGTTAGTTTTCGGTTCAGTGTTTCGGTTGGAGTGAGCGTGAGGGTCAGGTTAGGGTAGGGGTTGAGCTTAAGGTGTCCGCCTAGGGTTAGGGTTAGGTGTATGGTTTGATTTAGGCTTCAGGTTAGGTTAGGTTTGAACTTAGTTTGAGGGAGTAAGTTTAGGGCTACTGTTAGTTTTCGGTTCAGTTTTACGGTTGGAGATAGCGTCAGGGTCAGGTTAGGGTTGGGGTTGAACTTCAGGTGTCTGCCTAGGGTTAGGGTTAGGTCTATGGTTTGAGTTAGGCTTCAGGTTAGGTTAGGATTGAAATTAGTTTGAGGGTGTTAGTTTAGGGCTAATGTTAGTTTTCGGTTCAGTGTTACGGTTGGAGTTAGCGTGAGGGTTAGGTTAGGGTAGGGGTTGAGCTTAAGGTGTCCGCCTAGGGTTAGGGTTAGGTGTATGGTTTGATTTAGGCTTCAGGTTAGGTTAGGTTTCAACTTAGTTTGAGGGAGTAAGTTTAGGTCTACTGTTAGTTTTCGGGTTACTGTTATGGTTGGAGTTAGCGTCAGGGCCAAGTTAGGGTTGGGGTTGAGTTAAGGTGTCCGCCAAGGGTTAGGGTTAGGTCTATGGTTTGAGTGAGGCTTCAGGTTAGGTTAGGTTTGATCTTAGTTTGAGGGAGTAAGTTTAGGGCTACTGTTAGTTTTCGGGTAACTGTTATGGTTGGAGTTAGCGTGAGGGTCAGGTTAGGGTAGGGGTTGAGCTTAAGGTGTCCGCCTAGGGTTAGGGTTAGGTGTATGGTTTGATTTAGGCTTCAGGTTAAGTTAGGTTTTAACTTAGTTTGAGGGAGTAAGTTTAGGGCTACTGTTTGTTTTCGGTTCAGTGTTACGGTTGGAGTTAGCGTGAGGGTCAGGTGAGGGTTGCGGTTGAGCTTAAGGTGTCCGCCTAGGGTTAGGGTTAAGTCTATGGTTTGAGTTAGGCTTCAGGTTAGGTTAGGTTTGAACTTAGTTTGAGAGAGTAAGTTTAGGGCGAGTGTTAGTTTTCGGGTAACTGTTATGTTTGGAGATAGCGTCAGGGCCAGGTTAGGGTTGCGGTTGAGCTTAAGGTGTCCGCCTAGGGTTAGGGTTAGGTGTATGTTTTGAGTTAGGCTTCAGGTTAGGTTAGGTTTGATCTTAGTTTGAGGGAGTAAGTTTAGGGCTACTGTTAGTTTTCAGTTCAGTGTTACGGTTCTAGATAGCGTCAGGGTCAGGTTAGGGTTGGGGTTGAGCTTCAGGTGTCCGCCTAGGGTTAGGGTTAGGTCTATGGTTTCAGTTAGGCTTCAGGTTAGGTTAGGTTTGAAGTTAGTTTGAGTGAGTAAGTTTAGGCCTACTGTTAGTTTTCGGTTCAGTATTACGGTTGTACATAGCCTCAGGGTCAGGTTAGGGTGGGGGTTAAGCATAAGGTGTCCGCCTAGGGTTAGGGTTAGGTCTATTGCTTGAGTTAGGCTTCAGGTTAGGTTAGGTTTGAACTTAGTTTGAGGGAGTAAGTTTAGGCCTACTGTTAGTTTTCGGTTCAATGTTACGGTTGGAGATAGCGTCAGGGTCAGGTTAGGGTTGGGGTTGAGCTTCAGGTGTCCGCCTAGGGTTAGGGTTTGGTCTATGGTTTGAGTTAGGCTTCAGGTTAGGTTAGGTTTGAACTTAGTTTGAGGGAATAAGTTTAGGGCTACTGTTTGTTTTCGGTTCAGTGTTTCGGTTGGATTTAGCGTGACAGTCAGGTTAGGGTAGGGGTTGAACTTAAGGTGTCCGCCTAGGGTTAGGGTTAGGTGTATGATTTGATTAAGGCTTCAGTTTAGGTTAGGTTTGAACTTAGTTTGAGGGAGTATGTTTAGGGCTACTGTTAGTTTTCGGGTAACTGGTATGGTTGCAGTTAGCGTAAAGGGCCAGGTTCAGATTGGGGTTGACCTTAAGGTGTCCGCCTAGGGTTAGGGTTAGGTCTATTGTTTGAGTTAGGCTTCAGGTTAGGTTAGGTTTGAACTTAGTTTGAGGGAGTAAGTTTAGGTCTAATGTCAGTTTTCGGTTCAGTGTTACGGTTGGATATAGCGTCAGGGTCAGGTTAGGGTTGGGGTTGAGCTTCAGGTGTCCGCCTAGGGTTAGGGTTAGGTCTATGGTTTCAGTTAGGCTTCAGGTTAGGTTAGGTTTGAAGTTAGTTTGAGTGAGTAAGTTTAGGCCTACTGTTAGTTTTCGGTTCAGTATTACGGTTGGACATAGCCTCAGGGTCAGGTTAGGGTGGGGGTTAAGCATAAGGTGTCCGCCTAGGGTTAGGGTTAGGTCTATTGCTTGAGTTAGGCTTCAGGTTAGGTTAGGTTTGAACTTAGTTTGAGGGAGTAAGTTTAGGCCTACTGTTAGTTTTCGGTTCACTGTTACGGTTGGAGATAGCGTCAGGGTCAGGTTAGGGTTGGGGTTGAGCTTCAGGTGTCCGCCTAGGGTTAGGGTTTGGTCTATGGTTTGAGTTAGGCTTCAGGTTAGGTTAGGTTTGAACTTAGTTTGAGGGAATAAGTTTAGGGCTACTGTTTGTTTTCGGTTCAGTGTTTCGGTTGGACTTAGCGTGACAGTCAGGTTAGGGTAGGGGTTGAACTTAAGGTGTCCGCCTAGGGTTAGGGTTAGGTGTATGATTTGATTAAGGCTTCTGTTTAGGTTAGGTTTGAACTTAGTTTGAGGGAGTATGTTTAGGGCTACTGTTAGTTTTCGGGTAACTGGTATGGTTGCAGTTAGCGTAAAGGCCCAGGTTCAGATTGGGGTTGACCTTAAGGTGTACGCCTAGGGTTAGGGTTAGGTCTATTGTTTGAGTTAGGCTTCAGGTTAGGTTAGGTTTGAACTTAGTTTGAGGGAGTAAGTTTAGGGCTAATGTTAGTTTTCGGTTCAGTGTTACGGTTGGATATAGCGTCAGGGTCAGGTTAGGGTTGGGGTTGAGCTTCAGGTGTCCGCCTAGGGTTAGGGTTAGGTCTGTGGTTTGAGTTAGGCTTCAGGTTAGGTTAGGTTTGAACTTAGTTTGAGGGAGTAAGTTTAGGGCTACTGTTAGTTTTCGGTTCAGTGTTTCGGTTGGAGTTAGCGTGAGGGTCAGGTTAGGGTTGGGGTAGAGCTTAAGGTGTCCGCCTAGGGTTAGGGTTAGGTGTATGGTTTGATTTAGGCTTCAGGTTAGGTTAAGTTTGAACTTAGTTTGTGGGAGTAAGTTTAGGGCGAGTGTTAGTTTCGGGTAACTCTTATGTTTGGAGATTGCGTCAGGGCCATGTTAGGGTTGGGGTTGAGCTTAAGGTGTCCGCCTAGGGTTAGGGTTAGGTCTATGGTTTGAGTGAGGCTTCAGGTTAGGTTAGGTTTGATCTTAGTTTGAGGGAGTAAGTTTAGGGCTACTGTTAGTTTTCGGGTAACTGTTATGGTTGGAGTTAGCGTGAGGGTCAGGTTAGGGTAGGGGTTGAGCTTAAGGTGTCCGCCTAGGGTTAGGGTTAGGTGTATGGTTTGATTTAGGCTTCAGGTTAAGTTAGGTTTTAACTTAGTTTGAGGGAGTAAGTTTAGGGCTACTGTTTGTTTTCGGTTCAGTGTTACTGTTGGAGTTAGCGTGAGGGTCAGGTGAGGGTTGCAGTTGAGCTTAAGGTGTCCGCCTAGGGTTAGGGTTAGGTCTATGGTTTGAGTTAGGCTTCAGGTTAGGTTAGGTTTGAACTTAGTTTGAGAGAGTAAGTTTAGGGCGAGTGTTAGTTTTCGGGTAACTGTTATGTTTGGAGATAGCGTCAGGGCCAGGTTAGGGTTGCGGTTGAGCTTAAGGTGTCCGCCTAGGGTTAGGGTTAGGTGTATGTTTTGAGTTAGGCTTCAGGTTAGGTTAGGTTTGATCTTAGTTTGAGGGAGTAAGTTTAGGCCTACTGTTAGTTTTCGGTTCAGTATTACGGTTGGACATAGCCTCAGGGTCAGGTTAGGGTGGGGGTTAAGCATAAGGTGTCCGCCTAGGGTTAGGGTTAGGTCTATTGCTTGAGTTAGGCTTCAGGTTAGGTTAGGTTTGAACTTAGTTTGAGGGAGTAAGTTTAGGCCTACTGTTAGTTTTCGGTTCACTGTTACGGTTGGAGATAGCGTCAGGGTCAGGTTAGGGTTGGGGTTGAGCTTCAGGTGTCCGCCTAGGGTTAGGGTTTGGTCTATGGTTTGAGTTAGGCTTCAGGTTAGGTTAGGTTTGAACTTAGTTTGAGGGAATAAGTTTAGGGCTACTGTTTGTTTTCGGTTCAGTGTTTCGGTTGGACTTAGCGTGACAGTCAGGTTAGGGTAGGGGTTGAACTTAAGGTGTCCGCCTAGGGTTAGGGTTAGGTGTATGATTTGATTAAGGCTTCAGTTTAGGTTAGGTTTGAACTTAGTTTGAGGGAGTATGTTTAGGGCTACTGTTAGTTTTCGGGTAACTGGTATGGTTGCAGTTAGCGTAAAGGGCCAGGTTCAGATTGGGGTTGACCTTAAGGTGTCCGCCTAGGGTTAGGGTTAGGTCTATTGTTTGAGTTAGGCTTCAGGTTAGGTTAGGTTTGAACTTAGTTTGAGGGAGTAAGTTTAGGGCTAATGTTAGTTTTCGGTTCAGTGTTACGGTTGGATATAGCGTCAGGGTCAGGTTAGGGTTGGGGTTGAGCTTCAGGTGTCCGCCTAGGGTTAGGGTTAGGTCTGTGGTTTGAGTTAGGCTTCAGGTTAGGTTAGGTTTGAACTTAGTTTGAGGGAGTAAGTTTAGGGCTACTGTTAGTTTTCGGTTCAGTGTTTCGGTTGGAGTTAGCGTGAGGGTCAGGTTAGGGTTGGGGTAGAGCTTAAGGTGTCCGCCTAGGGTTAGGGTTAGGTGTATGGTTTGATTTAGGCTTCAGGTTAGGTTAGGTTTGAACTTAGTTTGTGGGAGTAAGTTTAGGGCGAGTGTTAGTTTCGGGTAACTCTTATGTTTGGAGATTGGGTCAGGGCTAGGTTAGGGTTGGGGTTGAGCTTAAGGTGTCCGCCTAGGGTTAGGGTTAGGTGTATGGTTTGAGTTAGGCTTCAGGTTAGGTTAGGTTTGATCTTAGTTTGAGGGAGTAAGTTTAGGGCTACTGTTAGTTTTCGGTCCAGTGTTACGTTTGGAGATAGCGTCAGGGTCAGGTTAGGGTTGGGGTTGAGCTTCAGGTGTCCGGCTAGGGTTAGGGTTAGGTCTATGGTTTGAGTTAGGCTTCAGGTTAGGTTAGGTTTGAACTTAGTTTGAGGGAGTAAGTTTAGGGATACTGTTAGTTTTCGGGTAACTGTTATGGTTGGAGTTAGCGTCAGGGCCAGTTTAGGTTTGGGGTTGAGCTTAAGGTGTCCGCCTAGGGTTAGGGTTAAGTCTATGCTTTGAGTTAGGCTTCAGGTTAGCTTAGGTTTGAAGTTAATTTGAGGGAGTAAGTTCAGGGCTACTGTGAGTTTTCGGTTCAGTGTTACGGTTGGAGTTAGCGTCAGGGTCAGGTTATGGTGGGGGTTAAGCATAAGGTGTCCGCCTAGGGTTAGTGTTAGGTCTATGATTAGATTTAGGCTTCAGGTTAGGTTAGGTTTAAACTTAGTTTGAGGGAGTCAGTTAAGGGCTACCCTTAGTTTTCGGTTAACTGTTACGGTTGGAGTAAGCGTCAGGGTCAGGTTAGGTTTGGGGTTGAGCTTAAGGTGTCCTCCTAGGGTTAGGGTTAGGTGTATGGTTTGATTTAGGCTTCAGGTTAGGTTAGGTTTGAACTTAGTTTGGGGGAATAAGTTTAGGGCTACTGTTAGTTTTCGTTTAACTTTTACGGTTGGAGTAAGCGTCAGGGTCAGGTTAGGGTGGAGGTTAAGCGTAAGGTGTCCGCCTAGGGTTAGGGTTAGGTCGATGGTTTCATTTAGGCTTCAGGTTAGGTTAGGATTGAACTCATTTGAGTGAGTAAGTTTAGGGGTACTGTTAGTTTTCGGTTCAGTGTTACGGTTGGAGATAGCATCAGTGTCAGGTTAGGGTTGGGGTTGAGCTTCAAGTGTCTTCTTAAGGTTTGGGTTAGGTCTATGGTTTGAGTTAGGCTTCAGGTTAGGTTAGGTTTGAAATTAGTTTGAGGGAGTAAGTTTAGGGCTAATGTTAGTTTTCGGTTCAGTGTTACGGTTGGAGTTAGCGTGAGGGTCAGGTTAGGGTAGGGTTTGTGCTTAAGGTGTCTTCCTAGAGTTAGGGTTAGGTGTATGGTTTGATTTAGGCTTCAGGTTAGGTTAGGTTTCAACTTAGTTTGAGGTAGTAAGTTTAGGGCTTCTGTTAGTTTTCGAGTAACTGTTATGGTTGGAGTTAGCGTCAGGGCCAGGTTAGGGTTGGGGTTGAGCTTAAGGTGTCCGCCAAGGGTTAGGTTTAGGTCGATCTTTTGAGTTAGGCTTCAGGTTAGGTTAGCTTTGAACTTCGTTTGAGGGAGTAAGTTTAGGGCTACTGTTAGTTTTCGGTTCAGTGTTACGGTTGGAGTTAGCGTGAGGGTCAGGTTCTGGTTGGGGTTGAGCTTAAGGTGTCCGCCTAGGGTTAGGGTTAGGTGTATGGTTTGATTTAGGCTTCAGGTTAGGTTAGGTTTGAACTTAGTTTGAGGGAGTCAGTTTAGGGCTACTCTTAGTTTTCGGTTAACTGTTACGGTTTGAGTAAGCGTCAGGGTCAGGTTAGGTTTGGGGTTGAGCTTAAGGTGTCCGCCTAGGGTTAGGGTTAGGTCCATGGTTTGATTTAGGCTTCATGTTAGGTTAGGTTTGAACTTAGTTTGAGGGAGTAAGTTTAGGGCTACTGTTTGTTTTCGGATAACTGTTACGGTTGGAGTTAGCGTCAGGTCCAGGTTAGGGTTGTGGTTGAGCTAATGGTGTCCGCCTTGGGTTAGGGTTAGGTGTTTGGTTTGATTTAGGCTTCAGGTTAGGTTAGGTTTGAACTTAGTTTGAGGGAGTCAGTTTAAGGCTACTGTTAGTTTTCCGTTAACTGTTACGGTTGGAGTAAGCGTCAGGGTCAGGTTAGGTTTGGGGTTGAGCTTAAGGTGTCCTCCTAGGGTTAGGGTTAGTTGTATGGTTTGATTTAAGCTTCAGGTTAGGTTAGGTTTGAACTTAGTTTGAGGGAGTAAGTTTAGGGCTACTGTTAGTTTTCGTTTAACTGTTATGTTTGGAGTAAGGGTCAGGGTCAGGTTAGTGTGGGGGTTAAGCGTATGGTGTCCGCCTAGGGTTAGGGTTAGGTCGATGGTTTCATTTAGGCTTCAGGTTAGGCTAGGATTGAACTCAGTTTGAGTGAGTAAGTTTAGGGGTACTGTTAGTTTTCGGTTCAGTGTTACGGTTGGGTGTAGCCTCAGGGTCAGGTTAGGGTTGGGGTTAAGCTAATGGTGTCCGCCTACGGTTAGGGTTAGGTCTATGGTTTGAGTTAGGCTTCAGGTTAGGTTAGGTTTGAACTTAGTTTGAGGGAGTAAGTTTAGGGCTACTGTTAGTTTCGGTTCAGTGTTAAGGTTGGAGATAGAGTCAGGGTAGGGTTGGGGTTGAGCTTCAGGTGTCCGCCTAGGGTTAGGGTTAGGTCTGTTGTGTGAGTTAGGCTTCCGGTTAGGTTAGGTTTGAACTTAGTTTGAGGAGAGTAAGTTTAGGGCTATTGTTAATTTTCGGTTCAGTGTTACGGTTGGAGATAGCGTCAGGGTCAGGTTAGGGTTGGGGTTGAGCTTCAGGTGTCTGCCTCGGGTTAGGGTTAGGTCTATGGTTTGAGTTAGGCTTCAGGTTAGGTTAGGTTCGAACTTAGTTTGAGGGAGTAAGTTTAGGGCTACTGTTAGTTTTCGGTTCAGTGTTTCGGTTGGAGTTAGCGGGAGGGTCAGGTTATGGTAGGGGTTGAGTTTAAGGTGTCCACCTAGGGTTAGGGTTAGGTTTATGATTTGATTAAGGCTTCAGGTTAGGTTAGGTTTGAACTTAGTTTGAGGGAGTACGTTTAGGGCTACTGTTAGTTTTCGGGTAACTGTTATGGTTGGAGGTAGCGTCAGGGCCAGGTTCAGGTTGGGGTTGACCTTAAGGTGTCCGCCTTGGGTTAGGGTTAGGTCTATGGTTTGAGTTAGGCTTCAGGTTAGGTTAGGTTTGAACTTAGTTTGAGGGAGTAAGTTTAGGGCTACTGTAAGTTTTCGGTTCAGTGTTATGGTTGGAGATAGCGTCAGGTTCAGGTTAGGGTTGGGGTTGAGCTTCAAGTGTCCGCCTAGGGTTAGGTTTAGGTCTATGGTTTGAGTTAGGCTTCAGGTTAGGTTAGGTTTGAACTTAGTTTGAGGGAGTTAGTTTAGGGCTACTGTTAGTTTTCGTTTCAGTGTTACGGTTGGAGTTAGCGTGAGGGTCAGGATAGGGTTGGGGTTGAGCTTAAGGTTTCCGCCTAGGGTTAGGGTTAGGTCTGTGGTTTGAGTTAGGCTTCAGGTTAGGTTAGGTTTGAACTTAGTTTTAGGGAGTAAGTTTAGGGCTACTGTTAGTTTTCGGTTCAGTGTTACGGTTGGAGATAGCGTCTGGGTCAGGTTAGGGTTGGGGTTGAGCTTAAGGTGTCCGCCTAGGGTTAAGGTTAGGTCTATGGTTTGAGTAAGGATTCAGGTTAGTTTACGTTTGAACTTAGTTTCTGTGAGTAAGTTTAGGGTTACTGTTAGTTTTTGGTTCAGTGTTACGGTTGGAGATAGCATCAGGGTCAGGTTAGGGTTGGGGTTGAGCTTCAAGTGTCTGCCTAGGGTTTGGGTTAGGTCTATGGTTTGAGTTAGGCTTCAGGTTAGGTTAGGTTTGAACTTAGTTTGAGGGAGTTAGTTTAGGGCTACTGTTAGATTTCGTTTCAGTGTTACGGTTGGAGTTAGCGTGAGGGTCAGGATAGGGTTGGGGTTGAGCTTAAGGTTTCCGCCTAGGGTTAGGGTTAGGTCTGTGGTTTGAGTTAGGCTTCAGGTTAGGTTAGGTTTGAACTTAGTTTTAGGGAGTAAGTTTAGGGCTACTGTTAGTTTTCGGTTCAGTGTTACGGTTGGAGATAGCGTCTGGGTCAGGTTAGGGTTGGGGTTGAGCTTAAGGTGTCCGCCTAGGGTTAAGGTTAGGTCTATGGTTTGAGTAAGGATTCAGGTTAGTTTACGTTTGAACTTAGTTTCTGTGAGTAAGTTTAGGGTTACTGTTAGTTTTTGGTTCAGTGTTACGGTTGGAGATAGCATCAGGGTCAGGTTAGGGTTGGGGTTGAGCTTCAAGTGTCTGCCTAGGGTTTGGGTTAGGTCTATGGTTTGAGTTAGGCTTCAGGTTAGGTTAGGTTTGAACTTAGTTTGAGGGAGTAAGTTTAGGGCTACTGTTAGTTTTCGGTTTAGTGTTTCGGTTGGAGTTAGCGTGAGGGTCAGGTTAGGGTAGGGGTTGAGCTTAAGGCGTCCGCCTAGGGTTAGGGTTAGGTGTATGGTTTGATTTAGGCTTCAGCTTAGGTTAGGTTTGAACTTAGTTTGAGGGAGTAAGTTTAGGGCTACTGTTAGTTTTCGGGTAACTGTTATGGTTGGAGTTAGCGTCAGGGCCAGGTTAGGGTTGGGGCTGAGCTTAAGGTGTCCTCCAAGGGTTAGGGTTAAGTCTATCTTTTGAGTTAGGCTTCAGGTTAGGTTAGGTTTGAACTTAGTTTGAGGGAGTAAGTTTAGGGCTACTGTTAGTTTTCGGTTCAGTGTTACGGTTGGAGATAGCGTCAGGGTCAGGTTAGGGTTGGGGTTGAGCTTCAGGAGTCTGCCTAGGGTTAGGGTTAGGTCTATGGTTTGAGTTAGGCTTCAGGTTAGGTTAGGTTTGAACTTAGTTTGAGGGAGTAAGTTTAGGGCTACTGTTAGTTTTCGGTTCAGTGTTTTGGTTGGAGTTAGCGTGAGGGTCAGGTTAGGGTAGGGGTTGAGCTTAAGGTGTCCACCTAGGGTTAGGGTTAGGTCTATGGTTTGAGTTAGGCTTTAGGTTAGGTTAGGTTTGAACTTAGTTTGAGGGAGTAAGTTTAGGGCTACTGTTAGTTTTCGGTTCAGTGTTACGGTTGGAGTTAGCGTGAGGGTCAGGTTCAGGTTGCGGTTGACCTTAAGTTGTCCGCCTAGGGTTATCGTTAGGTCTATGGTTTGAGTTAGGCTTCAGGTTAGGTTAGGTTTGAAGTTAGTTTGAGGGAGTAAGTTTAGGGCTACTGTTAGTTTTCGGTTCAGTGTTACGGTTGGAGATAGCGTCAGGGTCAGGTTAGGGTTGGGGATGAGCTTCAAGTGTCCGCCTAGGGTTAGGGTTAGGTCTATGGTTTGAGTTAGGCTTCAGGTTAGGTTAGGTTTGAACTTAGTTTGAGGGAGTAAGTTTAGGGTTACTGTTAGTTTTCGGTTCAGTGTTACGGTTGGAGTTAGCGTGAGGGTCAGGTTAGGGTTGGGGTTGAGATTAAGGTGTCCGCCTAGGGTTAGGGTTAGGTGTAGGGTTTGATTTAGGCTTCAGGTTAGGTTAGGTTTGAACTTAGTTTGAGGGAGTAAGTTTAGGGCTACTGTTTGTTTTCGGTTCAGTGTTATGGTTGGAGATAGCGTCAGGGTCAGGTTAGGGTTGTGGTTGAGATTCAGGTGTCCGCCTAGGGTTAGGGTTAGGTCTATGGTTTGAGTTAGGCTTCAGGTTAGGTTAGGTTTGAACTTAGTTTGAGGGAGTAAGTTTAGGGCTACTGTTAGTTTTCGGTTCAGTGTTTCGGTTGGAGTTAGCGTGAGGGTCAGGTTAGGGTAGGGGTTGAGCTTAAGGTGTCCTCCTAGGGTTAGGGTTAGGTGTATGGTTTGATGTAGGCTTCAGGTTAGGTTAGGTTTGAACTTAGTTTGAGGGAGTAAGTTTAGGGCTACTGTTAGTTTTCGGGTAACTGTTATGGTTGGAGTTAGAGTCAGGGCCAGGTTAGGGTTGGGGTTGAGCTTAAGGTGTCCGCCAAGAGTTAGGGTTATGTCTATCTTTTGAGTTAGGCTTCAGGTTAGGTTAGGTTTGAACTTAGTTTGAGGGAGTAAGTTTAGGGCTACTGTTAGTTTTCGGTTCAGTGTTACGGTTGGAGTTAGCGTGAGGGTCAGGGTAGGGTTGGGCTTGAGCTTCAGGTGTCCGCCTCGGGTTAGGATTAGGTCTATGGTTTGTGTTAGGCTTCAGGTTATGTTAGGTTTGAACTTAGTTTGAGGGAGTAAGTTTAGGGCTACTGTTAGTTTTCGGTTCAGTGTTACGGTTGGAGTTAGCGTGAGGGTCAGGTTAGGGTTGGGGTTGAGCTTAAGGTGTCCGCCTAGGGTTAGGGTTAGGTATATGGTTTCATTTAGGCTTCAGGTTAGGTTAGGTTTGAACTTAGTTTGAGGGAGTAAGTTTAGGGCGAATGTTAGTATTCGGGTAACTGTTACAGTTGGAGTAAGCGTCAGGGTCAGGTTATGGTGGGGGTTAAGCAATAGGTGTCCGCCTAGGGTTAGGGTTAGGTCTATGATTTGATTTAGGCTTCAGGTTAGGTTAGGTTTCAACTTAGTTTGAGGGAGTCAGTTTAGGGCTACTGTTAGTTTTCGATTAACTGTTACGGTTGGAGTAAGCATCAGGGTCAGGTTAGGTTTGGGATTGAGCTTAAGGTGTCCGCCTAGGGTTAGGGTTAGGTGTATGGTTTGATTTAGGCTTCAGGTTAGGTTAGGTTTGAACTTAGTTTGCGGGAGTAAGTTTAGGGCTATTGTTTGTTTTCGGTTCAGTGTTACGTTTGGAGATAGCGTCAAGGTCAGGTTAGGGTTAGGGTTGAGCTTCAGGTGTCCGCCTAGGGTTAGGGTTAGGTCTATGGTTTGAGTTAGGCTTCAGGTTAGGTTAGGTTTGAACTTAGTTTGAGGGTGTAAGTTTAGGGCTACTGTTAGTTTTCGGTTCAGTGTTACGGTTGGATTTAGCGTGAGGGTCAGGTTAGGGTTGGGGTTGAGCTTCAGGTGTCCGACTAGGGTTAGAGTTAGGTGTATGGTTTGATTTAGGCTTCAGGTTAGGTTAGGTTTGAACTTAGTTTGAGGGAGTAAGTTTAGGGCTATTGTTAGTTTTCGGTTCAGTGTTACGGTTGGAGATAGCGTCAGGGTCAGGTTATGGTTGGGGTTGAGCTTCAGATGTCCGACTAGGGTTAGGGTTAGGTCTATGGTTTGAGTTAGGCTTCAGGTTAGGTTAGGTTTGAACTTAGTTTGAGGGAGTAAGTTTAGGGCTACTGTTAGTTTTCGGTTCAGTGTTATGGTTGGAGATAGCGTCAGGTTCAGGTTAGGGTTGGGGTTGAGCTTCAAGTGTCCGCCTAGGGTTAGGGTTAGGTCTATGGTTTGAGTTAGGCTTCAGGTTAGGTTAGGTTTGAACTTAGTTTGAGGGAGTAAGTTTAGGGCTACTGTTAGTTTTCGTTTCAGTGTTACGGTTGGAGTTAGCGTGAGGGTCAGGATAGGGTTGGGGTTGAGCTTAAGGTGTCCGCCTAGGGTTAGGGTTAGGTCTGTGGTTTGAGTTAGGCTTCAGGTTAGGTTAGGTTTGAACTTAGTTTGAGGGAGTAAGTTTAGGGCTACTGTTAGTTTTCGGTTCAGTGTTACGGTTGGAGATAGCGTCAGGGTCAGGTTAGGGTTGGGGTTGAGCTTAAGGTGTCCGCCTAGGGTTAAGGTTAGGTCTATGGTTTGAGTAAGGATTCAGGTTAGGTTACGTTTGAACTTAGTTTCTGTGAGTAAGTTTAGGGTTACTGTTAGTTTTTGGTTCAGTGTTACGGTTGGAGATAGCATCAGGGTCAGGTTAGGGATGGGGTTGAGCTTCAAGTGTCTGCCTAGGGTTTGGGTTAGGTCTATGGTTTGAGTTAGGCTTCAGGTTAGGTTAGGTTTGAACTTAGTTTGAGGGAGTAAGTTTAGGGCTACTGTTAGTTTTCGGTTCAGTGTTTCGGTTGGAGTTAGCATGAGGGTCAGGTTAGGGTAGGGGTTGAGCTTAAGGTGTCCGCCTAGGGTTAGGGTTAGGTGTATGGTTTGATGTAGGTTTCAGGTTAGGTTAGGTTTGAACTTAGTTTGAGGGAGTAAGTTTAGGGCTACTGTCAGTTTTCGGGTAACTGTTATGGTTGGAGTTAGCGTCAGGGCCAGGTTAGGGCTGGGGTTGAGCTTAAGGTGTCCGCCAAGGGTTAGGGTTAGGTCTATGGTTTGAGTGAGGCTTCTGGTTAGGTTAGGTTTGAACTTAATTTGAGGAGGAAGTTTAGGGCTACTGTTAGTTTTCGGTTAACTGTTACGGTTGGAGTAATCGTCAGGGTCAGGTCAGGTTTGGGGTTGAGCTTAAGGTGTCCGCCTAGGGTTAGGGTTAGGTCTATGGTTTGAGATAGGCTTCAGGTTAGTTTAGGTTTGAACTTAGTTTGAGGGAGTAAGTTTAGGGCTATTGTTAGTTTTCGGTTCAGTGTTACGGTTGGAGATAGCGTCAGGGTCAGGTTATGGTTGGGGTTGAGCTTCAGGTGTCCGACTAGGGTTAGGGTTAGGTCTATGGTTTGAGTTAGGCTTCAGGTTAGGTTAGGTTTGAACTTAGTTTGAGGGAGTAAGTATAGGGTTACTGTTAGTTTTCGGTTCAGTGTTACGGTTGGAGTTAGCGTGAGGGTCAGGTTAGGGTTGGGGTTGAGATTAAGGTGTCCGCCTAGGGTTAGGGTTAGGTGTAGGGTTTGATTTAGACTTCAGGTTAGGTTAGATTTGAACTTAGTTTGAGGGAGTAAGTTTAGGGCTACTGTTTGTTTTCGGTTCAGTGTTATGGTTGGAGATAGCGTCAGGGTCAGGTTAGGGTTGTGGTTGAGCTTCAGGTGTCCGCCTAGGGTTAGGGTTAGGTCCATGGTTTGAGTTAGGCTTCAGGTTAGGTTAGGTTTGAACTTAGTTTGAGGGAGTAAGTTTAGGGCTACTGTTAGTTTTCGGTTCAGTGTTTCGGTTGGAGTTAGCGTGAGGGTCAGGTTAGGGTAGGGGTTGAGCTTAAGGTGTCCTCCTAGGGTTAGGGTTAGGTGTATGGTTTGATTTAGGCTTCAGGTTAGGTTAGGTTTGAACTTAGTTTGAGGGAGTAAGTTTAGGGCTACTGTTAGTTTTCGGGTAACTGTTATGGTTGGAGTTAGAGTCAGGGCCAGGTTAGGGTTGGGGTTGAGCTTAAGGTGTCCGCCAAGGGTTAGGGTTATGTCTATCTTTTGAGTTAGGCTTCAAGTTAGGTTAGGTTTGAACTTAGTTTGAGGGAGTAAGTTTAGGGCTACTGTTAGTTTTCGGTTCAGTGTTACGGTTGGAGTTAGCGTGAGGGTCAGGTTAGGGTTGGGGTTGAGCTTAAGGTGTCCGCCTAGGGTTAGGGTTAGGTATATGGTTTGATTTAGGCTTCAGGTTAGGTTAGGTTTGAACTTAGTTTGAGGGAGTAAGTTTAGGGCTATTGTTTGTTTTCGGTTCAGTGTTACGGTTGGAGATAGCGTCAAGGTCAGGTTAGGGTTAGGGTTGAGCTTCAGGTGTCCGCCTAGGGTTAGGGTTAGGTCTATGGTTTGAGTTAGGCTTCAGGTTAGGTTAGGTTTGAACTTAGTTTGCGGGTGTAAGTTAGGGCTACTGTTAGTTTTCGGTTCAGTGTTACGGTTGGAGTTAGCGTGAGGGTCAGGATAGGGTTGGGGTTGAGCTTAAGGTGTCCGCCTAGGGTTAGGGTTAGGTCTGTGGTTTGAGTTAGGCTTCAGGTTAGGTTAGGTTTGAACTTAGTTTGAGGGAGTAAGTTTAGGGCTATTGTTAGTTTTCGGTTAACTGTTACGGTTGGAGATAGCGTCAGGGTCAGGTTAGGCTTGGGGTTGAGCTTCAGGTGTCCGACTAGGGTTAGGGTTAGGTCTATGGTTTGAGTTAGGCTTCAGGTTAGGTTAGGTTTGAACTTAGTTTGAGGGAGTAAGTTTAAGGCTACTGTTAGTTTTCAGTTCAGTGTTTCGGTTTTAGTTAGCCTGAGGGTCAGGTTAGTGTAGGGGTTGAGCTTAAGATGTCCGCCTAGGGTTAGGGTTAGGTGTATGATTTGATTGAGGCTTCAGGTTAGGTTAGGTTTGAACTTAGTTTGAGGGAGTAAGTTTAGGGCTACTGTTAGTTTTCGGGTAACTGTTATGTTGGAGTTAGCGCCAGGGCCAAGTTACGGTTGCGGTTGAGCTTAAGTTGTCCGCCAAGGGTTAGGGTTAAGTCTATGGTTTGAGTGAGGCTTCAGGTTAGGTTAGGTTTGAACTTAGTTTGAGGGAGTAAGTTTAGGGCTACTGTTAGTTTTCGGTTCAGTGTTACGGTTGGAGATAGCGTCAGGTTCAGGTTAGGGTTGGGGTTGAGCTTCAAGTGTCCGCCTAGGGTTAGGGTTAGGTCTATGGTTTGAGTTAGGCTTCAGGTTAGGTTAGGTTTGAACTTAGTTTGAGGGAGTAAGTTTAGGGCTACTGTTAGTTTTCGTTTCAGTGTTACGGTTGGAGTTAGCGTGAGGGTCAGGATAAGGTTGGGGTTGAGCTTAAGGTGTCCGCCTAGGGTTAGGGTTATGTCTGTGGTTTGAGTTAGGCTTCAGGTTAGGTTAGTTTTGAACTTAGTTTGAGGGAGTAAGTTTAGGGCTACTGTTAGTTTTCGGTTCAGTGTTACGGTTGGAGATAGCGTCAGGGTCAGGTTAGGGTTTGGGTTGAGCTTAAGGTGTCTGCCTAGGGTTAAGGTTAGGTCTATGGTTTGAGTAAGGATTCAGGTTAGTTTACGTTTGAACTTAGTTTCTGTGAGTAAGTTTAGGTTTACTGTTAGTTTTTGGTTCAGTGTTACGGTTGGAGATAGCATCAGGGTCAGGTTAGGGTTGGGGTTGAGCTTCAAGTGTCTGCCTAGGGTTTGGGTTAGGTCTATGGTTTGAGTTAGTTTTCAGGTTAGGTTAGGTTTGAACTTAGTTTGAGGGAGTAAGTTTAGTGTTACTGTTAGTTTTCGGTTCAGTGTTACGGTTGGAGTTAGCGTGAGGGTCAGGTTAGGGCAGGGGTTGAGCTTAAGGTGTCTGCCTAGGGTTAGGGTTAGGTGTATGGTTTGATTTAGGCTTCAGGTTAGGTTAGGTTTGAACTTAGTTTGAGGGAGTAAGTTTAGGGCTACTGTTAGTTTTCGGGTATCTGTTATGGTTGGAGTTAGTGTCAGGACCAAGTTACGGTTGCGGTTGAGCTTAAGTTGTCCGCCAAGGGTTAGGGTTAGGTCTATGGTTTGAGTGAGGCTTCAGGTTAGGTTATGTTTGAACTTAGTTTGAGGGAGTAAGTTTAGGGCTACTGTTAGTTTTCGGTTCAGTGTTTCGGTTGGAGTTAGCATGAGGGTCAGGTTAGGGTAGGGGTTGAGCTTAAGGTGTCCGCCTAGGGTTAGGGTTAGGTGTATGGTTTGATTTAGGTTTCAGGTTAGGTTAGGTTTGAACTTAGTTTGAGGGAGTAAGTTTAATGCTACTGTTTGTTATCGGTTCAGTGTTATGGTTGAAGTTAGCGTGAGGGTCAGGTCAGGGTTAGGGTTGAGCTTAAGGTGTCCGCCTAGGGTTAGGGTTAGGTGTATGGTTTGATTTAGGCTTCAGGTTAGGTTAGGTTTGAACTTAGTTTGAGTGAGTAAGTTTAGGGCTACTGTTTGTTTTCGGGTAACTGTTACGGTTGGAGTTAGCGTCAGGCCCAGGTTAGGGTTGGGGTTGAGCTAATGGTGTCCGCCTAGGGTTAGGGTTAGGTGTTTGGTTTGATTTAGGCTTCAGGATAGGTTAGGTTTGAACTTAGTTTGAGGGAGTAAGTTTAGGGCTACTGTTAGTTTTCGGGTAACTGTTATGGTTGGAGTTAGCGTCAGGGCCAGGTTCAGGTTGGGGTTGACCTTAAGGTGTCCGCCTAGGGTTAGGGTTAGGTCTATGGTTTGAGTTAGGCTTCAGGTTAGGTTAGGTTTGAACTTAGTTTGAGGGAGTTAGTTTAGGGCTACTGTTAGATTTCGTTTCAGTGTTACGGTTGGAGTTAGCGTGAGGGTCAGGATAGGGTTGGGGTTGAGCTTAAGGTTTCCGCCTAGGGTTAGGGTTAGGTCTGTGGTTTGAGTTAGGCTTCAGGTTAGGTTAGGTTTGAACTTAGTTTTAGGGAGTAAGTTTAGGGCTACTGTTAGTTTTCGGTTCAGTGTTACGGTTGGAGATAGCGTCTGGGTCAGGTTAGGGTTGGGGTTGAGCTTAAGGTGTCCGCCTAGGGTTAAGGTTAGGTCTATGGTTTGAGTAAGGATTCAGGTTAGTTTACGTTTGAACTTAGTTTCTGTGAGTAAGTTTAGGGTTACTGTTAGTTTTTGGTTCAGTGTTACGGTTGGAGATAGCATCAGGGTCAGGTTAGGGTTGGGGTTGAGCTTCAAGTGTCTGCCTAGGGTTTGGGTTAGGTCTATGGTTTGAGTTAGGCTTCAGGTTAGGTTAGGTTTGAACTTAGTTTGAGGGAGTAAGTTTAGGGCTACTGTTAGTTTTCGGTTTAGTGTTTCGGTTGGAGTTAGCGTGAGGGTCAGGTTAGGGTAGGGGTTGAGCTTAAGGCGTCCGCCTAGGGTTAGGGTTAGGTGTATGGTTTGATTTAGGCTTCAGCTTAGGTTAGGTTTGAACTTAGTTTGAGGGAGTAAGTTTAGGGCTACTGTTAGTTTTCGGGTAACTGTTATGGTTGGAGTTAGCGTCAGGGCCAGGTTAGGGTTGGGGCTGAGCTTAAGGTGTCCTCCAAGGGTTAGGGTTAAGTCTATCTTTTGAGTTAGGCTTCAGGTTAGGTTAGGTTTGAACTTAGTTTGAGGGAGTAAGTTTAGGGCTACTGTTAGTTTTCGGTTCAGTGTTACGGTTGGAGATAGCGTCAGGGTCAGGTTAGGGTTGGGGTTGAGCTTCAGGAGTCTGCCTAGGGTTAGGGTTAGGTCTATGGTTTGAGTTAGGCTTCAGGTTAGGTTAGGTTTGAACTTAGTTTGAGGGAGTAAGTTTAGGGCTACTGTTAGTTTTCGGTTCAGTGTTTTGGTTGGAGTTAGCGTGAGGGTCAGGTTAGGGTAGGGGTTGAGCTTAAGGTGTCCACCTAGGGTTAGGGTTAGGTCTATGGTTTGAGTTAGGCTTTAGGTTAGGTTAGGTTTGAACTTAGTTTGAGGGAGTAAGTTTAGGGCTACTGTTAGTTTTCGGTTCAGTGTTACGGTTGGAGTTAGCGTGAGGGTCAGGTTCAGGTTGCGGTTGACCTTAAGTTGTCCGCCTAGGGTTATCGTTAGGTCTATGGTTTGAGTTAGGCTTCAGGTTAGGTTAGGTTTGAAGTTAGTTTGAGGGAGTAAGTTTAGGGCTACTGTTAGTTTTCGGTTCAGTGTTACGGTTGGAGATAGCGTCAGGGTCAGGTTAGGGTTGGGGATGAGCTTCAAGTGTCCGCCTAGGGTTAGGGTTAGGTCTATGGTTTGAGTTAGGCTTCAGGTTAGGTTAGGTTTGAACTTAGTTTGAGGGAGTAAGTTTAGGGTTACTGTTAGTTTTCGGTTCAGTGTTACGGTTGGAGTTAGCGTGAGGGTCAGGTTAGGGTTGGGGTTGAGATTAAGGTGTCCGCCTAGGGTTAGGGTTAGGTGTAGGGTTTGATTTAGGCTTCAGGTTAGGTTAGGTTTGAACTTAGTTTGAGGGAGTAAGTTTAGGGCTACTGTTTGTTTTCGGTTCAGTGTTATGGTTGGAGATAGCGTCAGGGTCAGGTTAGGGTTGTGGTTGAGATTCAGGTGTCCGCCTAGGGTTAGGGTTAGGTCTATGGTTTGAGTTAGGCTTCAGGTTAGGTTAGGTTTGAACTTAGTTTGAGGGAGTAAGTTTAGGGCTACTGTTAGTTTTCGGTTCAGTGTTTCGGTTGGAGTTAGCGTGAGGGTCAGGTTAGGGTAGGGGTTGAGCTTAAGGTGTCCTCCTAGGGTTAGGGTTAGGTGTATGGTTTGATGTAGGCTTCAGGTTAGGTTAGGTTTGAACTTAGTTTGAGGGAGTAAGTTTAGGGCTACTGTTAGTTTTCGGGTAACTGTTATGGTTGGAGTTAGAGTCAGGGCCAGGTTAGGGTTGGGGTTGAGCTTAAGGTGTCCGCCAAGAGTTAGGGTTATGTCTATCTTTTGAGTTAGGCTTCAGGTTAGGTTAGGTTTGAACTTAGTTTGAGGGAGTAAGTTTAGGGCTACTGTTAGTTTTCGGTTCAGTGTTACGGTTGGAGTTAGCGTGAGGGTCAGGGTAGGGTTGGGCTTGAGCTTCAGGTGTCCGCCTCGGGTTAGGATTAGGTCTATGGTTTGTGTTAGGCTTCAGGTTATGTTAGGTTTGAACTTAGTTTGAGGGAGTAAGTTTAGGGCTACTGTTAGTTTTCGGTTCAGTGTTACGGTTGGAGTTAGCGTGAGGGTCAGGTTAGGGTTGGGGTTGAGCTTAAGGTGTCCGCCTAGGGTTAGGGTTAGGTATATGGTTTCATTTAGGCTTCAGGTTAGGTTAGGTTTGAACTTAGTTTGAGGGAGTAAGTTTAGGGCGAATGTTAGTATTCGGGTAACTGTTACAGTTGGAGTAAGCGTCAGGGTCAGGTTATGGTGGGGGTTAAGCAATAGGTGTCCGCCTAGGGTTAGGGTTAGGTCTATGATTTGATTTAGGCTTCAGGTTAGGTTAGGTTTCAACTTAGTTTGAGGGAGTCAGTTTAGGGCTACTGTTAGTTTTCGATTAACTGTTACGGTTGGAGTAAGCATCAGGGTCAGGTTAGGTTTGGGATTGAGCTTAAGGTGTCCGCCTAGGGTTAGGGTTAGGTGTATGGTTTGATTTAGGCTTCAGGTTAGGTTAGGTTTGAACTTAGTTTGCGGGAGTAAGTTTAGGGCTATTGTTTGTTTTCGGTTCAGTGTTACGTTTGGAGATAGCGTCAAGGTCAGGTTAGGGTTAGGGTTGAGCTTCAGGTGTCCGCCTAGGGTTAGGGTTAGGTCTATGGTTTGAGTTAGGCTTCAGGTTAGGTTAGGTTTGAACTTAGTTTGAGGGTGTAAGTTTAGGGCTACTGTTAGTTTTCGGTTCAGTGTTACGGTTGGATTTAGCGTGAGGGTCAGGTTAGGGTTGGGGTTGAGCTTCAGGTGTCCGACTAGGGTTAGAGTTAGGTGTATGGTTTGATTTAGGCTTCAGGTTAGGTTAGGTTTGAACTTAGTTTGAGGGAGTAAGTTTAGGGCTATTGTTAGTTTTCGGTTCAGTGTTACGGTTGGAGATAGCGTCAGGGTCAGGTTATGGTTGGGGTTGAGCTTCAGATGTCCGACTAGGGTTAGGGTTAGGTCTATGGTTTGAGTTAGGCTTCAGGTTAGGTTAGGTTTGAACTTAGTTTGAGGGAGTAAGTTTAGGGCTACTGTTAGTTTTCGGTTCAGTGTTATGGTTGGAGATAGCGTCAGGTTCAGGTTAGGGTTGGGGTTGAGCTTCAAGTGTCCGCCTAGGGTTAGGGTTAGGTCTATGGTTTGAGTTAGGCTTCAGGTTAGGTTAGGTTTGAACTTAGTTTGAGGGAGTAAGTTTAGGGCTACTGTTAGTTTTCGTTTCAGTGTTACGGTTGGAGTTAGCGTGAGGGTCAGGATAGGGTTGGGGTTGAGCTTAAGGTGTCCGCCTAGGGTTAGGGTTAGGTCTGTGGTTTGAGTTAGGCTTCAGGTTAGGTTAGGTTTGAACTTAGTTTGAGGGAGTAAGTTTAGGGCTACTGTTAGTTTTCGGTTCAGTGTTTCGGTTGGAGTTAGCATGAGGGTCAGGTTAGGGTAGGGGTTGAGCTTAAGGTGTCCGCCTAGGGTTAGGGTTAGGTGTATGGTTTGATGTAGGTTTCAGGTTAGGTTAGGTTTGAACTTAGTTTGAGGGAGTAAGTTTAGGGCTACTGTCAGTTTTCGGGTAACTGTTATGGTTGGAGTTAGCGTCAGGGCCAGGTTAGGGCTGGGGTTGAGCTTAAGGTGTCCGCCAAGGGTTAGGGTTAGGTCTATGGTTTGAGTGAGGCTTCTGGTTAGGTTAGGTTTGAACTTAATTTGAGGAGGAAGTTTAGGGCTACTGTTAGTTTTCGGTTAACTGTTACGGTTGGAGTAATCGTCAGGGTCAGGTCAGGTTTGGGGTTGAGCTTAAGGTGTCCGCCTAGGGTTAGGGTTAGGTCTATGGTTTGAGATAGGCTTCAGGTTAGTTTAGGTTTGAACTTAGTTTGAGGGAGTAAGTTTAGGGCTATTGTTAGTTTTCGGTTCAGTGTTACGGTTGGAGATAGCGTCAGGGTCAGGTTATGGTTGGGGTTGAGCTTCAGGTGTCCGACTAGGGTTAGGGTTAGGTCTATGGTTTGAGTTAGGCTTCAGGTTAGGTTAGGTTTGAACTTAGTTTGAGGGAGTAAGTATAGGGTTACTGTTAGTTTTCGGTTCAGTGTTACGGTTGGAGTTAGCGTGAGGGTCAGGTTAGGGTTGGGGTTGAGATTAAGGTGTCCGCCTAGGGTTAGGGTTAGGTGTAGGGTTTGATTTAGACTTCAGGTTAGGTTAGATTTGAACTTAGTTTGAGGGAGTAAGTTTAGGGCTACTGTTTGTTTTCGGTTCAGTGTTATGGTTGGAGATAGCGTCAGGGTCAGGTTAGGGTTGTGGTTGAGCTTCAGGTGTCCGCCTAGGGTTAGGGTTAGGTCCATGGTTTGAGTTAGGCTTCAGGTTAGGTTAGGTTTGAACTTAGTTTGAGGGAGTAAGTTTAGGGCTACTGTTAGTTTTCGGTTCAGTGTTTCGGTTGGAGTTAGCGTGAGGGTCAGGTTAGGGTAGGGGTTGAGCTTAAGGTGTCCTCCTAGGGTTAGGGTTAGGTGTATGGTTTGATTTAGGCTTCAGGTTAGGTTAGGTTTGAACTTAGTTTGAGGGAGTAAGTTTAGGGCTACTGTTAGTTTTCGGGTAACTGTTATGGTTGGAGTTAGAGTCAGGGCCAGGTTAGGGTTGGGGTTGAGCTTAAGGTGTCCGCCAAGGGTTAGGGTTATGTCTATCTTTTGAGTTAGGCTTCAAGTTAGGTTAGGTTTGAACTTAGTTTGAGGGAGTAAGTTTAGGGCTACTGTTAGTTTTCGGTTCAGTGTTACGGTTGGAGTTAGCGTGAGGGTCAGGTTAGGGTTGGGGTTGAGCTTAAGGTGTCCGCCTAGGGTTAGGGTTAGGTATATGGTTTGATTTAGGCTTCAGGTTAGGTTAGGTTTGAACTTAGTTTGAGGGAGTAAGTTTAGGGCTATTGTTTGTTTTCGGTTCAGTGTTACGGTTGGAGATAGCGTCAAGGTCAGGTTAGGGTTAGGGTTGAGCTTCAGGTGTCCGCCTAGGGTTAGGGTTAGGTCTATGGTTTGAGTTAGGCTTCAGGTTAGGTTAGGTTTGAACTTAGTTTGCGGGTGTAAGTTAGGGCTACTGTTAGTTTTCGGTTCAGTGTTACGGTTGGATTTATCGTGAGGGTCAGGTTAGGGTTGGGGTTGAGCTTCAAGTGTCCGCCTAGGGTTAGGGTTAGGTGTATGGTTTGATTTAGGCTTCAGGTTAGGTAAGGTTTGAACTTAGTTTGAGGGAGTAAGTTTAGGGCTACTGTCTGTTTTCGGGTAACTGTTACGGTTGGAGTTAGCGTCAGGTCCAGGTTAGGTTTGGGGTTGAGCTAATGGTGTCCGCCTAGGGTTAGGGTTAGGTCTATTGTTTGAGTTAGGCTTCAGGTTAGGTTAGGTTTGAACTTAGTTTGAGGGAGTAAGTTTAGGGCTACTGTTAGTTTTCGGTTCCGTGTTACGGTTGGAGATAGCGTCAGGGTCAGGTTAGGTTTGGGGTTGAGCTTCAGGTGTCCGCCTAGGGTTAGGGTTTGGTCTATGGTTTGAGTTAGGCTTCAGGTTAGGTTAGGTTTGAACTTAGTTTGAGGGAGTAAGTTTAGGGCTACTGTTAGTTTTCGTTTCAGTGTTACGGTTGGAGTTAGCGTGAGGGTCAGGATAGGGTTGGGGTTGAGCTTAAGGTGTCCGCCTAGGGTTAGGGTTAGGTCTGTGGTTTGAGTTAGGCTTCAGGTTAGGTTAGGTTTGAACTTAGTTTGAGGGAGTAAGTTTAGGGCTATTGTTAGTTTTCGGTTAACTGTTACGGTTGGAGATAGCGTCAGGGTCAGGTTAGGCTTGGGGTTGAGCTTCAGGTGTCCGACTAGGGTTAGGGTTAGGTCTATGGTTTGAGTTAGGCTTCAGGTTAGGTTAGGTTTGAACTTAGTTTGAGGGAGTAAGTTTAAGGCTACTGTTAGTTTTCAGTTCAGTGTTTCGGTTTTAGTTAGCCTGAGGGTCAGGTTAGTGTAGGGGTTGAGCTTAAGATGTCCGCCTAGGGTTAGGGTTAGGTGTATGATTTGATTGAGGCTTCAGGTTAGGTTAGGTTTGAACTTAGTTTGAGGGAGTAAGTTTAGGGCTACTGTTAGTTTTCGGGTAACTGTTATGTTGGAGTTAGCGCCAGGGCCAAGTTACGGTTGCGGTTGAGCTTAAGTTGTCCGCCAAGGGTTAGGGTTAAGTCTATGGTTTGAGTGAGGCTTCAGGTTAGGTTAGGTTTGAACTTAGTTTGAGGGAGTAAGTTTAGGGCTACTGTTAGTTTTCGGTTCAGTGTTACGGTTGGAGATAGCGTCAGGTTCAGGTTAGGGTTGGGGTTGAGCTTCAAGTGTCCGCCTAGGGTTAGGGTTAGGTCTATGGTTTGAGTTAGGCTTCAGGTTAGGTTAGGTTTGAACTTAGTTTGAGGGAGTAAGTTTAGGGCTACTGTTAGTTTTCGTTTCAGTGTTACGGTTGGAGTTAGCGTGAGGGTCAGGATAAGGTTGGGGTTGAGCTTAAGGTGTCCGCCTAGGGTTAGGGTTATGTCTGTGGTTTGAGTTAGGCTTCAGGTTAGGTTAGTTTTGAACTTAGTTTGAGGGAGTAAGTTTAGGGCTACTGTTAGTTTTCGGTTCAGTGTTACGGTTGGAGATAGCGTCAGGGTCAGGTTAGGGTTTGGGTTGAGCTTAAGGTGTCTGCCTAGGGTTAAGGTTAGGTCTATGGTTTGAGTAAGGATTCAGGTTAGTTTACGTTTGAACTTAGTTTCTGTGAGTAAGTTTAGGTTTACTGTTAGTTTTTGGTTCAGTGTTACGGTTGGAGATAGCATCAGGGTCAGGTTAGGGTTGGGGTTGAGCTTCAAGTGTCTGCCTAGGGTTTGGGTTAGGTCTATGGTTTGAGTTAGTTTTCAGGTTAGGTTAGGTTTGAACTTAGTTTGAGGGAGTAAGTTTAGTGTTACTGTTAGTTTTCGGTTCAGTGTTACGGTTGGAGTTAGCGTGAGGGTCAGGTTAGGGCAGGGGTTGAGCTTAAGGTGTCTGCCTAGGGTTAGGGTTAGGTGTATGGTTTGATTTAGGCTTCAGGTTAGGTTAGGTTTGAACTTAGTTTGAGGGAGTAAGTTTAGGGCTACTGTTAGTTTTCGGGTATCTGTTATGGTTGGAGTTAGTGTCAGGACCAAGTTACGGTTGCGGTTGAGCTTAAGTTGTCCGCCAAGGGTTAGGGTTAGGTCTATGGTTTGAGTGAGGCTTCAGGTTAGGTTATGTTTGAACTTAGTTTGAGGGAGTAAGTTTAGGGCTACTGTTAGTTTTCGGTTCAGTGTTTCGGTTGGAGTTAGCATGAGGGTCAGGTTAGGGTAGGGGTTGAGCTTAAGGTGTCCGCCTAGGGTTAGGGTTAGGTGTATGGTTTGATTTAGGTTTCAGGTTAGGTTAGGTTTGAACTTAGTTTGAGGGAGTAAGTTTAATGCTACTGTTTGTTATCGGTTCAGTGTTATGGTTGAAGTTAGCGTGAGGGTCAGGTCAGGGTTAGGGTTGAGCTTAAGGTGTCCGCCTAGGGTTAGGGTTAGGTGTATGGTTTGATTTAGGCTTCAGGTTAGGTTAGGTTTGAACTTAGTTTGAGTGAGTAAGTTTAGGGCTACTGTTTGTTTTCGGGTAACTGTTACGGTTGGAGTTAGCGTCAGGCCCAGGTTAGGGTTGGGGTTGAGCTAATGGTGTCCGCCTAGGGTTAGGGTTAGGTGTTTGGTTTGATTTAGGCTTCAGGATAGGTTAGGTTTGAACTTAGTTTGAGGGAGTAAGTTTAGGGCTACTGTTAGTTTTCGGGTAACTGTTATGGTTGGAGTTAGCGTCAGGGCCAGGTTCAGGTTGGGGTTGACCTTAAGGTGTCCGCCTAGGGTTAGGGTTAGGTCTATGGTTTGAGTTAGGCTTCAGGTTATGTTAGGTTTGAACTTAGTTTGAGGGAGTAAGTTTAGGGCTACTGTTAGTTTTCGGTTCAGTCTTATGGTTGTAGATAGCGTCAGGGTCAGGTTAGGGTTGGGATTTAGCTTCAAGTGTCCGCCTAGGGTTAGGGTTAGGTCTATGGTTTGAGTTAGGCTTCAGGTTAGGTTAGGTTTGAACTTAGTTTGAGGGAGTAAGTTTAGGGCTACTGTTAGTTTTCGGTTCAGTGTTTCGGTTGGAGTTAGAGTGAGGGTCAGGTTAGGTTAGGGGTTGAGCTTAAGGTGTCCGCCTAGGGTTAGGGTTAGGTGTATGGTTTGATTTAGGCTTTAGCTTAGGTTAGGTTTGAACTTAGTTTGATGGAGTAAGTTTAGGGCTACTGTTATTTTTCGGGTAACTGTTATGTTTGGAGTTAGCGTCAGGGCCAGGTTCAGGTTGCGGTTGACCTTAAGTTGTCCGCTTAGGGTTAGGGTTAGGTCTATGGTTTGAGTTAGGCTTCAGGTTAGGTTAGGTTTGAAGTTAGTTTGAGGGAGTAAGTTTAGGGCTACTGTTAGTTTTCGGTTCAGTGTTACGGTTGGAGATAGCGTCAGGGTCAGGTTAGGGTTGGGGATGAGCTTCAAGTGTACGCCTAGGGTTAGGGTTAGGTCTATGGTTTGAGTTAGGCTTCAGGTTAGGTTAGGTTTGAACTTAGTTTGAGGGAGAAAGTTTAGGGTTACTGTTAGTTTTCGGTTCAGTGTTACGGTTGGAGTTAGCGTGAGGGTCAGGTTAGGGTTGGGGTTGAGATTAAGGTGTCCGCCTAGGGATAGGGTTAGGTGTAGGGTTTGATTTAGGCTTCAGGTTAGGTTAGGTTTGAACTTAGTTTGAGGGAGTAAGTTTAGGGCTACTGTTTGTTTTCGGTTCAGTGTTATGGTTGGAGATAGCGTCAGGGTCAGGTTAGGGTTGTGGTTGAGCTTCAGGTGTCCGCCTAGGGTTAGGGTTAGGTCTATGGTTTGAGTTAGGCTTCAGGTTAGGTTAGGTTTGAACTTAGTTTGAGGGAGTAAGTTTAGGGCTACTGTTAGTTTTCGGTTCAGTGTTTCGGTTGGAGTTAGCATGAGGGTCCGGTTAGTGTAGGGGTTGAGCTTAAGGTGTCTGCCTAGGGTTAGGGTTAGGTGTATGGTTTGATTTAGGCTTCAGGTTAGGTTAGGTTTGAACTTAGTTTGAGGGAGTAAGTTTAGGGCTACTGTTAGTTTTCGGGTAACTGTTATGGTTGGAGTTAGCGTCAGGGCCAGGTTACGGTTGGGGTTGAGCTTAAGGTGTCCGCCTAGGGTTAGGGTTAGGTCTATGGTTTGAGTTAGGCTTCAGGTTAGGTTAGGTTTGAACTTAGTTTGAGGGAGTAAGTTTAGGGTTACTGTTAGTTTTCGGTTCAGTGTTACGGTTGGAGTTAGCGTGAGGGTCAGGTTAGGGTTGGGGTTGAGCTTAAGGTGTCCGCCTAGGGTTAGGGTTAGGTGTATGGTTTGATTTAGGCTTCAGGTTAGGTTAGGTTTGAACTTAGTTTGAGGGAGTAAGTTTAGGGCTACTGTTAGTTTTCGGTTCAGTGTTACGGTTGGAGTTAGCGTGAGGGTCAGGTTAGGGTTGGGGTTGAGCTTCAGGTGTCCGCCTAGGGTTAGGGTTAGGTGTATCGTTGGATTTAGGCATCAGGTTAGGTTAGGTTTGAAGATAGTTTGAGGGAGTAAGTTTAGGGCTACTGTTAGTTTCAGTTAACTGTTACAGTTGGAGTAAGCGTCAGCGTCAGGTTATGGTGGGGGTTAAGCATTAGGTGTCCGCCTAGGGTTAGGGTTAGGTCTATGATTTTATTTAGGCTTCAGGTTAGGTTAGGTTTGAACTTAGTTTGAGGGAGTCAGTTTAGGACTACTGTTAGTTTTGATTAACTGTTACGGTTGGAGTAAGCATCAGGGTCAGGTTAGGTTTGGGGTTGAGCTTAAGGTGTCCGCCTAGGGTTAGGGTTAGGTGTATGGTTTGAGTTAGGCTTCAGGTTAGGTTAGGTTTGAACTTAGTTTGAGGGAGTAAGTTTAGGGCTACTGTTTGTTTTCGGTTCAGTGTTACGGTTGAAGTTAGCGTGAGGGTCAGGTCAGGGTTGGGGTTGAGCTTAACGTGTCCGCCTAGGGTTAGGGTTAGGTGTAGGGTTTGATTTAGGCTTCAGGTTAGGTTAGGTTTGAACTTAGTTTGAGGGAGTAAGTTTAGGGCTACTGTTAATTTTCGTTTAACTGTTACGGTTGCAGTAAGCGTCAGGGTCAGGTTAGGGTGGAGGTTAAGCGTAAGGTGTCCGCCTAGGGTTAGGGTTAGGTCGATGGTTTCATTTAGGCTTCAGGTTAGGTTAGGATTGAACTCATTTGAGTGAGTAAGTTTAGGGGTACTGTTAGTTTTCGGTTAACTGTTACGGTTGGAGATAGCGTCAGGGTCAGGTTAGGCTTCGGGTTGAGCTTCAGGTGTCCGACTAGGGTTAGGGTTAGGTCTATGGTTTGAGTTAGGCTTCAGGTTAGGTTAGGTTTGAACTTAGTTTGAGGGAGTAAGTTTAAGGCTACTGTTAGTTTTCAGTTCAGTGTTTCGGTTTTAGTTAGCCTGAGGGTCAGGTTAGTGTAGGGGTTGAGCTTAAGATGTCCGCCTAGGGTTAGGGTTAGGTGTATGATTTGATTGAGGCTTCAGGTTAGGTTAGGTTTGAACTTAGTTTGAGGGAGTAAGTTTAGGGCTACTGTTAGTTTTCGGGTAACTGTTATGGTTGGAGTTAGCGCCAGGGCCAAGTTACGGTTGCGGTTGAGCTTAAGTTGTCCGCCAAGGGTTAGGGTTAAGTCTATGGTTTGAGTGAGGCTTCAGGTTAGGTTAGGTTTGAACTTAGTTTGAGGGAGTAAGTTTAGGGCTACTGTTAGTTTTCGGTTCAGTGTTATGGTTGGAGATAGCGTCAGGTTCAGGTTAGGGTTGGGGTTGAGCTTCAAGTGTCCGCCTAGGGTTAGGGTTAGGTCTATGGTTTGAGTTAGGCTTCAGGTTAGGTTAGGTTTGAACTTAGTTTGAGGGAGTAAGTTTAGGGCTACTGTTAGTTTTCGTTTCAGTGTTACGGTTGGAGTTAGCGTGAGGGTCAGGATAAGGTTGGGGTTGAGCTTAAGGTGTCCGCCTAGGGTTAGGGTTATGTCTGTGGTTTGAGTTAGGCTTCAGGTTAGGTTAGTTTTGAACTTAGTTTGAGGGAGTAAGTTTAGGGCTACTGTTAGTTTTCGGTTCAGTGTTACGGTTGGAGATAGCGTCAGGGTCAGGTTAGGGTTTGGGTTGAGCTTAAGGTGTCTGCCTAGGGTTAAGGTTAGGTCTATGGTTTGAGTAAGGATTCAGGTTAGTTTACGTTTGAACTTAGTTTCTGTGAGTAAGTTTAGGTTTACTGTTAGTTTTTGGTTCAGTGTTACGGTTGGAGATAGCATCAGGGTCAGGTTAGGGTTGGGGTTGAGCTTCAAGAGTCTGCCTAGGGTTTGGGTTAGGTCTATGGTTTGAGTTAGTTTTCAGGTTAGGTTAGGTTTGAACTTAGTTTGAGGGAGTAAGTTTAGTGTTACTGTTAGTTTTCGGTTCAGTGTTACGGTTGGAGTTAGCGTGAGGGTCAGGTTAGGGCAGGGGTTGAGCTTAAGGTGTCTGCCTAGGGTTAGGGTTAGGTGTATGGTTTGATTTAGGCTTCAGGTTAGGTTAGGTTTGAACTTAGTTTGAGGGAGTAAGTTTAGGGCTACTGTTAGTTTTCGGGTATCTGTTATGGTTGGAGTTAGTGTCAGGGCCAAGTTACGGTTGCGGTTGAGCTTAAGTTGTCCGCCAAGGGTTAGGGTTAGGTCTATGGTTTGAGTGAGGCTTCAGGTTAGGTTATGTTTGAACTTAGTTTGAGGGAGTAAGTTTAGGGCTACTGTTAGTTTTCGGTTCAGTGTTTCGGTTGGAGTTAGCATGAGGGTCAGGTTAGGGTAGGGGTTGAGCTTAAGGTGTCCGCCTAGGGTTAGGGTTAGGTGTATGGTTTGATTTAGGTTTCAGGTTAGGTTAGGTTTGAACTTAGTTTGAGGGAGTAAGTTTAATGCTACTGTTTGTTATCGGTTCAGTGTTATGGTTGAAGTTAGCGTGAGGGTCAGGTCAGGGTTAGGGTTGAGCTTAAGGTGTCCGCCTAGGGTTAGGGTTAGGTGTATGGTTTGATTTAGGCTTCAGGTTAGGTTAGGTTTGAACTTAGTTTGAGTGAGTAAGTTTAGGGCTACTGTTTGTTTTCGGGTAACTGTTACGGTTGGAGTTAGCGTCAGGCCCAGGTTAGGGTTGGGGTTGAGCTAATGGTTTCCGCCTAGGGTTAGGGTTAGGTGTTTGGTTTGATTTAGGCTTCAGGATAGGTTAGGTTTGAACTTAGTTTGAGGGAGTAAGTTTAGGGCTACTGTTAGTTTTCGGGTAACTGTTATGGTTGGAGTTAGCGTCAGGGCCAGGTTCAGGTTGGGGTTGACCTTAAGGTGTCCGCCTAGGGTTAGGGTTAGGTCTATGGTTTGAGTTAGGCTTCAGGTTATGTTAGGTTTGAACTTAGTTTGAGGGAGTAAGTTTAGGGCTACTGTTAGTTTTCGGTTCAGTGTTATGGTTGTAGATAGCGTCAGGGTCAGGTTAGGGTTGGGATTTAGCTTCAAGTGTCCGCCTAGGGTTAGGGTTAGGTCTATGATTTGAGTTAGGCTTCAGGTTAGGTTAGGTTTGAACTTAGTTTGAGGGAGTAAGTTTAGGGCTACTGTTAGTTTTCGGTTCAGTGTTTCGGTTGGAGTTAGAGTGAGGGTCAGGTTAGGTTAGGGGTTGAGCTTAAGGTGTCCGCCTAGGGTTAGGGTTAGGTGTATGGTTTGATTTAGGCTTTAGCTTAGGTTAGGTTTGAACTTAGTTTGATGGAGTAAGTTTAGGGCTACTGTTATTTTTCGGGTAACTGTTATGTTTGGAGTTAGCGTCAGGGCCAGGTTCAGGTTGCGGTTGACCTTAAGTTGTCCGCTTAGGGTTAGGGTTAGGTCTATGGTTTGAGTTAGGCTTCAGGTTAGGTTAGGTTTGAAGTTAGTTTGAGGGAGTAAGTTTAGGGCTACTGTTAGTTTTCGGTTCAGTGTTACGGTTGGAGATAGCGTCAGGGTCAGGTTAGGGTTGGGGATGAGCTTCAAGTGTCCGCCTAGGGTTAGGGTTAGGTCTATGGTTTGAGTTAGGCTTCAGGTTAGGTTAGGTTTGAACTTAGTTTGAGGGAGAAAGTTTAGGGTTACTGTTAGTTTTCGGTTCAGTGTTACGGTTGGAGTTAGCGTGAGGGTCAGGTTAGGGTTGGGGTTGAGATTAAGGTGTCCGCCTAGGGATAGGGTTAGGTGTAGGGTTTGATTTAGGCTTCAGGTTAGGTTAGGTTTGAACTTAGTTTGAGGGAGTAAGTTTAGGGCTACTGTTAGTTTTCGGTTCAGTGTTTCGGTTGGAGTTAGCATGAGGGTCCGGTTAGTGTAGGGGTTGAGCTTAAGGTGTCTGCCTAGGGTTAGGGTTAGGTGTATGGTTTGATTTAGGCTTCAGGTTAGGTTAGGTTTGAACTTAGTTTGAGGGAGTAAGTTTAGGGCTACTGTTAGTTTTCGGGTAACTGTTATGGTTGGAGTTAGCGTCAGGGCCAGGTTACGGTTGGGGTTGAGCTTAAGGTGTCCGCCTAGGGTTAGGGTTAGGTCTATGGTTTGAGTTAGGCTTCAGGTTAGGTTAGGTTTGAACTTAGTTTGAGGGAGTAAGTTTAGGGTTACTGTTAGTTTTCGGTTCAGTGTTACGGTTGGAGTTAGCGTGAGGGTCAGGTTAGGGTTGGGGTTGAGCTTAAGGTGTCCGCCTAGGGTTAGGGTTAGGTGTATGGTTTGATTTAGGCTTCAGGTTAGGTTAGGTTTGAACTTAGTTTGAGGGAGTAAGTTTAGGGCTACTGTTAGTTTTCGGTTCAGTGTTACGGTTGGAGTTAGCGTGAGGGTCAGGTTAGGGTTGGGGTTGAGCTTCAGGTGTCCGCCTAGGGTTAGGGTTAGGTGTATCGTTGGATTTAGGCATCAGGTTAGGTTAGGTTTGAAGATAGTTTGAGGGAGTAAGTTTAGGGCTACTGTTAGTTTCAGTTAACTGTTACAGTTGGAGTAAGCGTCAGCGTCAGGTTATATTGGGGGTTAAGCATTAGGTGTCCGCCTAGGGTTAGGGTTAGGTCTATGATTTTATTTAGGCTTCAGGTTAGGTTAGGTTTGAACTTAGTTTGAGGGAGTCAGTTTAGGACTACTGTTAGTTTTGATTAACTGTTACGGTTGGAGTAAGCATCAGGGTCAGGTTAGGTTTGGGGTTGAGCTTAAGGTGTCCGCCTAGGGTTAGGGTTAGGTGTATGGTTTGAGTTAGGCTTCAGGTTAGGTTAGGTTTGAACTTAGTTTGAGGGAGTAAGTTTAGGGCTACTGTTTGTTTTCGGTTCAGTGTTACGGTTGAAGTTAGCGTGAGGGTCAGGTCAGGGTTGGGGTTGAGCTTAACGTGTCCGCCTAGGGTTAGGGTTAGGTGTAGGGTTTGATTTAGGCTTCAGGTTAGGTTAGGTTTGAACTTAGTTTGAGGGAGTAAGTTTAGGGCTACTGTTAGTTTTCGTTTAACTGTTACGGTTGGAGTAAGCGTCAGGGTCAGGTTAGGGTGGAGGTTAAGCGTAAGGTGTCCGCCTAGGGTTAGGGTTAGGTCGATGGTTTCATTTAGGCTTCAGGTTAGGTTAGGATTGAACTCATTTGAGTGAGTAAGTTTAGGGGTACTGTTAGTTTTCGGTTCAGTGTTACGGTTGGAGATAGCATCAGTGTCAGGTTAGGGTTGGGGTTGAGCTTCAAGTGTCTGCTTAGGGTTTGGGTTAGGTCTATGGTTTGAGTTAGGCTTCAGGTTAGGTTAGGTTTGAAATTAGTTTGAGGGAGTAAGTTTAGGGCTAATGTTAGTTTTCGGTTCAGTGTTACGGTTGGAGTTAGCGTGAGGGTCAGGTTAGGGTAGGGGTTGAGCTTAAGGTGTCTGCCTAGGGTTAGGGTTAGGTGTATGGTTTGATTTAGGCTTCAGGTTAGGTTAGGTTTCAACTTAGTTTGAGGTAGTAAGTTTAGGGCTTCTGTTAGTTTTCGGGTAACTGTTATGGGTGGAGTTAGCGTCAGGGCCAGGTTATGGTTGGGGTTGAGCTTAAGGTGTCCGGCAAGGTTTAGGGTTAGGTGTATGGTTTGATTTAGGCTTCAGGTTAGGTTAGGTTTGAACTTAGTTTGAGGGAGTAAGTTTAGGGCTACTGTTTGCTTTCGGTTCAGTGTTACGGTTGGAGATAGCGTCAGGGTCAGGTTAGGGTTGGGGTTGAGCTTCAGGTGTCCCCCTAGGTTTAGGGTTAGGTCTATGGTTTGAGTTAGGCTTCAGGTTAGGTTAGGTTTCAACTTAGTTTGAGGGAGTAAGTTTAGGGCTACTGTTAGTTTTCGGGTAACTGTTATGGTTGGAGTTAGCGTCAGGGCCAGGTTAGGGTTGGGGTTGAGCTTAAGGTGTCCGCCAAGGTTAGGTTTAGGTCGATCTTTTGAGTTAGGCTTCAGGTTAGGTTAGCTTTGAACTTAGTTTGAGGGAGTAAGTTTAGGGCTACTGTTAGTTTTCGGTTCAGTGTTACAGTTGGATATAGCGTCAGTGTCAGGGTAGGGTTGGGGTTGAGCTTCAGGTGTCCGGCTAGGGTTAGGGTTAGGTCTATGGTTTGAGTTAGGCTTCAGGTTTGGTTAGGTTTGAACTGAGTTTGAGGGAGTAAGTTTAGGGCTACTGTTAGTTTTCGGTTCAGTGTTACGGTTGGAGTTAGCGTGAGGGTCAGGTTTGGGTTGGGGTTGAGCTTAAGGTGTCCGCCTAGGGTTAGGGTTAGGTCTATGGTTTGAGTTAGGCTTCAGGTTAGGTTAGGTTTGAACTTAGTTTGAGGGAGTAAATTTAGGGCGACTGTTAGTTTTCGGTTCAGTATTACGGTTGGAGATAGCGTCAGGGTCAGGTTAGGGTGGGGGTTAAGCATAAGATGTCCGCCTAGGGTTAGGGTTAGGTCTATTGTTTGAGTTAGGCTTCAGGTTAGGTTATTTTTGAACTTAGTTTGAGGGAGTATGTTTAGTCCTACTGTTAGATTTCTGTACCATGTTACGGTTGGAGATAGCGTCAGGGTCAGGTTAGGGTTGGGGTTGAGCTTCAGGTGTCCGCCTAGGGTTAGGGTTTGGTCTATGGTTTGAGTTAGGCTTCAGGTTAGGTTAGGTTTGAACTTAGTTTGAGGGAGTAAGTTTAGGGCTACTGTTAGTTTTCGGTTCAGTGTTACGGTTGGAGTTAGCGTGAGGGTCAGGATAGGGTTGGAGTTGAGCTTAAGGTGTCCACCTAGGGTTAGGGTTAGGTCTGTGGTTTGAGTTAGGCTTCAGGTTAGGTTAGGTTTGAACTTAGTTTGAGGGAGTAAGTTTAGGGCTATTGTTAGTTTTCGGTTCAGTGTTACGGTTGGAGATAGCGTCAGGGTCAGGTTATGGTTGGGGTTGAGCTTCACGTGTCCGACTAGGGTTAGGGTTAGGTCTATGGTTTGAGTTAGGCTTCAGGTTAGGTTAGGTTTGAACTTAGTTTGAGGGAGTAAGTTTAAGGCTACTGTTAGTTTTCGGTTCAGGGTTTCGGTTTTAGTTAGCCTGAGGGTCAGGTTAGTGTAGGGGTTGAGCTTAAGGTGTCCGCCTAGGGTTAGGGTTAGGTGTATGATTTGATTTAGGCTTCAGGTTAGGTTAGGTTTGAACTTAGTTTGAGGGAGTACGTTTAGGGCTACTGTTAGTTTTCGGGTAACTGTTATGGTTGGAGGTAGCGTCAGGGCCAGGTTCAGGTTGGGGTTGACATTACGGTGTCCGCCTAGGGTTAGGGTTAGGTCTATGGTTTGAGTTAGGCTTCAGGTTAGGTTAGATTTGAACTTAGTTTGAGGGAGTAAGTTTATGGCTACTGTTAGTTTTCGGTTCAGTGTTATGGTTGGAGATAGCGTCAGGTTCAGGTTAGGGTTGGGGTTGAGCTTCAAGTGTCCGCCTAGGGTTAGGGTTAGGTCTATGGTTTGAGTTAGGCTTCAGGTTAGGTTAGGTTTGAACTTAGTTTGAGGGAGTAAGTTTAGGGCTACTGTTAGTTTTCGGTTCAGTGTTACGGTTGGAGTTAGCGTGAGGGTCAGGATAGGGTTGGGGTTGAGCTTAAGGTGTCCGCCTAGGGTTAGGGTTAGGTCTGGGGTTTGAGTTAGGCTTCAGGTTAGGTTAGGTTTGAACTTAGTTTTAGGGAGTAAGTTTAGGGGTACTGTTAGTTTTCGGTTCAGTGTTACGGTTGGAGATAGCGTCAGGGTCAGGTTAGGTTTGGGGTTGAGCTTAAGGTGTCCGCCTAGGGTTAAGGTTAGGTCTAAGGTTTGAGTAAGGATTCAGGTTAGTTTACGTTTGAACTTAGTTTCTGTGAGTAAGTTTAGGGTTACTGTTAGTTTTTGGTTCAGTGTTACGGTTGGAGATAGCATCAGGGTCAGGTTAGGGTTGGGGTTGAGCTTCAAGTGTCTGCCTAGGGTTTGGGTTAGGTCTATGGTTTGAGTTAGGCTTCAGGTTAGGTTAGGTTTGAACTTAGTTTGAGGGAGTTAGTTTAGGGCTACTGTTAGTTTTCGTTTCAGTGTTACGGTTGGAGTTAGCGTGAGGGTCAGGATAGGGTTGGGGTTGAGCTTAAGGTTTCCGCCTAGGGTTAGGGTTAGGTCTGTGGTTTGAGTTAGGCTTCAGGTTAGGTTAGGTTTGAACTTAGTTTTAGGGAGTAAGTTTAGGGCTACTGTTAGTTTTCGGTTCAGTGTTACGGTTGGAGATAGCGTCTGGGTCAGGTTAGGGTTGGGGTTGAGCTTAAGGTGTCCGCCTAGGGTTAAGGTTAGGTCTATGGTTTGAGTAAGGATTCAGGTTAGTTTACGTTTGAACTTAGTTTCTGTGAGTAAGTTTAGGGTTACTGTTAGTTTTTGGTTCAGTGTTACGGTTGGAGATAGCATCAGGGTCAGGTTAGGGTTGGGGTTGAGCTTCAAGTGTCTGCCTAGGGTTTGGGTTAGGTCTATGGTTTGAGTTAGGCTTCAGGTTAGGTTAGGTTTGAACTTAGTTTGAGGGAGTAAGTTTAGGGCTACTGTTAGTTTTCGGTTCAGTGTTTCGGTTGGAGTTAGCGTGAGGGTCAGGTTAGGGTAGGGGTTGAGCTTAAGGCGTCCGCCTAGGGTTAGGGTTAGGTGTATGGTTTGATTTAGGCTTCAGCTTAGGTTAGGTTTGAACTTAGTTTGAGGGAGTAAGTTTAGGGCTACTGTTAGTTTTCGGGTAACTGTTATGGTTGGAGTTAGCGTCAGGGCCAGGTTAGGGTTGGGGCTGAGCTTAAGGTGTCCTCCAAGGGTTAGGGTTAAGTCTATCTTTTGAGTTAGGCTTCAGGTTAGGTTAGGTTTGAACTTAGTTTGAGGGAGTAAGTTTAGGGCTACTGTTAGTTTTCGGTTCAGTGTTACGGTTGGAGATAGCGTCAGGGTCAGGTTAGGGTTGGGGTTGAGCTTCAGGAGTCTGCCTAGGGTTAGGGTTAGGTCTATGGTTTGAGTTAGGCTTCAGGTTAGGTTAGGTTTGAACTTAGTTTGAGGGAGTAAGTTTAGGGCTACTGTTAGTTTTCGGTTCAGTGTTTTGGTTGGAGTTAGCGTGAGGGTCAGGTTAGGGTAGGGGTTGAGCTTAAGGTGTCCACCTAGGGTTAGGGTTAGGTCTATGGTTTGAGTTAGGCTTTAGGTTAGGTTAGGTTTGAACTTAGTTTGAGGGAGTAAGTTTAGGGCTACTGTTAGTTTTCGGTTCAGTGTTACGGTTGGAGTTAGCGTGAGGGTCAGGTTCAGGTTGCGGTTGACCTTAAGTTGTCCGCCTAGGGTTATCGTTAGGTCTATGGTTTGAGTTAGGCTTCAGGTTAGGTTAGGTTTGAAGTTAGTTTGAGGGAGTAAGTTTAGGGCTACTGTTAGTTTTCGGTTCAGTGTTACGGTTGGAGATAGCGTCAGGGTCAGGTTAGGGTTGGGGATGAGCTTCAAGTGTCCGCCTAGGGTTAGGGTTAGGTCTATGGTTTGAGTTAGGCTTCAGGTTAGGTTAGGTTTGAACTTAGTTTGAGGGAGTAAGTTTAGGGTTACTGTTAGTTTTCGGTTCAGTGTTACGGTTGGAGTTAGCGTGAGGGTCAGGTTAGGGTTGGGGTTGAGATTAAGGTGTCCGCCTAGGGTTAGGGTTAGGTGTAGGGTTTGATTTAGGCTTCAGGTTAGGTTAGGTTTGAACTTAGTTTGAGGGAGTAAGTTTAGGGCTACTGTTTGTTTTCGGTTCAGTGTTATGGTTGGAGATAGCGTCAGGGTCAGGTTAGGGTTGTGGTTGAGATTCAGGTGTCCGCCTAGGGTTAGGGTTAGGTCTATGGTTTGAGTTAGGCTTCAGGTTAGGTTAGGTTTGAACTTAGTTTGAGGGAGTAAGTTTAGGGCTACTGTTAGTTTTCGGTTCAGTGTTTCGGTTGGAGTTAGCGTGAGGGTCAGGTTAGGGTAGGGGTTGAGCTTAAGGTGTCCTCCTAGGGTTAGGGTTAGGTGTATGGTTTGATGTAGGCTTCAGGTTAGGTTAGGTTTGAACTTAGTTTGAGGGAGTAAGTTTAGGGCTACTGTTAGTTTTCGGGTAACTGTTATGGTTGGAGTTAGAGTCAGGGCCAGGTTAGGGTTGGGGTTGAGCTTAAGGTGTCCGCCAAGAGTTAGGGTTATGTCTATCTTTTGAGTTAGGCTTCAGGTTAGGTTAGGTTTGAACTTAGTTTGAGGGAGTAAGTTTAGGGCTACTGTTAGTTTTCGGTTCAGTGTTACGGTTGGAGTTAGCGTGAGGGTCAGGGTAGGGTTGGGCTTGAGCTTCAGGTGTCCGCCTCGGGTTAGGATTAGGTCTATGGTTTGTGTTAGGCTTCAGGTTATGTTAGGTTTGAACTTAGTTTGAGGGAGTAAGTTTAGGGCTACTGTTAGTTTTCGGTTCAGTGTTACGGTTGGAGTTAGCGTGAGGGTCAGGTTAGGGTTGGGGTTGAGCTTAAGGTGTCCGCCTAGGGTTAGGGTTAGGTATATGGTTTCATTTAGGCTTCAGGTTAGGTTAGGTTTGAACTTAGTTTGAGGGAGTAAGTTTAGGGCGAATGTTAGTATTCGGGTAACTGTTACAGTTGGAGTAAGCGTCAGGGTCAGGTTATGGTGGGGGTTAAGCAATAGGTGTCCGCCTAGGGTTAGGGTTAGGTCTATGATTTGATTTAGGCTTCAGGTTAGGTTAGGTTTCAACTTAGTTTGAGGGAGTCAGTTTAGGGCTACTGTTAGTTTTCGATTAACTGTTACGGTTGGAGTAAGCATCAGGGTCAGGTTAGGTTTGGGATTGAGCTTAAGGTGTCCGCCTAGGGTTAGGGTTAGGTGTATGGTTTGATTTAGGCTTCAGGTTAGGTTAGGTTTGAACTTAGTTTGCGGGAGTAAGTTTAGGGCTATTGTTTGTTTTCGGTTCAGTGTTACGTTTGGAGATAGCGTCAAGGTCAGGTTAGGGTTAGGGTTGAGCTTCAGGTGTCCGCCTAGGGTTAGGGTTAGGTCTATGGTTTGAGTTAGGCTTCAGGTTAGGTTAGGTTTGAACTTAGTTTGAGGGTGTAAGTTTAGGGCTACTGTTAGTTTTCGGTTCAGTGTTACGGTTGGATTTAGCGTGAGGGTCAGGTTAGGGTTGGGGTTGAGCTTCAGGTGTCCGACTAGGGTTAGAGTTAAGTGTATGGTTTGATTTAGGCTTCAGGTTAGGTTAGGTTTGAACTTAGTTTGAGGGAGTAAGTTTAGGGCTATTGTTAGTTTTCGGTTCAGTGTTACGGTTGGAGATAGCGTCAGGGTCAGGTTATGGTTGGGGTTGAGCTTCAGATGTCCGACTAGGGTTAGGGTTAGGTCTATGGTTTGAGTTAGGCTTCAGGTTAGGTTAGGTTTGAACTTAGTTTGAGGGAGTAAGTTTAGGGCTACTGTTAGTTTTCGGTTCAGTGTTATGGTTGGAGATAGCGTCAGGTTCAGGTTAGGGTTGGGGTTGAGCTTCAAGTGTCCGCCTAGGGTTAGGGTTAGGTCTATGGTTTGAGTTAGGCTTCAGGTTAGGTTAGGTTTGAACTTAGTTTGAGGGAGTAAGTTTAGGGCTACTGTTAGTTTTCGTTTCAGTGTTACGGTTGGAGTTAGCGTGAGGGTCAGGATAGGGTTGGGGTTGAGCTTAAGGTGTCCGCCTAGGGTTAGGGTTAGGTCTGTGGTTTGAGTTAGGCTTCAGGTTAGGTTAGGTTTGAACTTAGTTTGAGGGAGTAAGTTTAGGGCTACTGTTAGTTTTCGGTTCAGTGTTACGGTTGGAGATAGCGTCAGGGTCAGGTTAGGGTTGGGGTTGAGCTTAAGGTGTCCGCCTAGGGTTAAGGTTAGGTCTATGGTTTGAGTAAGGATTCAGGTTAGGTTACGTTTGAACTTAGTTTCTGTGAGTAAGTTTAGGGTTACTGTTAGTTTTTGGTTCAGTGTTACGGTTGGAGATAGCATCAGGGTCAGGTTAGGGATGGGGTTGAGCTTCAAGTGTCTGCCTAGGGTTTGGGTTAGGTCTATGGTTTGAGTTAGGCTTCAGGTTAGGTTAGGTTTGAACTTAGTTTGAGGGAGTAAGTTTAGGGCTACTGTTAGTTTTCGGTTCAGTGTTACAGTTGGAGTTAGCGTGAGGGTCAGGTTAGGGCAGGGGTTGAGCTTAAGGTGTCTGCCTAGGGTTAGGGTTAGGTGTATGGTTTGATTTAGGCTTCAGGTTAGGTTAGGTTTGAACTTAGTTTGAGGGAGTAAGTTTAGGGCTAATGTAAGTTTTCGGGTAACTGTTATGGTTGGAGTTAGCGTCAGGGCCAAGTTACGGTTGCGGTTGAGCTTAAGTTGTCCGCCAAGGGTTAGGGTTAGGTCTATGGTTTGAGTGAGGCTTCAGGTTAGGTTATGTTTGAACTTAGTTTGAGGGAGTAAGTTTAGGGCTACTGTTAGTTTTCGGTTCAGTGTTTCGGTTGGAGTTAGCATGAGGGTCAGGTTAGGGTAGGGGTTGAGCTTAAGGTGTCCGCCTAGGGTTAGGGTTAGGTGTATGGTTTGATTTAGGTTTCAGGTTAGGTTAGGTTTGAACTTAGTTTGAGGGAGTAAGTTTAGGGCTACTGTCAGTTTTCGGGTAACTGTTATGGTTGGAGTTAGCGTCAGGGCCAGGTTAGGGCTGGGGTTGAGCTTAATGTGTCCGCCAAGGGTTAGGGTTAGGTCTATGGTTTGAGTGAGGCTTCTGGTTAGGTTAGGTTTGAACTTAATTTGAGGAGGAAGTTTAGGGCTACTGTTAGTTTTCGGTTAACTGTTACGGTTGGAGTAATCGTCAGGGTCAGGTCAGGTTTGGGGTTGAGCTTAAGGTGTCCGCCTAGGGTTAGGGTTAGGTCTATGGTTTGAGATAGGCTTCAGGTTAGTTTAGGTTTGAACTTAGTTTGAGGGAGTAAGTTTAGGGCTATTGTTAGTTTTCGGTTCAGTGTTACGGTTGGAGATAGCGTCAGGGTCAGGTTATGGTTGGGGTTGAGCTTCAGGTGTCCGACTAGGGTTAGGGTTAGGTCTATGGTTTGAGTTAGGCTTCAGGTTAGGTTAGGTTTGAACTTAGTTTGAGGGAGTAAGTTTAAGGCTACTGTTAGTTTTCGGTTCAGGGTTTCGGTTTTAGTTAGCCTGAGGGTCAGGTTAGTGTAGGGGTTGAGCTTAAGGTGTCCGACTAGGGTTAGGGTTAGGTGTATGATTTGATTTAGGCTTCAGGTTAGGTTAGGTTTGAACTTAGTTTGAGGGAGTACGTTTAGGGCTACTGTTAGTTTTCGTGTAACTGTTATGGTTGGAGGTAGCGTCAGGGCCAGGTTCAGGTTGGGGTTGACCTTAAGGTGTCCGCCTAGGGTTAGGGTTAGGTCTATGGTTTGAGTTAGTCTTCAGGTTAGGTTAGGTTTGAACTTAGTTTGAGGGAGTAAGTTTAGGGCTACTGTTAGTTTTCGGTTCAGTGTTATGGTTGGAGATAGCGTCAGGTTCAGGTTAGGGTTGGGGTTGAGCTTCAAGTGTCCGCCTAGGGTTAGGGTTAGGTCTATGGTTTGAGTTAGGCTTCAGGTTAGGTTAGGTTTGAACTTAGTTTTAGGGAGTAAGTTTAGGGCTACTGTTAGTTTTCGTTTCAGTGTTACGATTGGAGTTAGCGTGAGGGTCAGGATAGGGTTGGGGTTGAGCTTAAGGTGTCCGCCTAGGGTTAGGGTTAGGTCTGTGGTTTGAGTTAGGCTTCAGGTTAGGTTAGGTTTGAACTTAGTTTTAGGGAGTAAGTTTAGGGCTACTGTTAGTTTTCAGTTCAGTGTTACGGTTGGAGATAGCGTCAGGGTCAGGTTAGGGTTGGGGTTGAGCTTAAGGTGTCCGCCTAGGGTTAAGGTTAGGTCTATGGTCTGAGTAAGGATTCAGGTTAGTTTACGTTTGAACTTAGTTTCTGTGAGTAAGTTTAGGGCTACTGTTATTTTTCGGTTCAGTGTTACGGTTGGAGTTAGCGTGAGGGTCAGGTTAGGGCAGGGGTTGAGCTTAAGGTGTCTGCCTAGGGTTAGGGTTAGGTGTATGGTTTGATTTAGGCTTCAGGTTAGGTTAGGTTTGAACTTAGTTTGAGGGAGTAAGTTTAGGGCTAATGTAAGTTTTCGGGTAACTGTTATGGTTGGAGTTAGCGTCAGGGCCAAGTTACGGTAGCGGTTGAGATTAAGTTGTCCGCCGAGGGTTAGGGTTAGGTCTATGGTTTGAGTGAGGCTTCAGGTTAGGTTATGTTTGAACTTAGTTTGAGGGAGTAAGTTTAGGGCTACTGTTAGTTTTCGGTTCAGTGTTTCGGTTGGAGTTAGCATGAGGGTCAGGTTAGGGTAGGGGTTGAGCTTAAGGTGTCCGCCTAGGGTTAGGGTTAGGTGTATGGTTTGATTTAGGTTTCAGGTTAGGTTAGGTTTGAACTTTGTTTGAGGGAGTAAGTTTAGGGCTACTGTTAGTTTTCGGGTAACTGTTATGGTTGGAGTTAGCGTCAGGGCCAGGTTAGGGTTGGGGTTGAGCTTAAGGTGTCCGCCAAGGGTTAGGGTTAGGTCTATGGTTTGAGTGAGGCTTCTGGTTAGGTTAGGTTTGAACTTAATTTGAGGAGTAAGTTTAGGGCTACTGTTAGTTTTCGGTTAACTGTTACGGTTGGAGTAATCGTCAGGGTCAGGTCAGGTTTGGGGTTGAGCTTAAGGTGTCCGCCTAGGGTTTGGGTTAGGTCTATGGTTTGAGTTAGGCTTCAGGTTAGGTTAGGTTTGAACTTAGTTTGAGGGAGTAAGTTTAGGGCTACTGTTAGTTTTCGGATCAGTGTTTCGGTTGGAGATAGCGTCAGTGTCAGGTTATGGTTGGGGATGAGCTTCAAGTGTCCGCCTAGGGTTAGGGTTAGGTCTATGGTTTGAGTTAGGCTTCAGGTTAGGTTAGGTTTGAACTTAGTTTGAGGGAGTAAGTATAGGGTTACTGTTAGTTTTCGGTTCAGTGTTACGGTTGGAGTTAGCGTGAGGGTCAGGTTAGGGTTGGGGTTGAGATTAAGGTGTCCGCCTAGGGTTAGGGTTAGGTGTAGGGTTTGATTTAGACTTCAGGTTAGGTTAGGTTTGAACTTAGTTTGAGGGAGTAAGTTTAGGGCTACTGTTTGTTTTCGGTTCAGTGTTATGGTTGGAGATAGCGTCAGGGTCAGGTTAGGGTTGTGGTTGAGCTTCAGGTGTCCGCCTAGGGTTAGGGTTAGGTCCATGGTTTGAGTTAGGCTTCAGGTTAGGTTAGGTTTGAACTTAGTTTGAGGGAGTAAGTTTAGGGCTACTGTTAGTTTTCGGTTCAGTGTTTCGGTTGGAGTTAGCGTGAGGGTCAGGTTAGGGTAGGGGTTGAGCTTAAGGTGTCCTCCTAGGGTTAGGGTTAGGTGTATGGTTTGATTTAGGCTTCAGGTTAGGTTAGGTTTGAACTTAGTTTGAGGGAGTAAGTTTAGGGCTACTGTTAGTTTTCGGGTAACTGTTATGGTTGGAGTTAGAGTCAGGGCCAGGTTAGGGTTGGGGTTGAGCTTAAGGTGTCCGCCAAGGGTTAGGGTTATGTCTATCTTTTGAGTTAGGCTTCAGGTTAGGTTAGGTTTGAACTTAGTTTGAGGGAGTAAGTTTAGGGCTACTGTTAGTTTTCGGTTCAGTGTTACGGTTGGAGTTAGCGTGAGGGTCAGGTTAGGGTTGGGGTTGAGCTTAAGGTGTCCGCCTAGGGTTAGGGTTAGGTATATGGTTTGATTTAGGCTTCAGGTTAGGTTAGGTTTGAACTTAGTTTGAGGGAGTAAGTTTAGGGCTATTGTTTGTTTTCGGTTCAGTGTTACGGTTGGAGATAGCGTCAAGGTCAGGTTAGGGTTAGGGTTGAGCTTCAGGTGTCCGCCTAGGGTTAGGGTTAGGTCTATGGTTTGAGTTAGGCTTCAGGTTAGGTTAGGTTTGAACTTAGTTTGCGGGTGTAAGTTAGGGCTACTGTTAGTTTTCGGTTCAGTGTTACGGTTGGATTTATCGTGAGGGTCAGGTTAGGGTTGGGGTTGAGCTTCAAGTGTCCGCCTAGGGTTAGGGTTAGGTGTATGGTTTGATTTAGGCTTCAGGTTAGGTAAGGTTTGAACTTAGTTTGAGGGAGTAAGTTTAGGGCTACTGTTTGTTTTCGGGTAACTGTTACGGTTGGAGTTAGCGTCAGGTCCAGGTTAGGTTTGGGGTTGAGCTAATGGTGTCCGCCTAGGGTTAGGGTTAGGTCTATTGTTTGAGTTAGGCTTCAGGTTAGGTTAGGTTTGAACTTAGTTTGAGGGAGTAAGTTTAGGGCTACTGTTAGTTTTCGGTTCCGTGTTACGGTTGGAGATAGCGTCAGGGTCAGGTTAGGGTTGGGGTTGAGCTTCAGGTGTCCGCCTAGGGTTAGGGTTTGGTCTATGGTTTGAGTTAGGCTTCAGGTTAGGTTAGGTTTGAACTTAGTTTGAGGGAGTAAGTTTAGGGCTACTGTTAGTTTTCGTTTCAGTGTTACGGTTGGAGTTAGCGTGAGGGTCAGGATAGGGTTGGGGTTGAGCTTAAGGTGTCCGCCTAGGGTTAGGGTTAGGTCTGTGGTTTGAGTTAGGCTTCAGGTTAGGTTAGGTTTGAACTTAGTTTGAGGGAGTAAGTTTAGGGCTATTGTTAGTTTTCGGTTAACTGTTACGGTTGGAGATAGCGTCAGGGTCAGGTTAGGCTTGGGGTTGAGCTTCAGGTGTCCGACTAGGGTTAGGGTTAGGTCTATGGTTTGAGTTAGGCTTCAGGTTAGGTTAGGTTTGAACTTAGTTTGAGGGAGTAAGTTTAAGGCTACTGTTAGTTTCGGTTCAGTGTTTCGGTTTTAGTTAGCCTGAGGGTCAGGTTAGTGTAGGGGTTGAGCTTAAGATGTCCGCCTAGGGTTAGGGTTAGGTGTATGATTTGATTGAGGCTTCAGGTTAGGTTAGGTTTGAACTTAGTTTGAGGGAGTAAGTTTAGGGCTACTGTTAGTTTTCGGGTAACTGTTATGGTTGGAGTTAGCGCCAGGGCCAAGTTACGGTTGCGGTTGAGCTTAAGTTGTCCGCCAAGGGTTAGGGTTAAGTCTATGGTTTGAGTGAGGCTTCAGGTTAGGTTAGGTTTGAACTTAGTTTGAGGGAGTAAGTTTAGGGCTACTGTTAGTTTTCGGTTCAGTGTTACGGTTGGATATAGCGTCAGGTTCAGGTTAGGGTTGGGGTTGAGCTTCAAGTGTCCGCCTAGGGTTAGGGTTAGGTCTATGGTTTGAGTTAGGCTTCAGGTTAGGTTAGGTTTGAACTTAGTTTGAGGGAGTAAGTTTAGGGCTACTGTTAGTTTTCGTTTCAGTGTTACGGTTGGAGTTAGCGTGAGGGTCAGGATAAGGTTGGGGTTGAGCTTAAGGTGTCCGCCTAGGGTTAGGGTTATGTCTGTGGTTTGAGTTAGGCTTCAGGTTAGGTTAGTTTTGAACTTAGTTTGAGGGAGTAAGTTTAGGGCTACTGTTAGTTTTCGGTTCAGTGTTACGGTTGGAGATAGCGTCAGGGTCAGGTTAGGGTTTGGGTTGAGCTTAAGGTGTCTGCCTAGGGTTAAGGTTAGGTCTATGGTTTGAGTAAGGATTCAGGTTAGTTTACGTTTGAACTTAGTTTCTGTGAGTAAGTTTAGGTTTACTGTTAGTTTTTGGTTCAGTGTTACGGTTGGAGATAGCATCAGGGTCAGGTTAGGGTTGGGGTTGAGCTTCAAGTGTCTGCCTAGGGTTTGGGTTAGGTCTATGGTTTGAGTTAGGCTTCAGGTTAGGTTAGGTTTGAACTTAGTTTGAGGGAGTAAGTTTAGTGCTACTGTTAGTTTTCGGTTCAGTGTTACGGTTGGAGTTAGCGTGAGGGTCAGGTTAGGGCAGGGGTTGAGCTTAAGGTGTCTGCCTAGGGTTAGGGTTAGGTGTATGGTTTGATTTAGGCTTCAGGTTAGGTTAGGTTTGAACTTAGTTTGAGGGAGTAAGTTTAGGGCTACTGTTAGTTTTCGGGTATCTGTTATGGTTGGAGTTAGTGTCAGGGCCAAGTTACGGTTGCGGTTGAGCTTAAGTTGTCCGCCAAGGGTTAGGGTTAGGTCTATGGTTTGAGTGAGGCTTCAGGTTAGGTTATGTTTGAACTTAGTTTGAGGGAGTAAGTTTAGGGCTACTGTTAGTTTTCGGTTCAGTGTTTCGGTTGGAGTTAGCATGAGGGTCAGGTTAGGGTAGGGGTTGAGCTTAAGGTGTCCGCCTAGGGTTAGGGTTAGGTGTATGGTTTGATTTAGGTTTCAGGTTAGGTTAGGTTTGAACTTAGTTTGAGGGAGTAAGTTTAATGCTACTGTTTGTTATCGGTTCAGTGTTATGGTTGAAGTTAGCGTGAGGGTCAGGTCAGGGTTAGGGTTGAGCTTAAGGTGTCCGCCTAGGGTTAGGGTTAGGTGTATGGTTTGATTTAGGCTTCAGGTTAGGTTAGGTTTGAACTTAGTTTTAGTGAGTAAGTTTAGGGCTACTGTTTGTTTTCGGGTAACTGTTACGGTTGGAGTTAGCGTCAGGCCCAGGTTAGGGTTGGGGTTGAGCTAATGGTGTCCGCCTAGGGTTAGGGTTAGGTGTTTGGTTTGATTTAGGCTTCAGGATAGGTTAGGTTTGAACTTAGTTTGAGGGAGTAAGTTTAGGGCTACTGTTAGTTTTCGGGTAACTGTTATGGTTGGAGTTAGCGTCAGGGCCAGGTTCAGGTTGGGGTTGACCTTAAGGTGTCCGCCTAGGGTTAGGGTTAGGTCTATGGTTTGAGTTAGGCTTCAGGTTATGTTAGGTTTGAACTTAGTTTGAGGGAGTAAGTTTAGGGCTACTGTTAGTTTTCGGTTCAGTGTTATGGTTGTAGATAGCGTCAGGGTCAGGTTAGGGTTGGGATTTAGCTTCAAGTGTCCGCCTAGGGTTAGGGTTAGGTCTATGGTTTGATTTAGGCTTCAGGTTAGGTTAGGTTTCAACTTAGTTTGAGGGAGTCAGTTTAGGGCTACTGTTAGTTTTCGATTAACTGTTACGGTTGGAGTAATCATCAGGGTCAGGTTAGGTTTGGGGTTGAGCTTAAGGTGTCCGCCTAGGGTTAGGGTTAGGTGTATGGTTTGATTTAGGCTTCAGGTTAGGTTAGGTTTGAACTTAGTTTGAGGGAGTAAGTTTAGGGCTATTGTTTGTTTTCGGTTCAGTGTTACGGTTGGAGATAGCGTCAAGGTCAGGTTAGGGTTAGGTTTGAGCTTCAGGTGTCCGCCTAGGGTAAGGGTTAGGTCTATGGTTTGAGTAAGGCTTCAGTTTAGTTTACGTTTGAACTTAGTTTCTGTGAGTAAGTTTAGGACTACTGTTAGTTTTCGGTTCAGTGTTACGGTTGGAGTTAGCATGAGGGTCAGGTTAGGGTTGGGGTAGAGCTTAAGGTGTCCGCCTAGGGTTAGGGTTAGGTGTATGGTTTGATTTAGGCTTCAGGTTAGGTTAGGTTTGAACTTAGTTTGTGGGAGTAAGTTTAGGGCGAGTGTTAGTTTTCAGGTAACTCTTATGTTTGGAGATTGCGTCAGGGCCAGGTTAGGGTTGGGGTTGAGCTTAAGGTGTCCGCCTAGGGTTAGGATTAGGTGTATGGTTTGATTTAGGCTTCAGGTTAGGTTAGGTTTGATCTTAGTTTGAGGGAGTAAGTTTAGGGCTACTGTTAGTTTTCGGTTCAGTGTTACGTTAGGAGATAGCTTCAGGGTCAGGTTAGGGTTGGGGTTGAGCTTCAGGTGTCCGGCTAGGGTATGGTTAGGTCTATGGTTTGAGTTAGAGTTCACGTTAGGTTAGGTTTGAACTTAGTTTGAGGGAGTAAGTTTAGGGATACTGTTAGTTTTCGGGTAACTGTTATGGTTGGAGTGAGCGTCAGGGCCAGTTTAGGTTTGGGGTTGAGCTTAAGGTGTCCGCCTAGGGTTAGGGTTAAGTCTATGCTTTGAGTTAGGCTTCAGGTTAGGTTAGGTTTGAAGTTAGTTTGAGGGAGTAAGTTCAGGGCTACTGTGAGTTTTCGGTTCAGTGTTATGGTTGGAGTTAGCGTCTGGGTCAGGTTATGGTAGGGGTTAAGCATTAGGTGTCCGCCTAGGGTCAGTGTTAGGTCTATGATTAGATTTAGGCTTCAGGTTAGGTTAGGTTTGAACTTAGTTTGAGGGAGTCAGTTAAGGGCTACTGTTAGTTTTCGGTTAACTGTTACGGTTGGTGTAAGCGTCAGGGTCAGGTTAGGTTTGGGGTTGAGCTTAAGGTGTCCTCCTAGCGTTAGGGTTAGGTGTATGGTTTGATTTAGGCTTCAGGTTATTTTAGGTTTGAACTTAGTTTGAGGGAGTAAGTTTAGGGCTACTGTTAGTTTTCGTTTAACTGTTACGGTTGGAGTAAGCGTCAGGGTCAGGTCAGGGTGGAGGTTAAGCGTAAGGTGTCCGCCTAGGGTTAGGGTTAGGTCGATGGTTTCATTTAGGCTTCAGATTAGGTTAGGATTGAACTCATTTGAGTGAGTAAGTTTAGGGGTACTGTTAGTTTTCGCTTCAGTGTTACGGTTGGAGACAGCATCAGTATCAGGTTAGGGTTGGGGTGAGCTTCAAGTGTCTGCTTAGGGTTTGGGTTAGGTCTATGGTTTGAGTTAGGCTTCAGGTTAGGTTAGGTTTGAAATTAGTTTGAGGGAGTAAGTTTAGGGCTAATGTTAGTTTTCGGTTCAGTGTTACGGTTGGAGTTAGCGTGAGGGTCAGGTTAGGGTAGGGGTTGAGCTTAAGGTGTCTGCCTAGGGTTAGGGTTAGGTGTATGGTTTGATTTAGGCTTCAGGTTAGGTTAGGTTTCAACTTAGTTTGAGGGAGTAAGTTTAGGGCTACTGTTAGTTTTTGGTTAACTGTTACAGTTGGAGTAAGCGTCAGGGTTAGGTTAGGGTGGGGGTTAAGCATAAGGTATCCGCCTAGGGTTAGGGTTAGGTCTATTGTTTGAGTTAGGCTTCAGGTTAGGTTAGGTTTGAACTTAGTTTGAGGGAGTAAGTGTAGGGCTACTGTTAGTTTTCGGTTCAGTGTTACGGTTGGAGATAGCGTCAGGGTCAGGTTAGGGTTGGGGTTGAGCTTCAGGTGTCCGCCTAGGGTTAGGGTTTGGTCTGTGTTTTGAGTTTGGCTTCAGGTTAGGTTAGGTTTGAACTTAGTTTGAGGGAGTAAGTTTAGGGCTATTCTTAGTTTTCGGTTCAGTGTTACGGTTGGAGATAGCGTCAGGGTCAGGTTATGGTTGGGGTTGAGCTTCAGGTGTCCGACTAGGGTTAGGGTTAGGTCTATGGTTTGAGTTAGGCTTCAGGTTAGGTTAGGTTTGAAATTAGTTTGAGGGAGTAAGTTTAAGGCTACTGTTAGTTTTCGGTTCAGGGTTTCGGTTTTAGTTAGCCTGAGGGTCAGGTTAGTGTAGGGGTTGAGCTTAAGATGTCCGCCTAGGGTTAGGGTTAGGTGTATGATTTGATTTAGGCTTCAGGTTAGGTTAGGTTTGAACTTAGTTTGAGGGAGTACGTTTAGGGCTACTGTTAGTTTTCGGTTCAGTGTTATGGTTGGAGATAGCGTCAGGTTCAGGTTAGGGTTGGGGTTGAGCTTCAAGTGTCCGCCTAGGGTTAGGGTTAGGTCTATGGTTTGAGTTAGGCTTCAGGTTAGGTTAGGTTTGAACTTAGTTTGAGGGAGTAAGTTTAGGGCTACTGTTAGTTTTCGGTTCAGTGTTACGGTTGGAGTTAGCGTGAGGGTCAGGATAGGGTTGTGGTTGAGCTTAAGGTGTCCGCCTAGGGTTAGGGTTAGGTCTGTGGTTTGAGTTAGGCTTCAGGTTAGGTTAGGTTTGAACTTAGTTTTAGGGAGTAAGTTTAGGGCTACTGTTAATTTTCGGTTCAGTGTTACGGTTGGAGATAGCGTCAGGGTCAGGTTAGGGTTGGGGTTGAGCTTAAGGTGTCCGCCTAGGGTTAAGGTTAGGTCTATGGTTTGAGTAAGGATTCAGGTTAGTTTACGTTTGAACTTAGTTTCTGTGAGTAAGTTTAGGGTTACTGTTAGTTTTTGGTTCAGTGTTACGGTTGGAGATAGCATCAGTGTCAAGTTAGGGTTGGGGTTGAGCTTCAAGTGTCTGCCTAGGGTTTGGGTTAGGTCTATGGTTTGAGTTAGGCTTCAGGTTAGGTTAGGTTTGAACTTAGTTTGAGGGAGTAAGTTTAGGGCTACTGTTAGTTTTCGGTTCAGTGTTACGGTTGGAGTTAGCGTGAGGGTCAGGTAAGGGCAGGGGTTGAGCTTAAGGTGTCTGCCTAGGGTTAGGGTTAGGTGTATGGTTTGATTTAGGCTTCAGGTTAGGTTAGGTTTGAACGTAGTTTGAGGGAGTAAGTTTAGGGCTACTGTTAGTTTTCGGGTAACTGTTATGGTTGGAGTTAGCGTCAGGGCCAAGTTACGGTTGCGGTTGAGCTTAAGTTGTCCCCCAAGGGTTAGGGTTAGGTCTATGGTTGGAGTGAGGCTTCAGGTTAGGTTATGTTTGAACTTAGTTTGAGGGAGTAAGTTTAGGGCTACTGTTAGGTTTCGGTTCAGTGTTTGGGTTGGAGTTAGCATGAGGGTCAGGTTAGGGTAGGGGTTGAGCTTAAGGTGTCCGCCTAGGGTTAGGGTTAGGTGTATCGTTTGATTTAGGTTTCAGGTTAGGTTAGGTTTGAACTTAGTTTGAGGGAGTATGTTTAGGGCTACTGTTAGTTTTCGGGTAACTGTTATGGTTGGAGTTAGCGTCAAGGCCAGGTTAGGGTTGGGGTTGAGCTTAAGGTGTCCGCCAAGGGTTAGGGTTAGGTCTATGGTTTGAGTGAGGCTTCTGGTTAGGTTAGGTTTGAACTTAATTTGAGGAGTAAGTTTAGGGCTACTGTTAGTTTTCGGTTAACTGTTACGGTTGGAGTAAGCGTCAGGGTCAGTTCAGGTTTGGGGTTGAGCTTAAGGTGTCCGCCTAGGGTTAGGGTTATGTCTATGGTTTGAGTTAGGCTTCAGGTTAGGTTAGGTTTGAACTTAGTTTGAGGGAGTAAGTTTAGGGCTACTGTTTGTTTTCGGTTCAGTGTTACGGTTGGAGTTAGCGTGAGGATCAAGTCAGGGTTGGGGTTGAGCTTAAGGTGTCCGCCTAGGGTTAGGGTTAGGTGTATGGTTTGATTTAGGCTTCAGGTTAGGTTAGGTTTGAACTTAGTTTGAGTGAGTAAGTTTAGGGCTACTGTTTGTTTTCGGGTAACTGTTACGGTTGGAGTTAGCGTCAGGTCCAGGTTAGGTTTGGGGTTGAGCTAATGGTATCCGCCTAGGGTTAGGGTTAGGTGTTTGGTTTGACTTAGGCTTCAGGTTAGGTTAGGTTTAAAGTTAGTTTGAGGGAGTAAGTTTAGGGCTACTGTTAGTTTTTGGTTAACTGTTACAGTTGGAGTAAGCGTCAGGGTCAGGTTAGGGTGGGGGTTAAGCATAAGGTATCAACCTAGGGTTAGGGTTAGGTCTATTGTTTCAGTTAGGCTTCAGGTTAGGTTAGGTTTGAACTTAGTTTGAGGGAGTATGTTTAGGGCTATTGTTAGTTTTCGGTTCAGTGTTACGGTTGGAGATAGCGTCAGGGACAGGTTAGGTTTGGGGTTGAGCTTCAGGTGTCCGCCTAGGGTTAGGGTTAGGTCTGTGGTTTGAGTTAGGCTTCAGGTTAGGTTAGGTTTGAACTTAGTTTGAGGGAGTAAGTTTAGGGCTATTGTTAGTTTTCGGTTCAGTGTTACGGTTGGAGATAGCGTCAGGGTCAGGTTAGGGTTGGGGTTGAGCTTCAGGTGTCCGCCTAGGGTTAGGGTTAGGTCTATGGTTTGAGTTAGGCTTCAGGTTAGGTTAGGTTTGAACTTAGTTTGAGGGAGTAAGTTTAGGGCTACTGTTAGTTTTCGTTTAACTGTTACGGTTGGAGTAAGCGTCAGGGTCAGGTTAGGGTGGAGGTTAAGCGTAAGGTGTCCGCCTAGGGTTAGGGTTAGGTCGATGGTTTCATTTAGGATTCAGGTTAGGTTAGGTTTGAACTTAGTTTGAGGGAGTAAGTTTAGGGCTACTGTTTGTTTTCGGGTAACTGTTACGGTTGGAGTTAGCGTCAGGCCCAGGTTAGGGTTGGGGTTGAGCTAATGGTGTCCGCCTAGGGTTAGGGTTAGGTGTTTGGTTTGATTTAGGCTTCAGGATAGGTTAGGTTTGAACTTAGTTTGAGGGAGTAAGTTTAGGGCTACTGTTAGTTTTCGGTTAACTGTTATGGTTGGAGTTAGCGTCAGGGCCATGTTCAGGTTGGGGTTGACATTAAGGTGTCCGCCTAGGGTTAGGGTTAGGTCTATGGTTTGAGTTAGGCTTCAGGTTATGTTAGGTTTGAACTTAGTTTGAGGGAGTAAGTTTAGGGCTACTGTTAGTTTTCGGTTCAGTGTTATGGTTGGAGATAGCGTCAGGGTCAGGTTAGGGTTGGGATTGAGCTTCAAGTGTCCGCCTAGGGTTAGGGTTAGGTCTATGGTTTGAGTTAGGCTTCAGGTTAGGTTAGGTTTGAACTTAGTTTGAGGGAGTAAGTTTAGGGCTACTGTTAGTTTTCGGTTCAGTGTTTCGGTTGGAGTTAGCATGAGGGTCCGGTTAGTGTAGGGGTTGAGCTTAAGGTGTCTGCCTAGGGTTAGGGTTAGGTGTATGGTTTGATTTAGGCTTCAGGTTAGGTTAGGTTTGAACTTAGTTTGAGGGAGTAAGTTTAGGGCTACTGTTAGTTTTCGGGTAACTGTTATGGTTGGAGTTAGCGTCAGGGCCAGGTTACGGTTGGGGTTGAGCTTAAGGTGTCCGCCTAGGGTTAGGGTTAGGTCTATGGTTTGAGTTAGGCTTCAGGTTAGGTTAGGTTTGAACTTAGTTTGAGGGAGTAAGTTTAGGGTTACTGTTAGTTTTCGGTTCAGTGTTACGGTTGGAGTTAGCGTGAGGGTCAGGTTAGGGTTGGGGTTGAGCTTAAGGTGTCCGCCTAGGGTTAGGGTTAGGTGTATGGTTTGATTTAGGCTTCAGGTTAGGTTAGGTTTGAACTTAGTTTGAGGGAGTAAGTTTAGGGCTACTGTTAGTTTTCGGTTCAGTGTTACGGTTGGAGTTAGCGTGAGGGTCAGGTTAGGGTTGGGGTTGAGCTTCAGGTGTCCGCCTAGGGTTAGGGTTAGGTGTATCGTTGGATTTAGGCTTCAGGTTAGGTTAGGTTTGAAGATAGTTTGAGGGAGTAAGTTTAGGGCTACTGTTAGTTTCAGTTAACTGTTACAGTTGGAGTAAGCGTCAGCGTCAGGTTATGGTGGGGGTTAAGCATTAGGTGTCCGCCTAGGGTTAGGGTTAGGTCTATGATTTTATTTAGGCTTCAGGTTAGGTTAGGTTTGAACTTAGTTTGAGGGAGTCAGTTTAGGACTACTGTTAGTTTTGATTAACTGTTACGGTTGGAGTAAGCATCAGGGTCAGGTTAGGTTTGGGGTTGAGCTTAAGGTGTCCGCCTAGGGGTAGGGTTAGGTGTATGGTTTGAGTTAGGCTTCAGGTTAGGTTAGGTTTGAACTTAGTTTGAGGGAGTAAGTTTAGGGCTACTGTTTGTTTTCGGTTCAGTGTTACGGTTGAAGTTAGCGTGAGGGTCAGGTCAGGGTTGGGGTTGAGCTTAACGTGTCCGCCTAGGGTTAGGGTTAGGTGTAGGGTTTGATTTAGGCTTCAGGTTAGGTTAGGTTTGAACTTAGTTTGAGGGAGTAAGTTTAGGGCTACTGTTAGTTTTCGTTTAACTGTTACGGTTGGAGTAAGCGTCAGGGTCAGGTTAGGGTGGAGGTTAAGCGTAAGGTGTCCGCCTAGGGTTAGGGTTAGGTCGATGGTTTCATTTAGGCTTCAGGTTAGGTTAGGATTGAACTCATTTGAGTGAGTAAGTTTAGGGGTACTGTTAGTTTTCGGTTCAGTGTTACGGTTGGAGATAGCATCAGTGTCAGGTTAGGGTTGGGGTTGAGCTTCAAGTGTCTGCTTAGGGTTTGGGTTAGGTCTATGGTTTGAGTTAGGCTTCAGGTTAGGTTAGGTTTGAAATTAGTTTGAGGGAGTAAGTTTAGGGCTAATGTTAGTTTTCGGTTCAGTGTTACGGTTGGAGTTAGCGTGAGGGTCAGGTTAGGGTAGGGGTTGAGCTTAAGGTGTCTGCCTAGGGTTAGGGTTAGGTGTATGATTTGATTTAGGCTTCAGGTTAGGTTAGGTTTGAACTTAGTTTGAGGGAGTACGTTTAGGGCTACTGTTAGTTTTCGGTTCAGTGTTATGGTTGGAGATAGCGTCAGGTTCAGGTTAGGGTTGGGGTTGAGCTTCAAGTGTCCGCCTAGGGTTAGGGTTAGGTCTATGGTTTGAGTTAGGCTTCAGGTTAGGTTAGGTTTGAACTTAGTTTGAGGGAGTAAGTTTAGGGCTACTGTTAGTTTTCGGTTCAGTGTTACGGTTGGAGTTAGCGTGAGGGTCAGGATAGGGTTGGGGTTGAGCTTAAGGTGTCCGCCTAGGGTTAGGGTTAGGTCTGTGGTTTGAGTTAGGCTTCAGGTTAGGTTAGGTTTGAACTTAGTTTTAGGGAGTAAGTTTAGGGCTACTGTTAATTTTCGGTTCAGTGTTACGGTTGGAGATAGCGTCAGGGTCAGGTTAGGGTTGGGGTTGAGCTTAAGGTGTCCGCCTAGGGTTAAGGTTAGGTCTATGGTTTGAGTAAGGATTCAGGTTAGTTTACGTTTGAACTTAGTTTCTGTGAGTAAGTTTAGGGTTACTGTTAGTTTTTGGTTCAGTGTTACGGTTGGAGATAGCATCAGTGTCAAGTTAGGGTTGGGGTTGAGCTTCAAGTGTCTGCCTAGGGTTTGGGTTAGGTCTATGGTTTGAGTTAGGCTTCAGGTTAGGTTAGGTTTGAACTTAGTTTGAGGGAGTAAGTTTAGGGCTACTGTTAGTTTTCGGTTCAGTGTTACGGTTGGAGTTAGCGTGAGGGTCAGGTAAGGGCAGGGGTTGAGCTTAAGGTGTCTGCCTAGGGTTAGGGTTAGGTGTATGGTTTGATTTAGGCTTCAGGTTAGGTTAGGTTTGAACGTAGTTTGAGGGAGTAAGTTTAGGGCTACTGTTAGTTTTCGGGTAACTGTTATGGTTGGAGTTAGCGTCAGGGCCAAGTTACGGTTGCGGTTGAGCTTAAGTTGTCCCCCAAGGGTTAGGGTTAGGTCTATGGTTGGAGTGAGGCTTCAGGTTAGGTTATGTTTGAACTTAGTTTGAGGGAGTAAGTTTAGGGCTACTGTTAGGTTTCGGTTCAGTGTTTGGGTTGGAGTTAGCATGAGGGTCAGGTTAGGGTAGGGGTTGAGCTTAAGGTGTCCGCCTAGGGTTAGGGTTAGGTGTATCGTTTGATTTAGGTTTCAGGTTAGGTTAGGTTTGAACTTAGTTTGAGGGAGTATGTTTAGGGCTACTGTTAGTTTTCGGGTAACTGTTATGGTTGGAGTTAGCGTCAAGGCCAGGTTAGGGTTGGGGTTGAGCTTAAGGTGTCCGCCAAGGGTTAGGGTTAGGGCTAATGTTTGAGTGAGGCTTCTGGTTAGGTTAGGTTTGAACTTAATTTGAGGAGTTAGTTTAGGGCTACTGTTAGTTTTCGGTTAACTGTTACGGTTGGAGTAAGCGTCAGGGTCAGTTCAGGTTTGGGGTTGAGCTTAAGGTGTCCGCCTAGGGTTAGGGTTATGTCTATGGTTTGAGTTAGGCTTCAGGTTAGGTTAGGTTTGAACTTAGTTTGAGGGAGTAAGTTTAGGGCTACTGTTTGTTTTCGGTTCAGTGTTACGGTTGGAGTTAGCGTGAGGGTCAAGTCAGGGTTGGGGTTGAGCTTAAGGTGTCCGCCTAGGGTTAGGGTTAGGTGTATGGTTTGATTTAGGCTTCAGGTTAGGTTAGGTTTGAACTTAGTTTGAGTGAGTAAGTTTAGGGCTACTGTTTGTTTTCGGGTAACTGTTACGGTTGGAGTTAGCGTCAGGTCCAGGTTAGGTTTGGGGTTGAGCTAATGGTATCCGCCTAGGGTTAGGGTTAGGTGTTTGGTTTGACTTAGGCTTCAGGTTAGGTTAGGTTTAAAGTTAGTTTGAGGGAGTAAGTTTAGGGCTACTGTTAGTTTTTGGTTAACTGTTACAGTTGGAGTAAGCGTCAGGGTCAGGTTAGGGTGGGGGTTAAGCATAAGGTATCAGCCTAGGGTTAGGGTTAGTTCTATTGTTTCAGTTAGGCTTCAGGTTAGGTTAGGTTTGAACTTAGTTTGAGGGAGTATGTTTAGGGCTATTGTTAGTTTTCGGTTCAGTGTTACGGTTGGAGATAGCGTCAGGGACAGGTTAGGTTTGGGGTTGAGCTTCAGGTGTCCGCCTAGGGTTAGGGTTAGGTCTGTGGTTTGAGTTAGGCTTCAGGTTAGGTTAGGTTTGAACTTAGTTTGAGGGAGTAAGTTTAGGGCTATTGTTAGTTTTCGGTTCAGTGTTACGGTTGGAGATAGCGTCAGGGTCAGGTTAGGGTTGGGGTTGAGCTTCAGGTGTCCGCCTAGGGTTAGGGTTAGGTTTTTGGTTTGAGTTAGGCTTCAGGTTAGGTTAGGTTTGAACTTAGTTTGAGGGAGTAAGTTTAGGTCTACTGTTTGTTTTCGGTTCAGTGTTATGGTTGAAGTTAGCGTGAGGGTCAGGTCAGGGTTGGGGTTGAGCTTAAGGTGTCCGCCTAGGGTTAGGGTTAGGTGTATGGTTTGATTTAGGATTCAGGTTAGGTTAGGTTTGAACTTAGTTTGAGGGAGTAAGTTTAGGGCTACTGTTTGTTTTCGGGTAACTGTTACGGTTGGAGTTAGCGTCAGGCCCAGGTTAGGGTTGGGGTTGAGCTAATGGTGTCCGCCTAGGGTTAGGGTTAGGTGTTTGGTTTGATTTAGGCTTCAGGATAGGTTAGGTTTGAACTTAGTTTGAGGGAGTAAGTTTAGGGCTACTGTTAGTTTTCGGTTAACTGTTATGGTTGGAGTTAGCGTCAGGGCCATGTTCAGGTTGGGGTTGACATTAAGGTGTCCGCCTAGGGTTAGGGTTAGGTCTATGGTTTGAGTTAGGCTTCAGGTTATGTTAGGTTTGAACTTAGTTTGAGGGAATAAGTTTAGGGCTACTGTTAGTTTTCGGTTCAGTGTTATGGTTGGAGATAGCGTCAGGGTCAGGTTAGGGTTGGGATTGAGCTTCAAGTGTCCGCCTAGGGTTAGGGTTAGGTCTATGGTTTGAGTTAGGCTTCAGGTTAGGTTAGGTTTGAACTTAGTTTGAGGGAGTAAGTTTAGGGCTACTGTTAGTTTTCGGTTCAGTGTTTCGGTTGGAGTTAGCATGAGGGTCCGGTTAGTGTAGGGGTTGAGCTTAAGGTGTCTGCCTAGGGTTAGGGTTAGGTGTATGGTTTGATTTAGGCTTCAGGTTAGGTTAGGTTTGAACTTAGTTTGAGGGAGTAAGTTTAGGGCTACTGTTAGTTTTCGGGTAACTGTTATGGTTGGAGTTAGCGTCAGGGCCAGGTTACGGTTGGGGTTGAGCTTAAGGTGTCCGCCTAGGGTTAGGGTTAGGTCTATGGTTTGAGTTAGGCTTCAGGTTAGGTTAGGTTTGAACTTAGTTTGAGGGAGTAAGTTTAGGGTTACTGTTAGTTTTCGGTTCAGTGTTACGGTTGGAGTTAGCGTGAGGGTCAGGTTAGGGTTGGGGTTGAGCTTAAGGTGTCCGCCTAGGGTTAGGGTTAGGTGTATGGTTTGATTTAGGCTTCAGGTTAGGTTAGGTTTGAACTTAGTTTGAGGGAGTAAGTTTAGGGCTACTGTTAGTTTTCGGTTCAGTGTTACGGTTGGAGTTAGCGTGAGGGTCAGGTTAGGGTTGGGGTTGAGCTTCAGGTGTCCGCCTAGGGTTAGGGTTAGGTGTATCGTTGGATTTAGGCTTCAGGTTAGGTTAGGTTTGAAGATAGTTTGAGGGAGTAAGTTTAGGGCTACTGTTAGTTTCAGTTAACTGTTACAGTTGGAGTAAGCGTCAGCGTCAGGTTATGGTGGGGGTTAAGCATTAGGTGTCCGCCTAGGGTTAGGGTTAGGTCTATGATTTTATTTAGGCTTCAGGTTAGGTTAGGTTTGAACTTAGTTTGAGGGAGTCAGTTTAGGACTACTGTTAGTTTTGATTAACTGTTACGGTTGGAGTAAGCATCAGGGTCAGGTTAGGTTTGGGGTTGAGCTTAAGGTGTCCGCCTAGGGTTAGGGTTAGGTGTATGGTTTGAGTTAGGCTTCAGGTTAGGTTAGGTTTGAACTTAGTTTGAGGGAGTAAGTTTAGGGCTACTGTTTGTTTTCGGTTCAGTGTTACGGTTGAAGTTAGCGTGAGGGTCAGGTCAGGGTTGGGGTTGAGCTTAACGTGTCCGCCTAGGGTTAGGGTTAGGTGTAGGGTTTGATTTAGGCTTCAGGTTAGGTTAGGTTTGAACTTAGTTTGAGGGAGTAAGTTTAGGGCTACTGTTAGTTTTCGTTTAACTGTTACGGTTGGAGTAAGCGTCAGGGTCAGGTTAGGGTGGAGGTTAAGCGTAAGGTGTCCGCCTAGGGTTAGGGTTAGGTCGATGGTTTCATTTAGGCTTCAGGTTAGGTTAGGATTGAACTCATTTGAGTGAGTAAGTTTAGGGGTACTGTTAGTTTTCGGTTCAGTGTTACGGTTGGAGATAGCGTCAAGGTCAGGTTAGGGTTAGGTTTGAGCTTCAGGTGTCCGCCTAGGGTAAGGGTTAGGTCTATGGTTTGAGTAAGGCTTCAGTTTAGTTTACGTTTGAACTTAGTTTCTGTGAGTAAGTTTAGGGCTACTGTTAGTTTTCGGTTCAGTGTTACGGTTGGAGTTAGCATGAGGGTCAGGTTAGGGTTGGGGTAGAGCTTAAGGTGTCCGCCTAGGGTTAGGGTTAGGTGTATGGTTTGATTTAGGCTTCAGGTTAGGTTAGGTTTGAACTTAGTTTGTGGGAGTAAGTTTAGGGCGAGTGTTAGTTTTCGGGTAACTCTTATGTTTGGAGATTGCGTCAGGGCCAGGTTAGGGTTGGGGTTGAGCTTAAGGTGTCCGCCTAGGGTTAGGGTTAGGTGTATGGTTTGATTTAGGCTTCAGGTTAGGTTAGGTTTGATCTTAGTTTGAGGGAGTAAGTTTAGGGCTACTGTTAGTTTTCGGTTCAGTGTTACGTTAGGAGATAGCGTCAGGGTCAGGTTAGGGTTGGGGTTGAGCTTCAGGTGTCCGGCTAGGGTATGGTTAGGTCTATGGTTTGAGTTAGAGTTCACGTTAGGTTAGGTTTGAACTTAGTTTGAGGGAGTAAGTTTAGGGATACTGTTAGTTTTCGGGTAACTGTTATGGTTGGAGTGAGCGTCAGGGCCAGTTTAGGTTTGGGGTTGAGCTTAAGGTGTCCGCCTAGGGTTAGGGTTAAGTCTATGCTTTGAGTTAGGCTTCAGGTTAGGTTAGGTTTGAAGTTAGTTTGAGGGAGTAAGTTCAGGGCTACTGTGAGTTTTCGGTTCAGTGTTATGGTTGGAGTTAGCGTCAGGGTCAGGTTATGGTAGGGGTTAAGCATTAGGTGTCCGCCTAGGGTTAGTGTTAGGTCTATGATTAGATTTAGGCTTCAGGTTAGGTTAGGTTTGAACTTAGTTTGAGGGAGTCAGTTAAGGGCTACTGTTAGTTTTCGGTTAACTGTTACGGTTGGTGTAAGCGTCAGGGTCAGGTTAGGTTTGGGGTTGAGCTTAAGGTGTCCTCCTAGCGTTAGGGTTAGGTGTATGGTTTGATTTAGGCTTCAGGTTATTTTAGGTTTGAACTTAGTTTGAGGGAGTAAGTTTAGGGCTACTGTTAGTTTTCGTTTAACTGTTACGGTTGGAGTAAGCGTCAGGGTCAGGTCAGGGTGGAGGTTAAGCGTAAGGTGTCCGCCTAGGGTTAGGGTTAGGTCGATGGTTTCATTTAGGCTTCAGATTAGGTTAGGATTGAACTCATTTGAGTGAGTAAGTTTAGGGGTACTGTTAGTTTTCGGTTCAGTGTTACGGTTGGAGACAGCATCAGTATCAGGTTAGGGTTGGGGTGAGCTTCAAGTGTCTGCTTAGGGTTTGGGTTAGGTCTATGGTTTGAGTTAGGCTTCAGGTTAGGTTAGGTTTGAAATTAGTTTGAGGGAGTAAGTTTAGGGCTAATGTTAGTTTTCGGTTCAGTGTTACGGTTGGAGTTAGCGTGAGGGTCAGGTTAGGGTAGGGGTTGAGCTTAAGGTGTCTGCCTAGGGTTAGGGTTAGGTGTATGGTTTGATTTAGGCTTCAGGTTAGGTTAGGTTTCAACTTAGTTTGAGGGAGTAAGTTTAGGGCTTCTGTTAATTTTCGGGTAACTGTTATGGGTGGAGTTAGCGTCAGGGCCAGGTTAGGGTTGGGGTTGAGCTTAAGGTGTCCGCCAAGGTTTAGGGTTAGGTGTATGGTTTGATTTAGGCTTCAGGTTAGGTTAGGTTTGAACTTAGTTTGAGGGAGTAAGTTTAGGGCTACTGTTTGTTTTCGGTTCAGTGTTACGGTTGGAGATAGCGTCAGGGTCAGGTTAGGGTTGGGGTTGAGCTTCCGGTGTCCCCCTAGGTTTAGGGTTAGGTCTATGGTTTGAGTTAGGCTTCAGGTTAGGTTAGGTTTCAACTTAGTTTGAGGGAGTAAGTTTAGGGCTACTGTTAGTTTTCGGGTAACTGTTATGGTTGGAGTTAGCATCAGGGCCAGGTTAGGGTTGGGGTTGAGCTTAAGGTGTCCGCCAAGGGTTAGGTTTAGGTCGATCTTTTGAGTTAGGCTTCAGGTTAGGTTAGCTTTGAACTTAGTTTGAGGGAGTAAGTTTAGGGCTACTGTTAGTTTTTGGTTAACTGTTACAGTTGGAGTAAGCGTCAGGGTCAGGTTAGGGTGGGGGTTAAGCATAAGGTATCCGCCTAGGGTTAGGGTTAGGTCTATTGTTTGAGTTAGGCTTCAGGTTAGGTTAGGTTTGAACTTAGTTTGAGGGAGTATGTTTAGGGCTATTGTTAGTTTTCGGTTCAGTGTTACGGTTGGAGATAGCGTCAGGGACAGGTTAGGTTTGGGGTTGAGCTTCAGGTGTCCGCCTAGGGTTAGGGTTAGGTCTGTGGTTTGAGTTAGGCTTCAGGTTAGGTTAGGTTTGAACTTAATTTGAGGGAGTAAGTTTAGGGCTATTGTTAGTTTTCGGTTCAGTGTTACGGTTGGAGATAGCGTCAGGGTCAGGTTAGGGTTGGGGTTGAGCTTCAGGTGTCCGCCTAGGGTTAGGGTTAGGTCTATGGTTTGAGTTAGGCTTCAGGTTAGGTTAGGTTTGAACTTAGTTTGAGGGAGTAAGTTTAGGTCTACTGTTTGTTTTCGGTTCAGTGTTATGGTTGAAGTTAGCGTGAGGGTCAGGTCAGGGTTGGGGTTGAGCTTAAGGTGTCCGCCTAGGGTTAGGGTTAGGTGTATGGTTTGATTTAGGATTCAGGTTAGGTTAGGTTTGAACTTAGTTTGAGGGAGTAAGTTTAGGGCTACTGTTTGTTTTCGGGTAACTGTTACGGTTGGAGTTAGCGTCAGGCCCAGGTTAGGGTTGGGGTTGAGCTAATGGTGTCCGCCTAGGGTTAGGGTTAGGTGTTTGGTTTGATTTAGGCTTCAGGATAGGTTAGGTTTGAACTTAGTTTGAGGGAGTAAGTTTAGGGCTACTGTTAGTTTTCGGTTAACTGTTATGGTTGGAGTTAGCGTCAGGGCCATGTTCAGGTTGGGGTTGACATTAAGGTGTCCGCCTAGGGTTAGGGTTAGGTCTATGGTTTGAGTTAGGCTTCAGGTTATGTTAGGTTTGAACTTAGTTTGAGGGAGTAAGTTTAGGGCTACTGTTAGTTTTCGGTTCAGTGTTATGGTTGGAGATAGCGTCAGGGTCAGGTTAGGGTTGGGATTGAGCTTCAAGTGTCCGCCTAGGGTTAGGGTTAGGTCTATGGTTTGAGTTAGGCTTCAGGTTAGGTTAGGTTTGAACTTAGTTTGAGGGAGTAAGTTTAGGGCTACTGTTAGTTTTCGGTTCAGTGTTTCGGTTGGAGTTAGCATGAGGGTCCGGTTAGTGTAGGGGTTGAGCTTAAGGTGTCTGCCTAGGGTTAGGGTTAGGTGTATGGTTTGATTTAGGCTTCAGGTTAGGTTAGGTTTGAACTTAGTTTGAGGGAGTAAGTTTAGGGCTACTGTTAGTTTTCGGGTAACTGTTATGGTTGGAGTTAGCGTCAGGGCCATGTTACGGTTGGGGTTGAGCTTAAGGTGTCCGCCTAGGGTTAGGGTTAGGTCTATGGTTTGAGTTAGGCTTCAGGTTAGGTTAGGTTTGAACTTAGTTTGAGGGAGTAAGTTTAGGGTTACTGTTAGTTTTCGGTTCAGTGTTACGGTTGGAGTTAGCGTGAGGGTCAGGTTAGGGTTGGGGTTGAGCTTAAGGTGTCCGCCTAGGGTTAGGGTTAGGTGTATGGTTTGATTTAGGCTTCAGGTTAGGTTAGGTTTGAACTTAGTTTGAGGGAGTAAGTTTAGGGCTACTGTTAGTTTTCGGTTCAGTGTTACGGTTGGAGTTAGCGTGAGGGTCAGGTTAGGGTTGGGGTTGAGCTTCAGGTGTCCGCCTAGGGTTAGGGTTAGGTGTATCGTTGGATTTAGGCTTCAGGTTAGGTTAGGTTTGAAGATAGTTTGAGGGAGTAAGTTTAGGGCTACTGTTAGTTTCAGTTAACTGTTACAGTTGGAGTAAGCGTCAGCGTCAGGTTATGGTGGGGGTTAAGCATTAGGTGTCCGCCTAGGGTTAGGGTTAGGTCTATGATTTTATTTAGGCTTCAGGTTAGGTTAGGTTTGAACTTAGTTTGAGGGAGTCAGTTTAGGACTACTGTTAGTTTTGATTAACTGTTACGGTTGGAGTAAGCATCAGGGTCAGGTTAGGTTTGGGTTTGAGCTTAAGGTGTCCGCCTAGGGTTAGGGTTAGGTGTATGGTTTGAGTTAGGCTTCAGGTTAGGTTAGGTTTGAACTTAGTTTGAGGGAGTAAGTTTAGGGCTACTGTTTGTTTTCGGTTCAGTGTTACGGTTGAAGTTAGCGTGAGGGTCAGGTCAGGGTTGGGGTTGAGCTTAACGTGTCCGCCTAGGGTTAGGGTTAGGTGTAGGGTTTGATTTAGGCTTCAGGTTAGGTTAGGTTTGAACTTAGTTTGAGGGAGTAAGTTTAGGGCTACTGTTAGTTTTCGTTTAACTGTTACGGTTGGAGTAAGCGTCAGGGTCAGGTTAGGGTGGAGGTTAAGCGTAAGGTGTCCGCCTAGGGTTAGGGTTAGGTCGATGGTTTCATTTAGGCTTCAGGTTAGGTTAGGATTGAACTCATTTGAGTGAGTAAGTTTAGGGGTACTGTTAGTTTTCGGTTCAGTGTTACGGTTGGAGATAGCATCAGTGTCAGGTTAGGGTTGGGGTTGAGCTTCAAGTGTCTGCTTAGGGTTTGGGTTAGGTCTATGGTTTGAGTTAGGCTTCAGGTTAGGTTAGGTTTGAAATTAGTTTGAGGGAGTAAGTTTAGGGCTAATGTTAGTTTTCGGTTCAGTGTTACGGTTGGAGTTAGCGTGAGGGTCAGGTTAGGGTAGGGGTTGAGCTTAAGGTGTCTGCCTAGGGTTAGGGTTAGGTGTATGGTTTGATTTAGGCTTCAGGTTAGGTTAGGTTTCAACTTAGTTTGAGGTAGTAAGTTTAGGGCTTCTGTTAGTTTTCGGGTAACTGTTATGGGTGGAGTTAGCGTCAGGGCCAGGTTATGGTTGGGGTTGAGCTTAAGGTGTCCGCCAAGGTTAGGTTTAGGTCGATCTTTTGAGTTAGGCTTCAGGTTAGGTTAGCTTTGAACTTAGTTTGAGGGAGTAAGTTTAGGGCTACTGTTAGTTTTCGGTTCAGTGTTACAGTTGGAGATAGCGTCAGTGTCAGGGTAGGGTTGGGGTTGAGCTTCAGGTGTCCGGCTAGGGTTAGGGTTAGGTCTATGGTTTGAGTTAGGCTTCAGGTTTGGTTAGGTTTGAACTGAGTTTGAGGGAGTAAGTTTAGGGCTACTGTTAGTTTTCGGTTCAGTGTTACGGTTGGAGTTAGCGTGAGGGTCAGGTTTGGGTTGGGGTTGAGCTTAAGGTGTCCGCCTAGGGTTAGGGTTAGGTCTATGGTTTGAGTTAGGCTTCAGGTTAGGTTAGGTTTAAACTTAGTTTGAGGGAGTAAATTTAGGGCGACTGTTAGTTTTCGGTTCAGTATTACGGTTGGAGATAGCGTCAGGGTCAGGTTAGGGTGGGGTTTAAGCATAAGATGTCCGCCTAGGGTTAGGGTTAGGTCTATTGTTTGAGTTAGGCTTCAGGTTAGGTTAGGTTTGAACTTAGTTTGAGGGAGTATGTTTAGTCCTACTGTTAGATTTCTGTACCATGTTACGGTTGGAGATAGCGTCAGGGTCAGGTTAGGGTTGGGGTTGAGCTTCAGGTGTCCGCCTAGGGTTAGGGTTTGGTCTATGGTTTGAGTTAGGCTTCAGGTTAGGTTAGGTTTGAACTTAGTTTGAGGGAGTAAGTTTAGGGCTACTGTTAGTTTTCGGTTCAGTGTTACGGTTGGAGTTAGCGTGAGGGTCAGGATAGGGTTGGAGTTGAGCTTAAGGTGTCCACCTAGGGTTAGGGTTAGGTCTGTGGTTTGAGATAGGCTTCAGGTTAGGTTAGGTTTGAACTTAGTTTGAGGGAGTAAGTTTAGGGCTATTGTTAGTTTTCGGTTCAGTGTTACGGTTGGAGATAGCGTCAGGGTCAGGTTATGGTTGGGGTTGAGCTTCAGGTGTCCGACTAGGGTTAGGGTTAGGTCTATGGTTTGAGTTAGGCTTCAGGTTAGGTTAGGTTTGAACTTAGTTTGAGGGAGTAAGTTTAAGGCTACTGTTAGTTTTCGGTTCAGGGTTTCGGTTTTAGTTAGCCTGAGGGTCAGGTTAGTGTAGGGGTTGAGCTTAAGGTGTCCGCCTAGGGTTAGGGTTAGGTGTATGATTTGATTTAGGCTTCAGGTTAGGTTAGGTTTGAACTTAGTTTGAGGGAGTACGTTTAGGGCTACTGTTAGTTTTCGGGTAACTGTTATGGTGGGAGGTAGCGTCAGGGCCAGGTTCAGGTTGGGGTTGACATTACGGTGTCCGCCTAGGGTTAGGGTTAGGTCTATGGTTTGAGTTAGGCTTCAGGTTAGGTTAGATTTGAACTTAGTTTGAGGGAGTAAGTTTATGGCTACTGTTAGTTTTCGGTTCAGTGTTATGGTTGGAGATAGCGTCAGGTTCAGGTTAGGGTTGGGGTTGAGCTTCAAGTGTCCGCCTAGGGTTAGGGTTAGGTCTATGGTTTGAGTTAGGCTTCAGGTTAGGTTAGGTTTGAACTTAGTTTGAGGGAGTAAGTTTAGGGCTACTGTTAGTTTTCGGTTCAGTGTTACGGTTGGAGTTAGCCTGAGTGTCAGGATAGGGTTGGGGTTGAGCTTAAGGTGTCCGCCTAGGGTTAGGGTTAGGTCTGGGGTTTGAGTTAGGCTTCAGGTTAGGTTAGGTTTGAACTTAGTTTTAGGGAGTAAGTTTAGGGCTACTGTTAGTTTTCGGTTCAGTGTTACGGTTGGAGATAGCGTCAGGGTCAGGTTAGGTTTGGGGTTGAGCTTAAGGTGTCCGCCTAGGGTTAAGGTTAGGTCTATGGTTTGAGTAAGGATTCAGGTTAGTTTACGTTTGAACTTAGTTTCTGTGAGTAAGTTTAGGGTTACTTTTAATTTTTGGTTCAGTGTTACGGTTGGAGATAGCATCAGGGTCAGGTTAGGGTTGGGGTTGAGCTTCAAGTGTCTGCCTAGGGTTTGGGTTAGGTCTATGGTTTGAGTTAGGCTTCAGGTTAGGTTAGGTTTGAACTTAGTTTGAGGGAGTAAGTTTAGGGCTACTGTTAGTTTTCGGTTCAGTGTTCCGGTTGGAGTTAGCGTGAGGGTCAGGTTAGGGCAGGGGTTGAGCTTAAGGTGTCTGCCTAGGGTTAGGGTTAGGTGTATGGTTTGATTTAGGCTTCAGGTTAGGTTAGGTTTGAACTTAGTTTGAGGGAGTAAGTTTAGGGCGACTGTTAGTATTCGGGTAACTGTTACAGTTGGAGTAAGCGTCAGGGTCAGGTTATGGTGGGGGTTAAGCATTAGGTGTCCGCCTAGGGTTAGGGTTAGGTCTATGATTTGATTTAGGCTTCAGGTTAGGTTAGGTTTCAACTTAGTTTGAGGGAGTCAGTTTAGGGCTACTGTTAGTTTTCGATTAACTGTTACGGTTGGAGTAAACATCAGGGTCAGGTTAGGTTTGGGGTTGAGCTTAAGGTGTCCGCCTAGGGTTAGGGTTAGGTGTATGGTTTGATTTAGGCTTCAGGTTAGGTTAGGTTTGAACTTAGTTTGAGGGAGTAAGTTTAGGGCTATTGTTTGTTTTCGGTTCAGTGTTACGGTTGGAGATAGCGTCAAGGTCAGGTTAGGGTTAGGTTTGAGCTTCAGGTGTCCGCCTAGGGTAAGGGTTAGGTCTATGGTTTGAGTAAGGCTTCAGTTTAGTTTACGTTTGAACTTAGTTTCTGTGAGTAAGTTTAGGGCTACTGTTAGTTTTCGGTTCAGTGTTACGGTTGGAGTTAGCATGAGGGTCAGGTTAGGGTTGGGGTAGAGCTTAAGGTGTCCGCCTAGGGTTAGGGTTAGGTGTATGGTTTGATTTAGGCTTCAGGTTAGGTTAGGTTTGAACTTAGTTTGTGGGAGTAAGTTTAGGGCGAGTGTTAGTTTTCGGGTAACTCTTATGTTTGGAGATTGCGTCAGGGCCAGGTTAGGGTTGGGGTTGAGCTTAAGGTGTCCGCCTAGGGTTAGGGTTAGGTGTATGGTTTGATTTAGGCTTCAGGTTAGGTTAGGTTTGATCTTAGTTTGAGGGAGTAAGTTTAGGGCTACTGTTAGTTTTCGGTTCAGTGTTACGTTAGGAGATAGCGTCAGGGTCAGGTTAGGGTTGGGGTTGAGCTTCAGGTGTCCGGCTAGGGTATGGTTAGGTCTATGGTTTGAGTTAGAGTTCACGTTAGGTTAGGTTTGAACTTAGTTTGAGGGAGTAAGTTTAGGGATACTGTTAGTTTTCGGGTAACTGTTATGGTTGGAGTGAGCGTCAGGGCCAGTTTAGGTTTGGGGTTGAGCTTAAGGTGTCCGCCTAGGGTTAGGGTTAAGTCTATGCTTTGAGTTAGGCTTCAGGTTAGGTTAGGTTTGAAGTTAGTTTGAGGGAGTAAGTTCAGGGCTACTGTGAGTTTTCGGTTCAGTGTTATGGTTGGAGTTAGCGTCAGGGTCAGGTTATGGTAGGGGTTAAGCATTAGGTGTCCGCCTAGGGTTAGTGTTAGGTCTATGATTAGATTTAGGCTTCAGGTTAGGTTAGGTTTGAACTTAGTTTGAGGGAGTCAGTTAAGGGCTACTGTTAGTTTTCGGTTAACTGTTACGGTTGGTGTAAGCGTCAGGGTCAGGTTAGGTTTGGGGTTGAGCTTAAGGTGTCCTCCTAGCGTTAGGGTTAGGTGTATGGTTTGATTTAGGCTTCAGGTTATTTTAGGTTTGAACTTAGTTTGAGGGAGTAAGTTTAGGGCTACTGTTAGTTTTCGTTTAACTGTTACGGTTGGAGTAAGCGTCAGGGTCAGGTCAGGGTGGAGGTTAAGCGTAAGGTGTCCGCCTAGGGTTAGGGTTAGGTCGATGGTTTCATTTAGGCTTCAGATTAGGTTAGGATTGAACTCATTTGAGTGAGTAAGTTTAGGGGTACTGTTAGTTTTCGGTTCAGTGTTACGGTTGGAGACAGCATCAGTATCAGGTTAGGGTTGGGGTGAGCTTCAAGTGTCTGCTTAGGGTTTGGGTTAGGTCTATGGTTTGAGTTAGGCTTCAGGTTAGGTTAGGTTTGAAATTAGTTTGAGGGAGTAAGTTTAGGGCTAATGTTAGTTTTCGGTTCAGTGTTACGGTTGGAGTTAGCGTGAGGGTCAGGTTAGGGTAGGGGTTGAGCTTAAGGTGTCTGCCTAGGGTTAGGGTTAGGTGTATGGTTTGATTTAGGCTTCAGGTTAGGTTAGGTTTCAACTTAGTTTGAGGGAGTAAGTTTAGGGCTTCTGTTAATTTTCGGGTAACTGTTATGGGTGGAGTTAGCGTCAGGGCTAGGTTAGGGTTGGGGTTGAGCTTAAGGTGTCCGCCAAGGTTTAGGGTTAGGTGTATGGTTTGATTTAGGCTTCAGGTTAGGTTAGGTTTGAACTTAGTTTGAGGGAGTAAGTTTAGGGCTACTGTTTGTTTTCGGTTCAGTGTTACGGTTGGAGATAGCGTCAGGGTCAGGTTAGGGTTGGGGTTGAGCTTCCGGTGTCCCCCTAGGTTTAGGGTTAGGTCTATGGTTTGAGTTAGGCTTCAGGTTAGGTTAGGTTTCAACTTAGTTTGAGGGAGTAAGTTTAGGGCTACTGTTAGTTTTCGGGTAACTGTTATGGTTGGAGTTAGCATCAGGGCCAGGTTAGGGTTGGGGTTGAGCTTAAGGTGTCCGCCAAGGGTTAGGTTTAGGTCGATCTTTTGAGTTAGGCTTCAGGTTAGGTTAGCTTTGAACTTAGTTTGAGGGAGTAAGTTTAGGGCTACTGTTAGTTTTTGGTTAACTGTTACAGTTGGAGTAAGCGTCAGGGTCAGGTTAGGGTGGGGGTTAAGCATAAGGTATCCGCCTAGGGTTAGGGTTAGGTCTATTGTTTGAGTTAGGCTTCAGGTTAGGTTAGGTTTGAACTTAGTTTGAGGGAGTAAGTGTAGGGCTACTGTTAGTTTTCGGTTCAGTGTTACGGTTGGAGATAGCGTCAGGGTCAGGTTAGGGTTGGGGTTGAGCTTCAGGTGTCCGCCTAGGGTTAGGGTTTGGTCTGTGGTTTGAGTTTGGCTTCAGGTTAGGTTAGGTTTGAACTTAGTTTGAGGGAGTAAGTTTAGGGCTATTGTTAGTTTTCGGTTCAGTGTTACGGTTGGAGATAGCGTCAGGGTCAGGTTATGGTTGGGGTTGAGCTTCAGGTGTCCGACTAGGGTTAGGGTTAGGTCTATGGTTTGAGTTAGGCTTCAGGTTAGGTTAGGTTTGAACTTAGTTTGAGGGAGTAAGTTTAAGGCTACTGTTAGTTTTCGGTTCAGGGTTTCGGTTTTAGTTAGCCTGAGGGTCAGGTTAGTGTAGGGGTTGAGCTTAAGATGTCCGCCTAGGGTTAGGGTTAGGTGTATGATTTGATTTAGGCTTCAGGTTAGGTTAGGTTTGAACTTAGTTTGAGGGAGTACGTTTAGGGCTACTGTTAGTTTTCGGTTCAGTGTTACAGTTGGAGATAGCGTCAGTGTCAGGGTAGGGTTGGGGTTGAGCTTCAGGTGTCCGGTTAGGGTTAGGGTTAGGTCTATGGTTTGAGTTAGGCTTCAGGTTTGGTTAGGTTTGAACTGAGTTTGAGGGAGTAAGTTTAGGGCTACTGTTAGTTTTCGGTTCAGTGTTACGGTTGGAGTTAGCGTGAGGGTCAGGTTTGGGTTGGGGTTGAGCTTAAGGTGTCCGCCTAGGGTTAGGGTTAGGTCTATGGTTTGAGTTAGGCTTCAGGTTAGGTTAGGTTTGAACTTAGTTTGAGGGAGTAAATTTAGGGCGACTGTTAGTTTTCGGTTCAGTATTACGGTTGGAGATAGCGTCAGGGTCAGGTTAGGGTGGGGGTTAAGCATAAGATGTCCGCCTAGGGTTAGGGTTAGGTCTATTGTTTGAGTTAGGCTTCAGGTTAGGTTAGGTTTGAACTTAGTTTGAGGAAGTATGTTTAGTCCTACTGTTAGATTTCTGTACCATGTTACGGTTGGAGATAGCGTCAGGGTCAGGTTAGGGTTGGGGTTGAGCTTCAGGTGTCCGCCTAGGGTTAGGCTTTGGTCTATGGTTTGAGTTAGGCTTCAGGTTAGGTTAGGTTTGAACTTAGTTTGAGGGAGTAAGTTTAGGGCTACTGTTAGTTTTCGGTTCAGTGTTACGGTTGGAGTTAGCGTGAGGGTCAGGATAGGGTTGGAGTTGAGCTTAAGGTGTCCACCTAGGGTTAGGGTTAGGTCTGTGGTTTGAGTTAGGCTTCAGGTTAGGTTAGGTTTGAACTAAGTTTGAGGGAGTAAGTTTAGGGCTATTGTTAGTTTTCGGTTCAGTGTTACGGTTGGAGATAGCGTCAGGGTCAGGTTATGGTTGGGGTTGAGCTTCAGGTGTCCGACTAGGGTTAGGGTTAGGTCTATGGTTTGAGTTAGGCTTCAGGTTAGGTTAGGTTTGAAATTAGTTTGAGGGAGTAAGTTTAAGGCTACTGTTAGTTTTCGGTTCAGGGTTTCGGTTTTAGTTAGCCTGAGGGTCAGGTTAGTGTAGGGGTTGAGCTTAAGGTGTCCGCCTAGGGTTAGGGTTAGGTGTATGATTTGATTTAGGCTTCAGGTTAGGTTAGGTTTGAACTTAGTTTGAGGGAGTACGTTTAGGGCTACTGTTAGTTTTCGGGTAACTGTTATGGTTGGAGGTAGCGTCAGGGCCAGGTTCAGGTTGGGGTTGACATTACGGTGTCCGCCTACGGTTAGGGTTAGGTCTATGGTTAGAGTTAGGCTTCAGGTTAGGTTAGGTTTGAACTTAGTTTGAGGGAGTAAGTTTAGGGCTACTGTTAGTTTTCGGTTCAGTGTTCCGGTTGGAGTTAGCGTGAGGGTCAGGTTAGGGCAGGGGTTGAGCTTAAGGTGTCTGCCTAGGGTTAGGGTTAGGTGTATGGTTTGATTTAGGCTTCAGGTTAGGTTAGGTTTGAACTTAGTTTGAGGGAGTAAGTTTAGGGCGACTGTTAGTATTCGGGTAACTGTTACAGTTGGAGTAAGCGTCAGTGTCAGGTTATGGTGGGGGTTAAGCATTAGGTGTCCGCCTAGGGTTAGGGTTAGGTCTATGATTTGATTTAGGCTTCAGGTTAGGTTAGGTTTCAACTTAGTTTGAGGGAGTCAGTTTAGGGCTACTGTTAGTTTTCGATTAACTGTTACGGTTGGAGTAAGCATCAGGGTCAGGTTAGGTTTGGGGTTGAGCTTAAGGTGTCCGCCTAGGGTTAGGGTTAGGTGTATGGTTTGATTTAGGCTTCAGGTTAGGTTAGGTTTGAACTTAGTTTGAGGGAGTAAGTTTAGGGCTATTGTTTGTTTTCGGTTCAGTGTTACGGTTGGAGATAGCGTCAAGGTCAGGTTAGGGTTAGGTTTGAGCTTCAGGTGTCCGCCTAGGGTAAGGGTTAGGTCTATGGTTTGAGTAAGGCTTCAGTTTAGTTTACGTTTGAACTTAGTTTCTGTGAGTAAGTTTAGGGCTACTGTTAGTTTTCGGTTCAGTGTTACGGTTGGAGTTAGCATGAGGGTCAGGTTAGGGTTGGGGTAGAGCTTAAGGTGTCCGCCTAGGGTTAGGGTTAGGTGTATGGTTTGATTTAGGCTTCAGGTTAGGTTAGGTTTGAACTTAGTTTGTGGGAGTAAGTTTAGGGCGAGTGTTAGTTTTCGGGTAACTCTTATGTTTGGAGATTGCGTCAGGGCCAGGTTAGGGTTGGGGTTGAGCTTAAGGTGTCCGCCTAGGGTTAGGGTTAGGTGTATAGTTTGATTTAGGCTTCAGGTTAGGTTAGGTTTGATCTTAGTTTGAGGGAGTAAGTTTAGGGCTACTGTTAGTTTTCGGTTCAGTGTTACGTTAGGAGATAGCGTCAGGGTCAGGTTAGGGTTGGGGTTGAGCTTCAGGTGTCCGGCTAGGGTATGGTTAGGTCTATGGTTTGAGTTAGAGTTCACGTTAGGTTAGGTTTGAACTTAGTTTGAGGGAGTAAGTTTAGGGATACTGTTAGTTTTCGGGTAACTGTTATGGTTGGAGTGAGCGTCAGGGCCAGTTTAGGTTTGGGGTTGAGCTTAAGGTGTCCGCCTAGGGTTAGGGTTAAGTCTATGCTTTGAGTTAGGCTTCAGGTTAGGTTAGGTTTGAAGTTAGTTTGAGGGAGTAAGTTCAGGGCTACTGTGAGTTTTCGGTTCAGTGTTATGGTTGGAGTTAGCGTCAGGGTCAGGTTATGGTAGGGGTTAAGCATTAGGTGTCCGCCTAGGGTTAGTGTTAGGTCTATGATTAGATTTAGGCTTCAGGTTAGGTTAGGTTTGAACTTAGTTTGAGGGAGTCAGTTAAGGGCTACTGTTAGTTTTCGGTTAACTGTTACGGTTGGTGTAAGCGTCAGGGTCAGGTTAGGTTTGGGGTTGAGGTTAAGGTGTCCTCCTAGCGTTAGGGTTAGGTGTATGGTTTGATTTAGGCTTCAGGTTATTTTAGGTTTGAACTTAGTTTGAGGGAGTAAGTTTAGGGCTACTGTTAGTTTTCGTTTAACTGTTACGGTTGGAGTAAGCGTCAGGGTCAGGTCAGGGTGGAGGTTAAGCGTAAGGTGTCCGCCTAGGGTTAGGGTTAGGTCGATGGTTTCATTTAGGCTTCAGATTAGGTTAGGATTGAACTCATTTGAATGAGTAAGTTTAGGGGTACTGTTAGTTTTCGGTTCAGTGTTACGGTTGGAGACAGCATCAGTATCAGGTTAGGGTTGGGGTGAGCTTCAAGTGTCTGCTTACGGTTTGGGTTAGGTCTATGGTTTGAGTTAGGCTTCAGGTTAGGTTAGGTTTGAAATTAGTTTGAGGGAGTAAGTTTAGGGCTAATGTTAGTTTTCGGTTCAGTGTTACGGTTGGAGTTAGCGTGAGGGTCAGGTTAGGGTAGGGGTTGAGCTTAAGGTGTCTGCTTAGGGTTAGGGTTAGGTGTATGGTTTGATTTAGGCTTCAGGTTAGGTTAGGTTTCAACTTAGTTTGAGGGAGTAAGTTTAGGGCTTCTGTTAATTTTCGGGTAACTGTTATGGGTGGAGTTAGCGTCAGGGCCAGGTTAGGGTTGGGGTTGAGCTTAAGGTGTCCGCCAAGGTTTAGGGTTAGGTGTATGGTTTGATTTAGGCTTCAGGTTAGGTTAGGTTTGAACTTAGTTTGAGGGAGTAAGTTTAGGGCTACTGTTTGTTTTCGGTTCAGTGTTACGGTTGGAGATAGCGTCAGGGTCAGGTTAGGGTTGGGGTTGAGCTTCCGGTGTCCCCCTAGGTTTAGGGTTAGGTCTATGGTTTGAGTTAGGCTTCAGGTTAGGTTAGGTTTCAACTTAGTTTGAGGGAGTAAGTTTAGGGCTACTGTTAGTTTTCGGGTAACTGTTATGGTTGGAGTTAGCATCAGGGCCAGGTTAGGGTTGGGGTTGAGCTTAAGGTGTCCGCCAAGGGTTAGGTTTAGGTCGATCTTTTGAGTTAGGCTTCAGGTTAGGTTAGCTTTGAACTTAGTTTGAGGGAGTAAGTTTAGGGCTACTGTTAGTTTTTGGTTAACTGTTACAGTTGGAGTAAGCGTCAGGGTCAGGTTAGGGTGGGGGTTAAGCATAAGGTATCCGCCTAGGGTTAGGGTTAGGTCTATTGTTTGAGTTAGGCTTCAGGTTAGGTTAGGTTTGAACTTAGTTTGAGGGAGTAAGTGTAGGGCTACTGTTAGTTTTCGGTTCAGTGTTACGGTTGGAGATAGCGTCAGGGTCAGGTTAGGGTTGGGGTTGAGCTTCAGGTGTCCGCCTAGGGTTAGGGTTTGGTCTGTGGTTTGAGTTTGGCTTCAGGTTAGGTTAGGTTTGAACTTAGTTTGAGGGAGTAAGTTTAGGGCTATTGTTAGTTTTCGGTTCAGTGTTACGGTTGGAGATAGCGTCAGGGTCAGGTTATGGTTGGGGTTGAACTTCAGGTGTCCGACTAGGGTTAGGGTTAGGTCTATGGTTTGAGTTAGGCTTCAGGTTAGGTTAGGTTTGAACTTAGTTTGAGGGAGTAAGTTTAAGGCTACTGTTAGTTTTCGGTTCAGGGTTTCGGTTTTAGTTAGCCTGAGGGTCAGGTTAGTGTAGGGGTTGAGCTTAAGATGTCCGCCTAGGGTTAGGGTTAGGTGTATGATTTGATTTAGGCTTCAGGTTAGGTTAGGTTTGAACTTAGTTTGAGGGAGTACGTTTAGGGCTACTGTTAGTTTTCGGTTCAGTGTTATGGTTGGAGATAGCGTCAGGTTCAGGTTAGGGTTGGGGTTGAGCTTCAAGTGTCCGCCTAGGGTTAGGGTTAGGTCTATGGTTTGAGTTAGGCTTCAGGTTAGGTTAGGTTTGAACTTAGTTTGATGGAGTAAGTTTAGGGCTACTGTTAGTTTTCGGTTCAGTGTTACGGTTGGAGTTAGCGTGAGGGTCAGGATAGGGTTGGGGTTGAGCTTAAGGTGTCCGCCTAGGGTTAGGGTTAGGTCTGTGGTTTGAGTTAGGCTTCAGGTTAGGTTAGGTTTGAACTTAGTTTTAGGGAGTAAGTTTAGGGCTACTGTTAATTTTCGGTTCAGTGTTACGGTTGGAGATAGCGTCAGGGTCAGGTTAGGGTTGGGGTTGAGCTTAAGGTGTCCGCCTAGGGTTAAGGTTAGGTCTATGGTTTGAGTAAGGATTCAGGTTAGTTTACGTTTGAACTTAGTTTCTGTGAGTAAGTTTAGGGTTACTGTTAGTTTTTGGTTCAGTGTTACGGTTGGAGATAGCATCAGTGTCAAGTTAGGGTTGGGGTTGAGCTTCAAGTGTCTGCCTAGGGTTTGGGTTAGGTCTATGGTTTGAGTTAGGCTTCAGGTTAGGTTAGGTTTGAACTTAGTTTGAGGGAGTAAGTTTAGGGCTACTGTTAGTTTTCGGTTCAGTGTTACGGTTGGAGTTAGCGTGAGGGTCAGGTAAGGGCAGGGGTTGAGCTTAAGGTGTCTGCCTAGGGTTAGGGTTAGGTGTATGGTTTGATTTAGGTTTCAGGTTAGGTTAGGTTTGAACTTAGTTTGAGGGAGTATGTTTAGGGCTACTGTTAGTTTTCGGGTAACTGTTATGGTTGGAGTTAGCGTCAAGGCCAGGTTAGGGTTGGGGTTGAGCTTAAGGTGTCCGCCAAGGGTTAGGGTTAGGTCTATGGTTTGAGTGAGGCTTCTGGTTAGGTTAGGTTTGAACTTAATTTGAGGAGTAAGTTTAGGGCTACTGTTAGTTTTCGGTTAACTGTTACGGTTGGAGTAAGCGTCAGGGTCAGTTCAGGTTTGGGGTTGAGCTTAAGGTGTCCGCCTAGGGTTAGGGTTATGTCTATGGTTTGAGTTAGGCTTCAGGTTAGGTTAGGTTTGAACTTAGTTTGAGGGAGTAAGTTTAGGGCTACTGTTTGTTTTCGGTTCAGTGTTACGGTTGGAGTTAGCGTGAGGGTCAAGTCAGGGTTGGGGTTGAGCTTAAGGTGTCCGCCTAGGGTTAGGGTTAGGTGTATGGTTTGATTTAGGCTTCAGGTTAGGTTAGGTTTGAACTTAGTTTGAGTGAGTAAGTTTAGGGCTACTGTTTGTTTTCGGGTAACTGTTACGGTTGGAGTTAGCGTCAGGTCCAGGTTAGGTTTGGGGTTGAGCTAATGGTATCCGCCTAGGGTTAGGGTTAGGTGTTTGGTTTGACTTAGGCTTCAGGTTAGGTTAGGTTTAAAGTTAGTTTGAGGGAGTAAGTTTAGGGCTACTGTTAGTTTTTGGTTAACTGTTACAGTTGGAGTAAGCGTCAGGGTCAGGTTAGGGTGGGGGTTAAGCATAAGGTATCAGCCTAGGGTTAGGGTTAGGTCTATTGTTTCAGTTAGGCTTCAGGTTAGGTTAGGTTTGAACTTAGTTTGAGGGAGTATGTTTAGGGCTATTGTTAGTTTTCGGTTCAGTGTTACGGTTGGAGATAGCGTCAGGGACAGGTTAGGTTTGGGGTTGAGCTTCAGGTGTCCGCCTAGGGTTAGGGTTAGGTCTGTGGTTTGAGTTAGGCTTCAGGTTAGGTTAGGTTTGAACTTAGTTTGAGGGAGTAAGTTTAGGGCTATTGTTAGTTTTCGGTTCAGTGTTACGGTTGGAGATAGCGTCAGGGTCAGGTTAGGGTTGGGGTTGAGCTTCAGGTGTCCGCCTAGGGTTAGGGTTAGGTCTATGGTTTGAGTTAGGCTTCAGGTTAGGTTAGGTTTGAACTTAGTTTGAGGGAGTAAGTTTAGGTCTACTGTTTGTTTTCGGTTCAGTGTTATGGTTGAAGTTAGCGTGAGGGTCAGGTCAGGGTTGGGGTTGAGCTTAAGGTGTCCGCCTAGGGTTAGGGTTAGGTGTATGGTTTGATTTAGGATTCAGGTTAGGTTAGGTTTGAACTTAGTTTGAGGGAGTAAGTTTAGGGCTACTGTTTGTTTTCGGGTAACTGTTACGGTTGGAGTTAGCGTCAGGCCCAGGTTAGGGTTGGGGTTGAGCTAATGGTGTCCGCCTAGGGTTAGGGTTAGGTGTTTGGTTTGATTTAGGCTTCAGGATAGGTTAGGTTTGAACTTAGTTTGAGGGAGTAAGTTTAGGGCTACTGTTAGTTTTCGGTTAACTGTTATGGTTGGAGTTAGCGTCAGGGCCATGTTCAGGTTGGGGTTGACATTAAGGTGTCCGCCTAGGGTTAGGGTTAGGTCTATGGTTTGAGTTAGGCTTCAGGTTATGTTAGGTTTGAACTTAGTTTGAGGGAGTAAGTTTAGGGCTACTGTTAGTTTTCGGTTCAGTGTTATGGTTGGAGATAGCGTCAGGGTCAGGTTAGGGTTGGGGTTGAGCTTCAAGTGTCCGCCTAGGGTTAGGGTTAGGTCTATGGTTTGAGTTAGGCTTCAGGTTAGGTTAGGTTTGAAATTAGTTTGAGGGAGTAAGTTTAAGGCTACTGTTAGTTTTCGGTTCAGGGTTTCGGTTTTAGTTAGCCTGAGGGTCAGGTTAGTGTAGGGGTTGAGCTTAAGGTGTCCGCCTAGGGTTAGGGTTAGGTGTATGATTTGATTTAGGCTTCAGGTTAGGTTAGGTTTGAACTTAGTTTGAGGGAGTACGTTTAGGGCTACTGTTAGTTTTCGGGTAACTGTTATGGTTGGAGGTAGCGTCAGGGCCAGGTTCAGGTTGGGGTTGACATTACGGTGTCCGCCTAGGGTTAGGGTTAGGTCTATGGTTAGAGTTAGGCTTCAGGTTAGGTTAGGTTTGAACTTAGTTTGAGGGAGTAAGTTTAGGGCTACTGTTAGTTTTCGGTTCAGTGTTCCGGTTGGAGTTAGCGTGAGGGTCAGGTTAGGGCAGGGGTTGAGCTTAAGGTGTCTGCCTAGGGTTAGGGTTAGGTGTATGGTTTGATTTAGGCTTCAGGTTAGGTTAGGTTTGAACTTAGTTTGAGGGAGTAAGTTTAGGGCGACTGTTAGTATTCGGGTAACTGTTACAGTTGGAGTAAGCGTCAGTGTCAGGTTATGGTGGGGGTTAAGCATTAGGTGTCCGCCTAGGGTTAGGGTTAGGTCTATGATTTGATTTAGGCTTCAGGTTAGGTTAGGTTTCAACTTAGTTTGAGGGAGTCAGTTTAGGGCTACTGTTAGTTTTCGATTAACTGTTACGGTTGGAGTAAGCATCAGGGTCAGGTTAGGTTTGGGGTTGAGCTTAAGGTGTCCGCCTAGGGTTAGGGTTAGGTGTATGGTTTGATTTAGGCTTCAGGTTAGGTTAGGTTTGAACTTAGTTTGAGGGAGTAAGTTTAGGGCTATTGTTTGTTTTCGGTTCAGTGTTACGGTTGGAGATAGCGTCAAGGTCAGGTTAGGGTTAGGTTTGAGCTTCAGGTGTCCGCCTAGGGTAAGGGTTAGGTCTATGGTTTGAGTAAGGCTTCAGTTTAGTTTACGTTTGAACTTAGTTTCTGTGAGTAAGTTTAGGGCTACTGTTAGTTTTCGGTTCAGTGTTACGGTTGGAGTTAGCATGAGGGTCAGGTTAGGGTTGGGGTAGAGCTTAAGGTGTCCGCCTAGGGTTAGGGTTAGGTGTATGGTTTGATTTAGGCTTCAGGTTAGGTTAGGTTTGAACTTAGTTTGTGGGAGTAAGTTTAGGGCGAGTGTTAGTTTTCGGGTAACTCTTATGTTTGGAGATTGCGTCAGGGCCAGGTTAGGGTTGGGGTTGAGCTGAAGGTGTCCGCCTAGGGTTAGGGTTAGGTGTATGGTTTGATTTAGGCTTCAGGTTAGGTTAGGTTTGATCTTAGTTTGAGGGAGTAAGTTTAGGGCTACTGTTAGTTTTCGGTTCAGTGTTACGTTAGGAGATAGCGTCAGGGTCAGGTTAGGGTTGGGGTTGAGCTTCAGGTGTCCGGCTAGGGTATGGTTAGGTCTATGGTTTGAGTTAGAGTTCACGTTAGGTTAGGTTTGAACTTAGTTTGAGGGAGTAAGTTTAGGGATACTGTTAGTTTTCGGGTAACTGTTATGGTTGGAGTGAGCGTCAGGGCCAGTTTAGGTTTGGGGTTGAGCTTAAGGTGTCCGCCTAGGGTTAGGGTTAAGTCTATGCTTTGAGTTAGGCTTCAGGTTAGGTTAGGTTTGAAGTTAGTTTGAGGGAGTAAGTTCAGGGCTACTGTGAGTTTTCGGTTCAGTGTTATGGTTGGAGTTAGCGTCAGGGTCAGGTTATGGTAGGGGTTAAGCATTAGGTGTCCGCCTAGGGTTAGTGTTAGGTCTATGATTAGATTTAGGCTTCAGGTTAGGTTAGGTTTGAACTTAGTTTGAGGGAGTCAGTTAAGGGCTACTGTTAGTTTTCGGTTAACTGTTACGGTTGGTGTAAGCGTCAGGGTCAGGTTAGGTTTGGGGTTGAGGTTAAGGTGTCCTCCTAGCGTTAGGGTTAGGTGTATGGTTTGATTTAGGCTTCAGGTTATTTTAGGTTTGAACTTAGTTTGAGGGAGTAAGTTTAGGGCTACTGTTAGTTTTCGTTTAACTGTTACGGTTGGAGTAAGCGTCAGGGTCAGGTCAGGGTGGAGGTTAAGCGTAAGGTGTCCGCCTAGGGTTAGGGTTAGGTCGATGGTTTCATTTAGGCTTCAGATTAGGTTAGGATTGAACTCATTTGAGTGAGTAAGTTTAGGGGTACTGTTAGTTTTCGGTTCAGTGTTACGGTTGGAGACAGCATCAGTATCAGGTTAGGGTTGGGGTGAGCTTCAAGTGTCTGCTTACGGTTTGGGTTAGGTCTATGGTTTGAGTTAGGCTTCAGGTTAGGTTAGGTTTGAAATTAGTTTGAGGGAGTAAGTTTAGGGCTACTGTTAGTTTTCGGTTCAGTGTTACGGTTGGAGTTAGCGTGAGGGTCAGGTTAGGGTAGGGGTTGAGCTTAAGGTGTCTGCTTAGGGTTAGGGTTAGGTGTATGGTTTGATTTAGGCTTCAGGTTAGGTTAGGTTTCAACTTAGTTTGAGGGAGTAAGTTTAGGGCTTCTGTTAATTTTCGGGTAACTGTTATGGGTGGAGTTAGCGTCAGGGCCAGGTTAGGGTTGGGGTTGAGCTTAAGGTGTCCGCCAAGGTTTAGGGTTAGGTGTATGGTTTTATTTAGGCTTCAGGTTAGGTTAGGTTTGAACTTAGTTTGAGGGAGTAAGTTTAGGGCTACTGTTTGTTTTCGGTTCAGTGTTACGGTTGGAGATAGCGTCAGGGTCAGGTTAGGGTTGGGGTTGAGCTTCCGGTGTCCCCCTAGGTTTAGGGTTAGGTCTATGGTTTGAGTTAGGCTTCAGGTTAGGTTAGGTTTCAACTTAGTTTGAGGGAGTAAGTTTAGGGCTACTGTTAGTTTTCGGGTAACTGTTATGGTTGGAGTTAGCATCAGGGCCAGGTTAGGGTTGGGGTTGAGCTTAAGGTGTCCGCCAAGGGTTAGGTTTAGGTCGATCTTTTGAGTTAGGCTTCAGGTTAGGTTAGCTTTGAACTTAGTTTGAGGGAGTAAGTTTAGGGCTACTTTTAGTTTTTGGTTAACTGTTACAGTTGGAGTAAGCGTCAGGGTCAGGTTAGGGTGGGGGTTAAGCATAAGGTATCCGCCTAGGGTTAGGGTTAGGTCTATTGTTTGAGTTAGGCTTCAGGTTAGGTTAGGTTTGAACTTAGTTTGAGGGAGTAAGTGTAGGGCTACTGTTAGTTTTCGGTTCAGTGTTACGGTTGGAGATAGCGTCAGGGTCAGGTTAGGGTTGGGGTTGAGCTTCAGGTGTCCGCCTAGGGTTAGGGTTTGGTCTGTGGTTTGAGTTTGGCTTCAGGTTAGGTTAGGTTTGAACTTAGTTTGAGGGAGTAAGTTTAGGGCTATTGTTAGTTTTCGGTTCAGTGTTACGGTTGGAGATAGCGTCAGGGTCAGGTTATGGTTGGGGTTGAACTTCAGGTGTCCGACTAGGGTTAGGGTTAGGTCTATGGTTTGAGTTAGGCTTCAGGTTAGGTTAGGTTTGAACTTAGTTTGAGGGAGTAAGTTTAAGGCTACTGTTAGTTTTCGGTTCAGGGTTTCGGTTTTAGTTAGCCTGAGGGTCAGGTTAGTGTAGGGGTTGAGCTTAAGATGTCCGCCTAGGGTTAGGGTTAGGTGTATGATTTGATTTAGGCTTCAGGTTAGGTTAGGTTTGAACTTAGTTTGAGGGAGTACGTTTAGGGCTACTGTTAGTTTTCGGTTCAGTGTTATGGTTGGAGATAGCGTCAGGTTCAGGTTAGGGTTGGGGTTGAGCTTCAAGTGTCCGCCTAGGGTTAGGGTTAGGTCTATGGTTTGAGTTAGGCTTCAGGTTAGGTTAGGTTTGAACTTAGTTTGATGGAGTAAGTTTAGGGCTACTGTTAGTTTTCGGTTCAGTGTTACGGTTGGAGTTAGCGTGAGGGTCAGGATAGGGTTGGGGTTGAGCTTAAGGTGTCCGCCTAGGGTTAGGGTTAGGTCTGTGGTTTGAGTTAGGCTTCAGGTTAGGTTAGGTTTGAACTTAGTTTTAGGGAGTAAGTTTAGGGCTACTGTTAATTTTCGGTTCAGTGTTACGGTTGGAGATAGCGTCAGGGTCAGGTTAGGGTTGGGGTTGAGCTTAAGGTGTCCGCCTAGGGTTAAGGTTAGGTCTATGGTTTGAGTAAGGATTCAGGTTAGTTTACGTTTGAACTTAGTTTCTGTGAGTAAGTTTAGGGTTACTGTTAGTTTTTGGTTCAGTGTTACGGTTGGAGATAGCATCAGTGTCAAGTTAGGGTTGGGGTTGAGCTTCAAGTGTCTGCCTAGGGTTTGGGTTAGGTCTATGGTTTGAGTTAGGCTTCAGGTTAGGTTAGGTTTGAACTTAGTTTGAGGGAGTAAGTTTAGGGCTACTGTTAGTTTTCGGGTAACTATTATGGTTGGAGTTAGCGTCAGGGCCAGGTTAGGGTTGGGGTTGAGCTTAAGGTGTCCGCCAAGGGTTAGGTTTAGGTCGATCTTTTGAGATAGGCTTCAGGTTAGGTTAGCTTTGAACTTAGTTTGAGGGAGTAAGTTTAGGGCTACTGTTAGTTTTCGGTTCAGTGTTACGGTTGGAGATAGCGTCAGTGTCAGGGTAGGGTTGGGGTTGAGCTTCAGGTGTCCGGCTAGGGTTAGGGTTAGGTCTATGGTTTGAGTTAGGCTTCAGGTTAGGTTAGGTTTGAACTTAGTTTGAGGGAGTAAATTTAGGGCGACTGTTAGTTTTCGGTTCAGTATTACGGTTGGATATAGCGTCAGGGTCAGGTTAGGGTGGGGGTTAAGCATAAGGTGTCCGCCTAGGGTTAGGGTTAGGTCTATTGTTTGAGTTAGGCTTCAGGTTAGGTTAGGTTTGAACTTAGTTTGAGGGAGTATGTTTAGTCCTACTGTTAGTTTCCGGTACCATGTTACGGTTGGAGATAGCGTCAGGGTCAGGTTAGGGTTGGGGTTGAGCTTCAGGTGTCCGCCTAGGGTTAGGGTTTGGTGTATGGTTTGAGTTAGGCTTCAGGTTAGGTTAGGTTTGAACTTAGTTTGAGGGAGTATGTTTAGGGCTACTGTTAGTTTTCGGTTCAGTGTTACGGTTGGAGTTAGCGTGAGGGTCAGGATAGGGTTGGGGTTTAGCTTAAGGTGTCCGCCTAGGGTTATGGTTAGGTCTGTGGTTTGAGTTAGGCTTCAGGTTAGGTTAGGTTTGAACTTAGTTTGAGGGAGTAAGTTTAGGGCTATTGTTAGTTTTCGGTTCAGTGTTACGGTTGGAGATAGCGTCAGGGTCAGGTTAGGGTTGGGGTTGAGCTTCAGGTGTCCGCCTAGGGTTAGGGTTAGGTCTATGGTTTGAGTTAGGCTTCAGGTTAGGTTAGGTTTGAACTTAGTTTGAGGGAGTAAGTTTAGGGCTACTGTTAGTTTTCGGTTCAGTATTACGGTTGGAGTTAGCGTGAGGGTCAGGTTAGGGTTGGGGTAGAGCTTATGGTGTCCGCCTAGGGTTAGGGTTAGGTCTGTGGTTTGAGTTAGGCTTCAGGTTTGGTTAGCTTTGAACTTAGTTTGAGGGAGTAAGTTTAGGGCTATTGTTAGTTTTCGGTTCAGTGTTACGGTTGGAGATAGCGTCAGGGTCAGGTTAGGGTTGGGGTTGGGCTTCAGGTGTCCGCCTAGGGTTAGGGTTAGGTCTATGGTTTGAGTTAGGCTTCAGGTTAGGTTAGGTTTGAACTTAGTTTGAGGGAGTAAGTTTAGGGCTACTGTTAGTTTTCGGTTCAGTGTTTCGGTTGGAGTTAGCGTGAGGGTCAGGTTAGGGTAGGGGTTGAGCTTAAGGTGTCCTCCCAGGGTTAGGGTTAGGTGTATGATTTGATTAAGGCTTCAGGTTAGGTTAGGTTTGAACTTAGTTTGAGGGAGTAAGTTTAGGGCTACTGTTAGTTTTCGGGTAACAGTTATGGTTGGAGTTAGCGTCAGGGCCAGGTTCAGGTTGGGGTTGACCTTAAGATGTCCGCCTAGGGTTAGGGTTAGGTCTATGGTTTGAGTTAGGCTTCAGGTTAGGTTAGGTTTGAAGTTAGTTTGAGGGAGTAAGTTTAGGGCTACTGTTAGTTTTCGGTTCAGTGTTACGGTTGGAGATAGCGTCAGGGTCAGGTTAGGGTTGGGGATGAGCTTCAAGTGTCCGCCTAGGGTTAGGGTTAGGTCTATGGTTTGAGTTAGGCTTCAGGTTAGGTTAGGTTTGAACTTAGTTTGAGGGAGTAAGTTTAGGGTTACTGTTAGTTTTCGGTTCAGTGTTACGGTTGGAGTTAGCGTGAGTGTCAGGTTAGGGTTGGGGTTGAGATTAAGGTGTCCGCCTAGGGTTAGGGTTAGGTGTATGGTTTGATTTAGGCTTCAGGTTAGGTTAGGTTTGAACTTAGTTTGAGGGAGTAAGTTTAGGGCTACTGTTTGTTTTCGGTTCAGTGTTATGGTTGGAGATAGCGTCAGGGTCAGGTTAGGGTTGTGGTTGAGCTTCAGGTGTCCGCCTAGGGTTGGGTTAGGTCTATGGTTTGAGTTAGGCTTCAGGTTAGGTTAGGTTTGAACTTAGTTTGAGGGAGTAAGTTTAGGGCTACTGTTAGTTTTCGGGTAACTGTTATGGTTGGAGTTAGAGACAGGGCCAGGTTAGGGTTCGGGTTGAGCTTAAGATGTCCGCCAAGGGTTAGGTTTAGGTCTATCTTTTGAGTTAGGCTTCAGGTTAGGTTAGGTTTGAACTTAGTTTGAGGAAGTAAGTTTAGGGCTACTGTGAGTTTTCGGTTCAGTGTTACGGTTGGAGATAGTGTCAGGGTCAGGGTAGGGTTGGGGTTGAGCTTCAGGTGTCCGCCTCGGGTTAGGATTAGGTCTGTGGTTTGTGTTAGGCTTCAGGTTAGGTTAGGTTTGAACTTAGTTAGAGGGAGTAAGTTTAGGGCTACTGTTAGTTTTCGGTTCAGTGTTACGGTTGGAGTTAGCGTGAGGGTCAGGTTAGGGTTGGGGTTGAGCTTAAGGTGTCCGCCTATGGTTAGGGTTAGGTGTATGGTTTGATTTAGGCTTCAGGTTAGGTTAGGTTTGATCTTAGTTTGAGGGAGTAAGTTTAGGGCGACTGTTAGTATTCGGGTAACTGTTACAGTTGGAGTAAGCGTCAGGGTCAGGTTATGGTGGGGGTTAAGCATTAGGTGTCCGCCTAGGGTTAGGGTTAGGTCTATGATTTGATTTAGGCTTTAGGTTAGGTTAGGTTTGAACTTAGTTTGAGGGAGTAAGTTTAGGGCTACTGTTTGTTTTCGGGTAACTGTTACGGTAGGAGTTAGCGTCAGGTCCAGGTTAGTGTTGGGGTTGAGCTAATGGTGTCCGACTAGGGTTAGGGTTAGGTGTTTGGTTTGATTTAGGCTTCAGGTTAGGTTAGGTTTGAAGTTAGTTTGAGGGAGTAAGTTTAGGGCTACTGTTAGTTTTCGGTTCAGTGTTACGGTTGGAGATAGCGTCAGGGTCAGGGTAGGGTTGGGGTTGAGCTTCAGGTGTCCACCTAGGGTTAGGGTTAGGTCTATGGTTTGAGTTAGGCTTCAGGTTAGGTTAGGTTTGAACTTAGTTTGAGGGAGTAAGTTTAGGGCTACTGTTAGTTTTCGGGTAACTGTTATGGTTGGAGTTAGAGTCAGGGCCAGGTTAGGGTTCGGGTTGAGCTTAAGATGTCCGCCAAGGGTTAGGGTTAGGTCTATCTTTTGAGTTAGGCTTCAGGTTAGGTGAGGTTTGATCTTAGTTTGAGGGAGTAAGTTTAGGGCTACTGTTAGTTTTCGGTTCAGTGTTACGTTTGGAGATAGCCTCAGGGTCAGGTTATGGTTGGGGTTGAGCTTCAGGTGTCCGGCTAGGGTTAGGGTTAGGTCTATGGTTTGAGTTAGACTTCAGGTTAGGTTAGGTTTGAACTTAGTTTGAGGGAGTAAGTTTAGGGATACTGTTAGTTTTCGGGTAACTGTTATGTTTGGAGTGAGCGTCAGGGCCAGTTTAGGTTTGGGGTTGAGCTTAAGGTGTCCGCCTAGGGTTAGGGTTAAGTCTATGCTTTGAGTTAGGCTTCAGGTTAGGTTAGGTTTGAAGTTAGTTTGAGGGAGTAAGTTCAGGGCTACTGTGAGTTTTCAGTTCAGTGTTATGGTTGGAGTTAGCGTCAGGGTCAGGTTATGGTGGGGGTTAAGCATAAGGTGTCCGCCTAGGGTTAGTGTTAGGTCTATGATTAGATTTAGGCTTCAGGTTAGGTTAGGTTTGAACTTAGTTTGAGGGAGTATGTTTAGTCCTACTGTTAGTTTTCGGTACCATGTTACGGTTGGAGATAGCGTCAGGGTCAGGTTAGGGTTGGGGTTGAGCTTCAGGTGTCCGCCTAGGGTTAGGGTTTGGTGTATGGTTTGAGTTAGGCTTCAGGTTAGGTTAGGTTTGAACTTAGTTTGAGGGAGTATGTTTAGGGCTACTGTTAGTTTTCGGTTCAGTGTTACGGTTGGAGTTAGCGTGAGGGTCAGGATAGGGTTGGGGTTTAGCTTAAGGTGTCCGCCTAGGGTTATGGTTAGGTCTGTGGTTTGAGTTAGGCTTCAGGTTAGGTTAGGTTTGAACTTAGTTTGAGGGAGCAAGTTTAGGGCTATTGTTAGTTTTCGGTTCAGTGTTACGGTTGGAGATAGCGTCAGGGTCAGGTTAGGGTTGGGGTTGAGCTTCAGGTGTCCGCCTAGGGTTAGGGTTAGGTCTATGGTTTGAGTTAGGCTTCAGGTTAGGTTAGGTTTGAACTTAGTTTGAGGGAGTAAGTTTAGGGCTACTGTTAGTTTTCGGTTCAGTATTACGGTTGGAGTTAGCGTGAGGGTCAGGTTAGGGTTGGGGTAGAGCTTAAGGTGTCCGCCTAGGGTTAGGGTTAGGTCTGTGGTTTGAGTTAGGCTTCAGGTTTGGTTAGCTTTGAACTTAGTTTGAGGGAGTAAGTTTAGGGCTATTGTTAGTTTTCGGTTCAGTGTTACGGTTGGAGATAGCGTCAGGGTCAGGTTAGGGTTGGGGTTGAGCTTCAGGTGTCCGCCTAGGGTTAGGGTTAGGTCTATGGTTTGAGTTAGGCTTCAGGTTAGGTTAGGTTTGAACTTAGTTTGAGGAAGTAAGTTTAGGGCTACTGTTAGTTTTCGGTTCAGTGTTTCGGTTGGAGTTAGCGTGAGGGTCAGGTTAGGGTACGGGTTGAGCTTAAGGTGTCCACCCAGGGTTAGGGTTAGGTGTATGATTTGATTAAGGCTTCAGGTTAGGTTAGGTTTGAACTTAGTTTGAGGGAGTAAGTTTAGGGCTACTGTTAGTTTTCGGGTAACAGTTATGGTTGGAGTTAGCGTCAGGGCCAGGTTCAGGTTGGGGTTGACCTTAAGATGTCCGCCTAGGGTTAGGGTTAGGTCTATGGTTTGAGTTAGGCTTCAGGTTAGGTTAGGTTTGAAGTTAGTTTGAGGGAGTAAGTTTAGGGCTACTGTTAGTTTTCGGTTCAGTGTTACGGTTGGAGATAGCGTCAGGGTCAGGTTAGGGTTGGGGATGAGCTTCAAGTGTCCGCCTAGGGTTAGGGTTAGGTCTATGGTTTGAGTTAGGCTTCAGGTTAGGTTAGGTTTGAACTTAGTTTGAGGGAGTAAGTTTAGGGTTACTGTTAGTTTTCGGTTCAGTGTTACGGTTGGAGTTAGCGTGAGTGTCAGGTTAGGGTTGGGGTTGAGATTAAGGTGTCCGCCTAGGGTTAGGGTTAGGTGTATGGTTTGATTTAGGCTTCAGGTTAGGTTAGGTTTGAACTTAGTTTGAGGGAGTAAGTTTAGGGCTACTGTTTGTTTTCGGTTCAGTGTTATGGTTGGAGATAGCGTCAGGGTCAGGTTAGGGTTGTGGTTGAGCTTCAGGTGTCCGCCTAGGGTTAAGGTTAGGTCTATGGTTTGAGTTAGGCTTCAGGTTAGGTTAGGTTTGAACTTAGTTTGAGGGAGTAAGTTTAGGGCTACTGTTAGTTTTCGGGTAACTGTTATGGTTGGAGTTAGAGTCAGGGCCAGGTTAGGGTTCGGGTTGAGCTTAAGATGTCCGCCAAGGGTTAGGTTTAGGTCTATCTTTTGAGTTAGGCTTCAGGTTAGGTTAGGTTTGAACTTAGTTTGAGGAAGTAAGTTTAGGGCTACTGTTAGTTTTCGGTTCAGTGTTACGGTTGGAGATAGCGTCAGGGTCAGGGTAGGGTTGGGGTTGAGCTTCAGGTGTCCGCCTCGGGTTAGGATTAGGTCTGTGGTTTGTGTTAGGCTTCAGGTTAGGTTAGGTTTGAACTTAGTTAGAGGGAGTAAGTTTAGGGCTACTGTTAGTTTTCGGTTCAGTGTTACGGTTGGAGTTAGCGTGAGGGTCAGGTTAGGGTTGGGGTTGAGCTTAAGGTGTCCGCCTATGGTTAGGGTTAGGTGTATGGTTTGATTTAGGCTTCAGGTTAGGTTAGGTTTGATCTTAGTTTGAGGGAGTAAGTTTAGGGCGACTGTTAGTATTCGGGTAACTGTTACAGTTGGAGTAAGCGTCAGGGTCAGGTTATGGTGGGGGTTAAGCATTAGGTGTCCGCCTAGGGTTAGGGTTAGGTCTATGATTTGATTTAGGCTTCAGGTTAGGTTAGGTTTGAACTTAGTTTGAGGGAGTAAGTTTAGGGCTACTGTTTGTTTTCGGGTAACTGTTACGGTAGGAGTTAGCGTCAGGTCCAGGTTAGTGTTGGGGTTGAGCTAATGGTGTCCGACTAGGGTTAGGGTTAGGTGTTTGGTTTGATTTAGGCTTCAGGTTAGGTTAGGTTGGAAGTTAGTTTGAGGGAGTAAGTTTAGGGCTACTGTTAGTTTTCGGTTCAGTGTTACGGTTGGAGATAGCGTCAGGGTCAGGGTAGGGTTGGGGTTGAGCTTCAGGTGTCCGCCTAGGGTTAGGGTTAGGTCTATGGTTTGAGTTAGGCTTCAGGTTAGGTTAGGTTTGAACTTAGTTTGAGGGAGTAAGTTTAGGGCTACTGTTAGTTTTCGGGTAACTGTTATGGTTGGAGTTAGAGTCAGGGCCAGGTTAGGGTTCGGGTTGAGCTTAAGATGTCCGCCAAGGGTTAGGGTTAGGTCTATCTTTTGAGTTAGGCTTCAGGTTAGGTTAGGTTTGAACTTAGTTTGAGGAAGTAAGTTTAGGGCTACTGTTAGTTTTCGGTTCAGTGTTACGGTTGGAGATAGCGTCAGGGTCAGGGTAGGGTTGGGGTTGAGCTTCAGGTGTCCGCCTCGGGTTAGGATTAGGTCTATGGTTTGTGTTAGGCTTCAGGTTAGGTTAGGTTTGAACTTAGTTAGAGGGAGTAAGTTTAGGGCTACTGTTAGTTTTCGGTTCAGTGTTACGGTTGGAGTTAGCGTGAGGGTCAGGTTTGGGTTGGGGTTGAGCTTAAGGTGTCCGCCTAGGGTTAGGGTTAGGTGTATGGTTTGATTTAGGCTTCAGGTTAGGTTAGGTTTGATCTTAGTTTGAGGGAGTAAGTTTAGGGCGACTGTTAGTATTCGGGTAACTGTTACAGTTGGAGTAAGCGTCAGGGTCAGGTTATGGTGGGGGTTAAGCATTAGGTGTCCGCCTAGGGTTAGGGTTAGGTCTATGATTTGATTTAGGCTTCAGGTTAGGTTAGGTTTCAACTTAGTTTGAGGGAGTCAGTTTAGGGCTACTCTTAGTATTCGATTAACTGTTACGGTTGGAGTAAGCATCAGGGTCAGGTTAGGTTTGGGGTTGAGCTTAAGGTGTCCGCCTAGGGTTAGGGTTAGGTGTATGGTTTGATTTAGGCTTCAGGTTACGTTAGGTTTGAACTTAGTTTGAGGGAGTAAGTTTAGGGCTATTGTTTGTTTTCGGTTCAGTGTTACGGTTGGAGATAGCGTCAAGGTCAGGTTAGGGTTAGGGTTGAGCTTCAGGTGTCCGCCTAGGGTAAGGGTTAGGTCTATGGTTTGAGTTAGGCTTCAGGTTATGTTAAGTTTGAACTTAGTTTGAGGGTGTAAGTTTAGGACTACTGTTAGTTTTCGGTTCAGTGTTACGTTTGGATTTAGCGTGAGGGTCAGGTTAAGGTTGGGGTTGAGCTTCAGGTGTCCGCCTAGTGTTAGGGTTAGGTGTATGGTTTGATTTAGGCTTCAGGTTAGGTTAGGTTTGAACTTAGTTTGAGGGAGTAAGTTTAGGGCTACTGTTTGTTTTCGGGTAACTGTTACGGTAGAAGTTAGCGTCAGGTCCAGGTTAGTGTTGGGGTTGAGCTAATGGTGTCCGCCTAGGGTTAGGGTTAGGTGTTTGGTTTTATTTAGGCTTCAGGTTAGGTTAGGTTTGAAGTTAGTTTGAGGGAGTAAGTTTAGGGCTACTGTTAGTTTTTGGTTAACTGTTACAGTTGGAGTAAGCGTCAGGGTCAGGTTAGGGTGGGGTTTAAGCATAAGGTATCCGCCTAGGGTTAGGGTTAGGTCTATTGTTTGAGTTAGGCTTCAGGTTAGGTTAGGTTTGAAATTTGTTTGAGGGAGTAAGTTTAGGGCTACTGTTAGTTTTCGGTTCAGTGTTACGGTTGGAGTTAGCGTGAGGGTCAGGATAGGGTTGGGGTTGAGCTTATGGTGTCCGCCTAGGGTTAGGGTTAGGTCTGTGGTTTGAGTTAGGCTTCAGGTTAGGTTAGGTTTGAACTTAGTTTGAGGGAGTAAGTTTAGGGCTATTGTTAGTTTTCGGTTCAGTGTTACGGTTGGAGATAGCATCAGGGTCAGGTTATGGTTGGGGTTGAGCTTCAGGTGTCCGACTAGGGTTAGGGTTAGGTCTATGGTTTGAGTTAGGCTTCAGGTTAGGTTAGGTTTGAACTTAGTTTGAGGGAGTAAGTTTAGGGCTATTGTTAGTTTTCGGTTCAGTGTTTCGGTTTTAGTTAGCCTGAGGGTCAGTTTAGTGTAGGGGTTGAGCTTAAGGTGTCCGCCTAGGGTTAGGGTTAGGTGTATGATTTGATTTAGGCTTCAGGTTAGGTTAGGTTTGAACTTAGTTTGAGGGAGTAAGTTTTGGGCTACTGTTAGTTTTCGGGTAACTGTTATGGTTGGAGGTAGCGTCAGGGCCAGGTTAAGGTTGGGGTTGACCTTAAGGTGTCCGCCTAGGGTTAGGGTTAGGTCTATGGTTTGAGTTAGGCTTCAGGTTAGGTTAGGTTTGAACTTAGTTTGAGGGAGTAAGTTTAGGGCTACTGTTAGTTTTCGGTTCAGTGTTATGGTTGGAGATAGCGTCAGGGTCAGGTTAGGGTTGGGGTTGTGCTTCAAGTGTCCGCCTAGGGTTAGGGTTAGGTGTATGGTTTGAGTTAGGCTTCAGGTTAGGTTAGGGTTGATCTTAGTTTGAGGGAGTAAGTTTAGGGCTACTGTTAGTTTTCGGTTCAGTGTTACGTTTGGAGATAGCCTCAGGGTCAGGTTAGGGTTGGGGTTGAGCTTCAGGTGTCCGGCTAGGGTTAGGGTTAGGTCTATGGTTTGAGTTAGACTTCAGGTTAGGTTAGGTTTGAACTTAGTTTGAGGGAGTAAGTTTAGGGATACTGTTAGTTTTCGGGTAACTGTTATGTTTGGAGTGAGCGTCAGGGCCAGTTTAGGTTTGGGGTTGAGCTTAAGGTGTCCGCCTAGGGTTAGGGTTAAGTCTATGCTTTGAGTTAGGCTTCAGGTTAGGTTAGGTTTGAAGTTAGTTTGAGGGAGTAAGTTCAGGGCTACTGTGAGTTTTCAGTTCAGTGTTATGGTTGGAGTTAGCGTCAGGGTCAGGTTATGGTGGGGGTTAAGCATAAGGTGTCCGCCTAGGGTTAGTGTTAGGTTTATGATTAGATTTAGGCTTCAGGTTAGGTTAGGTTTGAACTTAGTTTGAGGGAGTATGTTTAGTCCTACTGTTAGTTTTCGGTACCATGTTACGGTTGGAGATAGCGTCAGGGTCAGGTTAGGGTTGGGGTTGAGCTTCAGGTGTCCGCCTAGGGTTAGGGTTTGGTGTATGGTTTGAGTTAGGCTTCAGGTTAGGTTAGGTTTGAACTTAGTTTGAGGGAGTATGTTTAGGGCTACTGTTAGTTTTCGGTTCAGTGTTACGGTTGGAGTTAGCGTGAGGGTCAGGATAGGGTTGGGGTTTAGCTTAAGGTGTCCGCCTAGGGTTATAGTTAGGTCTGTGGTTTGAGTTAGGCTTCAGGTTAGGTTAGGTTTGAACTTAGTTGAGGGAGTAAGTTTAGGGCTATTGTTAGTTTTCGGTTCAGTGTTACGGTTGGAGATAGCGTCAGGGTCAGGTTAGGGTTGGGGTTGAGCTTCAGGTGTCCGCCTAGGGTTAGGGTTAGGTCTATGGTTTGAGTTAGGCTTCAGGTTAGGTTAGGTTTGAACTTAGTTTGAGGGAGTAAGTTTAGGGCTACTGTTAGTTTTCGGTTCAGTATTACGGTTGGAGTTAGCGTGAGGGTCGGGTTAGGGTTGGGGTAGAGCTTAAGGTGTCCGCCTAGGGTTAGGGTTAGGTCTGTGGTTTGAGTTAGGCTTCAGGTTTGGTTAGCTTTGAACTTAGTTTGAGGGAGTAAGTTTAGGGCTATTGTTAGTTTTCGGTTCAGTGTTACGGTTGGAGATAGCGTCAGAGTCAGGTTAGGGTTGGGGTTGAGCTTCAGGTGTCCGCCTAGGGTTAGGGTTAGGTCTATGGTTTGATTTAGGCTTCAGGTTAGGTTAGGTTTGAACTTAGTTTGAGGGAGTAAGTTTAGGGCTACTGTTAGTTTTCGGTTCAGTGTTTCGGTTGGAGTTAGCGTGAGGGTCAGGTTAGGGTAGGGGTTGAGCTTAAGGTGTCCTCCCAGGTTTAGGGTTAGGTGTATGATTTGATTAAGGCTTCAGGTTAGGTTAGGTTTGAACTTAGTTTGAGGGAGTAAGTTTAGGGCTACTGTTAGTTTTCGGGTAACAGTTATGGTTGGAGTTAGCGTCAGGGCCAGGTTCAGGTTGGGGTTGACCTTAAGATGTCCGCCTAGGGTTAGGGTAAGGTCTATGGTTTGAGTTAGGCTTCAGGTTAGGTTAGGTTTGAAGTTAGTTTGAGGGAGTAAGTTTAGGGCTACTGTTAGTTTTCGGTTCAGTGTTACGGTTGGAGATAGCGTCAGGGTCAGGTTAGGGTTGGGGATGAGCTTCAAGTGTCCGCCTAGGGTTAGGGTTAGGTCTATGGTTTGAGTTAGGCTTCAGGTTAGGTTAGGTTTGAACTTAGTTTGAGGGAGTAAGTTTAGGGTTACTGTTAGTTTTCGGTTCAGTGTTACGGTTGGAGTTAGCGTGAGTGTCAGGTTAGGGTTGGGGTTGAGATTAAGGTGTCCGCCTAGGGTTAGGGTTAGGTGTATGGTTTGATTTAGGCTTCAGGTTAGGTTAGGTTTGAACTTAGTTTGAGGGAGTAAGTTTAGGACTACTGTTTGTTTTCGGTTCAGTGTTATGGTTGGAGATAGCGTCAGGGTCAGGTTAGGGTTGTGGTTGAGCTTCAGGTGTCCGCCTAGGGTTGGGTTAGGTCTATGGTTTGAGTTAGGCTTCAGGTTAGGTTAGGTTTGAACTTAGTTTGAGGGAGTAAGTTTAGGGCTACTGTTAGTTTTCGGGTAACTGTTATGGTTGGAGTTAGAGTCAGGGCCAGGTTAGGGTTCGGGTTGAGCTTAAGATGTCCGCCAAGGGTTAGGTTTAGGTCTATCTTTTGAGTTAGGCTTCAGGTTAGGTTAGGTTTGAACTTAGTTTGAGGAAGTAAGTTTAGGGCTACTGTTAGTTTTCGGTTCAGTGTTACGGTTGGAGATAGCGTCAGGGTCAGGGTAGGGTTGGGGTTGAGCTTCAGGTGTCCGCCTCGGGTTAGGATTAGGTCTGTGGTTTGTGTTAGGCTTCAGGTTAGGTTAGGTTTGAACTTAGTTAGAGGGAGTAAGTTTAGGGCTACTGTTAGTTTTCGGTTCAGTGTTACGGTTGGAGTTAGCGTGAGGGTCAGGTTAGGGTTGGGGTTGAGCTTAAGGTGTCCGCCTATGGTTAGGGTTAGGTGTATGGTTTGATTTAGGCTTCAGGTTAGGTTAGGTTTGATCTTAGTTTGAGGGAGTAAGTTTAGGGCGACTGTTAGTATTCGGGTAACTGTTACAGTTGGAGTAAGCGTCAGGGTCAGGTTATGGTGGGGGTTAAGCATTAGGTGTCCGCCTAGGGTTAGGGTTAGGTCTATGATTTGATTTAGGCTTCAGGTTAGGTTAGGTTTGAACTTAGTTTGAGGGAGTAAGTTTAGGGCTACTGTTTGTTTTCGGGTAACTGTTACGGTAGGAGTTAGCGTCAGGTCCAGGTTAGTGTTGGGGTTGAGCTAATGGTGTCCGACTAGGGTTAGGGTTAGGTGTTTGGTTTGATTTAGGCTTCAGGTTAGGTTAGGTTTGAAGTTAGTTTGAGGGAGTAAGTTTAGGGCTACTGTTAGTTTTTGGTTAACTGTTACAGTTGGAGTAAGCGTCAGGGTTAGGTTAGGGTGGGGGTTAAGCATAAGGTATCCGCCTAGGGTTAGGGTTAGGTCTATTGTTTGAGTTAGGGTTCAGGTTAGGTTAGGTTTGAACTTAGTCTGAGGGAGTAAGTTTAGGGCTACTGTTAGTTTTCGGTTCAGTGTTACGGTTGGAGTTAGCGTGAGGGTCAGGATAGGGTTGGGGTTGAGCTTAAGGTGTCCGCCTAGGGTTAGGTTTAGTCTGTGGTTTGAGTTAGGCTTCAGGTTAGGTTAGGTTTGAACTTAGTTTGAGGGAGTAAGTTTAGGGCTATTGTTAGTTTTCGGTTCAGTGTTACGGTTGGAGATAGCATCAGGGTCAGGTTATGGTTGGGGTTGAGCTTCAGGTGTCCGACTAGGGTTAGGGTTAGGTCTATGGTTTGAGTTAGGCTTCAGGTTAGGTTAGGTTTGAACTTAGTTTGAGGGAGTAAGTTTAGGGCTACTGTTAGTTTTCGGTTCAGTGTTTCGGTTTTAGTTAGCCTGAGGGTCAGTTTAGTGTAGGGGTTGAGCTTAAGGTGTCCGCCTAGGGTTAGGGTTAGGTGTATGATTTGATTTAAGCTTCAGGTTAGGTTAGGTTTGAACTTAGTTTGAGGGAGTAAGTTTTGGGCTACTGTTAGTTTTCGGGTAACTGTTATGGTTGGAGGTAGCGTCAGGGCCAAGTTCAGGTTGGGGTTGACCTTAAGGTGTCCGCCTAGGGTTAGGGTTAGGTCTATGGTTTGAGTTAGGCTTCAGGTTAGGTTAGGTTTGAACTTAGTTTCAGGGAGTAAGTTTAGGGCTACTGTTAGTTTTCGGTTCAGTGTTATGGTTGGAGATAGCATCAGGGTCAGGTTAGGGTTGGGGTTGAGCTTCAAGTGTCCGCCTAGGGTTAGGGTTAGGTGTATGGTTTGAGTTAGGCTTCAGGTTAGGTTAGGTTTGATCTTAGTTTGAGGGAGTAAGTTTAGGGCTACTGTTAGTTTTCGGTTCAGTGTTACGTTTTGGAGATAGCGTCAGGGTCAGGTTAGGGTTGGGGTTGAGCTTCAGGTGTCCGGCTAGGGTTAGGGTTAGGTCTATGGTTTGAATTAGACTTCAGGTTAGGTTAGGTTTGAACTTAGTTTGAGGGAGTAAGTTTAGGGATACTGTTAGTTTTCGGGTAACTGTTATGTTTGGAGTGAGCGTCAGGGTCAGTTTAGGTTTGGGGTTGAGCTTAAGGTGTCCGCCTAGGGTTAGGGTTAAGTCTATGCTTTGAGTTAGGCTTCAGGTTAGGTTAGGTTTGAAGTTAGTTTGAGGGAGTAAGTTCAGGGCTACTGTGAGTTTTCAGTTCAGTGTTATGGTTGGAGTTAGCGTCACGGTCAGGTTATGGTGGGGGTTAAGCATAAGGTGTCCGCCTAGGGTTAGTGTTAGGTCTATGATTAGATTTAGGCTTCAGGTTAGGTTAGGTTTGAACTTAGTTTGAGGGAGTCAGTTAAGGGCTACTGTTAGTTTTCGGTTAACTGTTACGGTTGGAGTAAGCGTCAGGGTCAGGTTAGGTTTGGGGTTGAGCTTAAGGTGTCCTCCTAGGGTTAGGGATAGGTGTATGGTTTGATTTAGGCTTCAGGTTATGTTAGGTTTGAACTTAGTTTGAGGGAGTAAGTTTAGGGCTACTGTTAGTTTTCGTTTAACTGTTACGGTTGGAGTAAGCGTCAGGGTCAGGTTAGGGTGGAGGTTAAGCGTAAGGTGTCCGCCTAGGGTTAGGGTTAGGTCGATGGTTTCATTTAGGCTTCAGGTTAGGTTAGGATTGAACTCATTTGAGTGAGTAAGTTTAGGGGTACTGTTAGTTTTCGGTTCAGTGTTACGGTTGGAGATAGCATCAGTGTCAGGTTAGGGTTGGGGTTGAGCTTCAAGTGTCTGCTTAGGGTTTGGGTTATGCCTATGGTTTGAGTTAGGCTTCAGGTTAGGTTAGGTTTGAAATTAGTTTGAGGGAGTAAGTTTAGGGCTAATGTTAGTTTTCGGTTCAGTGTTACGGTTGGAGTTAGCGTGAGGGTCAGGTTAGGGTAGGGGTTGAGCTTCAGGTGTCTGCCTACGGTTAGGGTTAGTTTTATGGTTTGATTTAGGCTTCAGGTTAGGTTAGGTTTCAACTTAGTTTGAGGGAGTAAGTTTAGGGCTTCTGTTAATTTTCGGGTAACTGTTATGGGTGGAGTTAGCGTCAGGGCCAGGTGAGGGTTGGGGTTGAGCTTAAGGTGTCCGCCAAGGTTTAGGGTTAGGTGTATGGTTTGATTTAGGCTTCAGGTTAGGTTAGGTTTGAACTTAGTTTGAGGGAGTAAGTTTAGGGCTACTGTTTGTTTTCGGTTCAGTGTTACGGTTGGTGATAGCGTCAGGGTCAGGTTAGGGTTGGGGTTGAGCTTCAGGTGTCCCCCTAGGTTTAGGGTTAGGTCTATGGTTTGAGTTAGGCTTCAGGTTTGGTTAGGTTTGAACTTAGTTTGAGGGAGTAAGTTTAGGGCTACTGTTAGTTTTCGGTTCAGTGTTACGGTTGGAGTTAGCGTGAGGGTCAGGTTTGGGTTGGGGTTGAGCTTAAGGTGTCCGCCTAGGGTTAGGGTTAGGTGTATGGTTTGATTTAGACTTCAGGTTAGGTTAGGTTTGAACTTAGTTTGAGGGAGTAAGTTTAGGGCGACTGTTAGTTTTCGGGTAACTGTTACAGTTGGAGTAAGCGTCAGGGTTAGGTTATGGTGGGGGTTAAGCATAAGGTGTCCTCCTAGGGTTAGGGTTAGGTCTATGATTTGATTTAGGCTTCAGGTTAGGTTACATTTCAACTTAGTTTGAGGGAGTCAGTTTAGGGCTACTGTTAGTTTTCGGTTAACTGTTACGGTTGGAGTAAGCGTCAGGGTCAGGTTAGGTTTGGGGTTGAGCTTAAGGTGTCCGCCTAGGGTTAGGGTTAGGTGTATGGTTTGATTTAGGCTTCAGGTTAGGTTAGGTTTGAACTTAGTTTGAGGGAGTAAGTTTAGGGCTACTGTTTGTTTTCGGATAACTGTTACGGTTGGAGTTAGCGTCAGGTCCAGGTTAGGGTTGTGGTTGAGCTAATGGTGTCCGCCTTGGGTTAGGGTTAGGTGTTTGGTTTGATTTAGGCTTCAGGTTAGGTTAGGTTTGAACTTAGTTTGAGGGAGTCATTTTAAGGCTACTGCTAGTTTTCGGTTAACTATTACGGTTGTAGTAAGCGTCAGGTTCAGGTTAGGTTTGGGGTTGAGCTTAAGGTGTCCTCCTAGGGTTAGTGTTAGTTGTATGGTTTGATTTAAGCTTCAGGTTAGGTTAGGTTTGAACTTAGTTTGAGGGAGTAAATTTAGGGCTACTGTTAGTTTTCGTTTAACTGTTATGGTTGGAGTAAGCGTCAGGGTCAGGTTAGGGTGGGGGTTAAGCGTATGGTGTCCGCCTAGGGTTAGGGTTAGGTCTATGGTTTGAGTTAGGCTTCAGGTTAGGTTAGGTTTGAAGTTAGTTTGAGGGAGTAAGTTTAGGGTTACTGTTAGTTTTCGGTTCAGTGTTATGGTTGGAGTTAGCGTGAGGGTCAGGTTAGGGTTGGGGTTGAGATTAAGGTGTCCGCCTAGGGTTAGGGTTAGGTGTATGGTTTGATTTAGGCTTCAGGTTAGGTTAGGTTTGAACTTAGTTTGAGGGAGTAAGTTTAGGGCTACTGTTTGTTTTCGGTTCAGTGTTATGGTTGGAGATAGCGTCAGGGTCAGGTTAGGGTTGTGGTTGAGCTTCAGGTGTCCGCCTAGGGTTAGGGTTAGGTCTATGGTTTGTATTAGGCTTCAGGTTAGGTTAGGTTTGAACTTAGTTTGAGGGAGTAAGTTTAGGGCTACTGTTAGTTTTCGGTTCAGTGTTTCGGTTGGAGTTAGCGTGAGGGTCAGGTTAGGGTAGGGGTTGAGCTTAAGGTGTCCTCCTAGGGTAAGGGTTAGGTGTATGGTTTGATTTAGGCTTCAGGTTAGGTTAGGTTTGAACTTAGTTTGAGGGAGTAAGTTTAGGGCGACTGTTAGTTTTCGGGTAACTGTTATGGTTGGAGTTAGAGTCAGGGCCAGGTTAGGGTTGGGGTTGAGCTTAAGGTGTCTGCCAAGGGTTAGGGTTAGGTCTATCTTTTGAGTTAGGCTTCAGGTTCGGTTAGGTTTGAACTTAGTTTGAGGAAGTAAGTTTAGGGCTACTGTTAGTTTTCGGTTCAGTGTTACGGTTGGAGAAAGCGTCAGGGTCAGGGTAGGGTTGGGGTTGAGCTTCAGGTGTCCGCCTCGGGTTAGGGTTAGGTCTATGGTTTGAGTTAGGCTTCAGGTTAGGTTAGGTTTGAACTTAGTTTGAGGGAGTAAGTTTAGGGCTACTGTTAGTTTTCGGGTAACTGTTACGGTTGGAGTAAGCATCAGGGTCAGGTTAGGTTTGGGGTTGAGCTTAAGGTGTCCGCCTAGGGTTAGGGTTAGGTGTATGGTTTGATTTAGGCTTCAGGTTAGGTTAGGTTTGAACTTAGTTTGAGGGAGTAAGTTTAGGGCTATTGTTTGTTTTCAGTTCAGTGTTACGGTTGGAGATAGCGTCAAGGTCAGGTTAGGGTTAGGGTTGAGCTTCAGGTGTCCGCCTAGGGTTAGGGTTAGGTCTATGGTTTGAGTTAGGCTTCAGGTTAGGTTAGGTTTGAACTTAGTTTGAGGGTGTAAGCTTAGGGCTACTGTTAGTTTTCGGTTCAGTGTTACGGTTGGATTTAGCGTGAGGGTCAGGTTAAGGTTGGGGTTGAGCTTCAGGTGTCCGCCTAGGGTTAGGGTTAGGTGTATGGTTTGATTTAGGCTTCAGGTTAGGTTAGGTTTGAACTTAGTTTGAGGGAGTAAGTTTAGGGCTACTGTTTGTTTTCGGGTAACTGTTACGGTTGGAGTTAGCGTCAGGTCCAGGTTAGGGTTGGGGTTGAGCTAATGCTGTCCGCCTAGGGTTAGGGTTAGGTCTATGGTTTGAGTTAGGCTTCAGGTTAGGTTAGGTTTGAAGTTAGTTTGAGGGAGTAAGTTTAGGGCTACTGTTAGTTTTTGGTTAACTGTTACAGTTGGAGTAAGCGTCAGGGTCAGGTTAGGGTGGGGGTTAAGCATAAGGCATCCGCCTAGGGTTAGGGTTAGCTCTATTGTTTGAGTTAGGCTTCAGGTTAGGTTAGGTTTGAACTTAGTTTTAGGGAGTAAGTTTAGGGCTACTGTTAGTTTTCGGTTCAGTGTTACGGTTGGAGATAGCGTCAGGGTCAGGTTAGGGTTGGGGTTGAGCTTAAGGTGTCCGCCTCGGGTTAGGGTTAGGTCTATGGTTTGAGTAAGGCTTCAGTTTAGTTTACGTTTGAACTTAGTTTCTGTGAGTAAGTTTAGGGTTACTGTTAGTTTTGGTTCAGTGTTACGCTTGGAGGTAGCATCAGGGTCAGGTTAGGGTTGGGGTTGAGCTTCAAGTGTCTGCCTAGGGTTTGGGTTAGGTCTATGGTTTGAGTGAGGCTTCAGGTTAGGTTAGGTTTGAACTTAGTTTGAGGGAGTAAGTTTAGTGCTACTGTTAGTTTTCGGTTCAGTGTTACGGTTGGAGTTAGCTTGAGGGTCAGGTTAGGGCAGGGGTTGAGCTTAAAGTGTCTGCCTAGGGTTAGGGTTAGGTGTATGGTTTGATTTAGGCTTCAGGTTAGGTTAGGTTTGAACTTAGTTTGAGGGAGTACGTTTAGGGCTACTGTTAGTTTTCGGGTAACTGTTATGGTTGGAGTTAGCGTCAGGGCCAAGTTACGGTTGCGGTTGAGCTTAAGTTGTCCGCCAAGGGTTAGGGTTAGGTCTATGGTTTGAGTGAGGCTTCAGGTTAGGTTAGGTTTGAACTTAGTTTGAGGGAGTAAGTTTAGGGCTACTGTTAGTTTTCGGTTCAGTGTTTATGTTGGAGTTAGCATGAGGGTCAGGTTAGGGTAGGGGTTGAGCTTACGGTGTCCGCCTAGGGTTAGGGTTAGGTGTATGGTTTGATTTAGGTTTCAGGTTAGGTTAGGTTTGAACTTAGTTTGAGGGAGTAAGTTTAGGGCTACTGTTAGTTTTCGGGTAACTGTTATGGTTGGAGTTAGCGTCAGGGCCATGTTAGGGTTGGGGTTGAGCTTAAGGTGTCTGCCTAGGGTTAGGGTTAGGTCTATGGTTTGAGTTAGGCTTCAGGTTAGGTTAGGTTTGAACTTAGTTTGAGGGAGTAAGTTTAGGGCTACTGTTAGTTTTCGGTTCAGTGTTACGGTTGGAGTTAGCGTGAGGGTCAGGTTAGGGTTGGGGTTGAGCTTAAGGTGTCCGCCTAGGGTTAGGGTTAGGCGTATGGTTTGATTTAGGCTTCAGGTTAGGTTAGGTTTGAACTTAGTTTGAGGGAGTAAGTTTAGGGCTACTGTTAGTTTTCGGTTCAGTGTTACGGTTGGAGTTAGCGTGAGGGTCAGGTTAGGGTTGGGGTTGAGCTTCAGGTGTCCGCCTAGGGTTAGGGTTAGGTGTATCGTTTGATTTAGGCTTCAGGTTAGGTTAGGTTTGAAGTTAGTTTGAGGGAGTAAGTTTAGGGCTACTGTTAGTTTCGGTTAACTGTTACAGTTGGAGGAAGCGTCAGCGTCAGGTTATGGTGGGGGTTAAGCATTAGGTGTCCGCCTAGAGTTAGGGTTAGGTCTATGATTTGATTTAGGCTTCAGGTTAGGTTAGGTTTGAACTTAGTTGAGGTAGTAAGTTTAGGGCTACTGTTAGTTTTCGGTTCAGTTTTACGGTTGGAGATAGCGTCAGGGTCAGGTTAGGGTTGGGGTTGAGCTTCAGGTGACGCCTAGGGTTAGGGTTAGGTCTATGGTTTGAGTTAGGCTTCAGGTTAGGTTAGGTTTGAACTTTGTTTGAGGGAGTAAGTTTAGGTTTATTGTTTGTTTTCGCTTCAGTGTTACGGTTGGAGATAGCGTCAGGGTCAGGTTAGGGTTGGGGTTGAGCTTCAGGTGTCCGCCTAGGGTTAGGGTTAGGTCTATGGTTTGAGTTAGGCTTCAGGTTAGGTTGGGTTTGAACTTACTTTGAGGGAGTAAGTTTAGGGCTACTCTTAGTTTTCGGTTCAGTGTTTCGGTTGGAGTTAGCGTGAGGGTCAGGTTAGAGTTGCGGTTGAGCTTCAAGTGTCCGCCTAGGGTTAGGGTTAGGTCTATGATTTGATTTAGGCTTCAGGTTAGGTTAGGTTTGAACTTAGTTTGAGGGAGTCAGTTTAGGGCTACTGTTTGTTTTCGGTTCAGTGTTATGGTTGAAGTTAGCGGGAGGGTCAGGTCAGGGTTGGGGTTCAGCTTAACGTGTCCGCCTAGGGTTAGGGTTAGGTGTAGGGTTTGATTTAGGCTTCAGGTTAGGTTAGGTTTGAACTTAGTTTGATGGAATAAATTTAGGGCTACTGTTTGTTTTCGGGTAACTGTTACGGTTGGAGTTAGCGTCAGGTCCAGGTTAGGGTTGGGGTTCAGCTAATGGTGTCCGCCTAGGGTTAGGGTTAGGTGTTTGGTTTGATTTAGGCTTCAGGTTAGGTTAGGTTTGAAGTTAGTTTGAGGGAGTAAGTTTAGGGCTACTGTTAGTTTTCGGTTAACTGTTACAGTTGGAGTAAGCGTCAGGGTCAGGTTAGGTTGGGGGTTAAGCATAAGGTGTCCGCCTAGGGTTAGGGTTAGGTCTATGGTTTGAGTTAGGCTTCACTTTAGGTTAGGTTTGAACTTAGTTTGAGGGAGTAAGTTTAGGGCTACTGTTAGTTTTCGGTTCAGTGTTACGGTTGGAGTTAGCGTGAGGGTCAGGTTAGGGTTGGGGTTGAGCTTCAGGTGTCCGCCTAGGGTTAGGGTTAGGTGTATCGTTTGATTTAGGCTTCAGGTTAGGTTAGGTTTGAAGATAGTTTGAGGGAGTAAGTTTAGGGCTACTGTTAGTTTCGGTTAACTGTTACAGTTGGAGTAAGCGTCAGCGTTAGGTTATGGTGGGGGTTAAGCATAAGGTGTCCGCCTAGGGTTAGGGTTAGGTCTATTTTTTGAGTTAGGCTTCAGGTTAGGTTAGGTTTGAAGTTAGTTTGAGGGTGTAAGTTTAGGGATACTGTTAGTTTTCGGTTCAGTATTACGGATGGAGATAGCGTCAGGGTCAGGTTAGAGTGGGGGTTAAGAATAAGGTGTCCGCCTAGGGTTAGGGTGAGGTCTATTGTTTGAGTTAGGCTTCAGGTTAGGTTAGGTTTGAACTTAGTTTGAGGGAGTAAGTTTAGGCCTACTGTTAGTTTTCGGTTCAGTGTTACGGTTGGAGTTAGCGTGAGGGTCAGGTTAGGGTAGGGGTTGAGCTTAAGGTTTCTACCTAGGGTTAGGGTTAGGTGTATGGTTTGATTTAGGCTTCAGGTTAGGTTAGGTTTCAACTTAGTTTGAGGGAGTAAGTTTAGGGCTACTGTTAGTTTTCGGGTAACTGTTATGGTTGGAGTTAGCGTCAGGGCCAGGTTCAGGTTGGGGTTGACCTTAAGGTGTCCGCCTAGGGTTAGGGTTAGGTCTATGGTTTCAGTTAGGCTTCAGGTTAGGTTAGGTTTGAACATAGTTTGAGGGAGTAAGTTGAGGGCTACTGTTGGTTTTCGGTTCAGTGTTATGGTTGGAGATAGCGTCAGGATCAGGTTAGGGTTGTGGTTGAGCTTCAGGTGTCCGCCTAGGGTTAGGGTTAGGTCTATGGTTTGAGTTAGACTTCAGGTTAGGTTAGGATTGAACTTAGTTTGAGGGAGTAAGTTTAGAGCTACTGTTAGTGTTCGGTTCAGTGTTTCGGTTGGAGTTAGCGTGAGGGTCAGGTTAGGGTAGGGGTTGAGCTTAAGGTGTCCTCCTAGGGTTAGGGCTGGTGTATGGTTTGATTTAGGCTTCAGGTTAGGTTAGGTTTGAACTTAGTTTGAGGGAGTAAGTTTAGGGCTACTGTTAGTTTTCGGGTAACTGTTATGGTTGGAGTTAGAGTCAGGGCCAGGTTAGGGTTGGGGTTGACCTTAAGGTGTTCGCCAAGGGTTAGGGTTAGGTCTATCTTTTGAGTTAGGCTTCAGGTTAGGTTAGGTTTGAACTTAGTTGAGGGAGTAAGTTTAGGGCTACTGTTAGTTTTCGGTTCAGTGTTATGGTTGGAGATAGCGTCAGGGTCAGGTTAGGGTTGGGGTTGAGCTTCAGGTGTCCGCCTAGGGTTAGGGTTAGGTCTATGGTTTGAGTTAGGCTTCAGGTTAGGTTAGGTTTGAACTTAGTTTGAGGGAGTAAGTTTAGGGCTACTGTTAGTTTTCGGTACAGTGTTACGTTTGGAGTTAGCGTGAGGGTCAGGATAGGGTTGGGGTTGAGCTTAAGGTGTCCGCCTAGGGTTAGGGTTAGGTCTGTGGTTTGAGTTAGGATTCAGGTTAGGTTAGGTTTGAACTTAGTTTGAGGGAGTAAGTTTAGGGTTATTGTTAGTTTTCGGTTCAGTGTTACGGTTGGAGATAGCGTCAGGGTCAGGTTATGGTTGGGGTTGAGCTTCAGGTGTCCGCCTAGGGTTAGGGTTAGGTCTATGGTTTGAGTTAGGCTTCAGGTTAGGTTAGGTTTGAACTTAGTTTGAGGGAGTAAGTTTAAGGCCACTGTTAGTTTTCGGTACAGTGTTACGGTTGGAGTTAGCGTGAGGGTCAGGTTAGGGTTGGGGTTGAGCTTAAGGAGTCCGCCTAGGGTTAGGGTTAAGGGTTAGGTGTATGGTTTGATTTAGGCTTCAGGTTATGTTAGGTTTGAACTTATTTTGAGAGAGTAAGTTTAGGGCTACTGTTAGTTTTCGGGTAACTTTTATGGTTGGAGTTAACGTCAGGGCCAGGTTAGGGTTGGGGTTGAGCTTAAGGTGTCCGCCAAGAGTTAGGGTTAGGTCTATCTTTTGAGTTAGGCTTCAGATTAGGTTAGGTTTGAACTTAGTTTGAGGGAGTAAGTTTAGGGCTACTGTTAGTTTTCGGTTCAGTGTTACGGTTGGAGATAGCGTCAGGGTCAGGGTAGGGTTGGGGTTGAGCTTCAGCTGTCCGCCTAGGGTTAGGGTTAGGTCTCTGGTTTGAGTTAGGCTTCAGGTTAGGTTAGGTTTGAACTTAGTTTGAGGGAGTAAGTTTAGGGCTACTGTTTGTTTTCGGGTAACTGTTACGGTTGGAGTTAGCGTCAGGTCCAGGTTAGGGTTGGGGTTGAGCTAATGGTGTCCGCCTAGGGTTAGGGTTAGGTGTTTGGTTTGATTTAGGCTTCAGGTTAGGATAGGTTTGAAGTTAGTTTGAGGGTGTAAGTTTAGGGATACTGTTAGTTTTCGGTTCAGTATTACGGTTGGAGATAGCGTCAGGGTCAGGTTAGAGTGGGGGTTAAGAATAAGGTGTCCACCTTGGGTTAGGGTGAGGTCTAATGTTTGAGTTAGGCTTCAGGTTAGGTTAGGTTTGAACTTAGTTTGAGGGAGTAAGTTTAGGGCTACTGCTAGTTTTCGGTTCAGTGTTACGGTTGGAGTTAGCGTGAGGGTCAGGTTAGGGTAGGGGTTGAGCTTAAGGTGTCTACCTAGGGTTAGGGTTAGGTGTATGGTTTGATTTAGGCTTCAGGTTAGGTTAGGTTTCAACTTAGTTTGAGGGAGTAAGTTTAGGGCTACTGTTAGTTTTCGGGTAACTGTTATGGTTGGAGTTAGCGTCAGGGCCAGGTTCAGGTTGGGTTTGACCTTAAGGTGTCCGCCTAGGGTTAGGGTTAGGTCTATGGTTTCAGTTAGGCTTCAGGTTAGGTTAGGTTTGAACATAGTTTGAGGGAGTAAGTTTAGGGCTACTGTTGGTTTTCGGTTCAGTGTTATGGTTGGAGATAGCGTCAGGATCAGGTTAGGGTTGTGGTTGAGCTTCAGGTGTCCGCCTAGGGTTAGGGTTAGGTCTATGGTTTGAGTTAGACTTCAGGTTAGGTTAGGATTGAACTTAGTTTGAGGGAGTAAGTTTAGGGCTACTGTTAGTGTTCGGTTCAGTGTTTCAGTTGGAGTTAGCGTGAGGGTCAGGTTAGGGTAGGGGTTGAGCTTAAGGTGTCCTCCTAGGGTTAGGGCTGGTGTATGGTTTGATTTAGGCTTCAGGTTAGGTTAGGTTTGAACTTAGTTTGAGGGAGTAAGTTTAGGGCTACTGTTAGTTTTCGGGTAACTGTTATGGTTGGAGTTAGAGTCAGGGCCAGGTTAGGGTTGGGGTTGACCTTAAGGTGTCCGCCAAGGGTTAGGGTTAGGTCTATCTTTTGAGTTAGGCTTCAGGTTAGGTTAGGTTTGAACTTAGTTGAGGGAGTAAGTTTAGGGCTACTGTTAGTTTTCGGTTCAGTGTTATGGTTGGAGATAGCGTCAGGATCAGGTTAGGGTTGTGGTTGAGCTTCAGGTGTCCGCCTAGGGTTAGGGTTAGGTCTATGGTTTGAGTTAGGCTTCAGGTTAGGTTAGGTTTGAACTTAGTTTGAGGGATTAAGTTTATGGATATTGTTTGTTTTCGCTTCAGTGTTACGGTTGGAGATAGCGTCAGGGTCAGGTTAGGGTTGGGGTTGAGCTTCAGGTGTCCGCCTAGGGTTAGGGTTAGGTCTATGGTTTGAGTTAGGCTTCAGGTTAGGTTAGGTTTGAACTTAGTTTGAGGGAGTAAGTTTAGGCCTACTGTTAGTTTTCGGTTCAGTGTTACGGTTGGATTTAGCGTGAGGGTCAGGTTAGGGTAGGGGTTGAGCTTAAGGTGTCTACCTAGGGTTAGGGTTAGGTGTTTGGTTTGATTTAGGCTTCAGGTTAGGTTAGGTTTCAACTTAGTTTGAGGGAGTAAGTTTAGGGCTACTGTTACTTTTCGGGTAACTGTTACGGTTGGAGTTAGCGTCAAGGCCAGGTTCAGGTTGGGGTTGACCTTAAGGTGTCCGCCTAGGGTTAGGGTTAGGTCTATGATTTGAGTTAGGCTTCAGGTTAGGTTAGGTTTGAACTTAGTTTGAGGGAGTAAGTTTAGGGCTACTGTTTGTTTTCGGTTCAGTGTTAGAGTTGGAGATAGCGTCAGGATCAGGTTAGGGTTGTGGTTGAGCTTCAGGTGTCCGCCTAGGGTTAGGGTTAGGTCTATGGTTTGAGTTAGACTTCAGGTTAGGTTAGGATTGAACTTAGTTTGAGGGAGTAAGTTTAGGGCTACTGCTAGTTTTCGGTTCAGTGTTACGGTTGGAGTTAGCGTGAGGGTCAGGTTAGGGTAGGGGTTGAGCTTATGGTGTCCGCCTAGGGTTAGGGTTAGGTGTATGGTTTGATTTAGGCTTCAGGTTAGGTTAGGTTTGAACTTAGTTTGAGGGAGTAAGTTTAGGGCTACTGTTAGTTTTCGGGTAACTGTTATGGTTGGAGTTAGCGTCAGGGCCAGGTTCAGGTTGGGGTTGACCTTAAGGTGTCCGCCTAGGGTTAGGGTTAGGTCTATGGTTTCAGTTAGGCTTCAGGTTAGGTTAGGTTTGAACATAGTTTGAGGGAGTAAGTTTAGGGCTACTGTTAGTTTTCGGTTCAGTGTTACGGTTGGAGATAGCGTCAGGATCAGGTTAGGGTTGTGGTTGAGCTTCAGGTGTCCGCCTAGGGTTAGGGTTAGGTCTATGGTTTGAGTTAGGCTTCAGGTTAGGTTAGGTTTGAACTTAGTTTGAGGGAGTAAGTTTAGGGATATTGTTTGTTTTCGCTTCAGTGTTACGGTTGGAGATAGCGTCAGGGTCAGGTTAGGGTTGGGGTTGAGCTTCAGGTGTCCTCCTAGGGTTAGGGTTAGGTCTATGGTTTGAGTTAGGCTTCAGGTTAGGTTAGGTTTGAACTTAGTTTGAGGGAGTAAGTTTAGGCCTACTGTTAGTTTTCGGTTCAGTGTTACGGTTGGATTTAGCGTGAGGGTCAGGTTAGGGTAGGGGTTGAGCTTAAGGTGTCTACCTAGGGTTAGGGTTAGGTGTATGGTTTGATTTAGGCTTCAGGTTAGGTTAGGTTTCAACTTAGTTTGAGGGAGTAAGTTTAGGGCTACTGTTACTTTTCGGGTAACTGTTACGGTTGGAGTTAGCGTCAAGGCCAGGTTCAGGTTGGGGTTGACCTTAAGGTGTCCGCCTAGGGTTAGGGTTAGGTCTATGGTTTCAGTTAGGCTTCAGGTTAGGTTAGGTTTGAACTTAGTTTGAGGGAGTAAGTTTAGGGCTACTGTTTGTTTTCGGTTCAGTGTTAGAGTTGGAGATAGCGTCAGGATCAGGTTAGGGTTGTGGTTGAGCTTCAGGTGTCCGCCTAGGGTTAGGGTTAGGTCTATGGTTTGAGTTAGACTTCAGGTTAGGTTAGGATTGAACTTAGTTTGAGGGAGAAAGTTTAGGGCTACTGTTAGTTTTCGGTTCAGTGTTTCGGTTGGAGTTAGCGTGAGGGTCAGGTTAGGGTAGGGGTTGAGCTTATGGTGTCCGCCTAGGGTTAGGGTTAGGTGTATGGTTTGATTTAGGCTTCAGGTTAGGTTAGGTTTGAACTTAGTTTGAGGGAGTAAGTTTAGGGCTACTGTTAGTTTTCGGGTAACTGTTATGGTTGGAGTTAGAGTCAGGGCCAGGTTAGGGTTGGGGTTGAGCTTAATGTGTCCGCCAAGGGTTAGGGTTAGGTCTATCTTTTGAGTTAGGCTTCAGGTTAGGTTAGGTTTGAACTTAGTTGAGGGAGTAAGTTTAGGGCTACTGTTAGTTTTCGGTTCAGTGTTACGGTTGGAGATAGCGTCAGGGTCAGGTTAGGGTTGGGGTTGAGCTTCAGGTGTCCGCCTAGGGTTAGGGTTAGGTCTATGGTTTGAATTAGGCTTCAGGTTAGGTTAGGTTTGAACTTAGTTTGAGGGAGTAAGTTTAGGGATATTGTTTGTTTTAGCTTCAGTGTTACGGTTGGAGATAGCGTCAGGGTCAGGTTAGGGTTGGGGTTGAGCTTCAGGTGTCCGCCTAGGGTTAGGGTTAGGTCTATGGTTTGAGTTAGGCTTCAGGTGAGTTTAGGTTTGAAATTAGTTTGAGGGAGTAAGTTTAGGGCTACTGTTAGTTTTCGGTTCAGTGTTACGGTTGGATTTAGCGTGAGGGTCAGGTTAGGGTTCGGGTTGAGCTTCAGGTGTCCGCCTAGGGTTAGGGTTAGGTGTATCGTTTGATTTAGGCTTCAGGTTAGGTTAGGTTTGAAGTTAGTTTGAGGGAGTAAGTTTAGGGCTACTGTTAGTTTTCGGTTCAGTGTTACGGTTGGAGATAGCGTCAGGGTCAGGTTAGGGTTGGGGTTGAGCTTCAGGTGTCCACCTAGGGTTAGGGTTAGGTCTATGGTTTGAGTTAGGCTTCAGGTTAGGTTAGGTTTGAACTTAGTTTGAGGGAGTAAGTTTAGGGCTACTGTTAGTTTTCGGGTAACTGTTACAGTTGGTGTAAGGGTCAGGGTCAGGTTATGGTGGGGGTTAAGCATTAGGTGTCCGCCTAGGGTTAGGGTTACGTCTATGATTTGATTTAGGCTTCAGCTTATGTTAGGTTTCAACTTAGTTTGAGGGATTCAGTTTAGGGCTACTGTTAGTTTTCGATTAACTGTTACGGTTGGAGTAAGCATCAGGATCAGGTTAGGTTTGGGGTTGAGCTTAAGGTGTCCTCCTAGGGTTAGGGTTAGGTGTATGGTTTGATTTAGGCTTCAGGTTAGGTTAGGTTTGAACTTAGTTTGAGGGAGTAAGTTTAGGGCTACTGTTTGTTTTCGGTTCAGTGTTACGGTTGAAGTTAGCGGGAGGGTCAGGTCAGGGTTGGGGTTGAGCTTAACGTGTCCGCCTAGGGTTAGGGTTAGGTGTAGGGTTTGATTTAGGCTTCAGGTTAGGTTAGGTTTGAACTTAGTTTGATGGAATAAATTTAGGGCTACTGTTTGTTTTCGGGTAACTGTTACGGTTGGAGTTAGCGTCAGATCCAGGTTAGGGTTGGGGTTCAGCTAATGGTGTCCGCCTAGGGTTAGGGTTAGGTGTTTGGTTTGATTTAGGCTTCAGGTTAGGTTAGGTTTGAAGTTAGTTTGAGGGAGTAAGTTTAGGGCTACTGTTAGTTTTCGGTTAACTGTTACAGTTAGAGTAAGCGTCAGGGTCAGGTTAGGGTTGGGGTTAAGCATAAGGTGTCCGCCTAGGGTTAGGGTTAGGTCTATGGTTTGAGTTAGGCTTCAGGTTAGGTTAGGTTTGAACTTAGTTTGAGGGAGTAAGTTTATGGTTACTGTTAGTTTTCGGTTCAGTGTTACGGTTGGAGATAGCGTCAGGGACAGGTTAGGGTTGGGGTTGAGCTTCAGGTGTCCGCCTAGGGTTAGGGTTAGGTCTATGGTTTGAGTTAGGCTTCACTTTAGGTTAGGTTTGAACTTCGTTTGAGGGAGTAAGTTTAGGGCTATTGTTAGTTTTCGGTTCAGTGTTACGGTTGGAGATAGCGTCAGGGTCAGGTTAGGGTGGGAGTTAAGCATAAGGTGTCCGCCTAGGGTTAGGGTTAGGTCTATGGTTTGAGTTAGGCTTCAGGTTAGGTTAGGTTTGAACTTAGTTTGAGGGAGTAAGTTTAGGACTACTGTAAGTTTTCGGTACAGTGTTACGTTTGGAGTTAGCGTGAGGGTCAGGATAGGGTTGGGGTTGAGCTTAAGGTGTCCGCCTAGGGTTAGGGTTAGGTCTGTGGTTTGAGTTAGGCTTCAGGTTAGGTGAGGTTTGAACTTAGTTTGAGGGAGTAAGTTTAGGGCTATTGTTAGTTTTCGGTTCAGTGTTACGGTTGGAGATAGCGTCAGGGTCAGGTTATGGTTGGGGTTGAGCTTCAGGTGTCCGCCTAGGGTTAGGGTTAGGTCTATGGTTTGAGTTAGGCTTCAGGTTAGGTTAGGTTTGAACTTAGTTTGAGGGAGTAAGTTTAGGGCTATTGTTAGTTTTCGGTTCAGTGTTACGGTTGGAGATAGCGTCAGGGTCAGGTTAGGGTGGGAGTTAAGCATAAGGTGTCCGCCTAGGGTTAGGGTTAGGTCTATGGTTTGAGTTAGGCTTCAGGTTAGGTTAGGTTTGAACTTAGTTTGAGGGAGTAAGTTTAGGGCTACTGTTAGTTTTCGGTACAGTGTTACGTTTGGAGTTAGCGTGAGGGTCAGGATAGGGTTGGGGTTGAGCTTAAGATGTCCGCCTAGGGTTAGGGTTAGGTCTGTGGTTTGAGTTAGGCTTCAGGTTAAGTTAGGTTTGAACTTAGTTTGAGGGAGTAAGTTTAGGGCTATTGTTAGTTTTCGGTTCAGTGTTACGGTTGGAGATAGCGTCAGGGTCAGGTTATGGTTGGGGTTGAGCTTCAGGTGTCCGCCTAGGGTTAGGGTTAGGTCTATGGTTTGAGTTAGGCTTCAGGTTAGGTTAGGTTTGAACTTAGTTTGAGGGAGTAAGTTTAAGGCCACTGTTAGTTTTCGGTACAGTGTTACGGTTGGAGTTAGCGTGAGGGTCAGGTTAGGGTTGGGGTTGAGCTTAAGGAGTCCGCCTAGGGTTAGGGTTAAGGGTTAGGTGTATGGTTTGATTTAGGCTTCAGGTTAGGTTAGGTTTGAACTTATTTTGAGAGAGTAAGTTTAGGGCTACTGTTAGTTTTCGGGTAACAGTTATGGTTGGAGTTAGCGTCAGGGCCAGGTTAGGGTTGGGGTTGAGCTTAAGGTGTCCGCCAAGGGTTAGGGTTAGGTCTATCTTTTGAGTTAGGCTTCAGATTAGGTTAGGTTTGAACTTAGTTTGAGGGAGTAAGTTTAGGGCTACTGTTAGTTTTCGGTTCAGTGTTACGGTTGGAGATAGCGTCAGGGTAAGGGTAGGGTTGGGGTTGAGCTTCAGCTGTCCGCCTAGGGTTAGGGTTAGGTCTCTGGTTTGATTTAGGCTTCAGGTTAGGTTAGGTTTGAACTTAGTTTGAGGGAGTAAGTTTAGGGCTACTGTTTGTTTTCGGGTAACTGTTACGGTTGGAGTTAGCGTCAGGTCCAGGTTAGGGTTGGGGTTGAGCTAATGGTGTCCGCCTAGGGTTAGGGTTAGGTGTTTGGTTTGATTTAGGCTTCAGGTTAGGATAGGTTTGAAGTTAGTTTGAGGGTGTAAGTTTAGGGATACTGTTAGTTTTCGGTTCAGTATTACGGTTGGAGATAGCGTCAGGGTCAGGTTAGAGTGGGTGTTAAGAATAAGGTGTCCGCCTAGGGTTAGGGTGAGGTCTATTGTTTGAGTTAGGCTTCAGGTTAGGTTAGGTTTGAACTTAGTTTGAGGGAGTAAGTTTAGGGCTACTGTTAGTTTTTGGTTCAGTGTTACGGTTGGAGTTAGCGTGAGGGTCAGGTTAGGGTAGGGGTTGAGCTTAAGGTGTCTACCTAGGGTTAGGGTTAGGTTTATGGTTTGATTTAGGCTTCAGGTTAGGTTAGGTTTCAACTTAGTTTGAGGGAGTAAGTTTAGGGCTACTGTTAGTTTTCGGGTAACTGTTATGGTTGGAGTTAGCGTCAGGGCCAGGTTCAGGTTGGGGTTGACCTTAAGGTGTTCGCCTAGGGTTAGGGTTAGGTCTATGGTTTCAGTTAGGCTTCAGGTTAGGTTAGGTTTGAACATAGTTTGAGGGAGTAAGTTTAGGGCTACTGTTGGTTTTCGGTTCAGTGTTATGGTTGGAGATAGCGTCAGGATCAGGTTAGGGTTGTGGTTGAGCTTCAGGTGTCCGCCTAGGGTTAGGGTTAGGTCTATGGTTTGAGTTAGGCTTCAGGTTAGGTTAGGTTTGAACTTAGTTTGAGGGAGTAAGTTTAGGCCTACTGTTAGGTTTCGGTTCAGTGTTACGGTTGGATTTAGCGTGAGGGTCAGGTTAGGGTAGGGGTTGAGCTTAAGGTGTCTACCTAGGGTTAGGGTTAGGTGTATGGTTTGATTTAGGCTTCAGGTTAGGTTAGGTTTCAACTTAGTTTGAGGGAGTAAGTTTAGGGCTACTGTTACTTTTCGGGTAACTGTTACGGTTGGAATTAGCGTCAAGGCCAGGTTCAGGTTGGGGTTGACCTTAAGGTGTCCGCCTAGGGTTAGGGATAGGTCTATGGTTTGAGTTAGGCTTCAGGTTAGGGTAGGTTTGAACTTAGTTTGAGGGAGTAAGTTTAGGGCTACTGTTTGTTTTCGGTTCAGTGTTAGAGTTGGAGATAGCGTCAGGATCAGGTTAGGGTTGTGGTTGAGCTTCAGGTGTCCGCCTAGGGTTAGGGTTATGTCTATGGTTTGAGTTAGACTTCAGGTTAGGTTAGGATTGAACTTAGTTTGAGGTAGAAAGTTTAGGGCTACTGTTAGTTTTCGGTTCAGTGTTTCGGTTGGAGTTAGCGTGAGGGTCAGGTTAGGGTAGGGGTTGAGCTTAAGGTGTCCGCCTAGGGTTAGGGTTAGGTGTATGGTTTGATTTAGGCTTCAGGTTAGGTTAGGTTTGAACTTAGTTTGAGGGAGTAAGTTTAGGGCTACTGTTAGTTTTCGGGTAACTGTTATGGTTGGAGTTAGAGTCAGGGCCAGGTTAGGGTTGGGGTTGAGCTTAATGTGTCCGCCAAGGGTTAGGGTTAGGTCTATCTTTTGAGTTAGGCTTCAGGTTAGGTTAGGTTTGAACTTAGTTGAGGGAGTAAGTTTAGGGCTACTGTTAGTTTTCGGTTCAGTGTTACGGTTGGAGATAGCGTCAGGGTCAGGTTAGGGTTGGGGTTGAGCTTCAGGTGTCCGCCTAGGGTTAGGGTTAGGTCTATGGTTTGAGTTAGGCTTCAGGTTAGGTTAGGTTTGAACTTAGTTTGAGGGAGTAAGTTTAGGGATATTGTTTGTTTTAGCTTCAGTGTTACGGTTGGAGATAGCGTCAGGGTCAGGTTAGGTTTGGGGTTGAGCTTCAGGTGTCCGCCTAGGGTTAGGGTTAGGTCTATGGTTTGAGTTAGGCTTCAGGTTAGTTTAGGTTTGAACTTAGTTTGAGGGAGTAAGTTTAGGGCTACTGTTAGTTTTCGGTTCAGTGTTACGGTTGGATTTAGCGTGAGGGTCAGGTTAGGGTTGGGGTTGAGCTTCAGGTGTCCGCCTAGGGTTAGGGTTAGGTGTATCGTTTGATTTAGGCTTCAGGTTAGGGTAGGTTTGAAGTTAGTTTGAGGGAGTAAGTTTAGGGCTACTGTTAGTTTTCGGTTCAGTGTTACGGTTGGAGATAGCGTCAGGGTCAGGTTAGGGTTGGGGTTGAGCTTCAGGTGTCCACCTAGGGTTAGGGTTAGGTCTATGGTTTGAGTTAGGCTTCAGGTTAGGTTAGGTTTGAACTTAGTTTGAGGGAGTAAGTTTAGGGCTACTGTTTGTTTTCGGGTAACTGTTACAGTTGGAGTAAGGGTCAGGGTCAGGTTATGGTGGGGGTTAAGCATTAGGTGTCCGCCTAGGGTTAGGGTTAGGTCTATGATTTGATTTAGGCTTCAGCTTATGTTAGGTTTCAACTTAGTTTGAGGGATTCAGTATAGGGCTACTGTTAGTTTTCGATTAACTGTTACGGTTGGAGTAAGCATCAGGATCAGGTTAGGTTTTGGGTTGAGCTTAAGGTGTACTCCTAGGGTTAGGGTTAGGTGTATGGTTTGATTTAGGCTTCAGGTTAGGTTAGGTTTGAACTTAGTTTGAGGGAGTAAGTTTAGGGCTACTGTTTGTTTTCGGTTCAGTGTTACGGTTGAAGTTAGCGGGAGGGTCAGGTCAGGGTTGGGGTTGAGCTTAACGTGTCCGCCTAGGGTTAGGGTTAGGTGTAGGGTTTGATTTAGGCTTCAGGTTAGGTTAGGTTTGAACTTAGTTTGATGGAATAAATTTAGGGCTACTGTTTGTTTTCGGGTAACTGTTACGGTTGGAGTTAGCGTCAGATCCAGGTTAGGGTTGGGGTTCAGCTAATGGTGTCCGCCTAGGGTTAGGGTTAGGTGTTTGGTTTGATTTAGGCTTCAGTTTAGGTTAGGTTTGAAGTTAGTTTGAGGGAGTAAGTTTAGGGCTACTGTTAATTTTCGGTTAACTGTTACAGTTAGAGTAAGAGTCAGGGTCAGGTTAGGGTGGGGGTTAAGAATAAGGTGTCCGCCTAGGGTTAGGGTTAGGTCTATGGTTTGAGTTAGGCTTCAGGTTAGGTTAGGTTTGAACTTAGTTTGAAGGAGTAAGTTTAGGGCTACTGTTAGTTTTCGGTTCAGTGTTACGGTTGGAGATAGCGTCAGGGACAGGTTAGGGTTGGGGTTGAGCTTCAGGTGTCCGCCTAGGGTTAGGGTTAGGTCTATGGTTTGAGTTAGGCTTCACTTTAGGTTAGGTTTGAACTTCGTTTGAGGGAGTAAGTTTAGGGCTATTGTTAGTTTTCGGTTCAGTGTTACGGTTGGAGATAGCGTCAGGGTCAGGTTAGGGTGGGAGTTAAGCATAAGGTGTCCGCCTAGGGTTAGGGTTAGGTCTATGGTTTGAGTTAGGCTTCAGGTTAGGTTAGGTTTGAACTTAGTTTGAGGGAGTAAGTTTAGGACTACTGTTAGTTTTCGGTACAGTGTTACGTTTGGAGTTAGCGTGAGGGTCAGGATAGGGTTGGGGTTGAGCTTAAGGTGTCCGCCTAGGGTTAGGTTTAGGTCTGTGGTTTGAGTTAGGCTTCAGGTTAGGTGAGGTTTGAACTTAGTTTGAGGGAGTAAGTTTAGGGCTATTGTTAGTTTTCGGTTCAGTGTTACGGTTGGAGATAGCGTCAGGGTCAGGTTATGGTTGGGGTTGAGCTTCAGGTGTCCGCCTAGGGTTAGGGTTAGGTCTATGGTTTGAGTTAGGCTTCAGGTTAGGTTAGGTTTGAACTTAGTTTGAGGGAGTAAGTTTAGGGCTACTGTTAGTTTTCGGTTCAGTGTTACGGTTGGATTTAGCGTGAGGGTCAGGTTAGGGTTTGGGTTGAGCTTCAGGTGTCCGCCTAGGGTTAGGGTTAGTTGTATCGTTTGATTTAGGCTTCAGGTTAGGTTAGGTTTGAAGTTAGTTTGAGGGAGTAAGTTTAGGGCTACTGTTAGTTTTCGGTTCAGTGTTACGGTTGGAGATAGCGTCAGGGTCAGGTTAGGGTTGGGGTTGAGCTTCAGGAGTCTGCCTAGGGTTAAGGTTAGGTCTATGGTTTGAGTTAGGCTTCAGGTTAGGTTAGGTTTGAACTTAGTTTGAGGGAGTAAGTTTAGGGCTACTGTTCGTTTTCGGGTAACTGTTACAGTTGGAGTAAGCGTCAGGGTCAGGTTATGGTGGGGGTTAAGCATTAGGTGTCCGCCTAGGGTTAGGGTTAGGTCTATGATTTGATTTAGGCTTCAGCTTAGGTTAGGTTTCAACTTAGTTTGAGGGAGTCAGTTTAGGGCTACTGTTAGTTTTCGATTAACTGTTACGGTTGGAGTAAGCATCAGGATCAGGTTAGGTTTGGGGTTGAGCTTAAGGTGTCCTCCTAGGGTTAGGGTTAGGTGTATGGTTTGATTTAGGCTTCAGGTTAGGTTAGGTTTGAACTTAGTTTGAGGGAGTAAGTTTAGGGCTACTGTTTGTTTTCGGTTCAGTGTTACGGTTGAAGTTAGCGGGAGGGTCAGGTCAGGTTTGGGGTTGAGCTTAACGTGTCCGCCTAGGGTTAGGGTTAGGTGTAGGGTTTGATTTAGGCTTCAGGTTAGGTTAGGTTTGAACTTAGTTTGATGGAATAAATTTAGGGCTACTGTTTGTTTTCGGGTAACTGTTACGGTTGGAGTTAGCGTCAGGTCCAGGTTAGGGTTGGGGTTCAGCTAATGGTGTCCGCCTAGGGTTAGGGTTAGGTGTTTGGTTTGATTTAGGCTTCAGGTTAGGTTAGTTTTGAACTTAGTTTGAGGGAGTAAGTTTAGGGCTACTGTTAGTTTTCGGTTCAGTGTTACGATTGGAGATTGCGTCAGGGACAGGTTAGGGTTGGGGTTGAGCTTCAGGTGTCCGCCTAGGGTTAGGGTTAGGTCTATGGATTGAGTTAGGCTTCACTTTAGGTTAGGTTTGAACTTAGTTTGAGGGAGTAAGTTTAGGGCTATTGTTAGTTTTCGGTTCAGTGTTACGGTTGGAGATAGCGTCAGGTTCAGGTTAGGGTGGGAGTTAAGCATAACGTGTCCGCCTAGGGTTAGGGTTAGGTCTATGGTTTGAGTTAGGCTTCAGGATAGGTTAGGTTTGAACTTAGTTTGAGGGAGTAAGTTTAGGGCTACTGTTAGTTTTCGGTACAGTGTTACGTTTGGAGTTAGCGTGAGGGTCAGGATAGGGTTGGGGTTGAGCTTAAGGTGTCCGCCTAGGGTTAGGGTTAGGTCTGTGGTTTTAGTTAGGCTTCAGGTTAGGTTAGGTTTGAACTTAGTTTGAGGGAGTAAGTTTAGGGCTATTGTTAGTTTTCGGTTCAGGGTTACGGTTGGAGATAGCGTCAGGGTCAGGTTAGGGTGGGAGTTAAGCATAAGGTGTCCGCCTAGGGTTAGGGTTAGGTCTATGGTTTGAGTTATGCTTCAGGTTAGGTTGGGTTTGAACTTAGTTTGAGGGAGTAAGTTTAGGGCTACTGTTAGTTTTCGGTTCAGTGTTTCGGTTGGAGTTAGCGTGAGGGTCAGGTTAGGGTTGCGGTTGAGCTTCAAGTGTCCGCCTAGGGTTAGGGTTAGGTCTATGATTTGATTTAGGCTTCAGGTTAGGTTAGGTTTGAACTTAGTTTGAGGGAGTCAGTTTAGGGCTACTGTTAGTTTTCGGTTAACTGTTACGGTTGTAGTAAGCGTCAGGGTCAGGTTAGGTTTGGGGTTGAGCTTAAGGTGTCCGCCTAGGGTTAGGGTTAAGTATATGGTTTGAGTTATGCTTCAGGTTAGGTTAGGTTTGAACTTAGTTTGAGGGAGTAAGTTTAGGGCTACTGTTTGTTTTCGGTTCAGTGTTATGGTTGAAGTTAGCGTGAGGGTCAGGTCAGGGTTGGGGTTGAGCTTAAGGTATCCGCCTAGGTTTAGGGTTAGGTGTATGGTTTGATTTAGGCTTCAGGTTAGGTTAGGTTTGAACTTAGTTTGAGGGAGTAAGTTTAGGGCTACTGTTTTTTTCGGGTAACTGTTACGGTTGGAGTTAGCGTCAGGTCCAGGTTAGGGTTGGGGTTGAGCTAATGGTGTCCGCCTAGGGTTAGGGTTAGGTGTTTGGTTTGATTTAGGCTTCAGGTTAGGTTAGGTTTGAAGTTAGTTTGAGGGAGTAAGTTTAGGGCCACTGTTAGTTTTCGGTTAACTGTTACAGTTGGAGTAAGCGTCAGTATCAGGTTAGGGTGGGGGTTAAGCATAAGGTGTCCGCCTAGGGTTAGGGTTAGGTCTATGGTTTGATGTAGGCTTCAGGTTAGGTTAGGTTTGAACTTAGTTTGATGGAATAAGTTTAGGGCTACTGTTAGTTTTCGGTTCAGTGTTTCGGTTGGAATGAGCGTCAGGGTCAGGTTAGGGTAGGGGTTGAGCTTAAGGTGTCCGCCTAGGGTTAGGGTTAGGTGTATGGTTTGATTTAGGCTTCAGGTTAGGATAGGTTTGAACTTAGTTTGAGGGAGTAATTTTAGGGCTACTCTTCGTTTTAGGGTAACTGTTATGGTTGGAGTTAGCGTCAGTGCCAGGTTAGGGTTGGGGTTGAGCTTCAGGTGTCCGCCTAGGGTTAGGGTTAGGTCTGTGGTTTGTGTTAGGCTTCAGGTTAGGTTAGGTTTGAACTTAGTTTGAGGGAGTAAGTTTAGGGCTATTGTTAGTTTTCGGTTCAGTGTTACGGTTGGAGTAAGCGTCAGGGTCAGGTTATGGCTGAGGTTGAGCTTCAGGTGTCCGCCTAGGGTTAGGGTTAGTTCTATGGTTTGAGTTAGGCTTCAGGTTAATTTAGGTTTGAACTTAGTTTGAGGGAGTAAGTTTAGGGATACTGTTTGTTTTCGGTTCAGTGTTGCGGTTGAAGTTTGCGTGAGGGTCAGGTCAGGGTTGGGGTTGAGCTTAAGGTGTCCGCCTAGGGTTAGGGTTAGGTGTATGGTTTGATTTAGGCTTCAGGTTAGGTTAGGTTTGAACTTAGGTTGAGGGAGTAAGTTTAGGGCTACTGCTTGTTTTCGGGTAACTGTTACGGTTGGAGTTAGCGTCAGGTCCAGGTTAGGGTTGGGGTTGAGCTAATGGTGTCTTCCTAGGGTTAGGGTTAGGTGTTTGGTTTGATATAGGCTTCAAGTTAGGTTAGGTTTGAAGTTAGTTTGAGGGAGTAAGTTTAGGGCTACTGTTAGTTTTCGGTTAACTGTTACAGTTGGAGTAAGCGTCAGGGTCAGGTTAGGGTGGGGGTTAAGCATAAGGTATCCGCCTAGGGTTAGGGTTAGGTCTACTGTTTGAGTTAGGCTTCAGGTTAGGTTAGGTTTGAACTTAGTTTGAGGGAGTAAGTATAGGGCTACTGTTAGTTTTCGGTTCAGTGTTATGGTTGGAGATAGCGTCAGGGTCAAGTTAGGGTTGGGGTTGAGCTTCATGTGTCCGCCTAGGGTTAGGGTTAGGTCTATGGTTCGAGTTAGGCTTAAGGTTAGGTTAGGTTTGAACTTAGTTTGAGGGAGTAAGTTTAGGGCTATTGTTAGTTTTCGGTTCAGTGTTTCGGTTTTAGTTAGCGTGAGGGTCAGGTTAGGGTAGGGGTTGAGCTTAAGGTGTCCGCCAAGTGTTAGGGTTAGGTGTATGATTTGATTTAGGCTTCAGGTTAGGTTAGGTTTGAACTTAGTTTGAGGGAGTAAGTTTAGGGCTACTGTTAGTTTTCGGGTAACTGTTATGGTTGGAGTTAGCGTCAGGGCCAGGTTCAGGTTGGGGTTGACCTTAAGGTGTCCGTCTAGGGTTAGGGTTAGGTCTATGGTTTGAGTTAGGCTTCAGGTTAGGTTAGGTTTGAACTTAGTTTGAGGGAGTAAGTTTAGGGCTACTGTTAGTTTTCTGTTCAGTGTTATGGTTGGAGATAGCGTCAGGGTCAGGTTAGGGTTGGGGTTGAGCTTCAAGTGTCCGACTAGGTTTAGGGTTAGGTCTATGGTTTGAGTTAGGCTTCAGGTTAGGTTAGGTTTGAACTTAGTTTGAGGGAGTTAGTTTAGGGCTACTGTTAGTTTTCGGTTCAGAATTACGGTTGGAGTTAGCGTGAGGGTCAGGATAGGGTTGGGGTTGAGCTTAAGGTGTCCGCCTAGGGTTAGGGTTAGGTGTACGATTTGATTTAGGCTTCAGGTTAGGTTAGGTTTGAACTTAGTTTGAGGGAGTAAGTTTAGGGCTACTGTTAGTTTTCGGGTAACTGTTACAGTTGGAGTAAGCATCAGCGTCAGGTTATGGTGGGGGTTAAGCATTAGGTGTCCGCCTAGGGTTAGGGTTAGGTCTATGATTTGATTTAGGCTTCAGGTTAGGTTAGGTTTGAACTTAGTTTGAGGGAGTCAGTTTAGGACTACTGTTAGTTTCGATTAACTGTTAAGTTTGGAGTAAGCATCAGGTCAGGTTAGGTTTGGGGTTGAGCTTAAGGTGTCCGCCTAGGGTTAGGGTTAGGTCTATGGTTTGAGTTAGGCTTCAGGTTAGGTTAGGTTTGAACTTAGTTTGAGGGAGTAATTTTAGGGCTACTGTTTGTTTTCGGTTCAGTGTTACGGTTGAAGTTAGCGTGAGGGTCAGGTCAGGGTTGGGGTTGAGCTTAACGTGTCCGCCTAGGGTTAGGGTTAGTTGTAGGGATTGATTTAGGCTTCAGGTTAGGTTAAGTTTGAACTTAGTTTTATGGAATAAGTTTAGGGCTACTGTTTGTTTTCGGGTAACTGTTACGGTGGGAGTTAGCGTCAGGTCCAGGTTAGGGTTGGGGTTGAGCTAATGGTATCCGCCTAGGGTTAGGGTTAGGTGTTTGGTTTGATTTAGGCTTCAGGTTAGGTTAGGTTTGAAGTTAGTTTGAGGGAGTAAGTTTAGGGCTACTGTTAGTTTTCGGTTAACTGTTACAGTTGGAGTAAGCGTCAGGGTCAGGTTAGGGTGGGGGTTAAGCATAAGGTTTCCGCCTAGGGTTAGGGTTAGGTCTATGGTTTGAGTTAGGCTTCAGGTTAGGTTAGGTTTGAACTTAGTTTGAGGGAGTAAGTTTAGTGTTACTGTTAGTTTTCAGTTCAGTGTTACGGTTGGAGTTAGCGTGAGGGTCAGGTTAGGGTTGGGGTTGAACTTAAGGTGTCCGCCTAGGGTTAGGGTTAGGTGTATGGTTTGATTTAGGCTTCAGGTGAGGTTAGGTTTGAACTTAGTTTGAGGGAGTAAGTTTAGGGCTACTGTTTGTTTTCGGTTCAGTGTTACGGTTGGAGATAGCGTCAGGGTCAGGTTAGGGTTGGGGTTGAGCTTCAGGTGTCCGCCTAGGGTTAGGGTTTGGTCTATGGTTTGAGTTAGGCTTCAGGTTAGGTTAGGTTTGAACTTAGTTTGAGGGAATAAGTTTAGGCCTATTGTTAGTTTTCGGGTAACTGTTATGGTGGGAGTTAGCGTCAGGGCCACTTTAGGGTTGGGCGTGATCTTAAGGTGTCGGCCTAGGGTTAGGGTTAGGTGTATCGTTTGATTTAGGCTTCAGGTTAGGTTAGGTTTGAAGTTAGTTTGAGGGAGTAAGTTTAGGGCTACTGTTAGTTTCGGTTAAATGTTACAGTTGGAGGAAGCGTCAGGGTCAGGTTATGGTGGGGGTTAAGCATAAGGTGTCCGCCTAGGGTTAGGGTTAGGTCTATGATATGATTTAGGCTTCAGGTTAGGTTAGGTTTGAAGTTAGTTTGAGGGAGTCAGTTTAGGGCTACTTTTAGTTTTCGGTTAACTGTTACAGTTGGAGTAAGCGTCAGGATCAGGTTAGGGTGGGGGTTAAGCATAAGGTGTCCGCCTAGGGTTAGGGTTAGGTGTATGGTTTGATTTAGGCTTCAGGTTAGGTTAGGTTTGAACTTAGTTTGAGGGAGTAAGTTTAGGGCTACTGTTAGTTTTCGGTTCAGTGTTTCGGTTGGAGTGAGCGTCAGGGTCAGGTTAGGGTAGGGGTTGGGCTTAAGGTGTCCGCCTAGGGTTAGGGTTAGGTGTATGGTTTGATTTAGGCTTCAGGTTAGGTTAGGTTTGAACTTAGTTTGAGGGAGTCAGTTTAGGGCTACTCTTCGTTTTAGGGTAACTGTTATGGTTGGAGTTAGCGTCAGGGCCAGGTTAGGGTTGGGGTTGAGCTTCAGGTGTCCGCCTAGGGTTAGGGTTAGGTCTGTGGTTTGAGTTAGGCTTCAGGTTAGGTTAGGTTTGTACTTAGGTTGATGGAATAAGTTTAGGGCTACTGTTTGTTTTCGGGTAACTGTTACGGTTGGAGATAGCGTCAGTGTCAGGTTATGGCTGAGGTTGAGCTTCAGGTGTCCGCCTAGGGTTAGGGTTAGGTCTATGGTTTGAGTTAGGCTTCAGGATAGGTTAGGTTTGAATTTAGTTTGAGGGAGTAAGTTTAGGGCTATTGTTAGTTTTCGGTTCAGTGTTATGGTTGGAGATAGCGTCAGGGTCAGGTTAGGGTTGGGGTTGAGCTTCAAGTGTCCGCCTAGGGTTAGGGTTAGGTCTTTGGTTTGAGTTAGGCTTCAGGTTAGGTTAGGTTTGAATTTAGTTTGAGGGAGTAAGTTTTGGGCTACTGTTAGTTTTCGGTTCAGTGTTACGGTTGGAGTTAGCGTGAGGGTCAGGATAGGGTTGGGGTTGAGCTTAAGGTGTCTGCCTAGGGTTAGGGTTAGGTCTATCTTTTGAGTTAGGCTTCAGGTTAGGTTAGGTTTGAACTTAGCGTGAGGGAGTAAGTTTAGGGCTATTTTTAGTTTACAGTTCAGTGTTACGGTTGGAGATAGCGTCAGGGTCAGGTTATGGTTGGGGTTGAGCTTCAGGTGTCCGCCTAGGGTTAGGGTTAGGTCTATGGTTTGAGTTAGGCTTCAGGTTAGGTTCGGTTTGAACTTAGTTTGAGGGAGTAAGTTTAGGACTACTGTTAGTTTTCGGTTCTGTGTTTCGGTTGGAGTTAGCGTGAGGGTCAGGTTAGGTTAGGGGTTGGGCTTAAGGTGTCTGCCTAGGGTTAGGGTTAGGTGTATGATTTGATTTAGGCTTCAGGTTAGGTTAGGTTTGAACTTAGTTTGAGGGAGTAAGTTTAGGGCTACTGTTAGTTTTCCAGTAACTGTTATGGTTGGTGTTAGCGTCAGGGCCAGGTTCAGGTTGGGGTTGACCTTAAGATGTCCGCCTAGGGTCAGGGTTAGGCCTATGGTTTGAGTTAGGCTTCAGGTTAGGTTAGGTTTGAACTTAGTTTGAGGGAGTAAGTTTAGGGCTACTGTTTGTTTTCGGGTAACTGTTACGGTGGGAGTTAGCGTCAGGTCCAGGTTAGGGTTGGGGTTGAGCTAATGGTGTCCGCCTAGGGTTAGGGTTAGGTGTTTGGTTTGATTTAGGCTTCAGGTTAGGTTAGGTTTGAAGTTAGTTTGAGGGAGTAAGTTTAGGGCTACTGTTAGTTTTCGGTTAATTGTTACAGTTGGAGTAAGCGTCAGGGTCAGGTTAGGGTGGGGGTTAAGCATAAGGTTTCCGCCTAGGGTTAGGGTTAGGTCTATGGTTTGAGTTAGGCTTCAGGTTAGGTTAGGTTTGAACTTAGTTTGAGGGAGTAAGTTTAGGGTTACTGTTAGTTTTCAGTTCAGTGTTACGGTTGGAGTTAGCGTGAGGGTCAGGTTAGGGTTGGGGTTGAACTTAAGGTGTCCGCCTAGGGTTAGGGTTAGGTGTATGGTTTGATTTAGGCTTCAGGTTAGGTTAGGTTTGAACTTAGTTTGAGGGAGTAAGTTTAGGGCTACTGTTTGTTTTCGGTTCAGTGTTACGGTTGGAGATAGCGTCAGGGTCAGGTTAGGGTTGGGGTTGAGCTTCAGGTGTCCGCCTAGGGTTAGGGTTTGGTCTATGGTTTGAGTTAGGCTTCAGGTTAGGTTAGGTTTGAACTTAGTTTGAGGGAATAAGTTTAGGCCTATTGTTAGTTTTCGGGTAACTGTTATGGTGGGAGTTAGCGTCAGGGCCACTTTAGGGTTGGGCGTGATCTTAAGGTGTCGGCCTAGGGTTAGGGTTAGGTGTATCGTTTGATTTAGGCTTCAGGTTAGGTTAGGTTTGAAGTTAGTTTGAGGGAGTAAGTTTAGGGCTACTGTTAGTTTCGGTTAAATGTTACAGTTGGAGGAAGCGTCAGGGTCAGGTTATGGTGGGGGTTAAGCATAAGGTGTCCGCCTAGGGTTAGGGTTAGGTCTATGATATGATTTAGGCTTCAGGTTAGGTTAGGTTTGAAGTTAGTTTGAGGGAGTCAGTTTAGGGCTACTGTTAGTTTTCGGTTAACTGTTACAGTTGGAGTAAGCGTCAGGGTCAGGTTAGGTTTGGGGTTGAGCTTAAGGTGTCCGCCTAGGGTTAGGGTTAGGTCTATGGTTTGAGTTAGGCTTCAGGTTAGGTTCGGTTTGAACTTAGTTTGAGGGAGTAAGTTTAGGACTACTGTTAGTTTTCGGTTCTGTGTTTCGGTTGGAGTTAGCGTGAGGGTCAGGTTAGGTTAGGGGTTGGGCTTAAGGTGTCTGCCTAGGGTTAGGGTTAGGTGTATGATTTGATTTAGGCTTCAGGTTAGGTTAGGTTTGAACTTAGTTTGAGGGAGTAAGTTTAGGGCTACTGTTAGTTTTCCAGTAACTGTTATGGTTGGTGTTAGCGTCAGGGCCAGGTTCAGGTTGGGGTTGACCTTAAGATGTCCGCCTAGGGTCAGGGTTAGGCCTATGGTTTGAGTTAGGCTTCAGGTTAGGTTAGGTTTGAACTTAGTTTGAGGGAGTAAGTTTAGGGCTACTGTTAGTTTTCGGTTCAGTGTTACGGTTGGAGATAGCGTCAGGGTCAGGTTAGGGTTGGGGTTGAGCTTCAAGTGTCCGCCTAGGGTTAGGGTTAGGTCTATGGTTTGAGTTAGGCTTCAGGTTAGGTTAGGTTTGAACTTAGTTTGAGGGAGTAAGTTTAGGGTTACTGTTAGTTTTCAGTTCAGTGTTACGGTTGGAGTTAGCGTGAGGGTCAGGTTAGGGTTGGGGTTGAACTTACGGTGTCCGCCTAGGGTTAGGGTTAGGTGTATGGTTTGATTTAGGCTTCAGGTTAGGTTAGGTTTGAACTTAGTTTGAGGGAGTAAGTTTAGGGCTATTGTTTGTTTTCGGTTCAGTGTTACGGTTGGAGATAGCGTCAGGGTCAGGTTAGGGTTGGGGTTGAGCTTCAGGTGTCCGCCTAGGGTTAGGGTTTGGTCTATGGTTTGAGTTAGGCTTCTGGTTAGGTTAGGTTTGAACTTTGAGGGAGTAAGTTTAGGGCTACTGTTGTTTTCGGTTCAGTGTTATGGTTGAAGTTAGCGTGAGGGTCAGGTCAGGGTTGGGGTTGAGCTTAAGGTGTCCGCCTAGGGTTAGGGTTAGGTGTATGGTTTGATTTAGGCTTCAGGTTAGGTTAGGTTTGAACTTATTTGAGGGAGTAAGTTTAGGGCTACTGTTTGTTTTCGGGTAACTGTTACGGTTGGAGTTAGCGTCAGGTCCAGGTTAGGGTTGGGGTTGAGCTAATGGTGTCCGCTAGGGTTAGGGTTAGGTGTTTGGTTTGATTTAGGCTTCAGGATAGGTTAGGTTTGAATTTAGTTTGAGGGAGTAAGTTTAGGGCTACTGTTAGTTTTCGGGTAACTGTTATGGTTGGAGTTAGCGTCAGGGCCCGGTTCAGGTTGGGGTTGACCTTAAGGTGTCCGCCTAGGGTTAGGTTTAAGTCTATGGTTTGAGTTAGGCTTCAGGTTAGGTTAGGTTTGAACTTAGTTTGAGGGAGTAAGTTTAGGGCTACTGTTAGTTTACGGTTCAGTGTTATGGTTGGAGATAGCGTCAGGGTCAGGTTAGGGTTGGGGTTGAGCTTCAAGTGTCCGCCTAGGGTTAGGGTTAGGTCTATGGTTTGAGTTAGTCTTCAGGTTATGTTAGGTTTGAACTTAGTTTGAGGGAGTAAGTTTAGGACTACTGTTAGTTTTCGGTTCTGTGTTTCGGTTGGAGTTAGCGTGAGGGTCAGGTTAGGTTAGGGGTTGGGCTTAAGGTGTCTGCCTAGGGTTAGGGTTAGGTGTATGATTTGATTTAGGCTTCAGGTTAGGTTAGGTTTGAACTTAGTTTGAGGGAGTAAGTTTAGGGCTACTGTTAGTTTTCCAGTAACTGTTATGGTTGGTGTTAGCGTCAGGGCCAGGTTCAGGTTGGGGTTGACCTTAAGATGTCCGCCTAGGGTCAGGGTTAGGCCTATGGTTTGAGTTAGGCTTCAGGTTAGGTTAGGTTTGAACTTAGTTTGAGGGAGTAAGTTTAGGGCTACTGTTTGTTTTCGGGTAACTGTTACGGTGGGAGTTAGCGTCAGGTCCAGGTTAGGGTTGGTGTTGAGCTAATGGTGCCCGCCTAGGGTTAGGGTTAGGTGTTTGGTTTGATTTAGGCTTCAGGTTAGGTTAGGTTTGAAGTTAGTTTGAGGGAGTAAGTTTAGGGCTACTGTTAGTTTTCGGTTAATTGTTACAGTTGGAGTAAGCGTCAGGGTCAGGTTAGGGTGGGGGTTAAGCATAAGGTTTCCGCCTAGGGTTAGGGTTAGGTCTATGGTTTGAGTTAGGCTTCAGGTTAGGTTAGGTTTGAACTTAGTTTGAGGGAGTAAGTTTAGGGTTACTGTTAGTTTTCAGTTCAGTGTTACGGTTGGAGTTAGCGTGAGGGTCAGGTTAGGGTTGGGGTTGAACTTAAGGTGTCCGCCTAGGGTTAGGGTTAGGTGTATGGTTTGATTTAGGCTTCAGGTTAGGTTAGGTTTGAACTTAGTTTGAGGGAGTAAGTTTAGGGCTACTGTTTGTTTTCGGTTCAGTGTTACGGTTGGAGATAGCGTCAGGGTCAGGTTAGGGTTGGGGTTGAGCTTCAGGTGTCCGCCTAGGGTTAGGGTTTGGTCTATGGTTTGAGTTAGGCTTCAGGTTAGGTTAGGTTTGAACTTAGTTTGAGGGAATAAGTTTAGGCCTATTGTTAGTTTTCGGGTAACTGTTATGGTGGGAGTTAGCGTCAGGGCCACTTTAGGGTTGGGCGTGATCTTAAGGTGTCGGCCTAGGGTTAGGGTTAGGTGTATCGTTTGATTTAGGCTTCAGGTTAGGTTAGGTTTTAAGTTAGTTTGAGGGAGTAAGTTTAGGGCTACTGTTAGTTTCGGTTAAATGTTACAGTTGGAGGAAGCGTCAGGGTCAGGTTATGGTGGGGGTTAAGCATAAGGTGTCCGCCTAGGGTTAGGGTTAGGTCTATGATATGATTTAGGCTTCAGGTTAGGTTAGGTTTGAAGTTAGTTTGAGGGAGTCAGTTTAGGGCTACTGTTAGTTTTCGGTTAACTGTTACAGTTGGAGTAAGCGTCAGGATCAGGTTAGGGTGGGGGTTAAGCATAAGGTGTCCGCCTAGGGTTAGGGTTAGGTGTATGGTTTGATTTAGGCTTCAGGTTAGGTTAGGTTTGAACTTAGTTTGAGGGAGTAAGTTTAGGGCTACTGTTAGTTTTCGGTTCAGTGTTTCGGTTGGAGTGAGCGTCAGGGTCAGGTTAGGGTAGGGGTTGAGCTTAAGGTGTCCGCCTAGGGTTAGGGTTAGGTGTATGGTTTGATTTAGGCTTCAGGTTAGGTTAGGTTTGAACTTAGTTTGAGGGAGTAAGTTTAGGGCTACTCTTCGTTTTAGGGTAACTGTTATGGTTGGAGTTAGCGTCAGGGCCAGGTTAGGGTTGGGGTTGAGCTTCAGGTGTCCGCCTAGGGTTAGGGTTAGGTCTGTGGTTTGAGTTAGGCTTCAGGTTAGGTTAGGTTTGAACTTAGGTTGATGGAATAAGTTTAGGGCTACTATTTGTTTTCGGGTAACTGTTACGGTTGGAGATAGCGTCAGTGTCAGGTTATGGCTCAGGTTGAGCTTCAGGTGTCCGCCTAGGGTTAGGGTTAGGTCTATGGTTTGAGTTAGGCTTCAGGATAGGTTAGGTTTGAATTTAGTTTGAGGGAGTAAGTTTAGGGCTATTGTTAGTTTTCGGTTCAGTGTTATGGTTGGAGATAGCGTCAGGGTCAGGTTAGGGTTGGGGTTGAGCTTCAAGTGTCCGCCTAGGGTTAGGGTTAGGTCTTTGGTTTGAGTTAGGCTTCAGGTTAGGTTAGGTTTGAATTTAGTTTGAGGGAGTAAGTTTAGGGCTACTGTTAGTTTTCGGTTCAGTGTTACGGTTGGAGTTAGCGTGAGGGTCAGGATAGGGTTGGGGTTGAGCTTAAGGTGTCCGCCTAGGGTTAGGGTTAGGTCTATCTTTTGAGTTAGGCTTCAGGTTAGGTTAGGTTTGAACTTAGCGTGAGGGAGTAAGTTTAGGGCTATTTTTAGTTTACAGTTCAGTGTTACGGTTGGAGATAGCGTCAGGGTCAGGTTATGGTTGGGGTTGAGCTTCAGGTGTCCGCCTAGGGTTAGGGTTAGGTCTATGGTTTGAGTTAGGCTTCAGGTTAGGTTCGGTTTGAACTTAGTTTGAGGGAGTAAGTTTAGGACTACTGTTAGTTTTCGGTTCTGTGTTTCGTTTGGAGTTAGCGTGAGGGTCAGGTTAGGTTAGGGGTTGGGCTTAAGGTGTCTGCCTAGGGTTAGGGTTAGGTGTATGATTTGATTTAGGCTTCAGGTTAGGTTAGGTTTGAACTTAGTTTGAGGGAGTAAGTTTAGGGCTACTGTTAGTTTTCCAGTAACTGTTATGGTTGGTGTTAGCGTCAGGGCCAGGTTCAGGTTGGGGTTGACCTTAAGATGTCCGCCTAGGGTCAGGGTTAGGCCTATGGTTTGAGTTAGGCTTCAGGTTAGGTTAGGTTTGAACTTAGTTTGAGGGAGTAAGTTTAGGGCTACTGTTAGTTTTCGGTTCAGTGTTACGGTTGGAGATAGCGTCAGGGTCAGGTTAGGGTTGGGGTTGAGCTTCAAGTGTCCGCCTAGGGTTAGGGTTAGGTCTATGGTTTGAGTTAGGCTTCAGGTTAGGTTAGGTTTGAACTTAGTTTGAGGGAGTAAGTTTAGGGTTACTGTTAGTTTTCAGTTCAGTGTTACGGTTGGAGTTAGCGTGAGGGTCAGGTTAGGGTTGGGGTTGAACTTACGGTGTCCGCCTAGGGTTAGGGTTAGGTGTATGGTTTGATTTAGGCTTCAGGTTAGGTTAGGTTTGAAGTTAGTTTGAGGGAGTAAGTTTAGGGCTATTGTTTGTTTTCGGTTCAGTGTTACGGTTGGAGATAGCGTCAGGGTCAGGTTAGGGTTGGGGTTGAGCTTCAGGTGTCCGCCTAGGGTTAGGGTTTGGTCTATGGTTTGAGTTAGGCTTCTGGTTAGGTTAGGTTTGAACTTTGAGGGAGTAAGTTTAGGGCTACTGTTGTTTTCGGTTCAGTGTTATGGTTGAAGTTAGCGTGAGGGTCAGGTCAGGGTTGGGGTTGAGCTTAAGGTGTCCGCCTAGGGTTAGGGTTAGGTGTATGGTTTGATTTAGGCTTCAGGTTAGGTTAGGTTTGAACTTATTTGAGGGAGTAAGTTTAGGGCTACTGTTTGTTTTCGGGTAACTGTTACGGTTGGAGTTAGCGTCAGGTCCAGGTTAGGTTTGGGGTTGAGCTAATGGTGTCCGCTAGGGTTAGGGTTAGGTGTTTGGTTTGATTTAGGCTTCAGGATAGGTTAGGTTTGAATTTAGTTTGAGGGAGTAAGTTTAGGGCTACTGTTAGTTTTCGGGTAACTGTTATGGTTGGAGTTAGCGTCAGGGCCCGGTTCAGGTTGGGGTTGACCTTAAGGTGTCCGCCTAGGGTTAGGTTTAAGTCTATGGTTTGAGTTAGGCTTCAGGTTAGGTTAGGTTTGAACTTAGTTTGAGGGAGTAAGTTTAGGGCTACTGTTAGTTTACGGTTCAGTGTTATGGTTGGAGATAGCGTCAGGGTCAGGTTAGGGTTGGGGTTGAGCTTCAAGTGTCCGCCTAGGGTTAGGGTTAGGTCTATGGTTTGAGTTAGTCTTCAGGTTATGTTAGGTTTGAACTTAGTTTGAGGGAGTAAGTTTAGGACTACTGTTAGTTTTCGGTTCTGTGTTTCGGTTGGAGTTAGCGTGAGGGTCAGGTTAGGTTAGGGGTTGGGCTTAAGGTGTCTGCCTAGGGTTAGGGTTAGGTGTATGATTTGATTTAGGCTTCAGGTTAGGTTAGGTTTGAACTTAGTTTGAGGGAGTAAGTTTAGGGCTACTGTTAGTTTTCCAGTAACTGTTATGGTTGGTGTTAGCGTCAGGGCCAGGTTCAGGTTGGGGTTGACCTTAAGATGTCCGCCTAGGGTCAGGGTTAGGCCTATGGTTTGAGTTAGGCTTCAGGTTAGGTTAGGTTTGAACTTAGTTTGAGGGAGTAAGTTTAGGGCTACTGTTTGTTTTCGGGTAACTGTTACGGTGGGAGTTAGCGTCAGGTCCAGGTTAGGGTTGGTGTTGAGCTAATGGTGCCCGCCTAGGGTTAGGGTTAGGTGTTTGGTTTGATTTAGGCTTCAGGTTAGGTTAGGTTTGAAGTTAGTTTGAGGGAGTAAGTTTAGGGCTACTGTTAGTTTTCGGTTAATTGTTACAGTTGGAGTAAGCGTCAGGGTCAGGTTAGGGTGGGGGTTAAGCATAAGGTTTCCGCCTAGGGTTAGGGTTAGGTCTATGGTTTGAGTTAGGCTTCAGGTTAGGTTAGGTTTGAACTTAGTTTGAGGGAGTAAGTTTAGGGTTACTGTTAGTTTTCAGTTCAGTGTTACGGTTGGAGTTAGCGTGAGGGTCAGGTTAGGGTTGGGGTTGAACTTAAGGTGTCCGCCTAGGGTTAGGGTTAGGTGTATGGTTTGATTTAGGCTTCAGGTTAGGTTAGGTTTGAACTTAGTTTGAGGGAGTAAGTTTAGGGCTACTGTTTGTTTTCGGTTCAGTGTTACGGTTGGAGATAGCGTCAGGGTCAGGTTAGGGTTGGGGTTGAGCTTCAGGTGTCCGCCTAGGGTTAGGGTTTGGTCTATGGTTTGAGTTAGGCTTCAGGTTAGGTTAGGTTTGAACTTAGTTTGAGGGAATAAGTTTAGGCCTATTGTTAGTTTTCGGGTAACTGTTATGGTGGGAGTTAGCGTCAGGGCCACTTTAGGGTTGGGCGTGATCTTAAGGTGTCGGCCTAGGGTTAGGGTTAGGTGTATCGTTTGATTTAGGCTTCAGGTTAGGTTAGGTTTGAAGTTAGTTTGAGGGAGTAAGTTTAGGGCTACTGTTAGTTTCGGTTAAATGTTACAGTTGGAGGAAGCGTCAGGGTCAGGTTATGGTGGGGGTTAAGCATAAGGTGTCCGCCTAGGGTTAGGGTTAGGTCTATGATATGATTTAGGCTTCAGGTTAGGTTAGGTTTGAAGTTAGTTTGAGGGAGTCAGTTTAGGGCTACTGTTAGTTTTCGGTTAACTGTTACAGTTGGAGTAAGCGTCAGGATCAGGTTAGGGTGGGGGTTAAGCATAAGGTGTCCGCCTAGGGTTAGGGTTAGGTGTATGGTTTGATTTAGGCTTCAGGTTAGGTTAGGTTTGAACTTAGTTTGAGGGAGTAAGTTTAGGGCTACTGTTAGTTTTCGGTTCAGTGTTTCGGTTGGAGTGAGCGTCAGGGTCAGGTTAGGGTAGGGGTTGAGCTTAAGGTGTCCGCCTAGGGTTAGGGTTAGGTGTATGGTTTGATTTAGGCTTCAGGTTAGGTTAGGTTTGAACTTAGTTTGAGGGAGTAAGTTTAGGGCTACTCTTCGTTTTAGGGTAACTGTTATGGTTGGAGTTAGCGTCAGGGCCAGGTTAGGGTTGGGGTTGAGCTTCAGGTGTCCGCCTAGGGTTAGGGTTAGGTCTGTGGTTTGAGTTAGGCTTCAGGTTAGGTTAGGTTTGAACTTAGGTTGATGGAATAAGTTTAGGGCTACTATTTGTTTTCGGGTAACTGTTACGGTTGGAGATAGCGTCAGTGTCAGGTTATGGCTCAGGTTGAGCTTCAGGTGTCCGCCTAGGGTTAGGGTTAGGTCTATGGTTTGAGTTAGGCTTCAGGATAGGTTAGGTTTGAATTTAGTTTGAGGGAGTAAGTTTAGGGCTATTGTTAGTTTTCGGTTCAGTGTTATGGTTGGAGATAGCGTCAGGGTCAGGTTAGGGTTGGGGTTGAGCTTCAAGTGTCCGCCTAGGGTTAGGGTTAGGTCTTTGGTTTGAGTTAGGCTTCAGGTTAGGTTAGGTTTGAATTTAGTTTGAGGGAGTAAGTTTAGGGCTACTGTTAGTTTTCGGTTCAGTGTTACGGTTGGAGTTAGCGTGAGGGTCAGGATAGGGTTGGGGTTGAGCTTAAGGTGTCCGCCTAGGGTTAGGGTTAGGTCTATCTTTTGAGTTAGGCTTCAGGTTAGGTTAGGTTTGAACTTAGCGTGAGGGAGTAAGTTTAGGGCTATTTTTAGTTTACAGTTCAGTGTTACGGTTGGAGATAGCGTCAGGGTCAGGTTATGGTTGGGGTTGAGCTTCAGGTGTCCGCCTAGGGTTAGGGTTAGGTCTATGGTTTGAGTTAGGCTTCAGGTTAGGTTCGGTTTGAACTTAGTTTGAGGGAGTAAGTTTAGGACTACTGTTAGTTTTCGGTTCTGTGTTTCGTTTGGAGTTAGCGTGAGGGTCAGGTTAGGTTAGGGGTTGGGCTTAAGGTGTCTGCCTAGGGTTAGGGTTAGGTGTATGATTTGATTTAGGCTTCAGGTTAGGTTAGGTTTGAACTTAGTTTGAGGGAGTAAGTTTAGGGCTACTGTTAGTTTTCCAGTAACTGTTATGGTTGGTGTTAGCGTCAGGGCCAGGTTCAGGTTGGGGTTGACCTTAAGATGTCCGCCTAGGGTCAGGGTTAGGCCTATGGTTTGAGTTAGGCTTCAGGTTAGGTTAGGTTTGAACTTAGTTTGAGGGAGTAAGTTTAGGGCTACTGTTAGTTTTCGGTTCAGTGTTACGGTTGGAGATAGCGTCAGGGTCAGGTTAGGGTTGGGGTTGAGCTTCAAGTGTCCGCCTAGGGTTAGGGTTAGGTCTATGGTTTGAGTTAGGCTTCAGGTTAGGTTAGGTTTGAACTTAGTTTGAGGGAGTAAGTTTAGGGTTACTGTTAGTTTTCAGTTCAGTGTTACGGTTGGAGTTAGCGTGAGGGTCAGGTTAGGGTTGGGGTTGAACTTACGGTGTCCGCCTAGGGTTAGGGTTAGGTGTATGGTTTGATTTAGGCTTCAGGATAGGTTAGGTTTGAACTTAGTTTGAGGGAGTAAGTTTAGGGCTATTGTTTGTTTTCGGTTCAGTGTTACGGTTGGAGATAGCGTCAGGGTCAGGTTAGGGTTGGGGTTGAGCTTCAGGTGTCCGCCTAGGGTTAGGGTTTGGTCTATGGTTTGAGTTAGGCTTCTGGTTAGGTTAGGTTTGAACTTTGAGGGAGTAAGTTTAGGGCTACTGTTGTTTTCGGTTCAGTGTTATGGTTGAAGTTAGCGTGAGGGTCAGGTCAGGGTTGGGGTTGAGCTTAAGGTGTCCGCCTAGGGTTAGGGTTAGGTGTATGGTTTGATTTAGGCTTCAGGTTAGGTTAGGTTTGAACTTATTTGAGGGAGTAAGTTTAGGGCTACTGTTTGTTTTCGGGTAACTGTTACGGTTGGAGTTAGCGTCAGGTCCAGGTTAGGGTTGGGGTTGAGCTAATGGTGTCCGCTAGGGTTAGGGTTAGGTGTTTGGTTTGATTTAGGCTTCAGGATAGGTTAGGTTTGAATTTAGTTTGAGGGAGTAAGTTTAGGGCTACTGTTAGTTTTCGGGTAACTGTTATGGTTGGAGTTAGCGTCAGGGCCCGGTTCAGGTTGGGGTTGACCTTAAGGTGTCCGCCTAGGGTTAGGTTTAAGTCTATGGTTTGAGTTAGGCTTCAGGTTAGGTTAGGTTTGAACTTAGTTTGAGGGAGTAAGTTTAGGGCTACTGTTAGTTTACGGTTCAGTGTTATGGTTGGAGATAGCGTCAGGGTCAGGTTAGGGTTGGGGTTGAGCTTCAAGTGTCCGCCTAGGGTTAGGGTTAGGTCTATGGTTTGAGTTAGTCTTCAGGTTAGGTTAGGTTTGAACTTAGTTTGAGGGAGTAAGTTTAGGGCTAATGTTAGTTTTCGGTTCAGTGTTACGGTTGGAGTTAGCGTGAGGGTCAGGATAGGGTTGGGGTTGAGCTTAAGGTGTCCGCCTAGGGTTAGGGTTAGGTCTGTGGTTTGAGTTAGGCTTCAGGTTAGGTTAGGTTTGAACTTAGTTTGAGGGAGTAAGTTTGGTCTACTGTTAGTTTTCGGTTCAGTGTTTCGGTTGGAGTTAGCGTGAGGGTCAGGTTAGGGTAGGGGTTGAGCTTAAGGTGTCCGCCTAGGGTTAGGGTTAGGTGTTTGATTTGATTTAGGCTTCAGGTTAGGTTAGGCTTGAACTTAATTTGAGGGAGTAAGTTTAGGGTTACTGTTAGTTTTCGGGTGACTGTTACGGTTGGAGTTAGCGTCAGGTCCAGGTTCGGGTTGGGGTTGAGCTAATGTTGTCCCCCTAGGGTTAGGTTAGGTGTTTGGTTTGATTTAGGCTTCAGGTTAGGTTAGGTTTGAAGTTAGTTTGAGGGAGTAAGTTTAGGGCTACTGTTTGTTTTCGGTTCCGTGTTACGGTTGAAGTTAGCGTGAGGGTTAGGTCAGGGTTGGGGTTGAGCTTAAGGTGTCGGCCTAGGGTTAGGGTTAGGTGTATGGTTTGATTTAGGCTTCAGGTTAGGTTAGGTTTGAACTTAGTTTGAAGGAGTAAGTTTAGGGCTACTATTTGTTTTCGGGTAACTGTTACAGTTGGAGTTAGCATCAGGTCCAGGTTAGGTTTGTGGTTGAGCTAATGGTGTCCGCCTAGGGTTAGGGTTAGGTGTTTGGTTTGATTTAGGCTTCAGGTTAGGTTAGGTTTGAAGTTAGTTTGAGGGAGTAAGTTTAGGGCTACTGTTAGTTTTCGGTTAACTGTTACAGTTGGAGTAAGCGTCAGGGTCATGTTAGGGTGGGGGTTAAGCATAAGCTGCCTGCCTAGGGTTAGGGTTAGGTCTGTGGTTTGAGTTAGGCTTCAGGTTAGGTTAGGTTTGAACTTAGTTTGAGTGAGTAAGTTTAGGGCTATTGTTAGTTTTCGGTTCAGTGTTACGGTTGGAGATAGCGTCAGGGTCAGGTTATGGTTGGGGTTGAGCTTCAGGTGTCCGCCTAGGGTTAGGGTTAGGTGTATGGTTTGATTTAGGCTTCAGGTTAGGTTAGGTTTGAACTTAGTTTTAGGGAGTAAGTTTAGGGCTATTCTTAGTTTTCGGGTAACCGTTATGGTTGGAGTTAGCGTCAGGGCCAGGTTCAGGTTGGGGTTGACTTTAAGGTGTCCGCCTAGGGTTAGGGTTAGGTCTATGGTTTGAGTTAGGTTTCAGGTTAGGTTAGGTTTGAACTTATTTTGAGGGAGTAAGTTTAGGGTTACTGTTAGTTTTCGGTTCAGTGTTACGGTTGGAGTTAGCGTGAGGGACAGGTTAGGGTTGGGGTTGAGCTTAAGGTGTCCGCCTAGGGTTAGGGTTAGGTGTATGGTTTGATTTAGGCTTCAGTTTGGTTAGGTTTGAACTTAGTTTTAGGGAGTAAGTTTAGGGCTACTGTTTGTTATCGGTTCAGTGTTACGGTTGGAGATAGCGTCAGGGTCAGGTTAGGGTTGGGGTTGAGCTTCAGGTGTCCGCCTAGGGTAAGGGTTAGGTCTATGGTTTGAGTTAGGCTTCAGGTTAGGTTAGGTTTGAACTTAGTTTGATGGAATAAGTTTAGGGCTACTGTTTGTTTTCGGGTAACTGTTACTGTTGGAGTTAGCGTCAGGTCCAGGTTAGGGTTGGGGTTGAGCTAATGGTGTCCGCCTAGGGTTAGGGTTAGGTGTTTGGTTTGATTTAGGCTTCAGGTTAGGTTAGGTTTGAAGTTAGTTTGAGGGAGTAATTTTAGGGCTACCGTTAGTTTTCGGTTAACTGTTACAGTTGGAGTAAGCGTCAGGGTTAGGTTAGGGTGGGGGTTAAGCATAAGGTGTCCGCCTAGGGTTAGGGTTAGGTCTATTGTTTGAGTTAGGCTTCAGGTTAGGTTAGGTTTGAACTTAGTTTGAGGGAGTAAGTTTAGGGCTACTGTTTGTTTTCGGTTCAGTGTTACGGTTGAAGTTAGCGTGAGGGTCAGGTCAGGGTTGGGGTTGAGCTTAAGGTGTCCGCCTAGGGTTAAGGTTAGGTGTATTGTTTGATTTAGGCTTCAGGTTAGGTTAGGTTTGAACTTAGTTTGAGGGAGTAAGGTTAGGGCTACTGTTTGTTTTCGGGTAACTGTTACGGTTGGAGTTAGCGTCAGGTCCAGGTTAGTTTTGGGGTTGAGCTTCAGGTGTCCGCCTAGGCTTAGGGTTAGGTCTATGGTTTGAGTTAGGCTTCAGGTTAGGTTAGGTTTGAACTTAGTTTGAGGGAGTAAGTTTAGGGCTACTGTTTGTTTTCGGTTCAGTGTTATGGTTGAAGTTAGCGTGAGGGTCAGGTCAGGGTTGGTGTTAAGCTTAAGGTGTGCGCCTAGGGTTAGGGTTAGGTGTATGGTTTGATTTAGGCTTCAGGTTAGGTTAGGTTTGAACTTAGTTTGAGGGAGTAAGTTTAGGGCTACTGTTTGTTTTCGGGTAACTGTTACGTTTGGAGTTAGCGTCAGGTCCAGGTTAGGTTTGGGGTTGAGCTAATGGTGTCCGCCTAGGGTTAGGGTTAGGTGTTTGGTTTGATTTAGGCTTCAGGTTAGGTTAGGTTTGAAGTTAGTTTGAGGGAGTAAGTTTAGGGCTACTGTTAGTTTTCGGTTAACTGTTACAGTTGTAGTAAGCGTCAGGATCAAGTTAGGGTGGGGGTTAAGCATAAGGTGTCCGCCTAGGGTTAGGGTTAGGTGTATTGTTTGAGTTAGGCTTCAGGTTAGGTTAGGTTTGAACTTAGTTTGAGGGAGTAAGTTTAGGGCTCCTGTTAGTTTTCGGTTCAGTGTTACGGTTGGAGTTAGCGTGAGGGTCAGGATAGGGTTGGGGTTGAGCTTAAGGTTTCCGCCTAGGGTTAAGGTTAGGTCTGTGGTTTGAGTTTGGCTTCAGGTTAGGTTAGGTTTGAACTTAGTTTGAGGGAGTAAGTTTAGGGCTACTGTTAGTTTTCTGTTCAGTGTTTCGGTTGGAGTTAGCGTGAGGGTCAGGTTAGGGTAGGGGTTGAGCTTAAGGTGTCGCCTAGGGTTAGGGTTAGGTTTATGGTTTGATTTAGGCTTCAGGTTAGGTTAGGTTTGAACTTAGTTTGAGGGAGTAAGTTTAGGGTTACTGTTAGTTTTCGGATAACTGTTATGGTTGGAGTTAGCGTCAGGGCCAGGTTCAGGTTGGGGTTGACATTAAGGTGTCCGCCTAGGGTTAGGGTTAGGTCTATGGTTTAAGTTAGGCTTCAGGTTAGGTTAGGTTTGAACTTAGTTTGAGGGAGTAAGTTTAGGGCTACTGTTAGTTTTCGGTTCAGTGTTACGGTTGGAGATAGCGTCAGGGTCAGGTTAGGGTAGGGGTTGAGCTTAAGGTGTCGCCTAGGGTTAGGGTTAGGTTTATGGTTTGATTTAGGCTTCAGGTTAGGTTAGGTTTGAACTTAGTTTGAGGGAGTAAGTTTAGGGTTACTGTTAGTTTTCGGATAACTGTTATGGTTGGAGTTAGCGTCAGGGCCAGGTTCAGGTTGGGGTTGACATTAAGGTGTCCGCCTAGGGTTAGGGTTAGGTCTATGGTTTAAGTTAGGCTTCAGGTTAGGTTAGGTTTGAACTTAGTTTGAGGGAGTAAGTTTAGGGCTACTGTTAGTTTTCGGTTCAGTGTTACGGTTGGAGATAGCGTCAGGGTCAGGTTAGGGTTGGGGTTGAGCTTCAGGTGTTTGCATAGGGTTAGGGTTAGGTGTATGATTTGATTAAGGCTTCAGGTTAGGTTAGGTTTGAACTTAGTTTGAGGGAGTAAGTTTAGGGCTACTGTTAGTTTTCGGTTCAGTGTTACGATTGGAGTTAGCGTGAGGGTCAGATTAGGGTTGGGTTTGAGCTTCAGGTGTCCGCCTAGGGTTAGGGTTAGGTCTGTGGTTTGAGTTAGGCTTCAGGTGAGGTTAGCTTTGAACTTAGTTTGAGGGAGTAAGTTTAGGGCTACTGTTACTTTTCGGTTCAGTGTTACGGTTGGAGATAGCGTCAGGGTCAGGTTAGGGTTGGGGTTGAGCTTCAGGTGTCCGCCTAGGGTTAGGGTTAGGTCTATGGTTTGAGTTAGGCTTCAGGTTTGGTTAGGTTTGAACTTAGTTTGATGGAATAAGTTTAGGGCTACTGTTTGTTTTCGGGTAACTGTTACTGTTGGAGTTAGCGTCAGGTCCAGGTTAGGGTTGGGGTTGAGCTAATGGTGTCCGCCTAGGGTTAGGGTTAGGTGTTTGGTTTGATTTAGGCTTCAGGTTAGGTTAGGTTTGAAGTTAGTTTGAGGGAGTAAGTTTAGGGCTACTGTTAGTTTTCGGTTAACTGTTACAGTTGGAGTAAGCGTCAGGGTCAGGTTAGGGTGGGGGTTAAGCATAAGGTGTCCGCCTAGGGTTAGGGTTAGGTCTATTGTTTGAGTTAGGCTTCAGGTTAGGTTAGGTTTGAACTTAGTTTGAGGGAGTAAGTTTAGGGCTACTGTTAGTATTCGGTTCAGTGTTACGGTTGGAGATAGCGTCAGGGACAGGTTAGGGTTGGGGTTGAGCTTCAGGTGTCCACCTAGGGTTAGGGTTAGGTCTGTGGTTTGAGTTAGGCTTCAGGTTAGGTTAGGTTTGAACTTAGTTTGAGGGAGTAAGTTTAGGGCTATTGTTACTTTTCGGTACAGTGTTATGGTTGGAGTTAGCGTGAGGGTCAGGTTAGGGTAGGGGTTTAGCTTAAGGTGTCCGCCTAGGGTTAGCGTTAGGTGTATGGTTTGATTTAGGCTTCAGGTTAGGTTCGGTTTCAACTTAGTTTGAGGGAGTACGTTTAGGGCTACTGTTAGTTTTCGGTTAACTGTTACGGTTGGAGTAAGCGTCAGGGTCAGGTTAGGTTTGGGGTTGTGCTTAAGGTGTCCGCCTAGGGTTAGGTTTAGGTCTATGGTTGGAGTTAGGCTTCAGGTTAGGTTAGGTTTGAACTTAGTTTGAGGGAGTAAGTTTAGGGCTACTGTTTGTTTTCGGTTCAGTGTTTTGGTTGGAGTTAGCGTGAGGGTCAGGTCAGGGTTGGGGTTGAGCTTAAGGTGTCCGCCTAGGGTTAAGGTTAGGTGTATGGTTTGATTTAGGCTTCAGGTTAGGTTAGGTTTGAACTTAGTTTGAGGGAGTAAGGTTAGGGCTACTGTTTGTTTTCGGGTAACTGTTACGGTTGGAGTTAGCGTCAGGTCCAGGTTAGTTTTGGGGTTGAGATAATGGTGTCCGCCTAGGGTTAGGGTTAGGTCTATGGTTTGAGTTAGGCTTCAGGTTAGGTTAGGTTTGAACTTAGTTTGAGGGAGTAAGTTTAGGGCTACTGTTAGTTTTCGGTTCAGTGTTACGGTTGGAGTTAGCGTGAGGGTCATGATAGGGTTGGGGTTGAGCTTAAGTTGTCCGCCTAGGGTTAGGGTTAGGTCTGTGGTATGAGTTCGGCTTCAGGTTAGGTTAGGTTTGAATTTAGTTTGAGGGAGTAAGTTAGGGTTATTGTTAGTTTTCGGTTCAGTGTTATGGTTGTAGATAACATCAGGGTCAGGTTATGGTTGGGGTTGAGCTTCAGGTGTCCGCCTAGGCTTAGGGTTAGGTCTATGGTTTGAGTTAGGCTTCAGGTTAGGTTAGGTTTGAACTTAGTTTGAGGGAGTCAGTTTAGGACTACTGTTTGTTTTCGGTTCAGTGTTACGGTTGGAGTTAGCGTGAGGGTCACGTCATGGTTGGGGTTGAGCTTAAGGTGTCCGCCTAGGGTTAGGGTTAGGTGTATTGTTTGATTTAGGCTTCAGGTTAGGTTAGGTTTGAACTTAGTTTGAGGGAGTAAGTTTAGGGCTACTGTTTGTTTTCGGGTAACTGTTACGGTTGGAGTTAGCGTCAGGTCCTGGTGAGGGTTGAGGTTGAGCTAATGGTGTCCGCCTAGAGTTAGGGTTAGATGTTTGGTTTGATTTAGGCTACAGGTTAGGTTAGGTTTGATGTTAGTTTGAGGGAGTAAGTTTAGGACTAGTGTTAGTTTTCGGTTAACTGTTACAGTTGGAGTAAGCGTCAGGGTCAGGTTAGGGTTGGGGTTAAGCATAAGGTGTCCGCCTAGGGATAGGTTTAGGTCTATTGTTTGAGTTAGGCTTCAGGTTAGGTTAGGTTTGAACATAGTTTGAGGGAGTAAGTTTAGGGCTACTGTTAGTTTTCGGGAAACTGTTATGGTTGGAGTTAGCCTGCGGGTCAGGTTAAGGTTGGGGTTGAGCTTAAGGTGTCCGCCTAGGGTTAGGGTAAGGTCTGTGGTTTGAGTTAGGCTTCAGGTTAGGTTAGGTTTGAACTTAGTTTGAGTGAATAAGTTTAGGGCTATTGTTAGTTTTCGGTTCAGTGTTCCGGTTGGAGATAGCCTCAGGGTCAGGTTAGGGTTGGGGTTGAGCTTCAGGTGTCCGCCTAGGGTTAGGGGTAGGTCTATGGTTTGAGTTAGGCTTCAGGTTAGGTTAGGTTTGAACTTAGTTTGAGGGAGTAAGTTTATTGGTACTGTTAGTTTTCGGTTCAGTGTTTCGGTTGGTGTTAGCGTGAGGGTCAGGTTAGGGTAGGGGTTGAGCTTAAGGTGTCCGCCTAGGGTTAGGGTTAGGTGTATTGTTTGATTTAGGCTTCAGGTTAGGTTAGGTTTGAACTTAGTTTGAGGGAGTAAGTTTAGGGCTATTCTTAGTTTTCGGGTAACCGTTATGGTTGGAGTTAGCGTCAGGGCCAGGTTCAGGTTGGTGTTGACTTTAAGGTGTCCGCCTAGGGTTAGGGTTAGGTCTATGGTTTGAGTTAGGCTTCAGGTTAGGTTAGGATTGAACTTAGTTTGAGGGAGTAAGTTTAGGGCTACTGTTAGTTTTCGGTTCAGTGTTACGGTTGGAGATATCGTCAGGGTCAGGTTAGGGTTGGGGTTGAGCTTCAAGTGTCCGCCTAGGGTTAGGGTTAGGTCTGTGGTTTGAGTTAGGGTTCAGGTTAGGTTAGGTTTGAACTTATTTTGAGGGAGTAAGTTTAGGGTTACTGTTAGTTTTCGGTTCAGTGTTACGGTTGGAGTTAGCGTGAGGGACAGGTTAGGGTTGGGGTTGAGCTTAAGGTGTCCGCCTAGGGTTAGGGTTAGGTGTATGGTTTGATTTAGGCTTCAGTTTCGTTAGGTTTGAACTTAGTTTGAGGGAGTAAATTTAGGGCTACTGTTTGTTTTCGGTTCAGTGTTACGGTTGGAGATAGCGTCAGGGTCAGGTTAGGGTTGGGGTTGAGCTTCAGGTGTCCGCCTAGGGTTAGGGTTAGGTCTAAGGTTTGAGTTAGGCTTCAGGTTAGGTTAGGTTTGAACTTAGTTTGATGGAATAAGTTTAGGGCTACTGTTTGTTTTCGGGTAACTGTTACTGTTGGAGTTAGCGTCAGGTCCAGGTTAGGGTTGGGGTTGAGCTAATGGTGTCCGCCTAGGGTTAGGGTTAGGTGTTTGGTTTGATTTAGGCTTCAGGTTAGGTTAGGTTTGAAGTTAGTTTGAGGGAGTAATTTTAGGGCTACCGTTAGTTTTCGGTTAACTGTTACAGTTGGAGTAAGCGTCAGGGTCAGGTTAGGGTGGGGGTTAAGCATAAGGTGTCCGCCTAGGGTTAGGGTTAGGTCTCTGGTTTGAGTTAGGCTTCAGGTTAGGTTAGGTTTGAACTTAGTTTGAGGGAGTAAGTTTAGGGCTACTGTTTGTTTTCGGTTCAGTGTTACGGTTGAAGTTAGCTTGAGGGTCAGGTCAGGGTTGGGGTTGAGCTTAAGGTGTCCGCCTAGGGTTAAGGTTAGGTGTATGGTTTGATTTAGGCTTCAGGTTAGGTTAGGTTTGAACTTAGTTTGAGGGAGTAAGGTTAGGGCTACTGTTTGTTTTCGGGTAACTGTTATGATTGGAGTTAGCGTCAGGTCCAGGTTAGTTTTGGGGTTGAGATAATGGTGTCCGCCTAGGGTTAGGGTTAGGTCTATGGTTTGAGTTAGGCTTCAGGTTAGGTTAGGTTTGAACTTAGTTTGAGGGAGTAAGTTTAGGGCTACTGTTAGTTTTCGGTTCAGTGTTACGGTTGGAGTTAGCGTGAGGGTCATGATAGGGTTGGGGTTGAGCTTAAGGTGTCCGCCTAGGGTTAGGGTTAGGTCTGTGGTTTGAGTTCGGCTTCAGGTTAGGTTAGGTTTGAATTTAGTTTGAGGGAGTAAGTTTAGGGTTATTGTTAGTTTTCGGTTCAGTGTTATGGTTGTAGATAACGTCAGGGTCAGGTTATGGTTGGGGTTGAGCTTCAGGTGTCCGCCTAGGCTTAGGGTTAGGTCTATGGTTTGAGTTAGGCTTCAGGTTAGGTTAGGTTTGAACTTAGTTTGAGGGAGTCAGTTTAGGGCTACTGTTAGTATCGGTTAACTGTTACAGTTGGAGGAAGCGTCAGGGTCAGGTTATGGTGGGGGTTAAGCATAAGGTGTCCGCCTAGTTTTAGGGTTAGGTCTATGATTTGATTTAGGCTTCAGGTTAGGTTAGGTTTGAACTTAGTTTGAGGGAGTCAGTTTAGGGCTACTGTTAGTTTTCGGTTAACTGTTACGGTTGGAGTAAGCGTCACGGTCAGGTTAGGTTTCGGGTTGAGCTTAAGGTGTCCGCCTAGGGTTAGGGTTAGGTCTATGGTTTGAGTTAGGCTTCAGGTTAGGTTAGGTTTGAACTTAGTTTGAGAGAGTAAGTTTAGGGCTACTGTTTGTTTTCGGTTCAGTGTTATGGTTGAAGTTAGCGTGAGGGTCAGGTCAGGGTTGGGGTTGAGCTTAAGGTGTGCACCTAGGGTTAGGGTTAGGTGTATGGTTTGATTTAGGCTTCAGGTTAGGTTAGGTTTGAACTTAGTTTGAGGGAGTAAGTTTAGGGCTACTGTTTGTTTTCGGGTAACTGTTACGTTTGGAGTTAGCGTCAGGTCCAGGTTAGGTTTGGGGTTGAGCTAATGGTGTCCGCCTAGGGTTAGGGTTAGGTGTTTGGTTTGATTTAGGCTTCAGGTTAGGTTAGGTTTGAAGTTAGTTTGAGGGAGAAAGTTTAGGGCTACTGTTAGTTTTCGGTTAACTGTTACAGTTGTAGTAAGCGTCAGGATCAAGTTAGGGTGGGGGTTAAGCATAAGGTGTCCGCCTAGGGTTAGGGTTAGGTGTATTGTTTGAGTTAGGCTTCAGGTTAGGTTAGGTTTGAACTTAGTTTGAGGGAGTAAGTTTAGGGCTACTGTTAGTTTTCGGTTCAGTGTTACGGTTGGAGTTAGCGTGAGGGTCAGGATAGGGTTGGGGTTGAGCTTAAGGTGTCCACCTACGGTTAGGGTTAGGTCTGTGGTTTGAGTTAGGCTTCAGGTTAGGTTAGGTTTGAACATAGTTTGAGGGAGTAAGTTTAGGGCTATTGTTAGTTTCCGGTTCAGTGTTACGGTTGGAGATAGCGTCAGGGTCAGGTTATGGTTGGGGTTGAGCTTCAGGTGTCCGCATAGGGTTAGGGTTAGGTCTATGGTTTGAGTTAGGCTTCAGGTTAGGTTAGGTTTGAACTTAGTTTGAGGGAGTAAGTTTAGGGCTACTGTTAGTTTTCGGTTCAGTGTTTCGGTTGGAGTTAGCGTGAGAGTCAGATTAGCGTAGGGGTTGAGTTTAAGTTGTCCGCCTAGGGTTAGGGTTAGGTGTATGATTTGATTTAGGCTTCAGGTTAGTTTAGGTTTGAACTTAGTTTGAGGGAGTAAGTTTAGGGCTACTGTTAGTTTTCGGGTAACTGTTATGGTTGGAGTTAGCGTCAGGGCCAGGTTCAGGTAGGGGTTGACCTTAAGGTGTCCGCCTAGGGTTAGGGTTAGGTCTATGGTTTCAGTTAGGCTTCAGGTTAGGTTAGGTTTGAAGTTAGTTTGAGGGAGTAAGTTTAGGCCTACTGTTAGTTTTCGGTTCAGTATTACGGTTGGACATAGCCTCAGGGTCAGGTTAGGGTGGGGGTTAAGCATAAGGTGTCCGCCTAGGGTTAGGGTTAGGTCTATTGCTTGAGTTAGGCTTCAGGTTAGGTTAGGTTTGAACTTAGTTTGAGGGAGTAAGTTTAGGCCTACTCTTAGTTTTCGGTTCACTGTTACGGTTGGAGATAGCGTCAGGGTCAGGTTATGTTTGGGGTTGAGCTTCAGGTGTCCGCCTAGGCTTAGGGTTAGGTCTATGGTTTGAGTTAGGCTTCAGGTTAGGTTAGGTTTGAGCTTAGTTTGAGGGAGTAAGTTTAGGGCTACTGTTAGTTTTCTGTTCAGTGTTTCGGTTGGAGTTAGCGTGAGGGCCAGATTAGGGTAGGGGTTGAGCTTAAGGTGTCGCCTAGGGTTAGGGTTAGGTTTATGGTTTGATTTAGTCTTCAGGTTAGGTTAGGTTTGAACTTAGTTTGAGGGAGTAATTTAGGGTTACTGTTAGTTTTCGGATAACTGTTATGGTTGGAGTTAGCGTCAGGGCCAGGTTCAGGTTGGGGTTGACATTAAGGTGTCCGCCTAGGGTTAGGGTTAGGTCTATGGTTTTAGTTAGGCTTCAGGTTAGGTTAGGTTTGAACTTAGTTTGAGGGAGTAAGTTTAGGGCTACTGTTAGTTTTTGGTTCAGTGTTACGGTTGGAGATAGCGTCAGGGTCAGGTTAGGGTTGGGGTTGAGCTTCAGGTGTTTGCATAGGGTTAGGGTTAGGTGTATGATTTGATTAAGGCTTCAGGTTAGGTTAGGTTTGAACTTAGTTTGAGGGAGTAAGTTTAGGGCTACTGTTAGTTTTCGGTTCAGTGTTACGATTGGAGTTAGCGTGAGGGTCAGATTAGGGTTGGGGTAGAGCTTCAGGTGTCCGCCTAGGGTTAGGGTTAGGTCTGTGGTTTGAGTTAGGCTTCAGGTGAGGTTAGCTTTGAACTTAGTTTGAGGGAGTAAGTTTAGGGCTACTGTTAGTTTTCGGTTCAGTGTTATGGTTGGAGATAGCGTCAGGGTCAGGTTAGGGTTGGGGTTGAGCTTCAGGTGTCCGCCTAGGTTTAGGGTTAGGTTTATGGTTTGAGTTAGGCTTCAGGTTAGGTTAGGTTTGAACTAAGTTTGAGGGAGTAAGTTTAGGGCTACTGTTTGTTTTCGGTTCAGTGTTACGGTTGGAGATAGCGTCAGGGTCAGGTTAGGGTTGGGGTTGAGCTTCAGGTGTCCGCCTAGGGTTAGGGTTAGGTCTATGGTTTGAGTTAGGCTTCAGGTTTGGTTAGGTTTGAACTTAGTTTGATGGAATAAGTTTAGGGCTACTGTTTGTTTTCGGGTAACTGTTACTGTTGGAGTTAGCGTCAGGTCCAGGTTAGGGTTGGGGTTGAGCTTATGGTGTCCGCCTAGGGTTAGGGTTAGGTGTTTGGTTTGATTTAGGCTTCAGGTAAGGTTAGGTTTGAACTTAGTTTGAGGGAGTAAGTTTAGGGCTACTGTTAGTTTTCGGTTAACTGTTACAGTTGGAGTAAGCGTCAGGGTCAGGTTAGGGTGGGGGTTAAGCATAAGGTGTCCGCCTAGGGTTAGGGTTAGGTCTGTGGTTTGAGTTAGGCTTCAGGTTAGGTTAGGTTTGAACTTAGTTTGAGGGAGTAAGTTTAGGGCTATTGTTACTTTTCGGTACAGTGTTATGGTTGGAGTTAGCGTGAGGGTCAGGTTAGGGTAGGGGTTTAACTTAAGGTGTCCGCCTAGGGTTAGCGTTAGGTGTATGGTTTGATTTAGGCTTCAGGTTAGGTTCGGTTTCAACTTAGTTTGAGGGAGTAAGTTTAGGGCTACTGTTAGTTTTCGGTTAACTGTTACGGTTGGAGTAAGCGTCAGGGTCAGGTTAGGTTTGGGGTTGTGCTTAAGGTGTCCGCCTAGGGTTAGGTTTAGGTCTATGGTTGGAGTTAGGCTTCAGGTTAGGTTAGGTTTGAACTTAGTTTGAGGGAGTAAGTTTAGGGCTACTGTTTGTTTTCGGTTCAGTGTTACGGTTGAAGTTAGCGTGAGGGTCAGGTCAGGGTTGGGGTTGAGCTTAAGGTGTCCGCCTAGTGTTAAGGTTAGGTGTATGGTTTGATTTAGGCTTCAGGTTAGGTTAGGTTTGAACTTAGTTTGAGGGAGTAAGGTTAGGGCTACTGTTTGTTTTCGGGTAACTGTTACGGTTGGAGTTAGCGTCAGGTCCAGGTTAGTTTTGGGGTTGAGATAATGGTGTCCGCCTAGGGTTAGGGTTAGGTCTATGGTTTGAGTTAGGCTTCAGGTTAGGTTAGGTTTGAACTCAGTTTGAGGGAGTAAGTTTAGGGCTACTGTTAGTTTTCGGTTCAGTGTTACGGTTGGAGTTAGCGTGAGGGTCATGATAGGGTTGGGGTTGAGCTTAAGTTGTCCGCCTAAGGTTAGGGTTAGGTCTGTGGTTTGAGTTCGGCTTCAGTTTAGGTTAGGTTTGAATTTAGTTTGAGGGAGTAAGTTAGGGTTATTGTAAGTTTTCGGTTCAGTGTTATGGTTGTAGATAACATCAGGGTCAGGTTATGGTTGGGGTTGAGCTTCAGGTGTCCGCCTAGGCTTAGGGTTAGGTCTATGGTTTGAGTTAGGCTTCAGGTTAGGTTAGGTTTGAACTTAGTTTGAGGGAGTCAGTTTAGAGCTACTGTTTGTTTTCGGTTCAGTGTTACGGTTGGAGTTAGCGTGAGGGTCACGTCAGGGTTGGGGTTGAGCTTAAGGTGTCCGCCTAGGGTTAGGGTTAGGTGTATGGTTTGATTTAGGCTTCAGGTTAGGTTAGGTTTGAACTTAGTTTGAGGGAGTAAGTTTAGGGCTACTGTTTGTTTTCGGGTAACTGTTACGGTTGGAGTTAGCGTCAGGGTCAGGTGAGGGGTGAGGTTGAGCTAATGGTGTCCGCCTAGGGTTAGGGTTAGATGTTTGGTTTGATTTAGGCTACAGGTTAGGTTAGGTTTGATGTTAGTTTTAGGGAGTAAGTTTAGGACTAGTGTTAGTTTTCGGTTAACTGTTACAGTTGGAGTAAGCGTCAGGGTCAGGTTAGGGTTGGGGTTAAGCATAAGGTGTCCGCCTAGTGATAGGTTTAGGTCTATTGTTTGAGTTAGGCTTCAGGTTAGGTTAGGTTTGAACATAGTTTGAGGGAGTAAGTTTAGGGCTACTGTTAGTTTTCGGGTAACTGTTATGGTTGGAGTTAGCCTGCGGGTCAGGTTAGGGTTGGGGTTGAGCTTAAGGTGTCCGCCTAGGGTTAGGGTAAGGTCTGTGGTTTGAGTTAGGCTTCAGGTTAGGTTAGGTTTGAACTTAGTTTGAGTGAGTAAGTTTAGGGCTATTGTTAGTTTTCGGTTCAGTGTTCCGGTTGAAGATAGCGTCAGGGTCAGGTTAGGGTTGGGGTTGAGCTTCAGGTGTCCGCCTAGGGTTAGGGTTAGGTCTATGGTTTGAGTTAGGCTTCAGGTTAGGTTAGGTTTGAACTTAGTTTGAGGGAGTAAGTTTATTGGTACTGTTAGTTTTCGGTTCAGTGTTTCGGTTGGTGTTAGCGTGAGGGTCAGGTTAGGGTAGGGGTTGAGCTTAAGGTGTCCGCCTAGGGTTAGGGTTAGGTGTATGATTTGATTAAGGCTTCAGGTTAGGTTAGGTTTGAACTTAGTTTTAGGGAGTAAGTTTAGGGCTACTGTTAGTTTTCGTTTAACTGTTACGGTTGGAGTAAGCATCAGGGTCAGGTTAGGGTGGGGGTTAAGCATAAGGTGTCCGCCTAAGGTTAGGGTTTGGTCGATGGTTTCATTTAGGCTTCAGGTTAGGTTAGGATTGAACTTAGTTTGAGGGAGTAAGTTTAGGGCGAGTGTTAGTTTTCGGGTAACTGTTATGTTTGGAGATAGCGTCAGGGCCAGGTTAGGGTTGCGGTTGAGCTTAAGGTGTCCGCCTAGGGTTAGGGTTAGGTGTATGGTTTGAGTTAGGCTTCAGGTTAGGTTAGGTTTGATCTTAGTTTGAGGGAGTAAGTTTAGGGCTACTGTTAGTTTTCAGTTCAGTGTTACGGTTGGAGATAGCGTCAGGGTCAGGTTAGGGTTGGGGTTGAGCTTCAGGTGTCCGCCTAGGGTTAGGGTTAGGTCTATGGTTTCAGTTAGGCTTCAGGTTAGGTTAGGTTTGAAGTTAGTTTGAGGGAGTAAGTTTAGGCCTACTGTTAGTTTTCGGTTCAGTATTACGGTTGGACATAGCCTCAGTGTCAGGTTAGGGTGGGGGTTAAGCATAAGGTGTCCGCCTAGGGTTAGGGTTAGGTCTATTGCTTGAGTTAGGCTTCAGGTTAGGTTAGGTTTGAACTTAGTTTGAGGGAGTAAGTTTAGGCCTACTGTTAGTTTTCGGTTCACTGTTACGGTTGGAGATAGCGTCAGGGTCAGGTTGGGGTTGGTGTTGAGCTTCAGGTGTCCGCCTAGGGTTAGGGTTTGGTCTATGGTTTGAGTTAGGCTTCACGTTAGGTTAGGTTTGAACTTAGTTTGAGGGAATAAGTTTAGGGCTACTGTTTGTTTTCGGTTCAGTGTTTCGGTTGGAGTTAGCGTGACAGTCAGGTTAGGGTAGGGGTTGAACTTAAGGTGTCCGCCTAGGGTTAGGGTTAGGTGTATTATTTGATTAAGGCTTCAGTTTAGGTTAGGTTTGAACTTAGTTTGAGGGAGTATGTTTAGGGCTACTGTTAGTTTTCGGGTAACTGGTATGGTTGCAGTTAGCGTAAAGGGCTAGGTTCAGATTGGGGTTGACCTTAAGGTGTCCGCCTAGGGTTAGGGTTAGGTCTATTGTTTGAGTTAGGCTTCAGGTTAGGTTAGGTTTGAACTTAGTTTGAGGGAGTAAGTTTAGGGCTAATGTTAGTTTTCGGTTCAGTGTTACGGTTTGATATAGCATCAGGGTCAGGTTAGGGTTGGGGTTGAGCTTCAGGTGTCCGCCTAGGGTTAGGGTTAGGTCTATGGTTTGAGTTAGGCTTCAGGTTAGGTTAGGTTTGAACTTAGTTTGAGGGAGTAAGTTTAGGGCTACTGTTATTTTTCGGTTCAGTGTTTCGGTTGGAGTTAGCGTGAGGGTCAGGTTAGGGTAGGGGTTGAGCTTAAGTTGTCCGCCTAGGGTTAGGGTTAGGTGTATTGTTTGATTTAGGCTTCAGGATAGTTTAGGTTTGAACTTAGTTTGAGGGAGTAAGTTTAGGGCTACTGTTAGTTTTCGGGTAACTGTTATGGTTGGAGTTAGCGTCAGGGCCAGGTTAGGGTTGGGGTTGAGCTTAAGGTGTCCGCCAAGGGTTAGGGTTAGTTCTATCTTTTGAGTTAGGCTTCAGGTTAGATTAGGTTTGAAATTAGTTTGAGGGAGTAAGTTTAGGGATACTGTTAGTTTTCGGGTAACTGTTATGGTTGGAGTTAGCGTCAGGGCCAGGTTAGGGTTGGGGTTGAGCTTAAGGTGTCCACCAAGGGTTAGGGTTAGTTCTATCTTTTGAGTTAGGCTTCAGGTTACGTTAGGTTTGAACTTAGTTTGAGGGAGTAAGTTTAGGGCGACTGTTAGTTTTCGGGTAACTGTTACAGTTGGAGTAAGCGTCAGGGTCAGGTTATGGTGGGGGTTAACCATAAGGTGTCCGCCTAGGGTTAGGGTTAGGTCTATGATTTCATTTAGGTTTCAGGTTAGGTTAGGTTTGAACTTAGTTTGAGGGAGTCAGTTTAGGGCTACTGTTATTTTTCGGTTCAGTGTTTCGGTTGGAGTGAGCGTGAGGGTCAGGTTAGGGTAGGGGTTGAGCTTAAGTTGTCCGCCTAGGGTTAGGGTTAGGTGTATGGTTTGATTTAGGCTTCAGGTTAGGTTAGGTTTGAACTTAGTTTGAGGGAGTAAGATTAGGGCTACTGTTAGTTTTCGGTTCAGTTTTACGGTTGGAGATAGCGTCAGGGTCAGGTTAGGGTTGGGGTTGAACCTCAGGTGTCTGCCTAGGGTTAGGGTTAGGTGTATGGTTTGATTTAGGCTTCAGGTTAGGTTAGGTTTCAACTTAGTTTGAGGGAGTAAGTTTAGGTCTACTGTTAGTTTTCGGGTAACTGTTATGGTTGGAGTTAGCGTCAGGGCCAAGTTAGGGTTGGGGTTGAGTTAAGGTGTCCGCCAAGGGTTAGGGTTAGGTCTATGGTTTGAGTGAGGCTTCAGGTTAGGTTAGGTTTGAACTTAGTTTGAGGGAGTAAGTTTAGGGCTACTGTTAGTTTTCGGGTAACTGTTATGGTTGGAGTTAGCGTGAGGGTCAGGTTAGGGTAGGGGTTGAGCTTAAGGTGTCCGCCTAGGGTTAGGGTTAGGTGTATGGTTTGATTTAGGCTTCAGGTTAAGTTAGGTTTTAACTTAGTTTGAGGGAGTAAGTTTAGGGCTACTGTTTGTTTTCGGTTCAGTGTTACGGTTGGAGTTAGCGTGAGGGTCAGGTTAGGGTTGCGGTTGAGCTTAAGGTGTCCGCCTAGGGTTAGGGTTAGGTCTATGGTTTGTGTTAGGCTTCAGGTTAGGTTAGGTTTGAACTTAGTTTGAGAGAGTAAGTTTAGGGCGAGTGTTAGTTTTCGGGTAACTGTTATGTTTGGAGATAGCGTCAGGGCCAGGTTAGGGTTGCGGTTGAGCTTAAGGTGTCCGCCTAGGGTTAGGGTTAGGTGTATGGTTTGAGTTAGGCTTCAGGTTAGGTTAGGTTTGATCTTAGTTTGAGGGAGTAAGTTTAGGGCTACTGTTAGTTTTCAGTTCAGTGTTACGGTTGGAGATAGCGTCAGGGTCAGGTTAGGGTTGGGGTTGAGCTTCAGGTGTCCGCCTAGGGTTAGGGTTAGGTCTATGGTTTCAGTTAGGCTTCAGGTTAGGTTAGGTTTGAAGTTAGTTTGAGGGAGTAAGTTTAGGCCTACTGTTAGTTTTCGGTTCAGTATTACGGTTGGACATAGCCTCAGGGTCAGGTTAGGGTGGGGGTTAAGCATAAGGTGTCCGCCTAGGGTTAGGGTTAGGTCTATTGCTTGAGTTAGGCTTCAGGTTAGGTTAGGTTTGAACTTAGTTTGAGGGAGTAAGTTTAGGCCTACTGTTAGTTTTCGGTTCACTGTTACGGTTGGAGATAGCGTCAGGGTCAGGTTAGGGTTGGGGTTGAGCTTCAGGTGTCCGCCTAGTGTTAGGGTTTGGTCTATGGTTTGAGTTAGGCTTCACGTTAGGTTAGGTTTGAACTTAGTTTGAGGGAATAAGTTTAGGGCTACTGTTTGTTTTCGGTTCAGTGTTTCGGTTGGAGTTAGCGTGACAGTCAGGTTACGGTAGGGGTTGAACTTAAGGTGTCCGCCTAGGGTTAGGGTTAGGTGTATGATTTGATTAAGGCTTCAGTTTAGGTTAGGTTTGAACTTAGTTTGAGGGAGTATGTTTAGGGCTACTGTTAGTTTTCGGGTAACTGGTATGGTTGCAGTTAGCGTAAAGGGCTAGGTTCAGATTGGGGTTGACCTTAAGGTGTCCGCCTAGGGTTAGGGTTAGGTCTATTGTTTGAGTTAGGCTTCAGGTTAGGTTATGTTTGAACTTAGTTTGAGGGAGTAAGTTTAGGGCTAATGTTAGTTTTCGGTTCAGTGTTACGGTTTGATATAGCATCAGGGTCAGGTTAGGGTTGGGGTTGAGCTTCAGGTGTCCGCCTAGGGTTAGGGTTAGGTCTTTGGTTTGAGTTAGGCTTCAGGTTAGGTTAGGTTTGAACTTAGTTTGAGGGAGTAAGTTTAGGGCTACTGTTATTTTTCGGTTCAGTGTTTCGGTTGGAGTTAGCGTGAAGGTCAGGTTAGGGTAGGGGTTGAGCTTAAGTTGTCCGCCTAGGGTTAGGGTTAGGTGTATGGTTTGATTTAGGCTTCAGGATAGTTTAGGTTTGAACTTAGTTTGAGGGAGTCAGTTTAGGGCTACTCTTAGTTTTCGGGTAACTGTTATGGTTGGAGTTAGCGTCAGGGCCAGGTTAGGGTTGGGGTTGAGCTTAAGGTGTCCGCCAAGGGTTAGGGTTAGTTCTATCTTTTGAGTTAGGCTTCAGGTTAGATTAGGTTTGAAATTAGTTTGAGGGAGTAAGTTTAGGGATACTGTTAGTTTTCGGGTAACTGTTATGGTTGGAGTTAGCGTCAGGGCAAGGTTAGGGTTGGGGTTGAGCTTAAGGTGTCCACCAAGGGTTAGGGTGAGTTCTATCTTTTGAGTTAGGCTTCAGGTTACGTTAGGTTTGAACTTAGTTTGAGGGAGTAAGTTTAGGGCTACAGTTTGTTTTCGGGTAACTGTTACGGTTGGAGTTAGCGTCAGGTCCAGGTTAGGGTTGGTGTTGAGCTAATTGTGTCCGACTAGGGTTAGGGTTAGGTGTTTGGTTTGATATAGGCTTCAGGATAGGTTAGGTTTGAAGTTAGTTTGAGGGAGTAAATTTAGGGCTACTGTTAGTTTTCGGTTCAGTATTACGGTTGGAGATAGCGTCAGGGTCAGGTTAGGGTGGGGGTTAAGCATAAGGTGTCCGCCTAGGGTTAGGGTTCGGTCTATTGTTTGAGTTAGGCTTCAGGTTAGGTTAGGTTTGAACTTAGTTTGAGGGAGTATGTTTAGTCCTACTGTTAGTTTTCGGTACCATGTTACGGTTGGAGATAGCGTCAGGGTCAGGTTAGGGTTGGGGTTGAGCTTCAGGTGTCCGCCTAGGGTTAGGGTTAGGTCTGTGGTTTGAGTTAGGCTTCAGGTTAGGTTAGGTTTGAACTTAGTTTGAGGGAGTAAGTTTAGGGCTACTGTTAGTTTTCGGTTCAGTGTTTCGGTTGGAGTTAGCGTGAGGGTCAGGTTAGGGTTGGGGTAGAGCTTAAGGTGTCCGCCTAGGGTTAGGGTTAGGTGTATGGTTTGATTTAGGCTTCAGGTTAGGTTAGGTTTGAACTTAGTTTGTGGGAGTAAGTTTAGGGCGAGTGTTAGTTTCGGGTAACTCTTATGTTTGGAGATTGCGTCAGGGCCATGTTAGGGTTGGGGTTGAGCTTAAGGTGTCCGCCTAGGGTTAGGGTTAGGTCTATGGTTTGAGTTAGGCTTCAGGTTAGGTTAGGTTTGAAATTAGTTTGAGGGAGTAAGTTAAGGGCTACTGTTAGTTTTCAGTTCAGTGTTTCGGTTGGAGTTAGCGTGAGGGTCAGGTTAGGGTTGGGGTAGAGCTTAAGGTGTCCGCCTAGGGTTAGGGTTAGGTGTATGGTTTGATTTAGGCTTCAGGTTAGGTTAGGTTTGAACTTAGTTTGTGGGAGTAAGTTTGGGGCGAGTGTTAGTTTCGGATAACTCTTATGTTTGGAGATTGGGTCAGGGCTAGGTTAGGGTTGGGGTTGAGCTTAAGGTGTCCGCCTAGGGTTAGGGTTAGGTGTATGGTTTGAGTTAGGCTTCAGGTTAGGTTAGGTTTGATCTTAGTTTGAGGGAGTAAGTTTAGGGCTACTGTTAGTTTTCGGTTCAGTGTTACGTTTGGAGATAGCGTCAGGGTCAGGTTAGGGTTGGGGTTGAGCTTCAGGTGTCCGGCTAGGGTTAGGGTTAGGTCTATGGTTTGAGTTAGGCTTCAGGTTAGGTTAGGTTTGAACTTAGTTTGAGGGAGTAAGTTTAGGGATACTGTTAGTTTTCGGGTAACTGTTATGGTTGGAGTTAGCGTCAGGGCCAGTTTAGGTTTGGGGTTGAGCTTAAGGTGTCCGCCTAGGGTTAGGGTTAAGTCTATGCTTTGAGTTAGGCTTCAGGTTAGGTTAGGTTTGAAGTTAATTTGAGGGAGTAAGTTCAGGGCTACTGTGAGTTTTCGGTTCAGTGTTACGGTTGGAGTTAGCGTCAGGGTCAGGTTATGGTGGGGGTTAAGCATAAGATGTCCGCCTAGGGTTAGTGTTAGGTCTATGATTAGATTTAGGCTTCAGGTTAGGTTAGGTTTAAACTTAGTTTGAGGGAGTCAGTTAAGGGCTACTGTTAGTTTTCGGTTAACTGTTACGGTTGGAGTAATCGTCAGGGTCAGGTTAGGTTTGGGGTTGAGCTTAAGGTGTCCTCCTAGGGTTAGGGTTAGGTCGATGGTTTCATTTAGGCTTCAGGTTAGGTTAGGATTGAACTCATTTGAGTGAGTAAGTTTAGGGGTACTGTTAGTTTTCGGTTCAGTGTTACGGTTGGAGATACCATCAGTGTCAGGTTAGGGTTGGGGTTGAGCTTCAGGTGTCTTCTTAGGGTTTGGGTTAGGTCTATGGTTTGAGTTAGGCTTCAGGTTAGGTTAGGTATGAAATTAGTTTGAGGGAGTAAGTTTAGGGCTAATGTTAGTTTTCGGTTCAGTGTTACGGTTGGAGTTAGCGTGAGGGTCAGGTTAGGGTAGGGTTTGTGCTTAAGGTGTCTGCCTAGGGTTAGGGTTAGGTGTATGGTTTGATTTAGGCTTCAGGTTAGGTTAGGTTTCAACTTAGTTTGAGGTAGTAAGTTTAGGGCTTCTGTTAGTTTTCGGGTAACTGTTATGGTTGGAGTTAGCGTCAGGGCCAGGTTAGGGTTGGGGTTGAGCTTAAGGTGTCCGCCAAGGGTTAGGTTTAGGTCGATCTTTTGAGTTAGGCTTCAGGTTAGGTTAGCTTTGAACTTAGTTTGAGGGAGTAAGTTTAGGGCTACTGTTAGTTTTCGGTTCAGTGTTATGGTTGGAGATAGCGTCAGGGTCAGGGTAGGGTTGGGGTTGAGCTTCAGGTGTCCGGCTAGGGTTAGGGTTAGTTCTATGGTTTGAGTTAGGCTTCAGGTTAGGTTAGGTTTGAACTTAGTTTGAGGGAGTAAGTTTAGGGCTACTGTTAGTTTTCGGTTCAGTGTTACGGTTGGAGTTAGCGTGAGGGTCAGGTTCTGGTTGGGGTTGAGCTTAAGGTGTCCGCCTAGGGTTAGGGTTAGGTGTATGGTTTGATTTAGGCTTCAGGTTAGGTTAGGTTTGAACTTAGTTTGAGGGAGTAAGTTTAGGGCGACTGTTAGTTTTCGGGTAACTGTTACAGTTGGAGTAAGCGTCAGGGTTAGGTTATGGTGGGGGTTATGCATAAGGTGTCCGCCTAGGGTTAGGGTTAGTTCTATGATTTGATTTAGGCTTCAGGTTAGGTTAGGTTTCAACTTAGTTTGAGGGAGTCAGTTTAGGGCTACTCTTAGTTTTCGGTTAACTGTTACGGTTTGAGTAAGCGTCAGGGTCAGGTTAGGTTTGGGGTTGAGCTTAAGGTGTCCTCCTAGGGTTAGGGTTAGTTGTATGGTTTGATTTAAGCTTCAGGTTAGGTTAGGTTTGAACTTAGTTTGAGGGAGTAAGTTTAGGGCTACTGTTAGTTTTCGTTTAACTGTTATGTTTGGAGTAAGGGTCAGGGTCAGGTTAGTGTGGGGGTTAAGCGTATGGTGTCCGCCTAGGGTTAGGGTTAGGTCAATGGTTTCATTTAGGCTTCAGGTTAGGCTAGGATTGAACTCAGTTTGAGTGAGTAAGTTTAGGGGTACTGTTAGTTTTCGGTTCAGTGTTACGGTTGGGTGTAGCCTCAGGGTCAGGTTAGGGTTGGGGTTAAGCTAATGGTGTCCGCCTAGGGTTAGGGTTAGGTCTATGGTTTGAGTTAGGCTTCAGGTTAGGTTAGGTTTGAACTTAGTTTGAGGGAGTCAGTTTAGGACTACTGTTAGTTTTCGGGTAATTGTTATGGTTGGAGTTAGCGTCAGGGACAGGTTCAGGTTGGGGTTGACCTTAAGGTGTCCGCCTAGGGTTAGGTTTAGGTCTATGCTTTGAGTTAGGCTTCAGGTTAGGTTAGGTTTGAACTTAGTTTGAGGGAGTAAGTTTAGGGCTACTGTTAGTTTTCGGTTCAGTGTTACGGTTGGAGATAGCGTCAGGGTCAGGTTAGGGTTGGGGTTGAGCTTGAAGTGTCGGCCTAGGGTTGGGGTTAGGTCTATGGTTTGAGTTAGGCTTCAGGTTAGGTTAGGTTTGAACTTAGTTTGAGGGAGTAAGTTTAGGGTTACTGTTAGTTTTCGGTTCAGTGTTTCGGTTGGAGTTAGCGTGAGGGTCAGGTTAGGGTTGGGGTTGAGCTTAAGGTATCCGCCTAGGGTTAGGGTTAGGTGTATGGTTTGATTTAGGCTTCAGGTTAGGTTAGGTTTGAACTTAGTTTGAGGGAGTAATTTTAGGGCTACTGTTTTTTTCGGTTCAGTGTTACGGTTGGAGATAGCGTCATGGTCAGGTTAGGGTTGGGGTTGAGCTTCAGGTGTCCGCCTAGGGTTAGGGTTAGGTCTATGGTTTGAGTTAGGCTTCAGGTTAGGTTAGGTTTGAACTTAGTTTGAGGGAGTAAGTTTAGGGCTACTGTTAGTTTTCGGTTCAGTGTTTCGGTTGGAGTTAGCGTGAGGGTCAGGTTAGGGTAGGGGTTGAGCTTAAGGTGTCCGCCTAGGGTTAGGGTTAGGTTTATGGTTTGATTTAGGCTTCAGCTTAGGTTAGGTTTGAACTTAGTTTGAGGGAGTAAGTTTAGGGCTACTGTTAGTTTTCGGTTCAGTGTTTCTGTTGGAGTAAGCGTGAGGGTCAGGTTAGGGTAGGGGTTGAGCTTAAGGTGTCCACCTAGGATTAGGGTTAGGTGTATGATTTGATTAAGGCTTCAGGTTAGGTTAGGATTGAACTTTGTTTGAGGGAGTAAGTTTAGGGCTACTGTTAGTTTTCGGGTAACTGTTATGGTTGGATTTAGCGTCAGGGCCAGGTTCAGGTTGCGGTTGACCTTAAGTTGTCCGCCTAGGGTTATCGTTAGGTCTATGGTTTGAGTTAGGCTTCAGGTTAGGTTAGGTTTGAACGTAGTTTGAGGGAGTAAGTTTAGGGCTACTGTTAGTTTTCGGTTCAGTGTTACGGTTGGAGATAGCGTCAGGGTCAGGTTAGGGTTGGGGATGAGCTTCAAGTGTCCGCCTAGGGTTAGGGTTAGGTCTATGGTTTGAGTTAGGCTTCAGGTTAGGTTAGGTTTGAACTTAGTTTGAGGGAGTAAGTTTAGGGCTATTGTTTGTTTTCTGTTCAGTGTTACGGTTGGAGATAGCGTCAAGGTCAGGTTAGGGTTAGGGTTGAGCTTCAGGTGTCCGCCTAGGGTTAGGGTTAGGTCTATGGTTTGAGTTAGGCTTCAGGTTAGGTTAGGTTTGAACTTAGTTTGAGGGTGTAAGTTTAGGGCTACTGTTAGTTTTTGGTTCAGTGTTACGGTTGGATTTAGCGTGAGGGTCAGGTTAGGGTTGGGGTTGAGCTTCAGGTGTCCGCCTAGGGTTAGGGTTAGGTGTATGGTTTGATTTAGGCTTCAGGTTAGGTTAGGATTGAACTTAGTTTGAGGGAGTAAGTTTAGGTCTACTGTTTGTTTTCGGGTAACTGTTACGGTTGGAGTTAGCGTCAGGTCCAGGTTAGGGTTGGGGTTGAGCTAATGGTGTCGGCCTAGGGTTAGGGTTAGGTGTTTGGTTTGATTTAGGCTTCAGGTTAGGTTAGGTTTGAAGTTAGTTTGAGGGAGTAAGTTTAGGGCTACTGTTAGTTTTTGGTTAACTGTTACAGTTGGAGTAAGCGTCAGGGTCAGGTTAGGGTAGGGGTTGAGCTTAAGGTGTCCTCCTAGGGTTAGGGTTAGGTGTATGGTTTGATTTAGGCTTCAGGTTATGTTAGGTTTGAACTTAGTTTGAGGGAGTAAGTTTAGGGCTACTGTTAGTTTTCGGGTAACTGTTATGGTTGGAGTTAGAGTCAGGGCCAGGTTAGGGTTGCGGTTGAGCTTAAGGTGTCCGCCAAGGGTTAGGTTTATGTCTATCTTTTGAGTTAGGCTTCAGGTTAGGTTAGGTTTGAACTTAGTTTGAGGGAGTAAGTTTAGGGCTACTGTTAGTTTTCGGTTCAGTGTTACGGTTGGAGATAGCGTCAGGGTCAGGGTAGGGTTGGGCTTGAGCTTCAGGTGTCCGCCTCGGGTTAGGATTAGGTCTATGGTTTGTGTTAGGCTTCAGGTTATGTTAGGTTTGAACTTAGTTTGAGGGAGTAAGTTTAGGGCTACTGTTAGTTTTCGGTTCAGTGTTACGGTTGGAGTTAGCGTGAGGGTCAGGTTAGGGTTGGGGTTGAGCTTAAGGTGTCCGCCTAGGGTTAGGGTTAGGTATATGGTTTGATTTAGGCTTCAGGTTAGGTTAGGTTTGAACTTAGTTTGAGGGAGTAAGTTTAGGGCGAATGTTAGTATTCGGGTAACTGTTACAGTTGGAGTAAGCGTCAGGGTCAGGTTATGGTGGGGGTTAAGCATTAGGTGTCCGCCTAGGGTTAGGGTTAGGTCTATGATTTGATTTAGGCTTCAGGTTAGGTTAGGTTTCAACTTAGTTTGAGGGAGTCAGTTTAGGGCTACTGTTAGTTTTCGATTAACCGTTACGGTTGGAGTAAGCATCAGGGTCAGGTTAGGTTTGGGATTGAGCTTAAGGTGTCCGCCTAGGGTTAGGGTTAGGTGTATGGTTTGATTTAGGCTTCAGGTTAGGTTAGGTTTGAACTTAGTTTGAGGGAGTAAGTTTAGGGCTATTGTTTGTTTTCGGTTCAGTGTTACGGTTGGACATAGCGTCAAGGTCAGGTTAGGGTTAGGGTTGAGCTTCAGGTGTCCGCCTAGGGTTAGGGTTAGGTCTATGGTTTGAGTTAGGCTTCAGGTTAGGTTAGGTTTGAACTTAGTTTGAGGGTGTAAGTTTAGGGCTACTGTTAGTTTTTGGTTCAGTGTTACGGTTGGATTTAGCGTGAGGGTCAGGTTAGGGTTGGGGTTGAGCTTCAGGTGTCCGGCTAGGGTTAGGGTTAGGTCTATGGTTTGAGTTAGACTTCACGTTAGGTTAGGTTTGAACTTAGTTTGAGGTAGTAAGTTTAGGGATACTGTTAGTTTTCGGGTAACTGTTATGGTTGGAGTGAGCGTCAGGGCCAGTTTAGGTTTGGGGTTGAGCTTAAGGTGTCCGCCTAGTGTTAGGGTTAAGTCTATGCTTTGAGTTAGGCTTCAGGTTAGGTTAGGTTTCAAGTTAGTTTGAGGGAGTAAGTTCAGGGCTACTGTGAGTTTTCGGTTCAGTGTTATGGTTGGAGTTAGCGTCAGGGTCAGGTTATGGTAGGGGTTAAGCATTAGGTGTCCGCCTAGGGTTAGTGTTAGGTCTATGATTAGATTTAGGCTTCAGGTTAGGTTAGGTTTGAACTTAGTTTGAGGGAGTCAGTTAAGGGCTACTGTTAGTTTTCGGTTAACTGTTACGGTTGGAGTAAGCGTCAGGGTCAGGTTAGGTTTGGGGTTGAGCTTAAGGTGTCCTCCTAGGGTTAGGGTTAGGTGTATGGTTTGATTTAGGCTTCAGGTTATGTTAGGTTTGAACTTAGTTTGAGGGAGTCAGTTTAGGGCTACTGTTAGTTTTCCTTTAACTGTTACGGTTGGAGTAAGCGTCAGGGTCAGGTTAGGGTGGAGGTTAAGCGTAAGGTGTCCGCCTAGGGTTAGGGTTAGGTCGATGGTTACATTTAGGCTTCAGGTTAGGTTAGGATTGAACTCATTTGAGTGAGTAAGTTTAGGGGTACTGTTACTTTTCGGTTCAGTGTTACGGTTGGAGACAGCATCAGTATCAGGTTAGGGTTGGGGTGATCTTCAAGTGTCTGCTTAGGGTTTGGGTTAGGTCTATGGTTTGAGTTAGGCTTCAGGTTAGGTTAGGTTTGAAATTAGTTTGAGGGAGTAAGTTTAGGACTAATGTTAGTTTTCGGTTCAGTGTTACGGTTGGAGTTAGCGTGAGGGTCAGGTTAGGGTAGGGGTTGAGCTTAAGGTGTCTGCCTAGGGTTAGGGTTAGGTGTATGGTTTGATTTAGGCTTCAGGTTAGGTTAGGTTTCAACTTAGTTTGAGGGAGTAAGTTTAGGGCTTCTGTTAATTTTCGGGTAACTGTTATGGGTGGAGTTAGCGTCAGGGCCAGGTTAGGGTTGGGGTTGAGCTTAAGGTGTCCGCCAAGGTTTAGGGTTAGGTGTATGGTTTGATTTAGGCTTCAGGTTAGGTTAGGTTTGAACTTAGTTTGAGGGAGTAAGTTTAGGGCTACTGTTTGTTTTCGGTTCAGTGTTACGGTTGGAGATAGCGTCAGGGTCAGGTTAGGGTTGGGGTTGAGCTTCAGGTGTCCCCCTAGGTTTAGGGTTAGGTCTATGGTTTGAGTTAGGCTTCAGGTTAGGTTAGGTTTCAACTTAGTTTGAGGGAGTAAGTTTAGGGCTACTGTTAGTTTTCGGGTAACTGTTATGGTTGGAGTTAGCGTCAGGGCCAGGTTAGGGTTGGGGTTGAGCTTAAGGTGTCCGCCAAGGGTTAGGTTTAGGTCGATCTTTTGAGTTAGGCTTCAGGTTAGGTTAGCTTTGAACTTAGTTTGAGGGAGTAAGTTTAGGGCTACTGTTAGTTTTTGGTTTACTGTTACAGTTGGAGTAAGCGTCAGGGTCAGGTTAGGGTGGGGGTTAAGCATAAGGTATCCGCCTAGGGTTAGGGTTAGGTCTATTGTTTGAGTTAGGCTTCAGGTTAGGTTAGGTTTGAACTTAGTTTGAGGGAGTAAGTTTAGGGCTACTGTTAGTTTTCGGTTCAGTGTTACGGTTGGAGATAGCGTCAGGGTCAGGTTAGGGTTGGGGTTGAGCTTCAGGTGTCCGCCTAGGGTTAGGGTTTGGTCTATGGTTTGAGTTAGGCTTCAGGTTAGGTTAGGTTTGAACTTAGTTTGAGGGAGTAAGTTTAGGGCTACTGTTAGTTTTCGGTTCAGTGTTACGGTTGGAGTTAGCGTGAAGGTCAGGAGAGGGTTGGGTTTGAGCTTAAGGTGTCCGCCTAGGATTAGGGTTAGGTCTGTGGTTTGAGTTAGGCTTCAGGTTAGGTTAGGTTTGAACTTAGTTTGAGGGAGTAAGTTTAGGGCTATTGTTAGTTTTCGGTTCAGTGTTACGGTTGGAGATAGCGTCAGGGTCAGGTTATGGTTGGGGTTGAGCTTCAGGTGTCCGACTAGGGTTAGGGTTAGGTCTATGGTTTGAGTTAGGCTTCAGGTTAGGTTAGGTTTGAACTTAGTTTGAGGGAGTAAGTTTAAGGCTACTGTTAGTTTTCGGTTCAGGGTTTCGGTTTTAGTTAGCCTGAGGGTCAGGTTAGTGTAGGGGTTGAGCTTAAGATGTCCGCCTAGGGTTAGGGTTAGGTGTATGATTTGATTTAGGCTTCAGGTTAGGTTAGGTTTGAACTTAGTTTGAGGGAGTACGTTTAGGGCTACTGTTAGTTTTCGGGTAACTGTTATGGTTGGAGGTAGCGTCAGGGCCAGGTTCAGGTTGGGGTTGACCTTAAGGTGTCCGCCTAGGGTTAGGGTGAGGTCTATGGTTTGAGTTAGGCTTCAGGTTAGGTTAGGTTTGAACTTAGTTTGAGGGAGTAAGTTTAGGGCTACTGTTAGTTTTCGGTTCAGTGTTACGGTTGGAGTTAGCGTGAGGGTCAGGATAGGGTTGGGGTTGAGCTTAAGGTGTCCGCCTAGGGTTAGGGTTAGGTCTGTGGTTTGAGTTAGGCTTCAGGTTATGTTAGGTTTGAACTTAGTTTTAGGGAGTAAGTTTAGGGCTACTGTTAGTTTTCGGTTCAGTGTTACGGTTGGAGATAGCGTCAGGGTCAGGTTAGGGTTGGGGTTGAGCTTAAGGTGTCCGCCTAGAGTTAAGGTTAGGTCTATGGTTTGAGTAAGGATTCAGGTTAGTTTACGTTTGAACTTAGTTTCTGTGAGTAAGTTTAGGGTTACTGTTAATTTTTGGTTCAGTGTTACGGTTGGAGATAGCATCAGGGTCAGGTTAGGGTTAGGGTTGAGCTTCAAGTGTCTGCCTAGGGTTTGGGTTAGGTCTATGGTTTGAGTTAGGCTTCAGGTTAGGTTAGGTTTGAACGTAGTTTGAGGGAGTAAGTTTAGGGCTACTGTTAGTTTTCGGTTCAGTGTTTCGGTTGCTTTTAGCATGAGGGTCAGGTTAGGGTAGGGGTTGAGCTTAAGGTGTCCTCCTAGGGTTAGGGTTAGGTGTATGGTTTGATTTAGGCTTCAGGTTAGGTTAGGTTTGAACTTAGTTTGAGGGAGTAAGTTTAGGGCTACTGTTAGTTTTCGGGTAACTGTTACGGTTGGAGTTAGAGTCAGGGCCAGGTTAGGGTTGGGGTTGAGCTTAAGGTGTCCGCCAAGGGTTAGGGTTAGGTCTATCTTTTGAGTTAAGCTTCAGGTTAGGTTAGGTTTGAACTTAGTTTGAGGGAGTAAGTTTAGGGCTACTGTTAGTTTTCGGTTCAGTGTTACGGTTGGAGATAGCGTCAGGGTCAGGGTAGGGTTGGGGTTTTGCTTCAGGTGTCCGCCTCGGGTTAGGATTAGGTCTATGGTTTGTGTTAGGCTTCAGGTTAGGTTAGGTTTGAACTTAGTTTGAGGGAGTAAGTTTAGGGCTACTGTTAGTTTTCGGTTCAGTGTTACGGTTGGAGTTAGCGTGAGGGTCAGGTTAGGGTTGGGGTTGAACTTCAGGTGTCCGCCTAGGGTTAGGGTTAGGTCTGTGGTTTGAGTTAGGCTTCAGGTTAGGTTACGTTTGAACTTAGTTTGAGGGAGTATGTTTAGGGCTACTGTTAGTTTTCGGGTAACTGTTATTGTTGGAGTGAGCGTCAGGGCCAGTTTAGGTTTGGGGTTGAGCTTAAGGTGTCCGCCTAGGGTTAGGGTTAAGTCTATGCTTTGAGTTAGGCTTCAGGTTAGGTTAGGTTTGAAGTTAGTTTGAGGGAGTAAGTTCAGGGCTACTGTGAGTTTTCGGTTTAGTGTTATGGTTGGAGTTAGCGTCAGGGTCAGGTTATGGTGGGGTTAAGCATAAGCTGTCCGCCTAGGGTTAGTGTTAGGTCTATGATTAGATTTAGGCTTCAGGTTAGGTTAGGTTTGAACTTAGTTTGAGGGAGTCAGTTAAGGGCTACTGTTAGTTTTCGGTTAACTGTTATGGTTGGAGTTAGAGTCAGGGCCAGGTTAGGGTTGGGGTTGAGCTTAAGGTGTCCGCCAAGGGTTAGGGTTAGGTCTATCTTTTGAGTTAGGCTTCAGGTTAGGTTAGGTTTGAACTTAGTTTGAGGAAGTAAGTTTAGGGCTACTGTTAGTTTTCGGTTCAGTGTTACGGTTGGAGATAGCGTCAGGGTCAGGGTAAGGTTGGGGTTGAGCTTCAGGTGTCCGCCTCGGGTTAGGATTAGGTCTATGGTTTGTGTTAGGCTTCAGGTTAGGTTAGGTTTGAACTTAGTTTGAGGGAGTAAGTTTAGGGCTACTGTTAGTTTTCGGTTCAGTGTTACGGTTGGAGTTAGCGTGAGGGTCAGGTTAGGGTTGGGGTTGAGCTTAAGGTGTCCGCCTAGGATTAGGGTTAGGTGTATGGTTTGATTTAGGCTTCAGGTTAGGATAGGTTTGAACTCAGTTTGAGGGAGTAAGTTTAGGGCGACTGTTAGTATTCGGGTAACTGTTACAGTTGGAGTAAGCGTCAGGGTCAGGTTATGGTGGGGGTTAAGCATTAGGTGTCCGCCTAGGGTTAGGGTTAGGTCTATGATTTGATTTAGGCTTCAGGTTAGGTTAGGTTTCAACTTAGTTTGAGGGAGTCAGTTTAGGGCTACTGTTAGTTTTCGATTAACTGTTACGGTTGGAGTAAGCATCAGGGTCAGGTTAGTTTTGGGGTTGAGCTTAAGTTGTCCGCCTAGGGTTAGGGTTAGGTGTATGGTTTGATTTAGGCTTCAGGTTAGGTTAGGTTTGAACTTAGTTTGAGGGAGTAAGTTTAGGGCTACTGTTAGTTTTCGGTTCAGTGTTTCAGTTGGAGTTAGCGTGAGGGTCAGGTTAGGGTAGGGGTTGAGCTTAAGGTGTCCGCCTAGGGTTAGGGTTAGGTGTATGGTTTGATTTAGGCTTCAGCTTAGGTTAGGTTTGAACTTAGTTTGATGGAGTAAGTTTAGGGCTACTGTTAGTTTTCGGGTAACTGTTATGGTTGGAGTTATCGTCAGGGCCAGGTTAGGGTTGGGACTGAGCTTAAGGTGTCCTCCAAGGTTTAGGGTTAGGTCTATCTTTTGAGTTAGGCTTCAGGTTAGGTTAGGTTTGAACTTAGTTTGAGGGAGTAAGTTTAGCGCTACTGTTAGTTTTCGGTTCAGTGTTACGGTTGGAGATAGCGTCAGGGTCAGGTTAGGGTTGGGGTTGAGCTTCAGGAGTCTGCCTAGGGTTAGGGTTAGGTCTATGGTTTGAGTTAGGCTTCAGGTTAGGTTAGGTTTGAACTTAGTTTGAGGGAGTAAGTTTAGGGCTACTGTTAGTTTTCGGTTCAGTGTTTCGGTTGGAGTTAGCGTGAAGGTCAGGTTAGGGTAGGGGTTGAGCTTAAGGTGTCCTCCTAGGGTTAGGGTTAGGTGTATGATTTGATTAAGGCTTCAGGTTAGGTTAGGATTGAACTTTGTTTGAGGTAGTAAGTTTAGGGCTACTGTTAGTTTTCGGGTAACTGTTATGGTTGGAGTTAGCGTCAGGGCCAGGTTCAGGTTGGGGTTGACCTTAAGTTGTCCGCCTAGGGTTAGGGTTAGGTCTATGGTTTGAGTTAGGCTTCAGGTTAGGTTAGGTTTGAAGTTAGTTTGAGGGAGTAAGTTTACGGCTACTGTTAGTTTTCAGTTCAGTGTTACGGTTGGAGATAGCGTCAGGGTCAGGTTAGGGTTGGGGATGAGCTTCAAGTGTCCGCCTAGGGTTAGGGTTAGGTCTATGGTTTGAGTTAGGCTTCAGGTTAGGTTAGGTTTGAACTTAGTTTGAGGTAGTAAGTTTAGGGTTACTGTTACTTTTCAGTTCAGTGTTACGGTTGGAGTTAGCGTGAGGGTCAGGTTAGGGTTGGGGTTGAGATTAAGGTGTCCGCCTAGGGTTAGGGTTAGGTGTAGGGTTTGATTTAGGCTTCAGGTTAGGTTAGGTTTGAACTTAGTTTGAGGGAGTAAGTTTAGGGCTACTGTTTGTTTTCGGTTCAGTGTTATGGTTGGAGATAGCGTCAGGGTCAGGTTAGGGTTGTGGTTGAGCTTAAGGTGTCCGCCTAGGGTTAGGGTTAGGTCTATGGTTTGAGTTAGGCTTCAGGTTAGGTTAGGTTTGAACTTAGTTTGAGGGAGTAAGTTTAGGGCTACTGTTAGTTTTCGGTTCAGGGTTTCGGTTGGAGTTAGCATGAGGGTCAGGTTAGGGTAGGGGTTGAGCTTAAGGTGTCCTCCTAGGGTTAGGGTTAGGTGTATGGTTTGATTTAGGCTTCAGGTTAGGTTAGGTTTGAACTTAGTTTGAGGGAGTAAGTTTAGGGCTACTGTTAGTTTTCGGGTAACTGTTACGGTTGGAGCTAGAGTCAGGGCCAGGTTAGGGTTGGGGTTGAGCTTAAGGTGTCCGCCAAGGGTTAGGGTTAGGTTTATCTTTTGAGTTAGGCTTCAGGTTAGGTTAGGTTTGAACTTAGTTTGAGGGAGTAAGTTTAGGGCTACTGTTAGTTTTCGGTTCAGTGTTACGGTTGGAGATAGCGTCAGGGTCAGGGTAGGGTTGGGGTTGAGCTTCTGGTGTCCGCCTCGGGTTAGGATTAGGTCTATGGTTTGTGTTAGGCTTCAGGTTAGGATAGGTTTGAACTTAGTTTGAGGGAGTAAGTTTAGGGCTACTGTAAGTTTTCAGTTCAGTGTTACGGTTGGAGTTAGCGTGAGGGTCAGGTTAGGGTTGGGGTTGAACTTCAGGTGTCCGCCTAGGGTTAGGGTTAGGTCTATGGTTTGAGTTAGGCTTCAGGTCAGGTTAGGTTTGAACTTAGTTTGAGGGAGTAAATTTAGGGCTACTGTTAGTTTTCGGTTCAGTATTACGGTTGGAGATAGCGTCAGGGTCAGTTTAGGGTGGGGGTTAAGCATAAGGTGTCCGCCTAGGGTTAGGGTTAGGTCTATTGTTTGAGTTAGGCTTCAGGTTACGTTAGGTTTGAACTTAGTTTGAGGGAGTATGTTTAGGCCTACTGTTAGTTTTCGGATCAGTGTTACTGTTGGAGATAGCGTCAGGGTCAGTTTAGGGTTGGGGTTTAGCTTAAGGTGTCCGCCTAGGGTTATGGTTAGGTCTGTGGTTTTAGTTAGGCTTCAGGTTAGGTTAGGTTTGAACTTAGTTTGAGGGAGTAAGTTTAGGGCTATTGTTAGTTTTCGGTTCAGTGTTTCGGTTGGAGTTAGCGTGAGGGTCAGGTTAGGGTAGGGGTTGAGCTTAAGGTGGCCTCCGAGGGTTAGGGTTAGGTGTATGATTTGATTAAGGCTTCAAGTTAGGTTAGGTTTGAACTTAGTTTGAGGGAGTAAGTTTAGGGCTACTGTTAGTTTTCGGGTAACTGTTATATTTGGAGTGAGCGTCAGGGCCAGTTTACGTTTGGGGTTGAGCTTAAGGTGTCCGCCTAGGGTTAGGGTTAAGTCTATGCTTTGAGTTAGGCTTCAGGTTAGGTTAGGTTTGAAGTTAGTTTGAGGGAGTAAGTTCAGGGCTACTGTGAGTTTTCGGTTCAGTGTTATGGTTGGAGTTAGCGTCAGGGTCAGGTTATGGTGGGGTTAAGCATAAGGTGTCCGCCTAGGGTTAGTGTTAGGTCTATGATTAGATTTAGGCTTCAGGTTAGGTTAGGTTGAACTTAGTTTGAGGGAGTCAGTTAAGGGTTACTGTTAGTTTTCGGTTAACTGTTATGGTTGGAGTTAGAGTCAGGGCCAGGTTAGGGTTGGGGTTGAGCTTAAGGTGTCCGCCAAGGGTTAGGGTTAGGTCTATCTTTTGAGTTAGGCTTCAGGTTAGGTTAGGTTTGAACTTAGTTTGAGGGAGTAAGTTTAGGGCGACTGTTAGTATTCGGGTAACTGTTACAGTTGGAGTAAGCGTCAGGGTCAGGTTATGGTGGGGGTTAAGCATTAGGTGTCCGCCTAGGGTTAGGGTTAGGTCTATGATTTGATTTAGGCTTCAGGTTAGGTTAGGTTTCAACTTAGTTTGAGGGAGTCAGTTTAGGGCTACTGTTAGTTTTGATTAACTGTTACGGCTGGAGTAAGCATCATGGTCAGGTTAGGTTTGGGGTTGAGCTTAAGTTGTCCGCCTAGGGTTAGAGTTAGGTGTATGGTTGGATTTAGGCTTCAGGTTAGGTTAGGTTGGAACTTAGTTTGAGGGAGTAAGTTTAGGGCTATTGTTTGTTTTCGGTTCAGTGTTACGGTTGGAGATAGCGTGAAGGTCAGGTTAGGGTTAGGGTTGAGCTTCAGGTGTCCGCCTAGGTTTAGGGTTAGGTCTATGGTTTGAGTTAGGCTTCAGGTTAGGTTAGGTTTGAACTTAGTTTGAGGGTGTAAGTTTAGGGCTACTGTTAGTTTTCGGTTCAGTGTTACGTTTGGATTTAGCGTGAGGGTCAGGTTAAGGTTGGGGTTGAGCTTCAGGTGTCCGCCTAGGGTTAGGGTTAGGTGTATGGTTGGATTTAGGCTTCAGGTTAGTTTAGGTTTGAACTTAGTTTGAGGGAGTAAGTTTAGGGCTACTGTTTGTTTTCGGGTAACTGTTACGGTTGGAGTTAGCGTCAGGTCCTGGTTAGGGTTGGGGTTGAGCTAATGGTGTCCGCCTAGGGTTAGGGTTAGGTCTATGGTTTGAGTTAGGCTTCAGGTTAGGTTAGGTTTGAACTTAGTTTGAGGGAGTAAGTTTAGGGTTACTGTTAGTTTTCTGTTCAGTGTTACGGTTGGAGTTAGCGTGAGGGTCAGGTTAGGGTTGGGGTTGAGCTTAAGGTGTCCGCCTAGGGTTAGGGTTAGGTGTATGGTTTGATTTAGGCTTCAGGTTAGGTTAGGTTTGAACTTAGTTTGAGGGAGTAAGTTTAGGGCTACTGTTAGTTTTCGGTTCAGTGTTACGGTTGGAGTTAGCGTGAGGGTCAGGTTAGGGTTGGGGTTGAGCTTCAGGTGTCGGCCTAGGGTTAGGGTTAGGTGTATCGTTTGATTTAGGCTTCAGGTTAGGTTAGGTTTGAAGATAGTTTGAGGGAGTAAGTTTAGGGCTACTGTTAGTTTCGGTTAACTGTTACAGTTGGAGTAAGCGTCAGCGTCCGGTTATGGTGGGGGTTAAGCATTAGGTGTCCGCCTAGGGTTAGGGTTAGGTCTATGATTTGATTTAGGCTTCAGGTTAGGTTAGGTTTGAACTTAGTTTGAGGGAGTAAGTTTAGGGCTACTGTTAGTTTTCGGTTCAGTGTTACGGTTGAAGTTAGCGTGAGGGTCAGGTCAGGGTTGGGGTTGAGCTTAACGTGTCCGCCTAGGGTTAGGGTTAGGTGTAGGGTTTGATTTAGGCTTCAGGTTAGGTTAGGTTTGAACTTAGTTTGATGGAATAAGTTTAGGGCTACTGTTTGTTTTCGGGTAACCGTTACGGTTGGAGTTAGCGTCAGGTCCAGGTTAGGGTTGGGGTTGAGGTAATGGTGTCCGCCTAGGGTTAGGGTTAGGTGTTTGGTTTTATTTAGGCTTCAGGTTAGGTTAGGTTTTAAGTTAGTTTGAGGGAGTAAGTTTAGGGCTACTGTTTGTTTTCAGTTCAGTGTTACGATTGGAGATAGCGTCAGGGTCAGCTTAGGGTTGGGGTTGAGCTTCAGCTGTCCGCCTAGGGTTAGGGTTAGGTCTATGGTTTGAGGTAGGCTTCAGGTTAGGTTAGGTTTGAAATTAGTTTGAGGGAGTAAGTTTAGGGCTACTGTTTGTTTTCGGTTCAGTGTTACGGTTGGAGATAGCGTCAGGGTCAGGTTAGGGTTGGGGTTGAGCTTCAGGTGTCCCCCGAGGTTTAGGGTTAGGTCTATGGTTTGAGTTAGGCTTCAGGTTAGGTTAGGTTTCAACTTAGTTTGAGGGAGTAAGTTTAGGGCTACTGTTAGTTTTCGGGTAACTGTTATGGTTGGAGTTAGCGTCAGGGCCGGGTTAGGGTTGGGGTTGAGCTTAAGGTGTCCGCCAAGGGTTAGGTTTAGGTCGATCTTTTGAGTTAGGCTTCAGGTTAGGTTAGCTTTGAACTTAGTTTGAGGGAGTAAGTTTAGGGCTACTGTTAGTTTTCGGTTCAGTGTTACGGTTGGAGATAGCGTCAGTGTCAGGGTAGGGTTGGGGTTGAGCTTCAGGTGTCAGGCTAGGGTTAGGGTTAGGTCTATGGTTTGAGTTAGGCTTCAGGTATGGTTAGGTTTGAACTTAGTTTGAGGGAGTAAGTTTAGGGCTACTGTTAGTTTTCGGTTCAGTGTTACGGTTGGAGTTAGCGTGAGGGTCAGGTTTGGGTTGGGGTTGAGCTTAAGGTGTCCGCCTAGGGTTAGGGTTAGGTGTATGGTTTGAGTTAGGCTTCAGGTTAGCTTAGGTTTGAACTTAGTTTGAGGGAGTAAATTTAGGGCGACTGTTAGTTTTCGGTTCAGTATTACGGTTGGAGATAGCGTCAGGGTCAGGTTAGGTTGGGGTTTAAGCATAAGGTGTCCGCCTAGGGTTAGGGTTAGGTCTATTGTTTGAGTTAAGCTTCAGGTTTGGTTAGCTTTGAACTTAGTTTGAGGGAGTAAGTTTAGGGCTATTCTTAGTTTTCGGTTCAGTGTTACGGTTGGAGATAGCGTCAGGGTCAGGTTAGGGTTGGGGTTGAGCTTCAGGTGTCCGACTAGGGTTAGGGTGAGGTCTATGGTTTGAGTTAGGCTTCAGGTTAGGTTAGGTTTGAACTTAGTTTGAGGGAGTAAGTTTAGGGCTACTGTTAGTTTTCGGTTCAGTGTTTCGGTTGAAGTTAGCGTGAGGGTCAGGTTAGGGTAGGGGTTGAGCTTAAGGTGTCCTCCCAGGGTTAGGGTTAGGTGTATGATTTGATTAAGGCTTCAGGTTAGGTTAGGTTTGAACTTAGTTTGAGGGAATAAGTTTAGGGCTACTGTAAGTTTTCGGTTCAGTGTTACGGTTGGAGTTAGCGTGAGGGTCAGGATAGGGTTGGGGTTGAGCTTAAGGTGTCCGCCTAGGGTTAGGGTTAGGTCTGTGGTTTGAGTTAGGCTTCAGGTTAGGTTAGGTTTGAACTTAGTTTTAGGGAGTAAGTTTAGGGCTACTGTTAGTTTTCGGTTCAGTGTTACGGTTGGAGATAGCGTCAGGGTCAGGTTAGGGTTGGGGTTGAGCTTAAGGTGTCCGCCTAGGGTTAGGGTTAGGTCTATGGTTTGAGTAAGGCTTCAGTTTAGTTTACGTTTGAACTTAGTTTCTGTGAGTAAGTTTAGGGTTACTGTTAGTTTTTGGTTCAGTGTTACGGTTGGAGATAGCATCAGGGTCAGGTTAGGGTTGGGGTTGAGCTTCAAGTGTCTGCCTAGGGTTTGGGTTAGGTCTATGGTTTGAGTTAGGCTTCAGGTTAGGTTAGGTTTGAACTTAGTTTGAGGGAGTAAGTTTAGGGCTACTTTTAGTTTTCGGGTAACTGTTATGGTTGGAGTTAGCGTCAGGGCCAAGTTACGGTTGCGGTTGAGCTTAAGTTGTCCGCCAAGGGTTAGGGTTAGGTCTATGGTTTGAGTGAGGCTTCAGGTTAGGTTAGGTTTGAACTTAGTTTGAGGGAGTAAGTTTAGGGCTACTGTTAGTTTTCGGTTCAGTGTTTAGGTTGGAGTTAGCATGAGGGTCAGGTTAGGGTAGGGGTTGAGCTTAAGGTGTCCGCCTAGGGTTAGGGTTAGGTGTATGGTTTGATTTAGGTTTCAGGTTAGGTTAGGTTTGAACTTAGTTTGAGGGAGTAAGTTTAGGGCTACTGTTAGTTTTCGGGTAACTGTTATGGTTGGAGTTAGCGTCAGGGCCATGTTAGGGTTGGGGTTGAGCTTAAGGTGTCCGCCTAGGGTTAGGGTTAGGTCTATGGTTTGAGTTAGGCTTCAGGTTAGGTTAGGTTTGAACTTACTTTGAGGGAGTAAGTTTAGGGCTACTGTTAGTTTTCGGTTCAGTGTTACGGTTGGAGATAGCTTCAGGGTCAGGTTATGGTTGGGGTTGAGCTTCAGGTGTCCGCCTAGGGTTAGGGTTAGATCTATGGTTTGAGTTAGGCTTCAGGTTAGGTTAGGTTTGAACTTAGTTTGAGGGAGTAAGTTTAGGGCTATTGTTAGTTTTCGGTTCAGTGTTACGGTTAGAGATAGCGTCAGGGTCAGGTTAGGGTGGGAGTTAAGCATAAGGTGTCCACGTAGGGTTAGGGTTAGGTCTATGGTTTGAGTTAGGCTTCAGGTTAGGTTAGGTTTGAACTTAGTTTGAAGGAGTAAGTTTAGCTCTACTGTTAGTTTTCGGTACAGTGTTACGGTTGGAGTTAGCGTGAGGGTCAGGATAGGGTTGGGGTTGAGCTTAAGGTGTCCGCCTAGGGTTAGGTTTAGGTCTGTGGTTTGAGTTAGGCTTCAGGTTAGGTTAGGTTTGAAGTTAGTTTGAGGGAGTAAGTTTAGGGCTACTGTTAGTTTTTGGTTAACTGTTACAGTTGGAGTAAGCGTCAGGGTCAGGTTAGGGTGGGGGTTAAGCATAAGGCATCCGCCTAGGGTTAGGGTTAGCTCTATTGTTTGAGTTAGGCTTCAGGTTAGGTTAGGTTTGAACTTAGTTTGAGGGAGTAAGTTTAGGGCTACTGTTAGTTTTCGGTTCAGTGTTACGGTTGGAGTTAGCGTGAGGGTCAGGATAGGGTTGGGGTTGAGCTTAAGGTGTCCGCCTAGGGTTAGGGTTAGGTCTGTGGTTTGACTTAGGCTTCAGGTTAGGTTAGGTTTGAACTTAGTTTGAGGGAGTAAGTTTAGGGCTATTGTTAGTTTTCGGTTCAGTGTTACGTTTGGGGATAGCGTCAGGGTCAGGTTATGGTTGGGGTTGAGCTTCAGGTGTCCGACTAGGGTTAGGGTTAGGTCTATGGTTTGAGTTAGGCTTCAGGTTAGGTTAGGTTTGAACTTAGTTTGAGGGAGTAAGTTTAGGGCTACTGTTAGTTTTCGGTTCAGTGTTTCGGTTTTAGTTAGCCTGAGGGTCAGGTTAGTGTAGGGGTTGAGCTTAAGTTGTCCTCCTAGGGTTAGGGTTAGGTGTATGATTTGATTTAGGCTTCAGGTTAGGTTAGGTTTGAACTTAGTTTGAGGGAGTAAGTTTAGGGCTACTGTTAGTTTTCGTGTAACTGTTATGGTTGGAGGTAGCGTCAGGGCCAGGTTCAGGTTGGGGTTGACCTTAAGTTGTCCGCCTAGGGTTAGGGTTAGGTCTATGGTTTGAGTTAGGCTTCAGGTTAGGTTAGGTTTGAACTTAGTTTGAGGGAGTAAGTTTAGGGCTACTGTTAGTTTTCGGTTAACTGTTACGTTCGGAGTAAGCGTCAGGGTCAGGTTAGGTTTGGGGTTGAGCTTAAGGTGTCCGCCTAGGGTTAGGGTTAGGTCTATGGTTTGAGTTAGTCTTCAGGTTAGGTTAGGTTTGAACTTAGTTTGAGGGAGTAAGTTTAGGGCTACTGTTTGTTTTCGGGTAACTCTTACGGTTGGAGTTAGCGTCAGGTCCAGGTTAGGGTTTGGGTTGAGCTAATGGTGTCCGCCTTGGGTTAGGTTTAGGTCTGTGATTTGAGTTAGGCTTCAGGTTAGGTTAGCTTTGAACTTAGTTTGAGGGAGTAAGTTTAGGGCTATTGTTAGTTTTCGGTTCAGTGTTATGGTTGGAGATAGAGTCAGGGTCAGGTTATGGTTGGGGTTGAGTTTCAGGTGTCCGCCTAGGGTTACGGTTAGGTCTATGATTTGAGTTAGGCTTCAGGTTAGGTTAGGTTTGAACTTAGTTTGAGGGAGTAAGTTTAGGGCTACTGTTAATTTTCGGTTCAGTGTTTCGGTTGGAGTTAGCGTGAGGGTCAGGTTAGGGTAGCGGTTGAGATTAAGGTGTCCGCCTAGGGTTAGGGTTAGGTGTATGATTTGATTTAGGCTTCAGGTTAGGTTAGGTTTGATCTTAGTTTGAGGGAGTAAGATTAGGGCTACTGTTAGTTTTCGGGTAACTGTTATGGTTGGAGTTAGCTTCAGGGCCAGGTTCAGGTTGGGGTTGACCTTAAGGTGTCCGCCTATGGTTAGGGTTAGGTCTATGGTTTGAGTTAGGCTTCAGGTTAGGTTAGGTTTGAACTTAGTTTGAGGGAGTAAGTTTAGGGCTACTGTTAGTTTTCGGTTCAGTGTTATGGTGGGAGTTAGCGTCAGGGCCACTTTAGGGTTGGGGTTGAGCTTAAGGTGTCCGCCTAGGGTTAGGGTTAGGTGTATTGTTTGATTTAGGCTTCAGGTTAGGTTAGGTTTGAAGTTAGTTTGAGGGAGTAAGTTTAGGGCTACTGTTAGTTTCGGTTAACTGTTACAGTTGGAGGAAGCGTCAGCGTCAGGTTATGGTGGGGGTTAAGCATTAGGTGTCCGCCTAGGGTTAGGGTTAGGTCTATGATTTGATTTAGGCTTCAGGTTAGGTTAGGTTTGAACTTAGTTTGAGGGAGTCAGTTTAGGACTACTGTTAGTTTTCGATTAAATGTTACGGTTGGAGTAAGCATCAGGGTCAGGTTAGGTTTGGGGTTGAGCTTAAGGTGTCCGCCTAGGGTTAGGGTTAGGTCTATGGTTTGAGTTAGGCTCCAGGTTAGGTTAGGTTTGAACTTAGTTTGAGGGAGTAAGTTTAGGGCTACTGTTTGTTTTCGGTTCAGTGTTACGGTTGAAGTTAGTGTGAGGGTCAGGTCAGGGTTGGGGTTGAGCTTAACGTGTCCGCCTAGGGTTAGGGTTAGGTGTAGGGTTTGATTTAGGCTTCAGGTTAGGTTAGGTTTGAACTTAGTTTGATGGAATAAGTTTAGGGCTACTGTTTGTTTTCGGGTAACTGTTACAGTTGGAGGAAGCGTCAGGGTCAGGTTATGGTGGGGGTTAAGCATAAGGTGTCCGCCTAGGGTTAGGGTTAGGTCTCTGATTTGATTTAGGCTTCAGGTTAGGTTAGGTTTGAACTTAGTTTGAGGGAGTCAGTTTAGGGCTACTGTTTTTTTTCGGTTCATTGTTATGGTTGAAGTTAGCGTGAGGGTCAGGTCAGGGTTGTGGTTGAGCTTAAGGTGTCCGCCTCGGGTTAGGGTTAGGTGTATGGTTTGATTTAGGCTTCAGGCTAGGTTAGGTTTGAACTTAGTTTGAGGGAGTAAGTTTAGGGCTACTGTTTGTGTTCGGGTAACTGTTACGGTTGGAGTTAGCGTCATGTCCAGGTTAGGGTTGGGGTTGAGCTAAGGGTGTACGCCTAGGGTTAGGGTTAGGTGTTTGGTTTGATTTAGGCTTCAGGTTAGGTTAGGTTTGAAGTTAGTTTGAGGGAGTAAGTTTAGGGCTACTGTTAGTTTTCGGTTAACTGTTACAGTTGGAGTAAGCGTCAGGATCAGGTTAGGGTGGGGGTTAAGCATAAGGTGTCCGCCTAGGGTTAGGGTTAGGTGTTTGGTTTGATTTAGGCTTCAGGTTAGGTTAGGTTTGAAGTTAGTTTGAGGGAGTAAGTTTAGGGCTACTGTTAGTTTTCGGTTAACTGTTACAGTTGGAGTAAGCGTCAGGATCAGGTTAGGGTGGGGGTTAAGCATAAGGTGTCCGCCTAGGGTTAGGGTTAGGTGTATGGTTTGATTTAGGCTTCAGGTTAGGTTAGGTTTGAACTTAGTTTGAGGGAGTAAGTTTAGGGCTACTGTTAGTTTTCGGTTCAGTGTTTCGGTTGGAGTGAGCGTCAGGGACAGGTTTTGGTAGGGGTTGAGCTTAAGGTGTCCGCCTAGGGTTAGGGTTAGGTGTATGGTTTGATTTAGGCTTCAGGTTAGGTTAGGTTTGAACTTAGTTTGAGGGAGTAAGTTTAGGGCTACTCTTCGTTTTCGGGTAACTGTTATGGTTGGAGTTAGCGTCAGGGCCAGGTTAGGGTTGGGGTTGAGCTTAAGGTGTCCGCCTAGGGTTAGGGTTGGGTCTATGGTTTGAGTTAGGCTTCAGGTTAGGTTAGGTTTGAACTTAGTTTGAGGGAGTAAGTTTAGGGCTACTGTTAGTTTTCGGTTCAGTGTTACAGTTGGAGATAGCGTCAGGGTCAGGTTAAGGTTGTGGTTGAGCTTAAGGTGTCCGCCTAGGGTTAGGGTAAGGTCTATGGTTTGAGTTAGGCTTCAGGTTAGGTTAGGTTTGAACTTAGTTTGAGGGAGTAAGTTTAGGGCTACTGTTAGTTTTCGGTTCAGTGTTACGGTTGGAGATAGCGTCAGGGTCAGGTTATGGTTGGGGTTGAGTTTCAGGTGTGCACCTAGGGTTAGGGTTAGCTCTATGATTTGAGTTAGGCTTCAGGTTAGGTTGGGTTTGAACTTAGTTTGAGGGAGTAAGTTTAAGGCTACTGTTAGTTTTCGGGTAACTGTTATGGTGGGAGTTAGCGTCAGGGCCACTTTAGGGTTGGGGTTGAACTTCAGGTGTCTGCCTAGGGTTAGGGTTAGATCTATGGTTTGAGTTAGGCTTCAGGTTAGGTTAGGATTGAAATTAGTTTGAGGGAGTAAGTTTAGGGCTAATGTTAGTTTTCGGTTCAGTGTTATGGTTGGAGTTAGCGTGAGGGTCAGGTTAGGGTAGGGGTTGAGCTTAAGGTGTCCGCCTACGGTTAGGGTTAGGTGTATGGTTTGATTTAGGCTTCAGGTTAGGTTAGGTTTCAACTTAGTTTGAGGGAGTAAGTTTAGGGCTACTGTTAGTTTTCGGGTAACTGTTATGGTTGGAGTTAGCGTCAGGGCCAGGTTAGGGTTGGGGTTGAGCTTAAGGTGTCCGCCAAGGGTTAGGGTTAGTTTTATGGTTTGAGTGAGGCTTCTGGTTAGGTTAGGTTTGAACTTAATTTGAGGGAGTCAGTTTAGGGCTACTGTTAGTTTTCGGTTAACTGTTACGGTTGGAGTAAGCGTCAGGGTCAGGTTAGGTTTGGGGTTGAGCTTAAGGTGTCCGCCTAGGGTTAGGGTTAGGTCTATGGTTTGAGTTAGGCTTCAGGTTAGGTTAGGTTTGAACTTAGTTTGAGGGAGTAAGTTTAGGGCTACTGTTTGTTTTCGGTTCAGTGTTACGGTTGAAGTTAGCGTGAGGGTCAGGTCAGGGTTGGGGTTGAGCTTAAGGTGTCCGCCTAGGGTTAGGTTTAGGTGTTTGGTTTGATTTAGGCTTCAGGTTAGGTTAGGTTTGAACTTAGTTTGAGGGAGTAAGTTTAGGGCTACTGTTTGTTTTCGGGTAACTGTTACGGTTGGAGTTAGCGTCAGGTCCAGGTTAGGTTTGGGGTTGAGCTAATGGTGTCCGCCTAGGGTTAGGGTTAGGTGTTTGGTTTGATTTAGGCTTCAGGTTAGGTTAGGTTTGAAGTTAGTTTGAGGGAGTAAGTTTAGGGCTACTGTTAGTTTTTGGTTAACTGTTACAGTTGGAGTAAGCGTCAGGGACAGGTTAGGGTGGGGGTTGAGCTAATGGTGTCCGCCTAGGGTTAGGGTTAGGTCTATTGTTTGAGTTAGGCTTCAGGTTAGGTTAGGTTTGAACTTAGTTTGAGGGAGTAAGTTTAGGGCTACTGTTAGTTTTCAGTTCAGTGTTACGGTTGCAGTTAGCGTGAGGGTCAGGATCGGGTTGGGGTTGAGCTTAAGGTGTCTGCCTAGGGTTATGGTTAGGTCTGTGGTTTGAGTTAGGCTTCAGGTTAGGTTAGGTTTGAACTTAGTTTGAGGGAGTAAGTTTAGGGCTACTGTTAGTTTTCGGGTAACTGTTATGGTTGGAGTTAGCGTCAGGGCCAGGTTCAGGTTGGGGTTGACCTTAAGGTGTCCGCCTAGGGTTAGGGTTAGGTCTATGGTTTGAGTTAGGCTTCAGGTTAGGTTAGGTTTGAACTTAGTTTGAGGGAGTAAGTTTAGGCCTACTGTTAGTTTTCGGTTCAGTGTTACGGTTGGAGTTAGCGTGAGGGTCAGGTTAGGTTAGGGGTTGAGCTTAAGGTGTCTGCCTAGGGTTAGGGTTAGGTGTATGATTTGATTTAGGCTTCAGGTTAGGTTAGGTTTGAACTTAGTTTGAGGGAGTAAGTTTAGGGCTACTGTTAGTTTTCGGGTAACTGTTATGGTTGGAGTTAGCGTCAGGGCCAGGTTCAGGTTGGGGTTGACCTTAAGGTGTCCGCCTAGGGTTAGGGTTAGGTCTATGGTTTGAGTTAGGCTTCAGGTTAGGTTAGGTTTGAACTTAGTTTCTGTGAGTAAGTTTAGGGTTACTGTTAGTTTTCGGTTCAGTGTTACGGTTGCAGATAGCATCAGGGTCAGGTTAGGTTTGGGGTTGAGCTTCAAGTGTCTGCCTAGGGTTTGGGTTAGGTCTATGGTTTGAGTTAGGCTTCAGGTTAGGTTAGGTTTGAAATTAGTTTGAGGGAGTAAGTTTAGGGTTAATTATAGTTTTCGGTTCAGTGTTACGGTTGGAGTTAGCGTGAGGGTCAGGTTAGGGAAGGGGTTGAGCTTAAGGTGTTTGCCTAGGGTTAGGGTTAGGTGTATGGTTTGATTTATGCTTCAGGTTAGGTTAGGTTTGAACTTAGTTTGAGGGAGTAAGTTTAGGGTTACTGTTAGTTTTCGGGTAACTGTTATGTTTGGAGTTAGCTTCAGGGCCATGTTCAGGTTGGGGTTGACCTTAAGGTGTCTGCCTAGGGTTAGAGTTAGGTCTATGGTTTGAGTTAGGCTTCAGGTTAGGTTAGGTTTTAACTTAGTTTGAGGGAGTAAGTTTAAGGCTACTGTTAGTTTTCGGTTCAGTGTTTCGGTTTTAGTTAGCGTGAGGGTCAGGTTAGTGTAGGGGTTGAGCTTAAGGTGTCCGCCTAGTGTTAGGGTTAGGTTTATGATTTGATTTAAGCTTCAGGTTAGGTTAGGTTTGAACTTAGTTTGAGGGAGTAAGTTTAGGGCTACTGTTAGTTTTCGGGTAACTGTTATGGTTGGAGTTAGCGTCAGGGCCAGGTTCAGGTTGGGGTTGACCTTAAGGTGTCCGCCTAGGGTTAGGGTTAGGTCTATGGTTTGAGTTAGGCTTCAGGTTAGGTTAGGTTTGAACTTAGTTTGAGGGAGTAAGTTTAGGGCTACTGTTAGTTTTCGGTTCAGTGTTACGGTTAGAGATAGCGTCAGGGTCAGGTTAGGGTTGGGGTTGAGCTTCAAGTTTCCGCCTAGGGTTAGGGTTAGGTCTATGGTTTGAGTTAGGCTTCAGGTTAGGTTAGGTTTGAACTTAGTTTGAGGGAGTAAGTTTAGGGTTACTGTTAGTTTTCGGTTCAGTGTTACGGTTGGAGATAGCGTCAGGGTCAGGTTAGGGTTGGGGTTGAGCTTAAGGTGTCCGCCTAGGGTTAGGTTTAGGTGTATGGTTTGATTTAGGCTTCAGGTTAGGTTAGGTTTGAACTTAGTTTAAGGGAGTAAGTTTAGGGCTATTGTTTGTTTTCGGTTCAGTGTTACGGTTGGAGATAGCGTCAGGGTCAGGTTAGGGTTGGGGTTGAGCTTCAGGTGTCCGCCTAGGGTTAGGGTTAGGTGTATGATTTGATTTAGGCTTCAGGTTAGGTTAGGTTTGAACTTTGTTTGAGGGAGTAAGTTTAGGGCTACTGTTAGTTTTCGGGTAACTGTTATGGTTGGAGTTAGCGTCAGGGCCAGGTTCAGGTTGGGGTTGAACTTAAGGTGTCCGCCTAGGGTTAGGGTTAGGTCTATGGTTTGAGTTAGGCTTCAGGTTAGGTTAGGTTTGAACTTAGTTTGAGGGAGTAAGTTTAGGGCTACTGTTAGTTTTCGGGTAACTGTTATGGTGGGAGTTAGCGTCAGGGCCACTTTAGGGTTGGGGTTGAGCTTAAGGTGTCCGCCTAGTGTTAGGGTTAGGTGTATCGTTTGATTTAGGCTTCAGGTTAGGTTAGGTTTGAAGTTAGTTTGAGGGAGTAAGTTTAGGGCTACTGTTAGTTTCGGTTAACTGTTACAGTTGGAGTAAGCGTCAGGGTCAGGTTATGGTGGGGGTTAAGCATAAGGTGTCCGCCTAGGGTTAGGGTTAGGTCTATGATTTGATTTAGGCTTCAGGTTAGGTTAGGTTTGAACTTAGTTTGAGGGAGTAAGTTTAGGGCTACTGTTAGTTTTCGGTTAACTGTTACGTTTGGAGTAAGCGTCAGTGTCAGGTTAGGTTTGGGGTTGAGCTTAAGGTGTCCGCCTAGGGTTAGGGTTAGGTCTATGGTTTGAGTTAGGCTTCAGGTTAGGTTAGGTTTGAACTTAGTTTGAGGGAGTAAGTTTAAGGCTACTGTTTATTTTCGGGTAACTGTTACGGTTGGAGTTAGCGTCAGGTCCAGGTTAGGGTTGGGGTTGAGCTAATGGTGTCCGCCTAGGGTTAGGTTTAGGTCTGTGATTTGAGTTAGGCTTCAGGTTAGGTTAACTTTGAACTTAGTTTGAGGGAGTAAGTTTAGGGCTATTGTTAGTTTTCGGTTCAGTGTTATGGTTGGAGATAGAGTCAGGGTCAGGTTATTGTTGGGGTTGAGATTCAGGTGTCCGCCTAGGGTTAGGGTTAGGTCTATGATTTGAGTTAGGCTTCAGGTTAGGTTGGGTTTGAACTTAGTTTGAGGGAGTAAGTTTAGGGCTACTGTTAATTTTCGGTTCAGTGCTTCGGTTGGAGTTAGCGTGAGGGTCAGGTTAGGGTAGCGGTTGAGATTAAGGTGTCCGACTAGGGTTAGGGTTAGGTGTATGATTTGATTTAGGCTTCAGGTTAGGTTAGGTTTGATCTTAGTTTGAGGGAGTAAGATTAGGGCTACTGTTAGTTTTCGGGTAACTGTTATGGTTGGAGTTAGCGTCAGGGCCAGGTTCAGGTTGGGGTTGACCTTAAGGTGTCCGCCTATGGTTAGGGTTAGGTCTATGGTTTGAGTTAGGCTTCAGGTTAGGTTAGGTTTGAACTTAGTTTGAGGGAGTAAGTTTAGGGCTATTGTTAGTTTTCGGTTCAGTGTTACGGTTGGAGATATCGTCAGGGTCAGGTTATGGTTGGGGTTGAGCTTCAGGTTTCCGCCTAGGGTTAGGGTTAGGTCTATGATTTGAGTTAGGCTTCAGGTTACGTTGGGTTTGAACTTAGTTTGAGGGAGTAAGTTTAAGGCTACTGTTAGTTTTCGGTTCAGGGTTTCGGTTTTAGTTAGCCTGAGGGTCAGGTTAGTGTAGGGGTTGAGCTTAAGATGTCCGCCTAGGGTTAGGGTTAGGTGTATGATTTGATTTAGGCTTCAGGTTAGGTTAGGTTTGAACTTAGTTTGAGGGAGTACGTTTAGGGCTACTGTTAGTTTTCGGGTAACTGTTATGGTTGGAGGTAGCGTCAGGGCCAGGTTCAGGTTGGGGTTGACCTTAAGGTGTCCGCCTAGGGTTAGGGTGAGGTCTATGGTTTGAGTTAGGCTTCAGGTTAGGTTAGGTTTGAACTTAGTTTGAGGGAGTAAGTTTAGGGCTACTGTTAGTTTTCGGTTCAGTGTTACAGTTGGAGTTAGCGTGAGGGTCAGGATAGGGTTGGGGTTGAGCTTAAGGTGTCCGCCTAGGGTTAGGGTTAGGTCTGTGGTTTGAGTTAGGCTTCAGGTTATGTTAGGTTTGAACTTAGTTTTAGGGAGTAAGTTTAGGGCTACTGTTAGTTTTCGGTTCAGTGTTACGGTTGGAGATAGCGTCAGGGTCAGGTTAGGGTTGGGGTTGAGCTTAAGGTGTCCGCCTAGAGTTAAGGTTAGGTCTATGGTTTGAGTAAGGATTCAGGTTAGTTTACGTTTGAACTTAGTTTCTGTGAGTAAGTTTAGGGTTACTGTTAATTTTTGGTTCAGTGTTACGGTTGGAGATAGCATCAGGGTCAGGTTAGGGTTAGGGTTGAGCTTCAAGTGTCTGCCTAGGGTTTGGGTTAGGTCTATGGTTTGAGTTAGGCTTCAGGTTAGGTTAGGTTTGAACTTAGTTTGAGTGAGTAAGTTTAGGGCTACTGTTAGTTTTCGGTTCAGTGTTACGGTTGGAGTTAGCGTGAGGGTCAGGTTAGGGCAGGGGTTGAGCTTAAGGTGTCTGCCTAGGGTTAGGGTTAGGTGTATGGTTTGATTTAGGCTTCAGGTTAGGTTAGGTTTGAACTTAGTTTGAGGGAGTAAGTTTAGGGCTACTGTTAGTTTTCGGGTAAATGTTATGGTTGGAGTTAGCGTCAGGGCCAAGTTACGGTTGCGGTTGAGCTTAAGTTGTCCGCCAACGGTTAGGGTTAGGTCTATGGTTTGAGTGAGGCTTCAGGTTAGGTTATGTTTGAAATTAGTTTGAGGGAGTAAGTTCAGGGCTACTGTGAGTTTTCGGTTCAGTGTTATGGTTGGAGTTAGCGTCAGGGTCAGGTTATGGTGGGGTTAAGCATAAGGTGTCCGCCTAGGGTTAGTGTTAGGTCTATGATTAGATTTAGGCTTCAGGTTAGGTTAGGTTTGAACTTAGTTTGAGGGAGTAAGTTTAGGGCTACTGTTAGTTTTCGGGTAACTGTTATGGTTGGAGTTAGCGTGAGGGTCAGGTTAGGGTTGGGGTTGAGATTAAGGTGTCCGCCTAGGGTTCGGGTTAGGTGTAGGGTTTGATTTAGGCTTCAGGTTAGGTTAGGTTTGAACGTAGTTTGAAGGAGTAAGTTTAGGGCTACTGTTTGTTTTCGGTTAACTGTTACGGTTGGAGATAGCGTCAGGGTCAGGTTAGGGTTGTGGTTGAGCTTCAGGTGTCCGCCTAGGGTTAGGGTTAGGTCTATGGTTTTAGTTAGGCTTCAGGTTAGGTTAGGTTTGAACGTAGTTTGAGGGAGTAAGTTTAGGGCTACTGTTAGTTTTCGGTTCAGTGTTTCGGTTGCTTTTAGCATGAGGGTCAGGTTAGGGTAGGGGTTGAGCTTAAGGTGTCCTCCTAGGGTTAGGGTTAGGTGTATGGTTTGATTTAGGCTTCAGGTTAGGTTAGGTTTGAACTTAGTTTGAGGGAGTAAGTTTAGGGCTACTGTTAGTTTTCGGGTAACTGTTACGGTTGGAGTTAGAGTCAGGGCCAGGTTAGGGTTGGGGTTGAGCTTAAGGTGTCCGCCAAGGGTTAGGGTTAGGTCTATCTTTTGAGTTAAGCTTCAGGTTAGGTTAGGTTTGAACTTAGTTTGAGGGAGTAAGTTTAGGGCTACTGTTAGTTTTCGGTTCAGTGTTACGGTTGGAGATAGCGTCAGGGTCAGGGTAGGGTTGGGGTTTTGCTTCAGGTGTCCGCCTCGGGTTAGGATTAGGTCTATGGTTTGTGTTAGGCTTCAGGTTAGGTTAGGTTTGAACTTAGTTTGAGGGAGTAAGTTTAGGGCTACTGTTAGTTTTCGGTTCAGTGTTACGGTTGGAGTTAGCGTGAGGGTCAGGTTAGGGTTGGGGTTGAACTTCAGGTGTCCGCCTAGGGTTAGGGTTAGGTCTGTGGTTTGAGTTAGGCTTCAGGTTAGGTTACGTTTGAACTTAGTTTGAGGGAGTATGTTTAGGGCTACTGTTAGTTTTCGGGTAACTGTTATTGTTGGAGTGAGCGTCAGGGCCAGTTTAGGTTTGGGGTTGAGCTTAAGGTGTCCGCCTAGGGTTAGGGTTAAGTCTGTGCTTTGAGTTAGGCTTCAGGTTAGGTTAGGTTTGAAGTTAGTTTGAGGGAGTAAGTTCAGGGCTACTGTGAGTTTTCGGTTTAGTGTTATGGTTGGAGTTAGCGTCAGGGTCAGGTTATGGTGGGGTTAAGCATAAGCTGTCCGCCTAGGGTTAGTGTTAGGTCTATGATTAGATTTAGGCTTCAGGTTAGGTTAGGTTTGAACTTAGTTTGAGGGAGTCAGTTAAGGGCTACTGTTAGTTTTCGGTTAACTGTTATGGTTGGAGTTAGAGTCAGGGCCAGGTTAGGGTTGGGGTTGAGCTTAAGGTGTCCGCCAAGGGTTAGGGTTAGGTCTATCTTTTGAGTTAGGCTTCAGGTTAGGTTAGGTTTGAACTTAGTTTGAGGAAGTAAGTTTAGGGCTACTGTTAGTTTTCGGTTCAGTGTTACGGTTGGAGATAGCGTCAGGGTCAGGGTAAGGTTGGGGTTGAGCTTCAGGTGTCCGCCTCGGGTTAGGATTAGGTCTATGGTTTGTGTTAGGCTTCAGGTTAGGTTAGGTTTGAACTTAGTTTGAGGGAGTAAGTTTAGGGCTACTGTTAGTTTTCGGTTCAGTGTTACGGTTGGACTTAGCGTGAGGGTCAGGTTAGGGTTGGGGTTGAGCTTAAGGTGTCCGCCTAGGATTAGGGTTAGGTGTACGGTTTGATTTAGGCTTCAGGTTAGGATAGGTTTGAACTTAGTTTGAGGGAGTAAGTTTAGGGCGACTGTTAGTATTCGGGTAACTGTTACAGTTGGAGTAAGCGTCAGGGTCAGGTTATGGTGGGGGTTAAGCATTAGGTGTCCGCCTAGGGTTAGGGTTAGGTCTATGATTTGATTTAGGCTTCAGGTTAGGTTAGGTTTCAACTTAGTTTGAGGGAGTCAGTTTAGGGCTACTGTTAGTTTTCGATTAACTGTTACGGTTGGAGTAAGCATCAGGGTCAGGTTAGTTTTGGGGTTGAGCTTAAGTTGTCCGCCTAGGGTTAGGGTTAGGTGTATGGTTTGATTTAGGCTTCAGGTTAGGTTAGGTTTGAACTTAGTTTGAGGGAGTAAGTTTAGGGCTACTGTTAGTTTTCGGTTCAGTGTTTCGGTTGGAGTTAGCGTGAGGGTCAGGTTAGGGTAGGGGTTGAGCTTAAGGTGTCCGCCTAGGGTTAGGGTTAGGTGTATGGTTTGATTTAGGCTTCAGCTTAGGTTAGGTTTGAACTTAGTTTGATGGAGTAAGTTTAGGGCTACTGTTAGTTTTCGGGTAACTGTTATGGTTGGAGTTATCGTCAGGGCCAGGTTAGGGTTGGGACTGAGCTTAAGGTGTCCTCCAAGGTTTAGGGTTAGGTCTATCTTTTGAGTTAGGCTTCAGGTTAGGTTAGGTTTGAACTTAGTTTGAGGGAGTAAGTTTAGCGCTACTGTTAGTTTTCGGTTCAGTGTTACGGTTGGAGATAGCGTCACGGTCAGGTTAGGGTTGGGGTTGAGCTTCAAGTGTCCGCCTAGGGTTAGGTTTAGGTCTTTGGTTTGAGTTAGGCTTCAGGTTAGGTTAGGTTTCAACTTAGTTTGAGGGAGTCAGTTTAGGGCTACTGTTAGTTTTGATTAACTGTTACGGCTGGAGTAAGCATCATGGTCAGGTTAGGTTTGGGGTTGAGCTTAAGTTGTCCGCCTAGGGTTAGAGTTAGGTGTATGGTTGGATTTAGGCTTCAGGTTAGGTTAGGTTTGAACTTAGTTTGAGGGAGTAAGTTTAGGGCTATTGTTTGTTTTCGGTTCAGTGTTACGGTTTCAGATAGCGTGAAGGTCAGGTTAGGGTTAGGGTTGAGCTTCAGGTGTCCGCCTAGGTTTAGGGTTAGGTCTATGGTTTGAGTTAGGCTTCAGGTTAGGTTAGGTTTGAACTTAGTTTGAGGGTGTAAGTTTAGGGCTACTGTTAGTTTTCGGTTCAGTGTTACGTTTGGATTTAGCGTGAGGGTCAGGTTAAGGTTGGGGTTGAGCTTCAGGTGTCCGCCTAGGGTTAGGGTTAGGTGTATGGTTGGATTTAGGCTTCAGGTTAGTTTAGGTTTGAACTTAGTTTGAGGGAGTAAGTTTAGGGCTACTGTTTGTTTTCGGGTAACTGTTACGGTTGGAGTTAGCGTCAGGTCCTGGTTAGGGTTGGGGTTGAGCTAATGGTGTCCGCCTAGGGTTAGGGTTAGGTCTATGGTTTGAGTTAGGCTTCAGGTTAGGTTAGGTTTGAACTTAGTTTGAGGGAGTAAGTTTAGGGTTACTGTTAGTTTTCTGTTCAGTGTTACGGTTGGAGTTAGCGTGAGGGTCAGGTTAGGGTTGGGGTTGAGCTTAAGGTGTCCGCCTAGGGTTAGGGTTAGGTGTATGGTTTGATTTAGGCTTCAGGTTAGGTTAGGTTTGAACTTAGTTTGAGGGAGTAAGTTTAGGGCTACTGTTAGTTTTCGGTTCAGTGTTACGGTTGGAGTTAGCGTGAGGGTCAGGTTAGGGTTGGGGTTGAGCTTCAGGTGTCGGCCTAGGGTTAGGGTTAGGTGTATCGTTTGATTTAGGCTTCAGGTTAGGTTAGGTTTGAAGATAGTTTGAGGGAGTAAGTTTAGGGCTACTGTTAGTTTCGGTTAACTGTTACAGTTGGAGTAAGCGTCAGCGTCCGGTTATGGTGGGGGTTAAGCATTAGGTGTCCGCCTAGGGTTAGGGTTAGGTCTATGATTTGATTTAGGCTTCAGGTTAGGTTAGGTTTGAACTTAGTTTGAGGGAGTAAGTTTAGGGCTACTGTTAGTTTTCGGTTCAGTGTTACGGTTGAAGTTAGCGTGAGGGTCAGGTCAGGGTTGGGGTTGAGCTTAACGTGTCCGCCTAGGGTTAGGGTTAGGTGTAGGGTTTGATTTAGGCTTCAGGTTAGGTTAGGTTTGAACTTAGTTTGATGGAATAAGTTTAGGGCTACTGTTTGTTTTCGGGTAACCGTTACGGTTGGAGTTAGCGTCAGGTCCAGGTTAGGGTTGGGGTTGAGGTAATGGTGTCCGCCTAGGGTTAGGGTTAGGTGTTTGGTTTTATTTAGGCTTCAGGTTAGGTTAGGTTTTAAGTTAGTTTGAGGGAGTAAGTTTAGGGCTACTGTTTGTTTTCAGTTCAGTGTTACGATTGGAGATAGCGTCAGGGTCAGCTTAGGGTTGGGGTTGAGCTTCAGCTGTCCGCCTAGGGTTAGGGTTAGGTCTATGGTTTGAGGTAGGCTTCAGGTTAGGTTAGGTTTGAAATTAGTTTGAGGGAGTAAGTTTAGGGCTACTGTTTGTTTTCGTTTCAGTGTTACGGTTGGAGATAGCGTCAGGGTCAGGTTAGGGTTGGGGTTGAGCTTCAGGTGTCCCCCGAGGTTTAGGGTTAGGTCTATGGTTTGAGTTAGGCTTCAGGTTAGGTTAGGTTTCAACTTAGTTTGAGGGAGTAAGTTTAGGGCTACTGTTAGTTTTCGGGTAACTGTTATGGTTGGAGTTAGCGTCAGGGCCGGGTTAGGGTTGGGGTTGAGCTTAAGGTGTCCGCCAAGGGTTAGGTTTAGGTCGATCTTTTGAGTTAGGCTTCAGGTTAGGTTAGCTTTGAACTTAGTTTGAGGGAGTAAGTTTAGGGCTACTGTTAGTTTTCGGTTCAGTGTTACGGTTGGAGATAGCGTCAGTGTCAGGGTAGGGTTGGGGTTGAGCTTCAGGTGTCAGGCTAGGGTTAGGGTTAGGTCTATGGTTTGAGTTAGGCTTCAGGTATGGTTAGGTTTGAACTTAGTTTGAGGGAGTAAGTTTAGGGCTACTGTTAGTTTTCGGTTCAGTGTTACGGTTGGAGTTAGCGTGAGGGTCAGGTTTGGGTTGGGGTTGAGCTTAAGGTGTCCGCCTAGGGTTAGGGTTAGGTGTATGGTTTGAATTAGGCTTCAGGTTAGCTTAGGTTTGAACTTAGTTTGAGGGAGTAAATTTAGGGCGACTGTTAGTTTTCGGTTCAGTATTACGGTTGGAGATAGCGTCAGGGTCAGGTTAGGTTGGGGTTTAAGCATAAGGTGTCCGCCTAGGGTTAGGGTTAGGTCTATTGTTTGAGTTAAGCTTCAGGTTTGGTTAGCTTTGAACTTAGTTTGAGGGAGTAAGTTTAGGGCTACTCTTAGTTTTCGGTTCAGTGTTACGGTTGGAGATAGCGTCAGGGTCAGGTTAGGGTTGGGGTTGAGCTTCAGGTGTCCGACTAGGGTTAGGGTGAGGTCTATGGTTTGAGTTAGGCTTCAGGTTAGGTTAGGTTTGAACTTAGTTTGAGGGAGTAAGTTTAGGGCTACTGTTAGTTTTCGGTTCAGTGTTTCGGTTGAAGTTAGCGTGAGGGTCAGGTTAGGGTAGGGGTTGAGCTTAAGGTGTCCTCCCAGGGTTAGGGTTAGGTGTATGATTTGATTAAGGCTTCAGGTTAGGTTAGGTTTGAACTTAGTTTGAGGGAATAAGTTTAGGGCTACTGTAAGTTTTCGGTTCAGTGTTACGGTTGGAGTTAGCGTGAGGGTCAGGATAGGGTTGGGGTTGAGCTTAAGGTGTCCGCCTAGGGTTAGGGTTAGGTCTGTGGTTTGAGTTAGGCTTCAGGTTAGGTTAGGTTTGAACTTAGTTTTAGGGAGTAAGTTTAGGGCTACTGTTAGTTTTCGGTTCAGTGTTACGGTTGGAGATAGCGTCAGGGTCAGGTTAGGGTTGGGGTTGAGCTTAAGGTGTCCGCCTAGGGTTAGGGTTAGGTCTATGGTTTGAGTAAGGCTTCAGTTTAGTTTACGTTTGAACTTAGTTTCTGTGAGTAAGTTTAGGGTTACTGTTAGTTTTTGGTTCAGTGTTACGGTTGGAGATAGCATCAGGGTCAGGTTAGGGTTGGGGTTGAGCTTCAAGTGTCTGCCTAGGGTTTGGGTTAGGTCTATGGTTTGAGTTAGGCTTCAGGTTAGGTTAGGTTTGAACTTAGTTTGAGGGAGTAAGTTTAGGGCTACTTTTAGTTTTCGGGTAACTGTTATGGTTGGAGTTAGCGTCAGGGCCAAGTTACGGTTGCGGTTGAGCTTAAGTTGTCCGCCAAGGGTTAGGGTTAGGTCTATGGTTTGAGTGAGGCTTCAGGTTAGGTTAGGTTTGAACTTAGTTTGAGGGAGTAAGTTTAGGGCTACTGTTAGTTTTCGGTTCAGTGTTTAGGTTGGAGTTAGCATGAGGGTCAGGTTAGGGTAGGGGTTGAGCTTAAGGTGTCCGCCTAGGGTTAGGGTTAGGTGTATGGTTTGATTTAGGTTTCAGGTTAGGTTAGGTTTGAACTTAGTTTGAGGGAGTAAGTTTAGGGCTACTGTTAGTTTTCGGGTAACTGTTATGGTTGGAGTTAGCGTCAGGGCCATGTTAGGGTTGGGGTTGAGCTTAAGGTGTCCGCCTAGGGTTAGGGTTAGGTCTATGGTTTGAGTTAGGCTTCAGGTTAGGTTAGGTTTGAACTTACTTTGAGGGAGTAAGTTTAGGGCTACTGTTAGTTTTCGGTTCAGTGTTACGGTTGGAGATAGCTTCAGGGTCAGGTTATGGTTGGGGTTGAGCTTCAGGTGTCCGCCTAGGGTTAGGGTTAGATCTATGGTTTGAGTTAGGCTTCAGGTTAGGTTAGGTTTGAACTTAGTTTGAGGGAGTAAGTTTAGGGCTATTGTTAGTTTTCGGTTCAGTGTTACGGTTAGAGATAGCGTCAGGGTCAGGTTAGGGTGGGAGTTAAGCATAAGGTGTCCACGTAGGGTTAGGGTTAGGTCTATGGTTTGAGTTAGGCTTCAGGTTAGGTTAGGTTTGAACTTAGTTTGAAGGAGTAAGTTTAGCTCTACTGTTAGTTTTCGGTACAGTGTTACGGTTGGAGTTAGCGTGAGGGTCAGGATAGGGTTGGGGTTGAGCTTAAGGTGTCCGCCTAGGGTTAGGTTTAGGTCTGTGGTTTGAGTTAGGCTTCAGGTTAGGTTAGGTTTGAAGTTAGTTTGAGGGAGTAAGTTTAGGGCTACTGTTAGTTTTTGGTTAACTGTTACAGTTGGAGTAAGCGTCAGGGTCAGGTTAGGGTGGGGGTTAAGCATAAGGCATCCGCCTAGGGTTAGGGTTAGCTCTATTGTTTGAGTTAGGCTTCAGGTTAGGTTAGGTTTGAACTTAGTTTGAGGGAGTAAGTTTAGGGCTACTGTTAGTTTTCGGTTCAGTGTTACGGTTGGAGTTAGCGTGAGGGTCAGGATAGGGTTGGGGTTGAGCTTAAGGTGTCCGCCTAGGGTTAGGGTTAGGTCTGTGGTTTGACTTAGGCTTCAGGTTAGGTTAGGTTTGAACTTAGTTTGAGGGAGTAAGTTTAGGGCTATTGTTAGTTTTCGGTTCAGTGTTACGTTTGGGGATAGCGTCAGGGTCAGGTTATGGTTGGGGTTGAGCTTCAGGTGTCCGACTAGGGTTAGGGTTAGGTCTATGGTTTGAGTTAGGCTTCAGGTTAGGTTAGGTTTGAACTTAGTTTGAGGGAGTAAGTTTAGGGCTACTGTTAGTTTTCGGTTCAGTGTTTCGGTTTTAGTTAGCCTGAGGGTCAGGTTAGTGTAGGGGTTGAGCTTAAGTTGTCCTCCTAGGGTTAGGGTTAGGTGTATGATTTGATTTAGGCTTCAGGTTAGGTTAGGTTTGAACTTAGTTTGAGGGAGTAAGTTTAGGGCTACTGTTAGTTTTCGTGTAACTGTTATGGTTGGAGGTAGCGTCAGGGCCAGGTTCAGGTTGGGGTTGACCTTAAGTTGTCCGCCTTGGGTTAGGGTTAGGTCTATGGTTTGAGTTAGGCTTCAGGTTAGGTTAGGTTTGAACTTAGTTTGAGGGAGTAAGTTTAGGGCTACTGTTAGTTTTCGGTTAACTGTTACGTTCGGAGTAAGCGTCAGGGTCAGGTTAGGTTTGGGGTTGAGCTTAAGGTGTCCGCCTAGGGTTAGGGTTAGGTCTATGGTTTGAGTTAGTCTTCAGGTTAGGTTAGGTTTGAACTTAGTTTGAGGGAGTAAGTTTAGGGCTACTGTTTGTTTTCGGGTAACTGTTACGGTTGGAGTTAGCGTCAGGTCCAGGTTAGGGTTTGGGTTGAGCTAATGGTGTCCGCCTTGGGTTAGGTTTAGGTCTGTGATTTGAGTTAGGCTTCAGGTTAGGTTAGCTTTGAACTTAGTTTGAGGGAGTAAGTTTAGGGCTATTGTTAGTTTTCGGTTCAGTGTTATGGTTGGAGATAGAGTCAGGGTCAGGTTATGGTTGGGGTTGAGTTTCAGGTGTCCGCCTAGGGTTACGGTTAGGTCTATGATTTGAGTTAGGCTTCAGGTTAGGTTAGGTTTGAACTTAGTTTGAGGGAGTAAGTTTAGGGCTACTGTTAATTTTCGGTTCAGTGTTTCGGTTGGAGTTAGCGTGAGGGTCAGGTTAGGGTAGCGGTTGAGATTAAGGTGTCCGCCTAGGGTTAGGGTTAGGTGTATGATTTGATTTAGGCTTCAGGTTAGGTTAGGTTTGATCTTAGTTTGAGGGAGTAAGATTAGGGCTACTGTTAGTTTTCGGGTAACTGTTATGGTTGGAGTTAGCTTCAGGGCCAGGTTCAGGTTGGGGTTGACCTTAAGGTGTCCGCCTATGGTTAGGGTTAGGTCTATGGTTTGAGTTAGGCTTCAGGTTAGGTTAGGTTTGAACTTAGTTTGAGGGAGTAAGTTTAGGGCTACTGTTAGTTTTCGGTTCAGTGTTATGGTGGGAGTTAGCGTCAGGGCCACTTTAGGGTTGGGGTTGAGCTTAAGGTGTCCGCCTAGGGTTAGGGTTAGGTGTATTGTTTGATTTAGGCTTCAGGTTAGGTTAGGTTTGAAGTTAGTTTGAGGGAGTAAGTTTAGGGCTACTGTTAGTTTCGGTTAACTGTTACAGTTGGAGGAAGCGTCAACGTCAGGTTATGGTGGGGGTTAAGCATTAGGTGTCCGCCTAGGGTTAGGGTTAGGTCTATGATTTGATTTAGGCTTCAGGTTAGGTTAGGTTTGAACTTAGTTTGAGGGAGTCAGTTTAGGACTACTGTTAGTTTTCGATTAAATGTTACGGTTGGAGTAAGCATCAGGGTCAGGTTAGGTTTGGGGTTGAGCTTAAGGTGTCCGCCTAGGGTTAGGGTTAGGTCTATGGTTTGAGTTAGGCTCCAGGTTAGGTTAGGTTTGAACTTAGTTTGAGGGAGTAAGTTTAGGGCTACTGTTTGTTTTCGGTTCAGTGTTACGGTTGAAGTTAGTGTGAGGGTCAGGTCAGGGTTGGGGTTGAGCTTAACGTGTCCGCCTAGGGTTAGGGTTAGGTGTAGGGTTTGATTTAGGCTTCAGGTTAGGTTAGGTTTGAACTTAGTTTGATGGAATAAGTTTAGGGCTACTGTTTGTTTTCGGGTAACTGTTACAGTTGGAGGAAGCGTCAGGGTCAGGTTATGGTGGGGGTTAAGCATAAGGTGTCCGCCTAGGGTTAGGGTTAGGTCTCTGATTTGATTTAGGCTTCAGGTTAGGTTAGGTTTGAACTTAGTTTGAGGGAGTCAGTTTAGGGCTACTGTTTTTTTTCGGTTCATTGTTATGGTTGAAGTTAGCGTGAGGGTCAGGTCAGGGTTGTGGTTGAGCTTAAGGTGTCCGCCTAGGGTTAGGGTTAGGTGTATGGTTTGATTTAGGCTTCAGGCTAGGTTAGGTTTGAACTTAGTTTGAGGGAGTAAGTTTAGGGCTACTGTTTGTTTTCGGGTAACTGTTACGGTTGGAGTTAGCGTCATGTCCAGGTTAGGGTTGGGGTTGAGCTAAGGGTGTACGCCTAGGGTTAGGGTTAGGTGTTTGGTTTGATTTAGGCTTCAGGTTAGGTTAGGTTTGAAGTTAGTTTGAGGGAGTAAGTTTAGGGCTACTGTTAGTTTTCGGTTAACTGTTACAGTTGGAGTAAGCGTCAGGATCAGGTTAGGGTGGGGGTTAAGCATAAGGTGTCCGCCTAGGGTTAGGGTTAGGTGTTTGGTTTGATTTAGGCTTCAGGTTAGGTTAGGTTTGAAGTTAGTTTGAGGGAGTAAGTTTAGGGCTACTGTTAGTTTTCGGTTAACTGTTACAGTTGGAGTAAGCGTCAGGATCAGGTTAGGGTGGGGGTTAAGCATAAGGTGTCCGCCTAGGGTTAGGGTTAGGTGTATGGTTTGATTTAGGCTTCAGGTTAGGTTAGGTTTGAACTTAGTTTGAGGGAGTAAGTTTAGGGCTACTGTTAGTTTTCGGTTCAGTGTTTCGGTTGGAGTGAGCGTCAGGGACAGGTTTTGGTAGGGGTTGAGCTTAAGGTGTCCGCCTAGGGTTAGGGTTAGGTGTATGGTTTGATTTAGGCTTCAGGTTAGGTTAGGTTTGAACTTAGTTTGAGGGAGTAAGTTTAGGGCTACTCTTCGTTTTCGGGTAACTGTTATGGTTGGAGTTAGCGTCAGGGCCAGGTTAGGGTTGGGGTTGAGCTTAAGGTGTCCGCCTAGGGTTAGGGTTGGGTCTATGGTTTGAGTTAGGCTTCAGGTTAGGTTAGGTTTGAACTTAGTTTGAGGGAGTAAGTTTAGGGCTACTGTTAGTTTTCGGTTCAGTGTTACAGTTGGAGATAGCGTCAGGGTCAGGTTAAGGTTGTGGTTGAGCTTAAGGTGTCCGCCTAGGGTTAGGGTAAGGTCTATGGTTTGAGTTAGGCTTCAGGTTAGGTTAGGTTTGAACTTAGTTTGAGGGAGTAAGTTTAGGGCTACTGTTAGTTTTCGGTTCAGTGTTACGGTTGGAGATAGCGTCAGGGTCAGGTTATGGTTGGGGTTGAGTTTCAGGTGTGCACCTAGGGTTAGGGTTAGCTCTATGATTTGAGTTAGGCTTCAGGTTAGGTTGGGTTTGAACTTAGTTTGAGGGAGTAAGTTTAAGGCTACTGTTAGTTTTCGTGTAACTGTTATGGTTGGAGGTAGCGTCAGGGCCAGGTTCAGGTTGGGGTTGACCTTAAGTTGTCCGCCTAGGGTTAGGGTTAGGTCTATGGTTTGAGTTAGGCTTCAGGTTAGGTTAGGTTTGAACTTAGTTTGAGGGAGTAAGTTTAGGGCTACTGTTAGTTTTCGGTTAACTGTTACGTTCGGAGTAAGCGTCAGGGTCAGGTTAGGTTTGGGGTTGAGCTTAAGGTGTCCGCCTAGGGTTAGGGTTAGGTCTATGGTTTGAGTTAGTCTTCAGGTTAGGTTAGGTTTGAACTTAGTTTGAGGGAGTAAGTTTAGGGCTACTGTTTGTTTTCGGGTAACTGTTACGGTTGGAGTTAGCGTCAGGTCCAGGTTAGGGTTTGGGTTGAGCTAATGGTGTCCGCCTTGGGTTAGGTTTAGGTCTGTGATTTGAGTTAGGCTTCAGGTTAGGTTAGCTTTGAACTTAGTTTGAGGGAGTAAGTTTAGGGCTATTGTTAGTTTTCGGTTCAGTGTTATGGTTGGAGATAGAGTCAGGGTCAGGTTATGGTTGGGGTTGAGTTTCAGGTGTCCGCCTAGGGTTACGGTTAGGTCTATGATTTGAGTTAGGCTTCAGGTTAGGTTAGGTTTGAACTTAGTTTGAGGGAGTAAGTTTAGGGCTACTGTTAATTTTCGGTTCAGTGTTTCGGTTGGAGTTAGCGTGAGGGTCAGGTTAGGGTAGCGGTTGAGATTAAGGTGTCCGCCTAGGGTTAGGGTTAGGTGTATGATTTGATTTAGGCTTCAGGTTAGGTTAGGTTTGATCTTAGTTTGAGGGAGTAAGATTAGGGCTACTGTTAGTTTTCGGGTAACTGTTATGGTTGGAGTTAGCTTCAGGGCCAGGTTCAGGTTGGGGTTGACCTTAAGGTGTCCGCCTATGGTTAGGGTTAGGTCTATGGTTTGAGTTAGGCTTCAGGTTAGGTTAGGTTTGAACTTAGTTTGAGGGAGTAAGTTTAGGGCTACTGTTAGTTTTCGGTTCAGTGTTATGGTGGGAGTTAGCGTCAGGGCCACTTTAGGGTTGGGGTTGAGCTTAAGGTGTCCGCCTAGGGTTAGGGTTAGGTGTATTGTTTGATTTAGGCTTCAGGTTAGGTTAGGTTTGAAGTTAGTTTGAGGGAGTAAGTTTAGGGCTACTGTTAGTTTCGGTTAACTGTTACAGTTGGAGGAAGCGTCAGCGTCAGGTTATGGTGGGGGTTAAGCATTAGGTGTCCGCCTAGGGTTAGGGTTAGGTCTATGATTTGATTTAGGCTTCAGGTTAGGTTAGGTTTGAACTTAGTTTGAGGGAGTCAGTTTAGGACTACTGTTAGTTTTCGATTAAATGTTACGGTTGGAGTAAGCATCAGGGTCAGGTTAGGTTTGGGGTTGAGCTTAAGGTGTCCGCCTAGGGTTAGGGTTAGGTCTATGGTTTGAGTTAGGCTCCAGGTTAGGTTAGGTTTGAACTTAGTTTGAGGGAGTAAGTTTAGGGCTACTGTTTGTTTTCGGTTCAGTGTTACGGTTGAAGTTAGTGTGAGGGTCAGGTCAGGGTTGGGGTTGAGCTTAACGTGTCCGCCTAGGGTTAGGGTTAGGTGTAGGGTTTGATTTAGGCTTCAGGTTAGGTTAGGTTTGAACTTAGTTTGATGGAATAAGTTTAGGGCTACTGTTTGTTTTCGGGTAACTGTTACAGTTGGAGGAAGCGTCAGGGTCAGGTTATGGTGGGGGTTAAGCATAAGGTGTCCGCCTAGGGTTAGGGTTAGGTCTCTGATTTGATTTAGGCTTCAGGTTAGGTTAGGTTTGAACTTAGTTTGAGGGAGTCAGTTTAGGGCTACTGTTTTTTTTCGGTTCATTGTTATGGTTGAAGTTAGCGTGAGGGTCAGGTCAGGGTTGTGGTTGAGCTTAAGGTGTCCGCCTAGGGTTAGGGTTAGGTGTATGGTTTGATTTAGGCTTCAGGCTAGGTTAGGTTTGAACTTAGTTTGAGGGAGTAAGTTTAGGGCTACTGTTTGTTTTCGGGTAACTGTTACGGTTGGAGTTAGCGTCATGTCCAGGTTAGGGTTGGGGTTGAGCTAAGGGTGTACGCCTAGGGTTAGGGTTAGGTGTTTGGTTTGATTTAGGCTTCAGGTTAGGTTAGGTTTGAAGTTAGTTTGAGGGAGTAAGTTTAGGGCTACTGTTAGTTTTCGGTTAACTGTTACAGTTGGAGTAAGCGTCAGGATCAGGTTAGGGTGGGGGTTAAGCATAAGGTGTCCGCCTAGGGTTAGGGTTAGGTGTTTGGTTTGATTTAGGCTTCAGGTTAGGTTAGGTTTGAAGTTAGTTTGAGGGAGTAAGTTTAGGGCTACTGTTAGTTTTCGGTTAACTGTTACAGTTGGAGTAAGCGTCAGGATCAGGTTAGGGTGGGGGTTAAGCATAAGGTGTCCGCCTAGGGTTAGGGTTAGGTGTATGGTTTGATTTAGGCTTCAGGTTAGGTTAGGTTTGAACTTAGTTTGAGGGAGTAAGTTTAGGGCTACTGTTAGTTTTCGGTTCAGTGTTTCGGTTGGAGTGAGCGTCAGGGACAGGTTTTGGTAGGGGTTGAGCTTAAGGTGTCCGCCTAGGGTTAGGGTTAGGTGTATGGTTTGATTTAGGCTTCAGGTTAGGTTAGGTTTGAACTTAGTTTGAGGGAGTAAGTTTAGGGCTACTCTTCGTTTTCGGGTAACTGTTATGGTTGGAGTTAGCGTCAGGGCCAGGTTAGGGTTGGGGTTGAGCTTAAGGTGTCCGCCTAGGGTTAGGGTTGGGTCTATGGTTTGAGTTAGGCTTCAGGTTAGGTTAGGTTTGAACTTAGTTTGAGGGAGTAAGTTTAGGGCTACTGTTAGTTTTCGGTTCAGTGTTACAGTTGGAGATAGCGTCAGGGTCAGGTTAAGGTTGTGGTTGAGCTTAAGGTGTCCGCCTAGGGTTAGGGTAAGGTCTATGGTTTGAGTTAGGCTTCAGGTTAGGTTAGGTTTGAACTTAGTTTGAGGGAGTAAGTTTAGGGCTACTGTTAGTTTTCGGTTCAGTGTTACGGTTGGAGATAGCGTCAGGGTCAGGTTATGGTTGGGGTTGAGTTTCAGGTGTGCACCTAGGGTTAGGGTTAGCTCTATGATTTGAGTTAGGCTTCAGGTTAGGTTGGGTTTGAACTTAGTTTGAGGGAGTAAGTTTAAGGCTACTGTTAGTTTTCGGGTAACTGTTATGGTGGGAGTTAGCGTCAGGGCCACTTTAGGGTTGGGGTTGAACTTCAGGTGTCTGCCTAGGGTTAGGGTTAGGTCTATGGTTTGAGTTAGGCTTCAGGTTAGGTTAGGATTGAAATTAGTTTGAGGGAGTAAGTTTAGGGCTAATGTTAGTTTTCGGTTCAGTGTTATGGTTGGAGTTAGCGTGAGGGTCAGGTTAGGGTAGGGGTTGAGCTTAAGGTGTCCGCCTACGGTTAGGGTTAGGTGTATGGTTTGATTTAGGCTTCAGGTTAGGTTAGGTTTCAACTTAGTTTGAGGGAGTAAGTTTAGGGCTACTGTTAGTTTTCGGGTAACTGTTATGGTTGGAGTTAGCGTCAGGGCCAGGTTAGGGTTGGGGTTGAGCTTAAGGTGTCCGCCAAGGGTTAGGGTTAGTTTTATGGTTTGAGTGAGGCTTCTGGTTAGGTTAGGTTTGAACTTAATTTGAGGGAGTAAGTTTAGGGCTACTGTTAGTTTTCGGTTAACTGTTACGGTTGGAGTAAGCGTCAGGGTCAGGTTAGGTTTGGGGTTGAGCTTAAGGTGTCCGCCTAGGGTTAGGGTTAGGTCTATGGTTTGAGTTAGGCTTCAGGTTAGGTTAGGTTTGAACTTAGTTTGAGGGAGTAAGTTTAGGGCTACTGTTTGTTTTCGGTTCAGTGTTACGGTTGAAGTTAGCGTGAGGGTCAGGTCAGGGTTGGGGTTGAGCTTAAGGTGTCCGCCTAGGGTTAGGTTTAGGTGTTTGGTTTGATTTAGGCTTCAGGTTAGGTTAGGTTTGAACTTAGTTTGAGGGAGTAAGTTTAGGGCTACTGTTTGTTTTCGGGTAACTGTTACGGTTGGAGTTAGCGTCAGGTCCAGGTTAGGTTTGGGGTTGAGCTAATGGTGTCCGCCTAGGGTTAGGGTTAGGTGTTTGGTTTGATTTAGGCTTCAGGTTAGGTTAGGTTTGAAGTTAGTTTGAGGGAGTAAGTTTAGGGCTACTGTTAGTTTTTGGTTAACTGTTACAGTTGGAGTAAGCGTCAGGGACAGGTTAGGGTGGGGGTTGAGCTAATGGTGTCCGCCTAGGGTTAGGGTTAGGTCTATTGTTTGAGTTAGGCTTCAGGTTAGGTTAGGTTTGAACTTAGTTTGAGGGAGTAAGTTTAGGGCTACTGTTAGTTTTCAGTTCAGTGTTACGGTTGCAGTTAGCGTGAGGGTCAGGATCGGGTTGGGGTTGAGCTTAAGGTGTCTGCCTAGGGTTATGGTTAGGTCTGTGGTTTGAGTTAGGCTTCAGGTTAGGTTATGTTTGAACTTAGTTTGAGGGAGTAAATTTAGGGCTACTGTTAGTTTTCGGGTAACTGTTATGGTTGGAGTTAGCGTCAGGGCCAGGTTCAGGTTGGGGTTGACCTTAAGGTGTCCGCCTAGGGTTAGGGTTAGGTCTATGGTTTGAGTTAGGCTTCAGGTTAGGTTAGGTTTGAACTTAGTTTGAGGGAGTAAGTTTAGGGCTACTGTTAGTTTTCGGTTCAGTGTTACGGTTAGAGATAGCGTCAGGGTCAGGTTAGGGTTGGGGTTGAGCTTCAAGTTTCCGCCTAGGGTTAGGGTTAGGTCTATGGTTTGAGTTAGGCTTCAGGTTAGGTTAGGTTTGAACTTAGTTTGAGGGAGTAAGTTTAGGGCTACTGTTAGTTTTCGGGTAACTGTTATGGTGGGAGTTAGCGTCAGGGCCACTTTAGGGTTGGGGTTGAGCTTAAGGTGTCCGCCTAGGGTTAGGGTTAGGTGTATCGTTTGATTTAGGCTTCAGGTTAGGTTAGGTTTGAAGTTAGTTTGAGGGAGTAAGTTTAGGGCTACTGTGAGTTTTCGGTTCAGTGTTACGGTTGGAGTTAGCGTGAGGGTCAGGATAGGGTTGGGGTTGAGCTTAAGGTGTCCGGCTAGGGTTAGGGTTAGGTATGTGGTTTGAGTTAGGCTTCAGGTTAGGTTAGGTTTGAACTTAGTATTAGGGAGTAAGTTTAGGGCTACTGTTAGTTTTCGGTTCAGTGTTACGGTTGGAGATAGCGTCAGGGTCAGGTTAGGGTTGGCGTTGAGCTTAAGGTGTCCGCCAAGGGTTAGGGTTAGGTCTATGGTTTGAGTAAGGCTTCAGTTTAGTTTACGTTTGAACTTAGTTTCTGTGAGTAAGTTTAGGGTTACTGTTAGTTTTTGGTTCAGTGTTACGGTTGGAGATAGCATCAGGGTCAGGTTAGGGTTGGGGTGGGCTTCAAGTGTCTGCCTAGGGTTTGGGTTAGGTCTATGGTTTGAGTTAGGCTTCAGGTTAGGTTAGGTTTGAACTTAGTTTGAGGGAGTAAGTTTAGTGCTACTGTTAGTTTTCGGTTCAGTGTTACGGTTGGAGTTAGCGTGAGGGTCAGGTTAAGGCAGGGGTTGAGCTTAAGGTGTCTGCCTAGGGTTAGGGTTAGGTGTATGGTTTGATTTAGGCTTCAGGTTAGGTTAGGTTTGAACTTAGTTTGAGGGAGTAAGTTTAGGGCTACTGTTAGTTTTCGGGTAACTGTTATGGTTGGAGTTAGCGTCAGGGCCAAGTTACGGTTGTGGTTGAGCTTAAGTTGTCCGCCAAGGGTTAGGGTTAGGTCTATGGTTTGAGTTATGCTTCAGGTTAGGTTAGGTTTGAACTTAGTTTGAGGGAGTAAGTTTAGGGCTATTGTTTGTTTTCGGTTCAGTGTTACGGTTGGAGATAGCGTCAGGGTCAGGTTAGGGTTGGCTTTGAGCTTCAGGTGTCCGCCTAGGGTTAGGGTTAGGTCTATGGTTTGAGTTAGGCTTCAGGATAGGTTAGGTTTGAACTTAGTTTGAGGGAGTAAGTTTAGGGTTACTGTTAGTTTTCAGTTCAGTTTTACGGTTGGAGATATCATCAGGGTCAGGTTAGGGTTGTGGTTGAGCTTCAGGTGTCCGCCTAGGGTTAGGGTTTGGTCTATGGTTTGAGTTAGGCTTCAGGTTAGGTTAGGTTTGAACTTAGATTGAGGGAGTAAGTTTAGGGCTACTGTTAGTTTTCGGTTCAGTGTTACGGTTGTAGTTAGCGTGAGGGTCAGGATAGGGTTGGGGTTGAGCTTAAGGTTTCCGCCTAGGGTTAGGGTTAGGTCTGTGGTTTGAGTTACGCTTCAGGTTAGGTGAGGTTTGAACTTAGTTTGAGGGAGTAAGTTTAGGGCTATTGTTAGTTTTCGGTTCAGTGTTACGGTTGGAGATAGCGTCAGGGTCAGGTTATGTTTGGGGTTGAGCTTCAGGTGTCCGACTAGGGTTAGGGTTAGGTCTATGGTTTGAGTTAGGCTTCAGGTTAGGTTAGGTTTGAACTTAGTTTGAGGGAGTAAGTTTAGGGCTACTGTTAGTTTTCGGGTAAATGTTATGGTTGGAGATAGCGTCACGGTCAGGTTAGGGTTGGGGTTGAGCTTCAAGTGTCCGCCTAGGGTTAGGTTTAGGTCTTTGGTTTGAGTTAGGCTTCAGGTTAGGTTAGGTTTGAACTTAGTTTGAGGGAGTAAGTTTAGGGCTACTGTTAGTTTTCGGTTCAGTGTTACGGTTGGAGTTAGCGTGAGGGTCAGGATAGCGTTGGGGTTGAGTTTAAGGTGTCCGCCTAGGGTTAGGGTTAGGTCTATCTTTTGAGTTAGGCTTCAGGTTAGGTTAGGTTTGAACTTAGTTTGAGGGAGTAAGTTTAGGGCTACTGTTAGTTTTCGGTTCAGTGTTACGGTTGGAGTTAGCGTGAGGGTCAGGTTAGGTTAGGGGTTGAGCTTAAGGTGTCTGCCTAGGGTTAGGGTTAGGTGTATGATTTGATTTAGGCTTCAGGTTAGGTTAGGTTTGAACTTAGTTTGAGGGAGTAAGTTTAGGGCTACTGTTAGTTTTCGGGTAACTGTTATGGTTGGAGTTAGCGTCAGGGCCAGGTTCAGGTTGGGGTTGACCTTAAGGTGTCCGCCTAGGGTTAGGGTTAGGTCTATGGTTTGAGTTAGGCTTCAGGTTAGGTTAGGTTTGAACTTAGTTTCTGTGAGTAAGTTTAGGGTTACTGTTAGTTTTCGGTTCAGTGTTACGGTTGCAGATAGCATCAGGGTCAGGTTAGGTTTGGGGTTGAGCTTCAAGTGTCTGCCTAGGGTTTGGGTTAGGTCTATGGTTTGAGTTAGGCTTCAGGTTAGGTTAGGTTTGAAATTAGTTTGAGGGAGTAAGTTTAGGGTTAATTATAGTTTTCGGTTCAGTGTTACGGTTGGAGTTAGCGTGAGGGTCAGGTTAGGGAAGGGGTTGAGCTTAAGGTGTTTGCCTAGGGTTAGGGTTAGGTGTATGGTTTGATTTATGCTTCAGGTTAGGTTAGGTTTGAACTTAGTTTGAGGGAGTAAGTTTAGGGTTACTGTTAGTTTTCGGGTAACTGTTATGTTTGGAGTTAGCTTCAGGGCCATGTTCAGGTTGGGGTTGACCTTAAGGTGTCTGCCTAGGGTTAGAGTTAGGTCTATGGTTTGAGTTAGGCTTCAGGTTAGGTTAGGTTTTAACTTAGTTTGAGGGAGTAAGTTTAAGGCTACTGTTAGTTTTCGGTTCAGTGTTTCGGTTTTAGTTAGCGTGAGGGTCAGGTTAGTGTAGGGGTTGAGCTTAAGGTGTCCGCCTAGGGTTAGGGTTAGGTTTATGATTTGATTTAAGCTTCAGGTTAGGTTAGGTTTGAACTTAGTTTGAGGGAGTAAGTTTAGGGCTACTGTTAGTTTTCGGGTAACTGTTATGGTTGGAGTTAGCGTCAGGGCCAGGTTCAGGTTGGGGTTGACCTTAAGGTGTCCGCCTAGGGTTAGGGTTAGGTCTATGGTTTGAGTTAGGCTTCAGGTTAGGTTAGGTTTGAACTTAGTTTGAGGGAGTAAGTTTAGGGCTACTGTTAGTTTTCGGTTCAGTGTTACGGTTAGAGATAGCGTCAGGGTCAGGTTAGGGTTGGGGTTGAGCTTCAAGTTTCCGCCTAGGGTTAGGGTTAGGTCTATGGTTTGAGTTAGGCTTCAGGTTAGGTTAGGTTTGAACTTAGTTTGAGGGAGTAAGTTTAGGGTTACTGTTAGTTTTCGGTTCAGTGTTACGGTTGGAGATAGCGTCAGGGTCAGGTTAGGGTTGGGGTTGAGCTTAAGGTGTCCGCCTAGGGTTAGGTTTAGGTGTATGGTTTGATTTAGGCTTCAGGTTAGGTTAGGTTTGAACTTAGTTTAAGGGAGTAAGTTTAGGGCTATTGTTTGTTTTCGGTTCAGTGTTACGGTTGGAGATAGCGTCAGGGTCAGGTTAGGGTTGGGGTTGAGCTTCAGGTGTCCGCCTAGGGTTAGGGTTAGGTGTATGATTTGATTTAGGCTTCAGGTTAGGTTAGGTTTGAACTTTGTTTGAGGGAGTAAGTTTAGGGCTACTGTTAGTTTTCGGGTAACTGTTATGGTTGGAGTTAGCGTCAGGGCCAGGTTCAGGTTGGGGTTGAACTTAAGGTGTCCGCCTAGGGTTAGGGTTAGGTCTATGGTTTGAGTTAGGCTTCAGGTTAGGTTAGGTTTGAACTTAGTTTGAGGGAGTAAGTTTAGGGCTACTGTTAGTTTTCGGGTAACTGTTATGGTGGGAGTTAGCGTCAGGGCCACTTTAGGGTTGGGGTTGAGCTTAAGGTGTCCGCCTAGTGTTAGGGTTAGGTGTATCGTTTGATTTAGGCTTCAGGTTAGGTTAGGTTTGAAGTTAGTTTGAGGGAGTAAGTTTAGGGCTACTGTTAGTTTCGGTTAACTGTTACAGTTGGAGTAAGCGTCAGGGTCAGGTTATGGTGGGGGTTAAGCATAAGGTGTCCGCCTAGGGTTAGGGTTAGGTCTATGATTTGATTTAGGCTTCAGGTTAGGTTAGGTTTGAACTTAGTTTGAGGGAGTAAGTTTAGGGCTACTGTTAGTTTTCGGTTAACTGTTACGTTTGGAGTAAGCGTCAGTGTCAGGTTAGGTTTGGGGTTGAGCTTAAGGTGTCCGCCTAGGGTTAGGGTTAGGTCTATGGTTTGAGTTAGGCTTCAGGTTAGGTTAGGTTTGAACTTAGTTTGAGGGAGTAAGTTTAAGGCTACTGTTTATTTTCGGGTAACTGTTACGGTTGGAGTTAGCGTCAGGTCCAGGTTAGGGTTGGGGTTGAGCTAATGGTGTCCGCCTAGGGTTAGGTTTAGGTCTGTGATTTGAGTTAGGCTTCAGGTTAGGTTAACTTTGAACTTAGTTTGAGGGAGTAAGTTTAGGGCTATTGTTAGTTTTCGGTTCAGTGTTATGGTTGGAGATAGAGTCAGGGTCAGGTTATTGTTGGGGTTGAGATTCAGGTGTCCGCCTAGGGTTAGGGTTAGGTCTATGATTTGAGTTAGGCTTCAGGTTAGGTTGGGTTTGAACTTAGTTTGAGGGAGTAAGTTTAGGGCTACTGTTAATTTTCGGTTCAGTGCTTCGGTTGGAGTTAGCGTGAGGGTCAGGTTAGGGTAGCGGTTGAGATTAAGGTGTCCGACTAGGGTTAGGGTTAGGTGTATGATTTGATTTAGGCTTCAGGTTAGGTTAGGTTTGATCTTAGTTTGAGGGAGTAAGATTAGGGCTACTGTTAGTTTTCGGGTAACTGTTATGGTTGGAGTTAGCGTCAGGGCCAGGTTCAGGTTGGGGTTGACCTTAAGGTGTCCGCCTATGGTTAGGGTTAGGTCTATGGTTTGAGTTAGGCTTCAGGTTAGGTTAGGTTTGAACTTAGTTTGAGGGAGTAAGTTTAGGGCTATTGTTAGTTTTCGGTTCAGTGTTACGGTTGGAGATATCGTCAGGGTCAGGTTATGGTTGGGGTTGAGCTTCAGGTTTCCGCCTAGGGTTAGGGTTAGGTCTATGATTTGAGTTAGGCTTCAGGTTACGTTGGGTTTGAACTTAGTTTGAGGGAGTAAGTTAAGGGCTACTGTTAGTTTTCGGTTCAGTGTTTCGGTTGGAGTTAGCGTGAGGGTCAGGTTAGGGTAGGGGTTGAGCTTAACGTGTCCGCCTAGGGTTAGGGTTAGGTGTATGATTTGATTTAGGCTTCAGGTTAGGTTAGGTTTGATCTTAGTTTGAGGGAATAAGTTTAGGGCTACTGTTAGTTTTCGGGTAACTGTTATGGTTGGAGTTAGCGTCAGGGCTAGGTTCAGGTTGGGGTTGACCTTAAGGTGTCCGCCTAGGGTTAGGGTTAGGTCTATGGTTTGAGTTAGGCTTCAGGTTAGGTTAGGTTTGAACTTAGTTTGAGGGAGTAAGTTTAGGGCTACTGTTAGTTTTCGGTTCAGTGTTACAGTTGGAGATAGCGTCAGGGTCAGGTTAGGGTTGGGGTTGAGCTTCAAGTGTCCGCCTAGGCTTAGGGTTAGGTCTATGGTTTGAGTTAGGCTTCAGGTTAGGTTAGGTTTGAACTTAGTTTGAGGGAGTAAGTTTAGGGCTATTGTTTGTTTTCGGTTAAGTGTTACGGTTGGAGATAGCGTCAGGGTCAGGTTAGGGTTTGCTTTGAGCTTCAGGTGTCCGCCTAGGGTTAGGGTTAGGTCTATGGTTTGAGTTAGGCTTCAGGATAGGTTAGGTTTGAACTTAGTTTGAGGGAGTAAGTTTAGGGCTACTGTTAATTTTCGGTTCAGTGTTACGGTTGGAGTTAGCGTGAGGGTCAGGTTAGGGTTGGGGTTGAGCTTAAGGTGTCCGCCTAGGGTTAGGATTAGGTGTATGGTTTGATTTAGGCTTCAGGTTAGATTAGGTTTGAACTAAGTTTGAAGGAGTACGTTTAGGGCTACTGTTTGTTTTTGGGTAACTGTTACGGTTGAAGTTAGCGTCAGGTCCAGGTTAGGGTTGGGGTTGAGCTAATGTTGTCCGCCTAGGGTTAGGGTTAGGTGTTTGGTTTGATTTAGGCTTCAGGTTAGGTTAGGTTTGAAGTTAGTTTGAGGGAGTAAGTTTAGGGCTACTGTTAGTTTTTGGTTAACTGTTACATTTGGAGTAAGCGTCAGGGTCAGGTTAGGGTGGGGGTTAAGCATAATTTATCCGCATAGGGTTAGGGTTAGGTCTATGTTTTGAGTTAGGCTTCAGGTTAGGTTAGGTTTGAACTTAGTTTGAGGGAGTAAGTTTAGGGCTACTGTTAGTTTTCAGTTCAGTTTTACGGTTGGAGATATCATCAGGGTCAGGTTAGGGTTGTGGTTGAGCTTCAGGTGTCCGCCTAGGGTTAGGGTTTGGTCTATGGTTTGAGTTAGGCTTCAGGTTAGGTTATGTTTGAACTTAGTTTGAGGGAGTAAGTTTAGGGCTACTGTTAGTTTTCGGTTCAGTGTTACGGTTGTAGTTAGCGTGAGGGTCAGGATAGGGTTGGGGTTGAGCTTAAGGTTTCCGCCTAGGGTTAGGGTTAGGTCTGTGGTTTGAGTTACGCTTCAGGTTAGGTGAGGTTTGAACTTAGTTTGAGGGAGTAAGTTTAGGGCTATTGTTAGTTTTCGGTTCAGTGTTACGGTTGGAGATAGCGTCAGGGTCAGGTTATGTTTGGGGTTGAGCTTCAGGTGTCCGACTAGGGTTAGGGTTAGGTCTATGGTTTGAGTTAGGCTTCAGGTTAGGTTAGGTTTGAACTTAGTTTGAGGGAGTAAGTTTAGGGCTACTGTTAGTTTTCGGTTCAGTGTTTCGGTTTTAGTTAGCCTGAGGGTCAGGTTAGTGTAGGGGTTGAGCTTAAGTTGTCCTCCTAGGGTTAGGGTTAGGTGTATGATTTGATTTAGGCTTCAGGTTAGGTTAGGTTTGAACTTAGTTTGAGGGAGTAAGTTTAGGGCTACTGTTAGTTTTCGGTTCAGTGTTATGGTTGGAGATAGCGTCAGGGTCAGGTTAGGGTTGGGGTTGAGCTTCAAGTGTCCGCCTAGGGTTAGGGTTAGGTCTATGGTTTCAGTTAGGCTTCAGGTTAGGTTAGGTTTGAACTTAGTTTGAGGGAGTAAGTTTAGGGCTACTGTGAGTTTTCGGTTCAGTGTTACGGTTGGAGTTAGCGTGAGGGTCAGGATAGGGTTGGGGTTGAGCTTAAGGTGTCCGGCTAGGGTTAGGGTTAGGTATGTGGTTTGAGTTAGGCTTCAGGTTAGGTTAGGTTTGAACTTAGTTTTAGGGAGTAAGTTTAGGGCTACTGTTAGTTTTCGGTTCAGTGTTACGGTTGGAGATAGCGTCAGGGTCAGGTTAGGGTTGGGGTTGAGCTTAAGGTGTCCGCCATGGGTTAGGGTTAGGTCTATGGTTTGAGTAAGGCTTCAGTTTAGTTTACGTTTGAACTTAGTTTCTGTGAGTAAGTTTAGGGTTACTGTTAGTTTTTGGTTCAGTGTTACGGTTGGAGATAGCATCAGGGTCAGGTTAGGGTTGGGGTTGAGCTTCAAGTGTCTGCCTAGGGTTTGGGTTAGGTCTATGGTTTGAGTTAGGCTTCAGGTTAGGTTAGGTTTGAACTTAGTTTGAGGGAGTAAGTTTAGTGCTACTGTTAGTTTTCGGTTCAGTGTTACGGTTGGAGTTAGCGTGAGGGTCAGGTTAGGGCAGGGGTTGAGCTTAAGGTGTCTGCCTAGGGTTAGGGTTAGGTGTATGGTTTGATTTAGGCTTCAGGTTAGGTTAGGTTTGAACTTAGTTTGAGGGAGTAAGTTTAGGGCTACTGTTAGTTTTCGGGTAACTGTTATGGTTGGAGTTAGCGTCAGGGCCAAGTTACGGTTGTGGTTGAGCTTAAGTTGTCCGCCAAGGGTTAGGGTTAGGTCTATGGTTTGAGTGAGGCTTCAGGTTAGGTTAGGTTTGAACTTAGTTTGAGGGAGTAAGTTTAGGGCTATTGTTTGTTTTCGGTTCAGTGTTACGGTTGGAGATAGCGTCAGGGTCAGGTTAGGGTTGGCTTTGAACTTCAGGTGTCCGCCTAGGGTTAGGGTTAGGTCTATGGTTTGAGTTAGGCTTTAGGATAGGTTACGTTTGAACTTAGTTTGAGGGAGTAAGTTTAGGGTTACTGTTAATTTTCGGTTCAGTGTTACGGTTGGAGTTAGCGTGAGGGTCAGGTTAGGGTTGGGGTTGAGCTTAAGGTGTCCGCCTAGGGTTAGGGTTAGGTGTATGGTTTGATTTAGGCTTCAGGTTAGGTTAGGTTTGAAGTTAGTTTGAGGGAGTAAGTTTAGGGCTACTGTTAGTTTTTGGTTAACTGTTACAGTTGGAGTAAGCGTCAGGGTCAGGTTAGGGTGGGGGTTAAGCATAATTTATCCGCCTAGGGTTAGGGTTAGGTCTATGTTTTGAGTTAGGCTTCAGGTTAGGTTAGGTTTGAACTTAGTTTGAGGGAGTAAGTTTAGGGCTACTGTTAGTTTTCAGTTCAGTTTTACGGTTGGAGATATCATCAGGGTCAGGTTAGGGTTGTGGTTGAGCTTCAGGTTCCGCCTAGGGTTAGGGTTTGGTCTATGGTTTGAGTTAGGCTTCAGGTTGGGTTAGGTTTGAACTTAGTTTGAGGGAGTAAGTTTAGGGCTACTGTTAGTTTTCGGTTCAGTGTTACGGTTGTAGTTAGCGTGAGGGTCAGGATAGGGTTGGGGTTGAGCTTATGGTTTCCGCCTAGGGTTAGGGTTAGGTCTTTGGTTTGAGTTACGCTTCAGGTTAGGTGAGGTTTGAACTTAGTTTGAGGGAGTAAGTTTAGGGCTATTGTTAGTTTTCGGTTCAGTGTTACGGTTGGAGATAGCGTGAGGGTCAGGTTATGTTTGGGGTTGAGCTTCAGGTGTCCGACTAGGGTTAGGGTTAGGTCTATGGTTTGAGTTAGGCTTCAGGTTAGGTTAGGTTTGAACTTAGTTTGAGGGAGTAAGTTTAGGGCTACTGTTAGTTTTCGGGTAAATGTTATGGTTGGAGATAGCGTCACGGTCAGGTTAGGGTTGGGGTTGAGCTTCAAGTGTCCGCCTAGGGTTAGGTTTAGGTCTTTGGTTTGAGTTAGGCTTCAGGTTAGGTTAGGTTTGAACTTAGTTTGAGGGAGTAAGTTTAGGGCTACTGTTAGTTTTCGGTTCAGTGTTACGGTTGGAGTTAGCGTGAGGGTCAGGATAGGGTTGGGGTTGAGTTTAAGGTGTCCGCCTAGGGTTAGGGTTAGGTCTATCTTTTGAGTTAGGCTTCAGGTTAGGTTAGGTTTGAACTTAGTTTGAGGGAGTAAGTTTAGGGCTACTGTTAGTTTTCGGTTCAGTGTTACGGTTGGAGTTAGCGTCAGGGCCAGGTTCAGGTTGGGGTTGACCTTAAGGTGTCCGCCTAGGGTTAGGGTTAGGTCTATGGTTTGAGTTAGGCTTCAGGTTAGGTTAGGTTTGAACTTAGTTTCTGTGAGTAAGTTTAGGGTTACTGTTAGTTTTCGGTTCAGTGTTACGGTTGCAGATAGCATCAGGGTCAGGTTAGGTTTGGGGTTGAGCTTCAAGTGTCTGCCTAGGGTTTGGGTTAGGTCTATGGTTTGAGTTAGGCTTCAGGTTAGGTTAGGTTTGAAATTAGTTTGAGGGAGTAAGTTTAGGGTTAATTATAGTTTTCGGTTCAGTGTTACGGTTGGAGTTAGCGTGAGGGTCAGGTTAGGGAAGGGGTTGAGCTTAAGGTGTTTGCCTAGGGTTAGGGTTAGGTGTATGGTTTGATTTATGCTTCAGGTTAGGTTAGGTTTGAACTTAGTTTGAGGGAGTAAGTTTAGGGTTACTGTTAGTTTTCGGGTAACTGTTATGTTTGGAGTTAGCTTCAGGGCCATGTTCAGGTTGGGGTTGACCTTAAGGTGTCTGCCTAGGGTTAGAGTTAGGTCTATGGTTTGAGTTAGGCTTCAGGTTAGGTTAGGTTTTAACATAGTTTGAGGGAGTAAGTTTAAGGCTACTGTTAGTTTTCGGTTCAGTGTTTCGGTTTTAGTTAGCGTGAGGGTCAGGTTAGTGTAGGGGTTGAGCTTAAGGTGTCCGCCTAGGGTTAGGGTTAGGTTTATGATTTGATTTAAGCTTCAGGTTAGGTTAGGTTTGAACTTAGTTTGAGGGAGTAAGTTTAGGGCTACTGTTAGTTTTCGGGTAACTGTTATGTTTGGAGTTAGCGTCAGGGCCAGGTTCAGGTTGGGGTTGACCTTAAGGTGTCCGCCTAGGGTTAGGGTTAGGTCTATGGTTTGAGTTAGGCTTCAGGTTAGGTTAGGTTTGAACTTAGTTTGAGGGAGTAAGTTTAGGGCTACTGTTAGTTTTCGGTTCAGTGTTACGGTTAGAGATAGCGTCAGGGTCAGGTTAGGGTTGGGGTTGAGCTTCAAGTTTCCGCCTAGGGTTAGGGTTAGGTCTATGGTTTGAGTTAGGCTTCAGGTTAGGTTAGGTTTGAACTTAGTTTGAGGGAGTAAGTTTAGGGTTACTGTTAGTTTTCGGTTCAGTGTTACGGTTGGAGATAGCGTCAGGGTCAGGTTAGGGTTGGGGTTGAGCTTAAGGTGTCCGCCTAGGGTTAGGTTTAGGTGTATGGTTTGTTTTAGGCTTCAGGTTAGGTTAGGTTTGAACTTAGTTTGAGGGAGTAAGTTTAGGGCTATTGTTTGTTTTCGATTCAGTGTTACGGTTGGAGATAGCGTCAGGGTCAGGTTAGGGTTGGGGTTGAGCTTCAGGTGTCCGCCTAGGGTTAGGGTTAGGTGTATGATTTGATTTAGGCTTCAGGTTAGGTTAGGTTTGAACTTTGTTTGAGGGAGTAAGTTTAGGGCTACTGTTAGTTTTCGGGTAACTGTTATGGTTGGAGTTAGCGTCAGGGCCAGGTTCAGTTTGGGGTTGAACTTAAGGTGTCCGCCTAGGGTTAGGGTTAGGTCTATGGTTTGAGTTAGGCTTCAGGTTAGGTTAGGTTTAAACTTAGTTTGAGGGAGTAAGTTTAGGGCTACTGTTAGTTTTCGGTTCAGTGTTACGGTTAGAGATAGCGTCAGGGTCAGGTTAGGGTTGGGGTTGAGCTTCAAGTGTCCGCCTAGGGTTAGGGTTAGGTCTATGGTTTGAGTTAGGCTTCAGGTTAGGTTAGGTTTGAACTTAGTTTGAGGGAGTAAGTTTAGGGCTACTGTTAGTTTTCGGGTAACTGTTATGGTGGGAGTTAGCGTCAGGGCCACTTTAGGGTTGGGTTGAGCTTAAGGTGTCCGCCTAGTGTTAGGGTTAGGTGTATCGTTTGATTTAGGCTTCAGGTTAGGTTAGGTTTGAAGTTAGTTTGAGGGAGTAAGTTTAGGGCTACTGTTAGTTTCGGTTAACTGTTACAGTTGGAGTAAGCGTCAGGGTCAGGTTATGGTGGGGGTTAAGCATAAGGTGTCCGCCTAGGGTTAGGGTTAGGTCTATGATTTGATTTAGGCTTCAGGTTAGGTTAGGTTTGAACTTAGTTTGAGGGAGTAAGTTTAGGGCTACTGTTAGTTTTCGGTTAACTGTTACGTTTGGAGTAAGCGTCAGGGTCAGGTTAGGTTTGGGGTTGAGCTTAAGGTGTCCGCCTAGGGTTAGGGTTAGGTCTATGGTTTGAGTTAGGCTTCAGGTTAGGTTGGGTTTGAACTTAGTTTGAGGGAGTAAGTTTAGGGCTACTGTTAATTTTCGGTTCAGTGCTTCGGTTGGAGTTAGCGTGAGGGTCAGGTTAGGGTAGCGGTTGAGATTAAGGTGTCCGACTAGGGTTAGGGTTAGGTGTATGATTTGATTTAGGCTTCAGGTTAGGTTAGGTTTGATCTTAGTTTGAGGGAGTAAGATTAGGGCTACTGTTAGTTTTCGGGTAACTGTTATGGTTGGAGTTAGCGTCAGGGCCAGGTTCAGGTTGGGGTTGACCTTAAGGTGTCCGCCTATGGTTAGGGTTAGGTCTATGGTTTGAGTTAGGCTTCAGGTTAGGTTAGGTTTGAACTTAGTTTGAGGGAGTAAGTTTAGGGCTATTGTTAGTTTTCGGTTCAGTGTTACGGTTGGAGATATCGTCAGGGTCAGGTTATGGTTGGGGTTGAGCTTCAGGTTTCCGCCTAGGGTTAGGGTTAGGTCTATGATTTGAGTTAGGCTTCAGGTTAGGTTGGGTTTGAACTTAGTTTGAGGGAGTAAGTTAAGGGCTACTGTTAGTTTTCGGTTCAGTGTTTCGGTTGGAGTTAGCGTGAGGGTCAGGTTAGGGTAGGGGTTGAGCTTAATGTGTCCGCCTAGGGTTAGGGTTAGGTGTATGATTTGATTTAGGCTTCAGGTTAGGTTAGGTTTGATCTTAGTTTGAGGGAATAAGTTTAGGGCTACTGTTAGTTTTCGGGTAACTGTTATGGTTGGAGTTAGCGTCAGGGCTAGGTTCAGGTTGGAGTTGACCTTAAGGTGTCCGCATAGGGTTAGGGTTAGGTCTATGGTTTGAGTTAGGCTTCAGGTTAGGTTAGGTTTGAACTTAGTTTGAGGGAGTAAGTTTAGGGTTACTGTTAGTTTTCGGTTCAGTGTTACGGTTGGAGTTAGCGTGAGGGTCAGGTTAGGTTTGGGGTTCAGCTTAAGGTGTCCGCCTAGGGTTAGGGTTAGGTGTATGGTTTGATTTAGGCTTCAGGTTAGGTTAGGTTTGAACTTAGTTTGAGGGAGTAAGTTTAGGGCTATTGTTTGTTTTCGGTTAAGTGTTACGGTTGGAGATAGCGTCAGGGTCAGGTTAGGGTTTGCTTTGAGCTTCAGGTGTCCGCCTAGGGTTAGGGTTAGGACTATGGTTTGAGTTAGGCTTCAGGATAGGTTAGGTTTGAACTTAGTTTGAGGGAGTAAGTTTAGGGCTACTGTTAATTTTCGGTTCAGTGTTACGGTTGGAGTTAGCGTGAGGGTCAGGTTAGGGTTGGGGTTGAGCTTAAGGTGTCCGCCTAGGGTTAGGATTAGGTGTATGGTTTGATTTAGGCTTCAGGTTAGATTAGGTTTGAACTAAGTTTGAAGGAGTACGTTTAGGGCTACTGTTTGTTTTTGGGTAACTGTTACGGTTGAAGTTAGCGTCAGGTCCAGGTTAGGGTTGGGGTTGAGCTAATGTTGTCCGCCTAGGGTTAGGGTTAGGTGTTTGGTTTGATTTAGGCTTCAGGTTAGGTTAGGTTTGAAGTTAGTTTGAGGGAGTAAGTTTAGGGCTACTGTTAGTTTTTGGTTAACTGTTACATTTGGAGTAAGCGTCAGGGTCAGGTTAGGGTGGGGGTTAAGCATAATTTATCCGCATAGGGTTAGGGTTAGGTCTATGTTTTGAGTTAGGCTTCAGGTTAGGTTAGGTTTGAACTTAGTTTGAGGGAGTAAGTTTAGGGCTACTGTTAGTTTTCAGTTCAGTTTTACGGTTGGAGATATCATCAGGGTCAGGTTAGGGTTGTGGTTGAGCTTCAGGTGTCCGCCTAGGGTTAGGGTTTGGTCTATGGTTTGAGTTAGGCTTCAGGTTAGGTTATGTTTGAACTTAGTTTGAGGGAGTAAGTTTAGGGCTACTGTTAGTTTTCGGTTCAGTGTTACGGTTGTAGTTAGCGTGAGGGTCAGGATAGGGTTGGGGTTGAGCTTAAGGTTTCCGCCTAGGGTTAGGGTTAGGTCTGTGGTTTGAGTTACGCTTCAGGTTAGGTGAGGTTTGAACTTAGTTTGAGGGAGTAAGTTTAGGGCTATTGTTAGTTTTCGGTTCAGTGTTACGGTTGGAGATAGCGTCAGGGTCAGGTTATGTTTGGGGTTGAGCTTCAGGTGTCCGACTAGGGTTAGGGTTAGGTCTATGGTTTGAGTTAGGCTTCAGGTTAGGTTAGGTTTGAACTTAGTTTGAGGGAGTAAGTTTAGGGCTACTGTTAGTTTTCGGTTCAGTGTTTCGGTTTTAGTTAGCCTGAGGGTCAGGTTAGTGTAGGGGTTGAGCTTAAGTTGTCCTCCTAGGGTTAGGGTTAGGTGTATGATTTGATTTAGGCTTCAGGTTAGGTTAGGTTTGAACTTAGTTTGAGGGAGTAAGTTTAGGGCTACTGTTAGTTTTCGGTTCAGTGTTATGGTTGGAGATAGCGTCAGGGTCAGGTTAGGGTTGGGGTTGAGCTTCAAGTGTCCGCCTAGGGTTAGGGTTAGGTCTATGGTTTCAGTTAGGCTTCAGGTTAGGTTAGGTTTGAACTTAGTTTGAGGGAGTAAGTTTAGGGCTACTGTGAGTTTTCGGTTCAGTGTTACGGTTGGAGTTAGCGTGAGGGTCAGGATAGGGTTGGGGTTGAGCTTAAGGTGTCCGGCTAGGGTTAGGGTTAGGTATGTGGTTTGAGTTAGGCTTCAGGTTAGGTTAGGTTTGAACTTAGTTTTAGGGAGTAAGTTTAGGGCTACTGTTAGTTTTCGGTTCAGTGTTACGGTTGGAGATAGCGTCAGGGTCAGGTTAGGGTTGGGGTTGAGCTTAAGGTGTCCGCCATGGGTTAGGGTTAGGTCTATGGTTTGAGTAAGGCTTCAGTTTAGTTTACGTTTGAACTTAGTTTCTGTGAGTAAGTTTAGGGTTACTGTTAGTTTTTGGTTCAGTGTTACGGTTGGAGATAGCATCAGGGTCAGGTTAGGGTTGGGGTTGAGCTTCAAGTGTCTGCCTAGGGTTTGGGTTAGGTCTATGGTTTGAGTTAGGCTTCAGGTTAGGTTAGGTTTGAACTTAGTTTGAGGGAGTAAGTTTAGTGCTACTGTTAGTTTTCGGTTCAGTGTTACGGTTGGAGTTAGCGTGAGGGTCAGGTTAGGGCAGGGGTTGAGCTTAAGGTGTCTGCCTAGGGTTAGGGTTAGGTGTATGGTTTGATTTAGGCTTCAGGTTAGGTTAGGTTTGAACTTAGTTTGAGGGAGTAAGTTTAGGGCTACTGTTAGTTTTCGGGTAACTGTTATGGTTGGAGTTAGCGTCAGGGCCAAGTTACGGTTGTGGTTGAGCTTAAGTTGTCCGCCAAGGGTTAGGGTTAGGTCTATGGTTTGAGTGAGGCTTCAGGTTAGGTTAGGTTTGAACTTAGTTTGAGGGAGTAAGTTTAGGGCTATTGTTTGTTTTCGGTTCAGTGTTACGGTTGGAGATAGCGTCAGGGTCAGGTTAGGGTTGGCTTTGAACTTCAGGTGTCCGCCTAGGGTTAGGGTTAGGTCTATGGTTTGAGTTAGGCTTCAGGATAGGTTACGTTTGAACTTAGTTTGAGGGAGTAAGTTTAGGGTTACTGTTAATTTTCGGTTCAGTGTTACGGTTGGAGTTAGCGTGAGGGTCAGGTTAGGGTTGGGGTTGAGCTTAAGGTGTCCGCCTAGGGTTAGGGTTAGGTGTATGGTTTGATTTAGGCTTCAGGTTAGGTTAGGTTTGAAGTTAGTTTGAGGGAGTAAGTTTAGGGCTACTGTTAGTTTTTGGTTAACTGTTACAGTTGGAGTAAGCGTCAGGGTCAGGTTAGGGTGGGGGTTAAGCATAATTTATCCGCCTAGGGTTAGGGTTAGGTCTATGTTTTGAGTTAGGCTTCAGGTTAGGTTAGGTTTGAACTTAGTTTGAGGGAGTAAGTTTAGGGCTACTGTTAGTTTTCAGTTCAGTTTTACGGTTGGAGATATCATCAGGGTCAGGTTAGGGTTGTGGTTGAGCTTCAGGTTCCGCCTAGGGTTAGGGTTTGGTCTATGGTTTGAGTTAGGCTTCAGGTTGGGTTAGGTTTGAACTTAGTTTGAGGGAGTAAGTTTAGGGCTACTGTTAGTTTTCGGTTCAGTGTTACGGTTGTAGTTAGCGTGAGGGTCAGGATAGGGTTGGGGTTGAGCTTATGGTTTCCGCCTAGGGTTAGGGTTAGGTCTTTGGTTTGAGTTACGCTTCAGGTTAGGTGAGGTTTGAACTTAGTTTGAGGGAGTAAGTTTAGGGCTATTGTTAGTTTTCGGTTCAGTGTTACGGTTGGAGATAGCGTGAGGGTCAGGTTATGTTTGGGGTTGAGCTTCAGGTGTCCGACTAGGGTTAGGGTTAGGTCTATGGTTTGAGTTAGGCTTCAGGTTAGGTTAGGTTTGAACTTAGTTTGAGGGAGTAAGTTTAGGGCTACTGTTAGTTTTCGGGTAAATGTTATGGTTGGAGATAGCGTCACGGTCAGGTTAGGGTTGGGGTTGAGCTTCAAGTGTCCGCCTAGGGTTAGGTTTAGGTCTTTGGTTTGAGTTAGGCTTCAGGTTAGGTTAGGTTTGAACTTAGTTTGAGGGAGTAAGTTTAGGGCTACTGTTAGTTTTCGGTTCAGTGTTACGGTTGGAGTTAGCGTGAGGGTCAGGATAGGGTTGGGGTTGAGTTTAAGGTGTCCGCCTAGGGTTAGGGTTAGGTCTATCTTTTGAGTTAGGCTTCAGGTTAGGTTAGGTTTGAACTTAGTTTGAGGGAGTAAGTTTAGGGCTACTGTTAGTTTTCGGTTCAGTGTTACGGTTGGAGTTAGCGTCAGGGCCAGGTTCAGGTTGGGGTTGACCTTAAGGTGTCCGCCTAGGGTTAGGGTTAGGTCTATGGTTTGAGTTAGGCTTCAGGTTAGGTTAGGTTTGAACTTAGTTTCTGTGAGTAAGTTTAGGGTTACTGTTAGTTTTCGGTTCAGTGTTACGGTTGCAGATAGCATCAGGGTCAGGTTAGGTTTGGGGTTGAGCTTCAAGTGTCTGCCTAGGGTTTGGGTTAGGTCTATGGTTTGAGTTAGGCTTCAGGTTAGGTTAGGTTTGAAATTAGTTTGAGGGAGTAAGTTTAGGGTTAATTATAGTTTTCGGTTCAGTGTTACGGTTGGAGTTAGCGTGAGGGTCAGGTTAGGGAAGGGGTTGAGCTTAAGGTGTTTGCCTAGGGTTAGGGTTAGGTGTATGGTTTGATTTATGCTTCAGGTTAGGTTAGGTTTGAACTTAGTTTGAGGGAGTAAGTTTAGGGTTACTGTTAGTTTTCGGGTAACTGTTATGTTTGGAGTTAGCTTCAGGGCCATGTTCAGGTTGGGGTTGACCTTAAGGTGTCTGCCTAGGGTTAGAGTTAGGTCTATGGTTTGAGTTAGGCTTCAGGTTAGGTTAGGTTTTAACATAGTTTGAGGGAGTAAGTTTAAGGCTACTGTTAGTTTTCGGTTCAGTGTTTCGGTTTTAGTTAGCGTGAGGGTCAGGTTAGTGTAGGGGTTGAGCTTAAGGTGTCCGCCTAGGGTTAGGGTTAGGTTTATGATTTGATTTAAGCTTCAGGTTAGGTTAGGTTTGAACTTAGTTTGAGGGAGTAAGTTTAGGGCTACTGTTAGTTTTCGGGTAACTGTTATGTTTGGAGTTAGCGTCAGGGCCAGGTTCAGGTTGGGGTTGACCTTAAGGTGTCCGCCTAGGGTTAGGGTTAGGTCTATGGTTTGAGTTAGGCTTCAGGTTAGGTTAGGTTTGAACTTAGTTTGAGGGAGTAAGTTTAGGGCTACTGTTAGTTTTCGGTTCAGTGTTACGGTTAGAGATAGCGTCAGGGTCAGGTTAGGGTTGGGGTTGAGCTTCAAGTTTCCGCCTAGGGTTAGGGTTAGGTCTATGGTTTGAGTTAGGCTTCAGGTTAGGTTAGGTTTGAACTTAGTTTGAGGGAGTAAGTTTAGGGTTACTGTTAGTTTTCGGTTCAGTGTTACGGTTGGAGATAGCGTCAGGGTCAGGTTAGGGTTGGGGTTGAGCTTAAGGTGTCCGCCTAGGGTTAGGTTTAGGTGTATGGTTTGTTTTAGGCTTCAGGTTAGGTTAGGTTTGAACTTAGTTTGAGGGAGTAAGTTTAGGGCTATTGTTTGTTTTCGATTCAGTGTTACGGTTGGAGATAGCGTCAGGGTCAGGTTAGGGTTGGGGTTGAGCTTCAGGTGTCCGCCTAGGGTTAGGGTTAGGTGTATGATTTGATTTAGGCTTCAGGTTAGGTTAGGTTTGAACTTTGTTTGAGGGAGTAAGTTTAGGGCTACTGTTAGTTTTCGGGTAACTGTTATGGTTGGAGTTAGCGTCAGGGCCAGGTTCAGTTTGGGGTTGAACTTAAGGTGTCCGCCTAGGGTTAGGGTTAGGTCTATGGTTTGAGTTAGGCTTCAGGTTAGGTTAGGTTTAAACTTAGTTTGAGGGAGTAAGTTTAGGGCTACTGTTAGTTTTCGGTTCAGTGTTACGGTTAGAGATAGCGTCAGGGTCAGGTTAGGGTTGGGGTTGAGCTTCAAGTGTCCGCCTAGGGTTAGGGTTAGGTCTATGGTTTGAGTTAGGCTTCAGGTTAGGTTAGGTTTGAACTTAGTTTGAGGGAGTAAGTTTAGGGCTACTGTTAGTTTTCGGGTAACTGTTATGGTGGGAGTTAGCGTCAGGGCCACTTTAGGGTTGGGTTGAGCTTAAGGTGTCCGCCTAGTGTTAGGGTTAGGTGTATCGTTTGATTTAGGCTTCAGGTTAGGTTAGGTTTGAAGTTAGTTTGAGGGAGTAAGTTTAGGGCTACTGTTAGTTTCGGTTAACTGTTACAGTTGGAGTAAGCGTCAGGGTCAGGTTATGGTGGGGGTTAAGCATAAGGTGTCCGCCTAGGGTTAGGGTTAGGTCTATGATTTGATTTAGGCTTCAGGTTAGGTTAGGTTTGAACTTAGTTTGAGGGAGTAAGTTTAGGGCTACTGTTAGTTTTCGGTTAACTGTTACGTTTGGAGTAAGCGTCAGGGTCAGGTTAGGTTTGGGGTTGAGCTTAAGGTGTCCGCCTAGGGTTAGGGTTAGGTCTATGGTTTGAGTTAGGCTTCAGGTTAGGTTGGGTTTGAACTTAGTTTGAGGGAGTAAGTTTAGGGCTACTGTTAATTTTCGGTTCAGTGCTTCGGTTGGAGTTAGCGTGAGGGTCAGGTTAGGGTAGCGGTTGAGATTAAGGTGTCCGACTAGGGTTAGGGTTAGGTGTATGATTTGATTTAGGCTTCAGGTTAGGTTAGGTTTGATCTTAGTTTGAGGGAGTAAGATTAGGGCTACTGTTAGTTTTCGGGTAACTGTTATGGTTGGAGTTAGCGTCAGGGCCAGGTTCAGGTTGGGGTTGACCTTAAGGTGTCCGCCTATGGTTAGGGTTAGGTCTATGGTTTGAGTTAGGCTTCAGGTTAGGTTAGGTTTGAACTTAGTTTGAGGGAGTAAGTTTAGGGCTATTGTTAGTTTTCGGTTCAGTGTTACGGTTGGAGATATCGTCAGGGTCAGGTTATGGTTGGGGTTGAGCTTCAGGTTTCCGCCTAGGGTTAGGGTTAGGTCTATGATTTGAGTTAGGCTTCAGGTTAGGTTGGGTTTGAACTTAGTTTGAGGGAGTAAGTTAAGGGCTACTGTTAGTTTTCGGTTCAGTGTTTCGGTTGGAGTTAGCGTGAGGGTCAGGTTAGGGTAGGGGTTGAGCTTAATGTGTCCGCCTAGGGTTAGGGTTAGGTGTATGATTTGATTTAGGCTTCAGGTTAGGTTAGGTTTGATCTTAGTTTGAGGGAATAAGTTTAGGGCTACTGTTAGTTTTCGGGTAACTGTTATGGTTGGAGTTAGCGTCAGGGCTAGGTTCAGGTTGGAGTTGACCTTAAGGTGTCCGCATAGGGTTAGGGTTAGGTCTATGGTTTGAGTTAGGCTTCAGGTTAGGTTAGGTTTGAACTTAGTTTGAGGGAGTAAGTTTAGGGTTACTGTTAGTTTTCGGTTCAGTGTTACGGTTGGAGTTAGCGTGAGGGTCAGGTTAGGTTTGGGGTTCAGCTTAAGGTGTCCGCCTAGGGTTAGGGTTAGGTGTATGGTTTGATTTAGGCTTCAGGTTAGGTTAGGTTTGAACTTAGTTTGAGGGAGTAAGTTTAGGGCTATTGTTTGTTTTCGGTTAAGTGTTACGGTTGGAGATAGCGTCAGGGTCAGGTTAGGGTTGGCTTTGAGCTTCAGGTGTCCGCCTAGGGTTAGGGTTAGGACTATGGTTTGAGTTAGGCTTCAGGATAGGTTAGGTTTGAACTTAGTTTGAGGGAGTAAGTTTAGGGCTACTGTTAATTTTCGGTTCAGTGTTACGGTTGGAGTTAGCGTGAGGGTCAGGTTAGGGTTGGGGTTGAGCTTAAGGTGTCCGCCTAGGGTTAGGGTTAGGTGTATGGTTTGATTTAGGCTTCAGGTTAGATTAGGTTTGAACTTAGTTTGAAGGAGTACGTTTAGGGCTACTGTTTGTTTTCGGGTAACTCTTACGGTTGAAGTTAGCGTCAGGTCCAGGTTAGGGTTGGGGTTGAGCTAATGTTGTCCGCCTAGGGTTAGGGTTAGGTGTTTGGTTTGATTTAGGCTTCAGGTTAGGTTAGGTTTGAAGTTAGTTTGAGGGAGTAAGTTTAGGGCTACTGTTAGTTTTTGGTTAACTGTTACAGTTGGAGTAAGCGTCAGGGTCAGGTTAGGGTGGGGGTTAAGCATAATTTATCCGCATAGGGTTAGGGTTAGGTCTATGTTTTGAGTTAGGCTTCAGGTTAGGTTAGGTTTGAACTTAGTTTGAGGGAGTAAGTTTAGGGCTACTGTTAGTTTTCAGTTCAGTTTTACGGTTGGAGATATCATCAGGGTCAGGTTAGGGTTGTGGTTGAGCTTCAGGTGTCCGCCTAGGGTTAGGGTTTGGTCTATGGTTTGAGTTAGGCTTCAGGTTAGGTTATGTTTGAACTTAGTTTGAGGGAGTAAGTTTAGGGCTACTGTTAGTTTTCGGTTCAGTGTTACGGTTGTAGTTAGCGTGAGGGTCAGGATAGGGTTGGGGTTGAGCTTAAGATTTCCGCCTAGGGTTAGGGTTAGGTCTGTGGTTTGAGTTACGCTTCAGGTTAGGTGAGGTTTGAACTTAGTTTGAGGGAGTAAGTTTAGGGCTATTGTAAGTTTTCGGTTCAGTGTTACGGTTGGAGATAGCGTCAGGGTCAGGTTATGTTTGGGGTTGAGCTTCAGGTGTCCGACTAGGGTTAGGGTTAGGTCTATGGTTTGAGTTAGGCTTCAGGTTAGGTTAGGTTTGAACTTAGTTTGAGGGAGTAAGTTTAGGGCTACTGTTAGTTTTCGGGTAAATGTTATGGTTGGAGATAGCGTCACGGTCAGGTTAGGGTTGGGGTTGAGCTTCAAGTGTCCGCCTAGGGTTAGGTTTAGGTCTTTGGTTTGAGTTAGGCTTCAGGTTAGGTTAGGTTTGAACTTAGTTTGAGGGAGTAAGTTTAGGGCTACTGTTAGTTTTCGGTTCAGTGTTACGGTTGGAGTTAGCGTGAGGGTCAGGATAGGGTTGGGGTTGAGTTTAAGGTGTCCGCCTAGGGTTAGGGTTAGGTCTATCTTTTGAGTTAGGCTTCAGGTTAGGTTAGGTTTGAACTTAGTTTGAGGGAGTAAGTTTAGGGCTACTGTTAGTTTTCGGTTCAGTGTTACGGTTGGAGTTAGCGTCAGGGCCAGGTTCAGGTTGGGGTTGACCTTAAGGTGTCCGCCTAGGGTTAGGGTTAGGTCTATGGTTTGAGTTAGGCTTCAGGTTAGGTTAGGTTTGAACTTAGTTTCTGTGAGTAAGTTTAGGGTTACTGTTAGTTTTCGGTTCAGTGTTACGGTTGCAGATAGCATCAGGGTCAGGTTAGGTTTGGGGTTGAGCTTCAAGTGTCTGCCTAGGGTTTGGGTTAGGTCTATGGTTTGAGTTAGGCTTCAGGTTAGGTTAGGTTTGAAATTAGTTTGAGGGAGTAAGTTTAGGGTTAATTATAGTTTTCGGTTCAGTGTTACGGTTGGAGTTAGCGTGAGGGTCAGGTTAGGGAAGGGGTTGAGCTTAAGGTGTTTGCCTAGGGTTAGGGTTAGGTGTATGGTTTGATTTATGCTTCAGGTTAGGTTAGGTTTGAACTTAGTTTGAGGGAGTAAGTTTAGGGTTACTGTTAGTTTTCGGGTAACTGTTATGTTTGGAGTTAGCTTCAGGGCCATGTTCAGGTTGGGGTTGACCTTAAGGTGTCTGCCTAGGGTTAGAGTTAGGTCTATGGTTTGAGTTAGGCTTCAGGTTAGGTTAGGTTTTAACATAGTTTGAGGGAGTAAGTTTAAGGCTACTGTTAGTTTTCGGTTCAGTGTTTCGGTTTTAGTTAGCGTGAGGGTCAGGTTAGTGTAGGGGTTGAGCTTAAGGTGTCCGCCTAGGGTTAGGGTTAGGTTTATGATTTGATTTAAGCTTCAGGTTAGGTTAGGTTTGAACTTAGTTTGAGGGAGTAAGTTTAGGGCTACTGTTAGTTTTCGGGTAACTGTTATGTTTGGAGTTAGCGTCAGGGCCAGGTTCAGGTTGGGGTTGACCTTAAGGTGTCCGCCTAGGGTTAGGGTTAGGTCTATGGTTTGAGTTAGGCTTCAGGTTAGGTTAGGTTTGAACTTAGTTTGAGGGAGTAAGTTTAGGGCTACTGTTAGTTTTCGGTTCAGTGTTACGGTTAGAGATAGCGTCAGGGTCAGGTTAGGGTTGGGGTTGAGCTTCAAGTTTCCGCCTAGGGTTAGGGTTAGGTCTATGGTTTGAGTTAGGCTTCAGGTTAGGTTAGGTTTGAACTTAGTTTGAGGGAGTAAGTTTAGGGTTACTGTTAGTTTTCGGTTCAGTGTTACGGTTGGAGATAGCGTCAGGGTCAGGTTAGGGTTGGGGTTGAGCTTAAGGTGTCCGCCTAGGGTTAGGTTTAGGTGTATGGTTTGTTTTAGGCTTCAGGTTAGGTTAGGTTTGAACTTAGTTTGAGGGAGTAAGTTTAGGGCTATTGTTTGTTTTCGATTCAGTGTTACGGTTGGAGATAGCGTCAGGGTCAGGTTAGGGTTGGGGTTGAGCTTCAGGTGTCCGCCTAGGGTTAGGGTTAGGTGTATGATTTGATTTAGGCTTCAGGTTAGGTTAGGTTTGAACTTTGTTTGAGGGAGTAAGTTTAGGGCTACTGTTAGTTTTCGGGTAACTGTTATGGTTGGAGTTAGCGTCAGGGCCAGGTTCAGTTTGGGGTTGAACTTAAGGTGTCCGCCTAGGGTTAGGGTTAGGTCTATGGTTTGAGTTAGGCTTCAGGTTAGGTTAGGTTTAAACTTAGTTTGAGGGAGTAAGTTTAGGGCTACTGTTAGTTTTCGGTTCAGTGTTACGGTTAGAGATAGCGTCAGGGTCAGGTTAGGGTTGGGGTTGAGCTTCAAGTGTCCGCCTAGGGTTAGGGTTAGGTCTATGGTTTGAGTTAGGCTTCAGGTTAGGTTAGGTTTGAACTTAGTTTGAGGGAGTAAGTTTAGGGCTACTGTTAGTTTTCGGGTAACTGTTATGGTGGGAGTTAGCGTCAGGGCCACTTTAGGGTTGGGTTGAGCTTAAGGTGTCCGCCTAGTGTTAGGGTTAGGTGTATCGTTTGATTTAGGCTTCAGGTTAGGTTAGGTTTGAAGTTAGTTTGAGGGAGTAAGTTTAGGGCTACTGTTAGTTTCGGTTAACTGTTACAGTTGGAGTAAGCGTCAGGGTCAGGTTATGGTGGGGGTTAAGCATAAGGTGTCCGCCTAGGGTTAGGGTTAGGTCTATGATTTGATTTAGGCTTCAGGTTAGGTTAGGTTTGAACTTAGTTTGAGGGAGTAAGTTTAGGGCTACTGTTAGTTTTCGGTTAACTGTTACGTTTGGAGTAAGCGTCAGGGTCAGGTTAGGTTTGGGGTTGAGCTTAAGGTGTCCGCCTAGGGTTAGGGTTAGGTCTATGGTTTGAGTTAGGCTTCAGGTTAGGTTGGGTTTGAACTTAGTTTGAGGGAGTAAGTTTAGGGCTACTGTTAATTTTCGGTTCAGTGCTTCGGTTGGAGTTAGCGTGAGGGTCAGGTTAGGGTAGCGGTTGAGATTAAGGTGTCCGACTAGGGTTAGGGTTAGGTGTATGATTTGATTTAGGCTTCAGGTTAGGTTAGGTTTGATCTTAGTTTGAGGGAGTAAGATTAGGGCTACTGTTAGTTTTCGGGTAACTGTTATGGTTGGAGTTAGCGTCAGGGCCAGGTTCAGGTTGGGGTTGACCTTAAGGTGTCCGCCTATGGTTAGGGTTAGGTCTATGGTTTGAGTTAGGCTTCAGGTTAGGTTAGGTTTGAACTTAGTTTGAGGGAGTAAGTTTAGGGCTATTGTTAGTTTTCGGTTCAGTGTTACGGTTGGAGATATCGTCAGGGTCAGGTTATGGTTGGGGTTGAGCTTCAGGTTTCCGCCTAGGGTTAGGGTTAGGTCTATGATTTGAGTTAGGCTTCAGGTTAGGTTGGGTTTGAACTTAGTTTGAGGGAGTAAGTTAAGGGCTACTGTTAGTTTTCGGTTCAGTGTTTCGGTTGGAGTTAGCGTGAGGGTCAGGTTAGGGTAGGGGTTGAGCTTAATGTGTCCGCCTAGGGTTAGGGTTAGGTGTATGATTTGATTTAGGCTTCAGGTTAGGTTAGGTTTGATCTTAGTTTGAGGGAATAAGTTTAGGGCTACTGTTAGTTTTCGGGTAACTGTTATGGTTGGAGTTAGCGTCAGGGCTAGGTTCAGGTTGGAGTTGACCTTAAGGTGTCCGCATAGGGTTAGGGTTAGGTCTATGGTTTGAGTTAGGCTTCAGGTTAGGTTAGGTTTGAACTTAGTTTGAGGGAGTAAGTTTAGGGTTACTGTTAGTTTTCGGTTCAGTGTTACGGTTGGAGTTAGCGTGAGGGTCAGGTTAGGTTTGGGGTTCAGCTTAAGGTGTCCGCCTAGGGTTAGGGTTAGGTGTATGGTTTGATTTAGGCTTCAGGTTAGGTTAGGTTTGAACTTAGTTTGAGGGAGTAAGTTTAGGGCTATTGTTTGTTTTCGGTTAAGTGTTACGGTTGGAGATAGCGTCAGGGTCAGGTTAGGGTTGGCTTTGAGCTTCAGGTGTCCGCCTAGGGTTAGGGTTAGGACTATGGTTTGAGTTAGGCTTCAGGATAGGTTAGGTTTGAACTTAGTTTGAGGGAGTAAGTTTAGGGCTACTGTTAATTTTCGGTTCAGTGTTACGGTTGGAGTTAGCGTGAGGGTCAGGTTAGGGTTGGGGTTGAGCTTAAGGTGTCCGCCTAGGGTTAGGGTTAGGTGTATGGTTTGATTTAGGCTTCAGGTTAGATTAGGTTTGAACTTAGTTTGAAGGAGTACGTTTAGGGCTACTGTTTGTTTTCGGGTAACTCTTACGGTTGAAGTTAGCGTCAGGTCCAGGTTAGGGTTGGGGTTGAGCTAATGTTGTCCGCCTAGGGTTAGGGTTAGGTGTTTGGTTTGATTTAGGCTTCAGGTTAGGTTAGGTTTGAAGTTAGTTTGAGGGAGTAAGTTTAGGGCTACTGTTAGTTTTTGGTTAACTGTTACAGTTGGAGTAAGCGTCAGGGTCAGGTTAGGGTGGGGGTTAAGCATAATTTATCCGCATAGGGTTAGGGTTAGGTCTATGTTTTGAGTTAGGCTTCAGGTTAGGTTAGGTTTGAACTTAGTTTGAGGGAGTAAGTTTAGGGCTACTGTTAGTTTTCAGTTCAGTTTTACGGTTGGAGATATCATCAGGGTCAGGTTAGGGTTGTGGTTGAGCTTCAGGTGTCCGCCTAGGGTTAGGGTTTGGTCTATGGTTTGAGTTAGGCTTCAGGTTAGGTTATGTTTGAACTTAGTTTGAGGGAGTAAGTTTAGGGCTACTGTTAGTTTTCGGTTCAGTGTTACGGTTGTAGTTAGCGTGAGGGTCAGGATAGGGTTGGGGTTGAGCTTAAGATTTCCGCCTAGGGTTAGGGTTAGGTCTGTGGTTTGAGTTACGCTTCAGGTTAGGTGAGGTTTGAACTTAGTTTGAGGGAGTAAGTTTAGGGCTATTGTAAGTTTTCGGTTCAGTGTTACGGTTGGAGATAGCGTCAGGGTCAGGTTATGTTTGGGGTTGAGCTTCAGGTGTCCGCCTAGGGTTAGGGTTAGGTCTATGGTTTGAGTTAGGCTTCAGGTTAGGTTAGGTTTGAACTTAGTTTGAGGGAGTAAGTTTAGGGCTACTGTTAGTTTTCGGGTAAATGTTATGGTTGGAGATAGCGTCACGGTCAGGTTAGGGTTGGGGTTGAGCTTCAAGTGTCCACCTAGGGTTAGGTTTAGGTCTTTGGTTTGAGTTAGGCTTCAGGTTAGGTTAGGTTTGAACTTAGTTTGAGGGAGTAAGTTTAGGGCTACTGTTAGTTTTCGGTTCAGTGATACGGTTGGAGTTAGCGTGAGGGTCAGGATAGGGTTGGGGTTGAGTTTAAGGTGTCCGCCTAGGGTTAGGGTTAGGTCTATCTTTTGAGTTAGGCTTCAGGTTAGGTTAGGTTTGAACTTAGTTTCTGTGAGTAAGTTTAGGGTTACTGTTAGTTTTCGGTTCAGTGTTACGGTTGCAGATAGCATCAGGGTCAGGTTAGGGTTGGGGTTGAGCTTCAAGTGTCTGCCTAGGGTTTGGGTTAGGTCTATGGTTTGAGTTAGGCTTCAGGTTAGGTTAGGTTTGAAATTAGTTTGAGGGAGTAAGTTTAGGGTTAATTATAGTTTTCGGTTCAGTGTTACGGTTGGAGTTAGCGTGAGGGTCAGGTTAGGGAAGGGGTTGAGCTTAAGGTGTTTGCCTAGGGTTAGGGTTAGGTGTATGGTTTGATTTATGCTTCAGGTTAGGTTAGGTTTGAACTTAGTTTGAGGGAGTAAGTTTAGGGTTACTGTTAGTTTTCGGGTAACTGTTATGTTTGGAGTTAGCTTCAGGGCCATGTTCAGGTTGGGGTTGACCTTAAGGTGTCCGCCTAGGGTTAGAGTTAGGTCTATGGTTTGAGTTAGGCTTCAGGTTAGGTTAGGTTTTAACTTAGTTTGAGGGAGTAAATTTACGGCTACTGTTAGTTTTCGGTTCAGTGTTTCGGTTTTAGTTAGCGTGAGGGTCAGGTTAGTGTAGGGGTTGAGCTTAAGGTGTCCGCCTAGGGTTAGGGTTAGGTTTATGATTTGATTTAGGCTTCAGGTTAGGTTAGGTTTGAACTTAGTTTGAGGGAGTAAGTTTAGGGCTACTGTTAGTTTTCGGGTAACTGTTATGGTTGGAGTTAGCGTCAGGGCCAGGTTCAGGTTGGGGTTGACCTTAAGGTGTCCGCCTAGGGTTAGGGTTAGGTCTATGGTTTGAGTTAGGCTTCAGGTTAGGTTAGGTTTGAACTTAGTTTGAGGGAGTAAGTTTAGGGCTACTGTTAGTTTTCGGGTAACTGTTATGGTGGGAGTTAGCGTCAGGGCCACTTTAGGGTTGGGGTTGAGCTTAAGGTGTCCGCCTAGGGTTAGGGTTAGGTGTATCGTTTGATTTAGGCTTCAGGTTAGGTTAGGTTTGAAGTTAGTTTGAGGGAGTAAGTTTAGGGCTACTGTTAGTTTCGGTTAACTGTTACAGTTGGAGTAAGCGTCAGGGTCAGGTTATGGTGGGGGTTAAGCATAAGGTGTCCGCCTAGGGTTAGGGTTAGGTCTATGATTTGATTTAGGCTTCAGGTTAGGTTAGGTTTGAACTTAGTTTGAGGGAGTAAGTTTAGGGCTACTGTTAGTTTTCGGTTAACTGTTACGTTTGGAGTAAGCGTCAGGGTCAGGTTAGGTTTGGGGTTGAGCTTAAGGTGTCCGCCTAGGGTTAGGGTTAGGTCTATGGTTTGAGTTAGGCTTCAGGTTAGGTTAGGTTTGAACTTAGTTTGAGGGAGTAAGTTTAGGGCTACTGTTTGTTTTCGGGTAACTGTTACGGTTGGAGTTAGCGTCAGGTCCAGGTTAGGGTTGGGGTTGAGCTAATGGTGTCCGCCTAGGGTGAGGTTTAGGTCTGTGATTTGAGTTAGGCTTCAGGTTAGGTTAGCTTTGAACTTAGTTTGAGGGAGTAAGTTTAGGGCTATTGTTAGTTTTCGGTTCAGTGTTATGGTTGGAGATAGAGTCAGGGTCAGGTTATGGTTGGGGTTGAGTTTCAGGTGTCCGCCTAGGGTTAGGGTTAGGTCTATGATTTGAGTTAGGCTTCAGGTTAGGTTGGGTTTGAACTTAGTTTGAGGGAGTAAGTTTAGGGCTACTGTTAATTTTCGGTTCAGTGTTTCGGTTGGAGTTAGCGTGAGGGTCAGGTTAGGGTAGCGGTTGAGATTAAGGTGTCCGCCTACGGTTAGGGTTAGGTGTATGGTTTGATTTAGGCTTCAGTTTGGTTAGGTTTGAACTTAGTTTGAGGGAGTAAGTTTAGGGCTACTGTTAGTTTTCGGTTCAGTGTTACGGTTGGAGTTAGCGTGAGGGTCAGGATAGGGTTGGGGTTGAGCTTAAGGTGTCCGCCTAGGGTTAGGGTTAGGTCTGTGGTTTGAGTTAGGCTTCAGGTTAGGTTAGGTTTGAAGTTAGTTTGAGGGAGTAAGTTTAGGGCTATTGTTAGTTTTCGGTTCAGTGTTACGATTGGAGATAGCGTCAGGGTCAGGTTATGGTTGGGGTTGAGCTTAAGGTGTCCGCCTAGGGTTGGGGTTAGGTCTATGGTTTGAGTTAGGCTTCAGGTTAGGTTAGGTTTGAACTTAGTTTGAGGGAGTAAGTTTAGGGCTACTGTTAGTTTTCGGTTAACTGTTACAGTTGAAGTAAGCGTCAGGGTCAGGTTAGGGTGGGGGTTAAGCATAAGGTGTCCGCCTAGGGTTAGGGTTAGGTCTATTGTTTGAGTTAGGCTTCAGGTTAGGTTACGTTTGAACTTAGTTTGAGGGAGTAAGTTTTGGCCTACTGTTAGTTTTTGGTTCAGTGTTACGGTTGGAGATAGCGTCAGGATCATGTTAATGTTGGGGTTGAGCTTCAGGTGTCTGCCTAGGGTTAGGGTTAGGTCTATGGTTTGAGTTAGGCTTCAGGTTAGGTTAGGATTGAAATTAGTTTGAGGGAGTAAGTTTAGGGCTAATGATAGTTTTCGGTTCAGTGTTAAGGTTGGAGGTAGCGTGAGGGTCAGGTTAGGGTAGTTGTTGAGCTTAAGGTGTCCGCCTAGGGTTAGGGTTAGGTGTATGGTTTGATTTAGGCTTCAGGTAAGGTTCGGTTTCAACTTAGTTTGAGGGAGTAAGTTTAGGGCTACTGTTAGTTTTCGGATAACTGTTATGTTTGGAGTTATCGTCAGGGCCAGGTTAGTGTTGGGGTTGGGCATAAGGTGTCCGCCAAGGATTAGGGTTAGGTCTATGGTTTGAGTGAGGCTTCAGGTTAGGTTAGGTTTGAACTTAATTTGAGGGAGTCAGTTTAGGGCTACTGTTAGTTTTCGGTTAACTGTTACGGTTGGAGTAAGCGTCAGGGTCAGGTTAGGTTTGGGGTTGAGCTTAAGGTGTCCGCCTAGGGTTAGGTTTAGGTCTATGGTTTGAGTTAGGCTTCAGGGTAGGTTAGGTTTGAACTTAGTTTGAGGGAGTAAGTTTAGGGCTACTGTTTGTTTTCGGTTCAGTGTTACGGTTGAAGTTAGCGTGAGGGTCAGGTCAGGGTTGGGGTTGAGCTTAAGGTGTCCGCCTAGGGTTATGGTTAGGTCTATGGTTTGAGTTAGGCTTCAGGTTAGGATAGGTTTGAACTTAGTTTGAGTGAGTAACTTTAGGGCTACTGTTAGTTTTCGGTTCAGTGTGATGGTTGGAGATAGTGTCAGGGTCAGGTTAGGGTTGGGGTTGAGCTTCAAGTGTCCGCCTAGGGTTAGGGTTAGGTCTATGGTTTGAGTTAGGCTTCAGATTAGGTTAGGTTTGAACTTAGTTTGAGGGAGTAAGTTTAGGGCTACTGTTAGTTTTCAGTTCAGTGTTACGGTTGGAGTTAGCGTGAGGGTAATGTTAGGGTTGGGTTGAGCTTAAGGTGTCCGCCTAGGGTTAGGGTTAGGTCTGTGGTTTGAGTTAGGCTTCAGGTTAGGTTAGGTTTGAATTTAGTTTGAGGGAGTAAGTTTAGGGCTATTGTTAGTTTTCGGTTCAGTGTTATGGTTGTAGATAACGTCAGGGTCAGGTTATGGTTGGGATTGAGCTTCAGGTGTCCGCCTAGGCTTAGGGTTAGGTCTATGGTTTGAGTTAGGCTTCAGGTTAGGTTAGGTTTGAACTTAGTTTGAGGGAGTAAGTTTAGGGCTACTGTTACTTTTCGGTTCAGTGTTTCGGTTGGAGTTAGCGTGAGGGTCAGGTTAGGGTAGGGGTTGAGCTTAAGGTGTCCGCCTAGGGTTAGGGTTAGGTGTATGATTTGATTTAGGCTTCAGGTTAGGTTAGGTTTGAACTTAGTTTGAGGGAGTAAGTTTAGGGCTACTGTTAGTTTTCGGGTAACTGTTATGGTTGGAGTTAGCGTCAGGGCCATGTTCAGGTTGGGGTTGACCTTAAGGTGTCCACCTAGGGTTAGGGTTAGGTCTATGGTTTGAGTTAGGCTTCAGGTTATGTTAGGTGTGAACTTAGTTTGAGGGAGTAAGTTTAGGGATATTGTTAGTTTTCGATTCAGTGTTTCGGTTGGAGTTAGCGTGAGGGTCAGGATAGGGTAGGGGTTGAGCTTAAGGTGTCTGCCTAGGGTTAGGTTTAGGTGTATGATTTGATTTAGGCTTCAGGTTAGGTTAGGTTTGAACTTTGTTTGAGGGAGTAAGTTTAGGGCTACTGTTAGTTTTCGGGTAACTGTTATGGTTGGAGTTAGCGTCAGGGCCAGGTTCAGGTTGAGGTTGAACTTAAGGTGTCCGCCTAGGGTTAGGGTTAGGTCTATGGTTTGAGTTAGGCTTCAGGTTAGGTTAGGTTTAAACTTAGTTTGAGGGAGTAAGTTTAGGGCTACTGTTAGTTTTCGGGTAACTGTTATGGTGGGAGTTAGCGTCAGGGCCACTTTAGGGTTGGGGTTGAGCTTAAGGTGTCCGCCTATGGTTAGGGTTAGGTGTATTGTTTGATTTAGGCTTCAGGTTAGGTTAGGTTTGAAGTTAGTTTGAGGGAGTAAGTTTAGGGCTACTGTTAGTTTCGCTTAACTGTTACAGTTGGAGGAAGCGTCAGCGTCAGGTTATGGTGGGGGTTAATCATTAGGTGTCCGCCTATGGTTAGGGTTAGGTCTATGATTTGATTTAGGCTTCAGGTTAGGTTAGGTTTGAACTTAGTTTGAGGGAGTCAGTTTAGGACTACTGTTAGTTTTCGATTAAATGTTACGGTTGGAGTAAGCATCACGGTCAGGTTAGGTTTGGGGTTGAGCTTAAGGTGTCCGCCTAGGGTTAGGGTTAGGTGTATGGTTTGATTTAGGCTTCAGGCTAGGTTAGGTTTGAACTTAGTTTGAGGGAGTAAGTTTAGGGCTACTGTTTGTTTTCGGGTAACTGTTACGGTTGGAGTTAGCGTCATGTCCAGGTTAGGGTTGGGGTTGAGCTAAGGGTGTACGCCTAGGGTTAGGGTTAGGTGTTTGGTTTGATTTAGGCTTCAGGTTAGATTAGGTTTGAAGTTAGTTTGAGGGAGTAAGTTTAGGGCTACTGTTAGTTTTCGGTTAACTGTTACAGTTGGAGTAAGCGTCAGGATCAGGTTAGGGTGGGGGTTAAGCATAAGGTGTCCGCCTAGTGTTAGGGTTAGGTCTATGGTTTGAGTTAGGCTTCAGGTTAGGTTAGATTTGAACTTAGTTTCTGTGAGTAAGTTTAGGGTTACTGTTAGTTTTCGGTTCAGTGTTACGGTTGCAGATAGCATCAGGGTCAGGTTAGGGTTGGGGTTGAGCTTCAAGTGTCTGCCTAGGGTTTGGGTTAGGTCTATGGTTTGAGTTAGGCTTCAGGTTAGGTTAGGTTTGAAATTAGTTTGAGGGAGTAAGTTTAGGGTTAATTATAGTTTTCGGTTCAGTGTTACGGTTGGAGTTAGCGTGAGGGTCAGGTTAGGGAAGGGGTTGAGCTTAAGGTGTTTGCCTAGGGTTAGGGTTAGGTGTATGGTTTGATTTATGCTTCAGGTTAGGTTAGGTTTGAACTTAGTTTGAGGGAGTAAGTTTAGGGTTACTGTTAGTTTTCGGGTAACTGTTATGTTTGGAGTTAGCTTCAGGGCCATGTTCAGGTTGGGGTTGACCTTAAGGTTTCCGCCTAGGGATAGAGTTAGGTCTATGGTTTGAGTTAGGCTTCAGGTTAGGTTAGGTTTTAACTTAGTTTGAGGGAGTAAATTTAAGGCTACTGTTAGTTTTCGGTTCAGTGTTTCGGTTTTAGTTAGCGTGAGGGTCAGGTTAGTGTAGGGGTTGAGTTTAAGGTGTCCGCCTAGGGTTAGGGTTAGGTTTATGATTTGATTTAGGCTTCAGGTTAGGTTAGGTTTGAACTTAGTTTGAGGGAGTAAGTTTAGGGCTACTGTTAGTTTTCGGGTAACTGTTATGGTTGGAGTTAGCGTCAGGGCCAGGTTCAGGTTGGGGTTGACCTTAAGGTGTCCGCCTAGGGTTAGGGTTAGGTCTATGGTTTGAGTTAGGCTTCAGGTTAGGTTAGGTTTGAACTTAGTTTGAGGGAGTAAGTTTAGGGCTACTGTTAGTTTTCGGTTCAGTGTTACGGTTAGAGATAGCGTCAGGGTCAGGTTAGGGTTGGGGTTGAGCTTCAAGTTTCCGCCTAGGGTTAGGGTTAGGTCTATGGTTTGAGTTAGGCTTCAGGTTAGGTTAGGTTTGAACTTAGTTTGAGGGAGTAAGTTTAGGGCTACTGTTAGTTTTCGGGTAACTGTTATGGTGGGAGTTAGCGTCAGGGCCACTTTAGGGTTGGGGTTGAGCTTAAGGTGTCCGCCTAGGGTTAGGGTTAGGTGTATCGTTTGATTTAGGCTTCAGGTTAGGTTAGGTTTGAAGTTAGTTTGAGGGAGTAAGTTTAGGGCTACTGTTAGTTTCGGTTAACTGTTACAGTTGGAGTAAGCGTCAGGGTCAGGTTATGGTGGGGGTTAAGCATAAGGTGTCCGCCTAGGGTTAGGGTTAGGTCTATGATTTGATTTAGGCTTCAGGTTAGGTTAGGTTTGAACTTAGTTTGAGGGAGTAAGTTTAGGGCTACTGTTAGTTTTCGGTTAACTGTTACGTTTGGAGTAAGCGTCAGGGTCAGGTTAGGTTTGGGGTTGAGCTTAAGGTGTCCGCCTAGGGTTAGGGTTAGGTCTATGGTTTGAGTTAGGCTTCAGGTTAGGTTAGGTTTGAACTTAGTTTGAGGGAGTAAGTTTAGGGCTACTGTTTGTTTTCGGGTAACTGTTACGGTTGGAGTTAGCGTCAGGTCCAGGTTAGGGTTGGGGTTGAGTTAATGGTGTCCGCCTAGGGTGAGGTTTAGGTCTGTGATTTGAGTTAGGCTTCAGGTTAGGTTAGCTTTGAACTTAGTTTGAGGGAGTAAGTTTAGGGCTATTGTTAGTTTTTGGTTCAGTGTTACGGTTGGAGATAGCGTCAGGATCATGTTAATGTTGGGGTTGAGCTTAAGGTGTCCGCCTAGGGTTAGGGTTAGGTCTGTGGTTTGTTAGGCTTCAGGTTAGGTTAGGTTTGAACTTAGTTTGAGGGAGTAAGTTTAGGGCTATTGTTAGTTTTCGGTTCAGTGTTACAGTTGGAGATAGCGTCAGGGTCAGGTTATGGTTGGGGTTGAGCTTCAGGTGTCTGCCTAGGGTTAGGGTTAGGTCTATGGTTTGAGTTAGGCTTCAGGTTAGGTTAGGATTGAAATTAGTTTGAGGGAGTAAGTTTAGGGCTAATGATAGTTTTCGGTTCAGTGTTAAGGTTGGAGGTAGCGTGAGGGTCAGGTTAGGGTAGTTGTTGAGCTTAAGGTGTCCGCCTAGGGTTAGGGTTAGGTGTATGGTTTGATTTAGGCTTCAGGTAAGGTTCGGTTTCAACTTAGTTTGAGGGAGTAAGTTTAGGGCTACTGTTAGTTTTCGGATAACTGTTATGTTTGGAGTTATCGTCAGGGCCAGGTTAGTGTTGGGGTTGGGCATAAGGTGTCCGCCAAGGATTAGGGTTAGGTCTATGGTTTGAGTGAGGCTTCAGGTTAGGTTAGGTTTGAACTTAATTTGAGGGAGTCAGTTTAGGGCTACTGTTAGTTTTCGGTTAACTGTTACGGTTGGAGTAAGCGTCAGGGTCAGGTTAGGTTTGGGGTTGAGTTAAGGTGTCCGCCTAGGGTTAGGTTTAGGTCTATGGTTTGAGTTAGGCTTCAGGGTAGGTTAGGTTTGAACTTAGTTTGAGGGAGTAAGTTTAGGGCTACTGTTTGTTTTCGGTTCAGTGTTACTGTTGAAGTTAGCGTGAGGGTCAGGTCAGGGTTGGGGTTGAGCTTAAGGTGTCCGCCTAGGGTTAGGGTTAGGTCTATGGTTTGAGTTAGGCTTCAGGTTAGGATAGGTTTGAACTTAGTTTGAGTGAGTAACTTTAGGGCTACTGTTAGTTTTCTGTTCAGTGTGATGGTTGGAGATAGTGTCAGGGTCAGGTTAGGGTTGGGGTTGAGCTTCAAGTGTCCGCCTAGGGTTAGGGTTAGGTCTATGGTTTGAGTTAGGCTTCAGATTAGGTTAGGTTTGAACTTAGTTTGAGGGAGTAAGTTTAGGGCTACTGTTAGTTTTCAGTTCAGTGTTACGGTTGGAGTTAGCGTGAGGGTAATGTTAGGGTTGGGTTGAGCTTAAGGTGTCCGCCTAGGGTTAGGGTTAGGTCTGTGTTTTGAGTTAGGCTTCAGGTTAGGTTAGGTTTGAATTTAGTTTGAGGGAGTAAGTTTAGGGCTATTGTTAGTTTTCGGTTCAGTGTTATGGTTGTAGATAACGTCAGGGTCAGGTTATGGTTGGGATTGAGCTTCAGGTGTCCCCCTAGGCTTAGGGTTAGGTCTATGGTTTGAGTTAGGCTTCAGGTTAGGTTAGGTTTGAACTTAGTTTGAGGGAGTAAGTTTAGGGCTACTGTTACTTTTCGGTTCAGTGTTTCGGTTGGAGTTAGCGTGAGGGTCAGGTTAGGGTAGGGGTTGAGCTTAAGGTGTCCGCCTAGGGTTAGGGTTAGGTGTATGATTTGATTTAGGCTTCAGGTTAGGTTAGGTTTGAACTTAGTTTGAGGGAGTAAGTTTAGGGCTACTGTTAGTTTTCGGGTAACTGTTATGGTTGGAGTTAGCGTCAGGGCCATGTTCAGGTTGGGGTTGACCTTAAGGTGTCCACCTAGGGTTAGGGTTAGGTCTATGGTTTGAGTTAGGCTTCAGGTTATGTTAGGTGTGAACTTAGTTTGAGGGAGTAAGTTTAGGGATATTGTTAGTTTTCGGTTCAGTGTTTCGGTTGGAGTTAGCGTGAGGGTCAGGATAGGGTAGGGGTTGAGCTTAAGGTGTCTGCCTAGGGTTAGGTTTAGGTGTATGATTTGATTTAGGCTTCAGGTTAGGTTAGGTTTGAACTTTGTTTGAGGGAGTAAGTTTAGGGCTACTGTTAGTTTTCGGGTAACTGTTATGGTTGGAGTTAGCATCAGGGCCAGGTTCAGGTTGAGGTTGAACTTAAGGTGTCCGCCTAGGGTTAGGGTTAGGTCTATGGTTTGAGTTAGGCTTCAGGTTAGGTTAGGTTTAAACTTAGTTTGAGGGAGTAAGTTTAGGGCTACTGTTAGTTTTCGGGTAACTGTTATGGTGGGAGTTAGCGTCAGGGCCACTTTAGGGTTCGGGTTGAGCTTAAGGTGTCCGCCTATGGTTAGGGTTAGGTGTATTGTTTGATTTATGCTTCAGGTTAGGTTAGGTTTGAAGTTAGTTTGAGGGAGTAAGTTTAGGGCTACTGTTAGTTTCGCTTAACTGTTACAGTTGGAGGAAGCGTCAGCGTCAGGTTATGGTGGGGGTTAATCATTAGGTGTCCGCCTATGGTTAGGGTTAGGTCTATGATTTGATTTAGGCTTCAGGTTAGGTTAGGTTTGAACTTAGTTTGAGGGAGTCAGTTTAGGACTACTGTTAGTTTTCGATTAAATGTTACGGTTGGAGTAAGCATCACGGTCAGGTTAGGTTTGGGGTTGAGCTTAAGGTGTCCGCCTAGGGTTAGGGTTAGGTGTATGGTTTGATTTAGGCTTCAGGCTAGGTTAGGTTTGAACTTAGTTTGAGGGAGTAAGTTTAGGGCTACTGTTTGTTTTCGGGTAACTGTTACGGTTTGAGTTAGCGTCATGTCCAGGTTAGGGTTGGGGTTGAGCTAAGGGTGTACGCCTAGGGTTAGGGTTAGGTGTTTGGTTTGATTTAGGCTTCAGGTTAGATTAGGTTTGAAGTTAGTTTGAGGGAGTAAGTTTAGGGCTACTGTTAGTTTTCGGTTAACTGTTACAGTTGGAGTAAGCGTCAGGATCAGGTTAGGGTGGGGGTTAAGCATAAGGTGTCCGCCTAGGGTTAGGGTTAGGTGTATGGTTTGATTTAGGCTTCAGGTTAGGTTAGGTTTGAACTTAGTTTGAGGGAGTAAGTTTAGGGCTACTGTTAGTTTTCGGTTCAGTGTTTCGGTTGGAGTGAGCGTCAGGGACAGGTTTTGGTAGGGGTTGAGCTTAAGGTGTCCGCCTGGGGTTAGGGTTAGGTGTATGGTTTGATTTAGGCTTCAGGTTAGTTAGGTTTGAACTTAGTTTGAGGGAGTAAGTTTAGGCCTACTCTTCGTTTTCGGGTAACTGTTATGGTTGGAGTTAGCGTCAGGGCCAGGTTAGGGTTGGGGTTGAGCTTAAGGTGTCCGCCTAGGGTTAGGGTTGGGTCTATGGTTTGAGTTAGGCTTCAGGTTAGGTTAGGTTTGAACTTAGTTTGAGGGAGTAAGTTTAGGGCTACTGTTAGTTTTCGGTTCAGTGTTACAGTTGGAGATAGCGTCAGGGTCAGGTTAAGGTTGTGGTTGAGCTTAAGGTGTCCGCCTAGGGTTAGGGTAAGGTCTATGGTTTGAGTTAGGCTTCAGGTTAGGTTAGGTTTGAAGTTAGTTTGAGGGAGTAAGTTTAGGGCTACTGTTAGTTTTCGGTTCAGTGTTACGGTTGGAGATAGCGTCAGGGTCAGGTTATGGTTGGGGTTGAGTTTCAGGTGTCCACCTAGGGTTAGGTTTAGCTCTATGATTTGAGTTAGGCTTCAGGTTAGGTTGGGTTTGAACTTAGTTTGAGGGAGTAAGTTTAAGGCTACTGTTAGTTTTCGGGTAACTGTTATGGTGGGAGTTAGCGTCAGGGCCACTTTAGGGTTGGGGTTGAACTTCAGGTGTCTGCCTAGGGTTAGGGTTAGGTCTATGGTTTGAGTTAGGCTTCAGGTTAGGTTAGGATTGAAATTAGTTTGAGGGAGTAAGTTTAGGGCTAATGTTAGTTTTCGGTTCAGTGTTACGGTTGAAGTTAGCGTGAGGGTCAGGTCAGGGTTGGGGTTGAGCTTAAGGTGTCCGCCTAGGGTTAGGGTTAGGTGTTTGGTTTGATTTAGGCTTCAGGTTAGGTTAGGTTTGAACTTAGTTTGAGGGAGTAAGTTTAGGGCTACTGTTTGTTTTCGGGTAACTGTTACGGTTGGAGTTAGGGTCAGGTCCAGGTTAGGTTTGGGGTTGAGCTAATGGTGTCCGCCTAGGGTTAGGGTTAGGTGTTTGGTTTGATTTAGGCTTCAGGTTAGGTTAGGTTTGAAGTTAGTTTGAGGGAGTAAGTTTAGGGCTACTGTTAGTTTTTGGTTAACTGTTACAGTTGGAGTAAGCGTCAGGGACAGGTTAGGGTGGGGGTTGAGCTAATGGTGTCCGCCTAGGGTTAGGGTTAGGTCTATTGTTTGAGTTAGGCTTCAGGTTAGGTTAGGTTTTAACTTAGTTTGAGGGAGTAAGTTTAGGGCTACTGTTAATTTTCGGTTCAGTGTTACGGTTGCAGTTAGCGTGAGGGTCAGGTCAGGGTTGGGGTTGAGCTTAAGGTGTCCGCCTAGGGTTACGGTTAGGTCTGTGGTTTGAGTTAGGCTTCAGGTTAGGTTAGGTTTGAACTTAGTTTGACGGAGTAAGTTTAGGGCTACTGTTAGTTTTCGGTTCAGTGTTACGGTTGGAGATAGCGTCAGGGTCAGGTTATGGTTGGGGTTGAGCTTCAGGTGTCCGCCTAGGGTTAGGGTTAGGTGTATGGTTTGATTTAGGCTTCAGGTTAGGTTAGGTTTGAACTTAGTTTGAGGGAGTAAGTTTAGGGCTACTGTTACTTTTCGGTTCAGTGTTTCGGTTGGAGTTATCGTGAGGGTCAGGTTAGGGTAGGGGTTGAGCTTAAGGTGTCCGCCTAGGGTTAGGGTTAGGTGTATGATTTGATTTAGGCTTCAGGTTAGGTTAGGTTTGAACTTAGTTTGAGGGAGTAAGTTTAGGGCTACTGTTAGTTTTCGGGTAACTGTTATGGTTGGAGTTAGCGTCAGGGCCATGTTCAGGTTGGGGTTGACCTTAAGGTGTCCGCCTAGGGTTAGGGTTAGGTCTATGGTTTGAGTTAGGCTTCAGGTTATGTTAGGTGTGAACTTAGTTTGAGGGAGTAAGTTTAGGGATATTGTTAGTTTTCGGTTCAGTGTTTCGGTTGGAGTTAGCGTGAGGGTCAGGATAGGGTAGGGGTTGAGCTTAAGGTGTCCGCCTAGGGTTAGGTTTAGGTGTATGATTTGATTTAGGCTTCAGGTTAGGTTAGGTTTGAACTTTGTTTGAGGGAGTAAGTTTAGGGCTACTGTTAGTTTTCGGGTAACTGTTATGGTTGGAGTTAGCGTCAGGGCCAGGTTCAGGTTGAGGTTGAACTTAAGGTGTCCGCCTAGGGTTAGGGTTAGGTCTATGGTTTGAGTTAGGCTTCAGGTTAGGTTAGGTTTGAACTTAGTTTGAGGGAGTAAGTTTAGGGCTATTGTTAGTTTTCGGTTCAGTGTTACGGTTGGAGATAGCGTCAGGGTCAGGTTATGGTTGGGGTTGAGCTTCAGGTGTCCGCCTAGGGTTAGGGTTAGGTGTATGGTTTGATTTAGGCTTCAGGTTAGGTTAGGTTTGAACTTTGTTTGAGGGAGTAAGTTTAGGGCTATTCTTAGTTTTCGAGTAACCGTTATGGTTGGAGTTAGCGTCAGGGCCAGGTTCAGGTTGGGGTTGACTTTAAGGTGTCCGCCTAGGGTTAGGGTTAGGTCTATGGTTTGAGTTAGGCTTCAGGTTAGGTTAGGATTGAACTTAGTTTGAAGGAGTAAGTTTAGGGCTACTGTTAGTTTTCGGTTCAGTGTTACGGTTGGAGATATCGTCAGGGTCAGGTTAGGTTTGGGGTTGAGCTTAAGGTGTCCGCCTAGGATTAGGGTTAGCTCTATGGTTTGAGTTAGGCTTCAGGTTAGGTTAGGTTTGAACTTAGTTTGAGGGAGTAAGTTTAGGGCTATTCTTAGTTTTCGAGTAACCGTTATGGTTGGAGTTAGCATCAGGGCCAGGTTCAGGTTGGGGTTGACTTTAAGGTGTCCGCCTAGGGTTAGGGTTAGGTCTATGGTTTGAGTTAGGCTTCAGGTTAGGTTAGGATTGAACTTAGTTTGAAGGAGTAAGTTTAGGGCTACTGTTAGTTTTCGGTTCAGTGTTACGGTTGGATATATCGTCAGGGTCAGGTTAGGTTTGGGGTTGAGCTTAAGGTGTCCGCCTAGGGTTAGGGTTAGGTCTATGGTTTGAGTTAGGCTTCAGGTTAGGTTAGGTTTGAACTTAGTTTGAGGGAGTAAGTTTAGGGCTACTGTTTGTTTTCGGGTAACTGTTACGGTTGGAGTTAGCGTCAGGTCCAGGTTAGGGTTGGGGTTGAGCTAATGGTGTCCGCCTAGGGTTAGGTTTAGGTCTGTGATTTGAGTTAGGCTTCAGGTTAGGTTAGCTTTGAACTTAGTTTGAGGGAGTAAGTTTAGGGCTATTGTTAGTTTTCGGTTCAGTGTTATGGTTGGAGATAGTCAGGGTCAGGTTATGGTTGGGGTTGAGTTTCAGGTGTCCGCCTAGGGTTAGGATTAGGTCTATGATTTGAGTTAGGCTTCAGGTTAGGTTGGGTTTGAACTTAGTTTGAGGGAGTAAGTTTAGGGCTACTGTTAATTTTCGGTTCAGTGTTTCGGTTGCAGTTAGCGTGAGGGTCAGGTTAGGGTAGCGGTTGAGATTAAGGTGTCCGCCTAGGGTTAGGGTTAGGTGTATGATTTGATTTAGGCTTCAGGTTAGGTTAGGTTTGATCTTAGTTTGAGGGAGTAAGATTAGGGCTACTGTTAGTTTTCGGGTAACTGTTATGGTTGGAGTTAGCGTCAGGGCCAGGTTCAGGTTGGGGTTGACCTTAAGGTGTCCGCCTATGGTTAGGGTTAGGTCTATGGTTTGAGTTAGGCTTCAGGTTAGGTTAGGTTTGAACTTAGTTTGAGGGAGTAAGTTTAGGGCTACTGTTAGTTTTCGGTTCAGTGTTACGGTTGGAGTTAGCGTGAGGGTCAGGTTAGGGTTGGGGTTGAGCTTCAGGTGTCTTCCTATGGTTAATGTTAGGTGTATGGTTTGATTTAGGCTTCAGGTTAGGTTAGGTTTGATCTTAGTTTGAGGGAGTAAGTTTAGGGCTACTGTTAGTTTTCGGGTAACTGTTATGGTGGGAGTTAGCGTCAGGGCCACTTTAGGGTTGGGGTTGAGCTTAAGGTGTCCGCCTATGGTTAGGGTTAGGTGTATTGTTTGATTTAGGCTTCAGGTTAGGTTAGGTTTGAACTTAGTTTGAGGGAGTAAGTTTAGGGCTACTGTTAGTTTCGGTTAACTGTTACAGTTGGAGGAAGCGTCAGCGTCAGGGTATGGTGGGGGTTAATCATTAGGTGTCCGCCTATGGTTAGGGTTAGGTCTATGATTTGATTTAGGCTTCAGGTTAGGTTAGGTTTGAACTTAGTTTGAGGGAGTCAGTTGAGGACTACTGTTAGTTTTCGATTAAATGTTACGGTTGGAGTAAGCATCACGGTCAGGTTAGGTTTGGGGTTGAGCTTAAGGTGTCCGCCTAGGGTTAGGGTTAGGTCTATGGTTTGAGTTAGGCTTCAGGTTAGGTTAGGTTTGAACTTAGTTTGAGGGAGTAAGTTTAGGGCTACTGTTTGTTTTCGGTTCAGTGTTACGGTTGAAGTTAGCGTGAGGGTCAGGTCAGGGATGGGGTTGAGCTTAACGTGTCCGCGTAGGGTTAGGGTTAGGTGTAGGGTTTGATTTAGGCTTCAGGTTAGGTTAGGTTTAAACTTAGTTTGATGGAATAAGTTTAGGGCTACTGTTTGTTTTCGGGTAACTGTTACAGTTGGAGGAAGCGTCGGGGTCAGGTTATGGTGGGGGTTAAGCATAAGGTGTCCGCCTAGGGTTAGGGTTAGGTCTCTGATTTGATTTAGGCTTCAGGTTAGGTTAGGTTTGAACTTAGTTTGAGGGAGTCAGTTTAGGGCTACTGTTTTTTTTCGGTTCATTGTTATGGTTGAAGTTAGCGTGAGGGTCAGGTCAGGGTTGTGGTTGAGCTTAAGGTGTCCGCCTAGGGTTAGGGTTAGGTGTATGGTTTGATTTAGGCTTCAGGCTAGGTTAGGTTTGAACTTAGTTTGAGGGAGTAAGTTTAGGGCTACTGTTTGTTTTCGGGTAACTGTTACGGTTGGAGTTAGCGTCATGTCCAGGTTAGGGTTGGGGTTGAGCTAAGGGTGTACGCCTAGGGTTAGGGTTAGGTGTTTGGTTTGATTTAGGCTTCAGGTTAGATTAGGTTTGAAGTTAGTTTGAGGGAGTAAGTTTAGGGCTACTGTTAGTTTTCGGTTAACTGTTACAGTTGGAGTAAGCGTCAGGATCAGGTTAGGGTGGGGGTTAAGCATAAGGTGTCCGCCTAGGGTTAGGGTTAGGTGTATGGTTTGATTTAGGCTTCAGGTTAGGTTAGGTTTGAACTTAGTTTGAGGGAGTAAGTTTAGGGCTACTGTTAGTTTTCGGTTCAGTGTTTCGGTTGGAGTGAGCGTCAGGGACAGGTTTTGGTAGGGGTTGAGCTTAAGGTGTCCGCCTGGGGTTAGGGTTAGGTGTATGGTTTGATTTAGGCTTCAGGTTAGGTTAGGTTTGAACTTATTTTGAGGGAGTAAGTTTAGGCCTACTCTTCGTTTTCGGGTAACTGTTATGGTTGGAGTTAGCGTCAGGGCCAGGTTAGGGTTGGGGTTGAGCTTAAGGTGTCCGCCTAGGGTTAGGGTTGGGTCTATGGTTTGAGTTAGGCTTCAGGTTAGGTTAGGTTTGAACTTAGTTTGAGGGAGTAAGTTTAGGGCTACTGTTAGTTTTCGGTTCAGTGTTACAGTTGGAGATAGCGTCAGGGTCAGGTTAAGGTTGTGGTTGAGCTTAAGGTGTCCGCCTAGGGTTAGGGTAAGGTCTATGGTTTGAGTTAGGCTTCAGGTTAGGTTAGGTTTGAAGTTAGTTTGAGGGAGTAAGTTTAGGGCTACTGTTAGTTTTCGGTTCAGTGTTACGGTTGGAGATAGCGTCAGGGTCAGGTTATGGTTGGGGTTGAGTTTCAGGTGTCCACCTAGGGTTAGGTTTAGCTCTATGATTTGAGTTAGGCTTCAGGTTAGTTTGGGTTTGAACTTAGTTTGAGGGAGTAAGTTTAAGGCTACTGTTAGTTTTCGGGTAACTGTTATGGTGGGAGTTAGCGTCAGGGCCACTTTAGGGTTGGGGTTGAACTTCAGGTGTCTGCCTAGGGTTAGGGTTAGGTCTATGGTTTGAGTTAGGCTTCAGGTTAGGTTAGGATTGAAATTAGTTTGAGGGAGTAAGTTTAGGGCTAATGTTAGTTTTCGGTTCAGTGTTATGGTTGGAGTTAGCGTGAGGGTCAGGTTAGGGTTGGGGTTGAGCTTAAGGTGTCCGCCTAGGGTTAGGGTTAGGTGTATGGTTTGATTTAGGCTTCAGGTTAGGTTAGGTTTCAACTTAGTTTGAGGGAGTAAGTTTAGGGCTACTGTTAGTTTTCGGGTAACTGTTATGGTTGGAGTTAGCGTCAGGGCCAGGTTAGGGTTGGGGTTGAGCTTAAGGTGTCCGCCAAGGGTTAGGGTTAGGTCTATGGTTTGAGTGAGGCTTCTGGTTAGGTTAGGTTTGAACTTAATTTGAGGGAGTCAGTTTAAGGCTACTGTTAGTTTTCGGTTAACTGTTACGGTTGGAGTAAGCGTCAGGGTCAGGTTAGGTTTGGGGTTGAGCTTAAGGTGTCCGCCTAGGGTTAGGGTTAGGTCTATGGTTTGAGTTAGGCTTCAGGTTAGGTTAGGTTTGAACTTAGTTTGAGGGAGTAAGTTTAGGGCTACTGTTTGTTTTCGGTTCAGTGTTACGGTTGAAGTTAGCGTGAGGGTCAGGTCAGGGTTGGGGTTGAGCTTAAGGTGTCCGCCTAGGGTTAGGGTTAGGTGTTTGGTTTGATTTAGGCTTCAGGTTAGGTTAGGTTTGAACTTAGTTTGAGGGAGTAAGTTTAGGGCTACTGTTTGTTTTCGGGTAACTGTTACGGTTGGAGTTAGCGTCAGGTCCAGGTTAGGTTTGGGGTTGAGCTAATGGTGTCCGCCTAGGGTTAGGGTTAGGTGTTTGGTTTGATTTAGGCTTCAGGTTAGGTTAGGTTTGAAGTTAGTTTGAGGGAGTAAGTTTAGGGCTACTGTTAGTTTTTGGTTAACTGTTACAGTTGGAGTAAGCGTCAGGGACAGGTTAGGGTGGGGGTTGAGCTAATGGTGTCCGCTTAGGGTTAGGGTTAGGTCTATTGTTTGAGTTAGGCTTCAGGTTAGGTTAGGTTTGAACTTAGTTTGAGGGAGTAAGTTTAGGGCTACTGTTAGTTTTCGGTTCAGTGTTACGGTTGCAGTTAGCGTGAGGGTCAGGTCAGGGTTGGGGTTGAGCTTAAGGTGTCCGCCTAGGGTTACGGTTAGGTCTGTGGTTTGAGTTAGGCTTCAGGTTAGGTTAGGTTTGAACTTAGTTTGACGGAGGAAGTTTAGGGCTACTGTTAGTTTTCGGTTCAGTGTTACGGTTGGAGATAGCGTCAGGGTCAGGTTATGGTTGGGGTTGAGCTTCAGGTGTCCGCCTAGGGTTAGGGTTAGGTCTATGGTTTGAGTTAGGCTTCAGGTTATGTTAGGTGTGAACTTAGTTTGAGGGAGTAAGTTTAGGGATATTGTTAGTTTTCGGTTCAGTGTTTCGGTTGGAGTTAGCGTGAGGGTCAGGATAGTGTAGGGGTTGAGCTTAAGGTGTCCGCCTAGGGTTAGGTTTAGGTGTATGATTTGATTTAGGCTTCAGGTTAGGTTAGGTTTGAACTTTGTTTGAGGGAGTAAGTTTAGGGCTACTGTTAGTTTTCGGGTAACTGTTATGGTTGGAGTTAGCGTCAGGGCCAGGTTCAGGTTGAGGTTGAACTTAAGGTGTCCGCCTAGGGTTAGGGTTAGGTCTATGGTTTGAGTTAGGCTTCAGGTTAGGTTAGGTTTGAACTTAGTTTGAGGGAGTAAGTTTAGGGCTATTGTTAGTTTTCGGTTCAGTGTTACGGTTGGAGATAGCGTCAGGGTCAGGTTATGGTTGGGGTTGAGCTTCAGGTGTCCGCCTAGGGTTAGGGTTAGGTGTATGGTTTGATTTAGGCTTCAGGTTAGGTTAGGTTTGAACTTAGTTTGAGGGAGTAAGTTTAGGGCTATTCTTAGTTTTCGAGTAACCGTTATGGTTGGAGTTAGCGTCAGGGCCAGGTTCAGGTTGGGGTTGACTTTAAGGTGTCCGCCTAGGGTTAGGGTTAGGTCTATGGTTTGAGTTAGGCTTCAGGTTAGTTTAGGTTTGAACTTAGTTTGAGGGAGTAAGTTTAGGGCTACTGTTAGTTTTCGGTTCAGTGTTACGGTTGGAGTTAGCGTGAGGGTCAGGTTAGGGTTGAGGTTGAGCTTAAGGTGTCCGCCTAGGGTTAGGGTTAGGTGTATGGTTTGATTTAGGCTTCAGTTTGGTTAGGTTTGAACTTAGTTTGAGGGAGTAAGTTTAGGGCTACTGTTTGTTTTCGGATAACTGTTACGGTTGGAGTTAGCGTCAGGTCCAGGTTAGGGTTGGGGTTGAGCTAATGGTGTCCACCTAGGGTTAGGGTTAGGTGTTTGGATTGATTTAGGCTTCAGGATAGGTTAGGTTTGAACTTAGTTTGAGGGAGTATGTTTAGGGCTACTGTTAGTTTTCGGGTAACTGTTATGGTTGGAGTTAGCCTCAGGGCCAGGTTCAGGTTGGGGTTGACCTTAAGGTGTCCGCCTAGGGTTAGGGTTAGGTCTATGGTTTGAGTTAGGCTTCAGGTTAGGTTAGGTTTGAACTTAGTTTGAGGGAGTAAGTTTAGGGCTACTGTTAGTTTTCGGTTCAGTGTTATGGTTGGAGATAGCGTCAGGGTCAGGTTAGGGTTGGGGTTGATCTTCAAGTGTCCGCCTAGGGTTAGGGTTAGGTCTATGGTTTGAGTTAGTCTTCAGGTTAGGTTAGGTTTGAACTTAGTTTGAGGGAGTAAGTTTAGGGCTACTGTTCGTTTTCGGTTCAGTGTTACGGTTGGAGTTAGCGTGAGGGTCAGGATAGGGTTGGGGTTGAGCTTAAGGTGTCCGCCTAGGGTTAGGGTTAGGTCTATGGTTTGAGTTAGGCTTCAGGTTAGGTTAGGTTTGAAGTTAGTTTGAGGGAGTAAGTTTAGGGCTATTGTTAGTTTTCGGTTCAGTGTTACGATTGGAGATAGCGTCAGGGTCAGGTTATGGTTGGGGTTGAGCTTAAGGTGTCCGCCTAGGGTTGGGGTTAGGTCTATGGTTTGAGTTAGGCTTCAGGTTAGGTTAGGTTTGAACTTATTTTAAAGGAGTAAGTTTAGGGCTACTGTTAGTTTTCGGTTAACTGTTACAGTTGAAGTAAGCGTCAGGGTCAGGTTAGGGTGGGGGTTAAGCATAAGGTGTCCGCCTAGGGTTAGGGTTAGGTCTATTGTTTGAGTTAGGCTTCAGGTTAGGTTACGTTTTAACTTAGTTTGAGGGAGTAAGTTTAGGCCTACTGTTAGTTTTTGGTTCAGTGTTACGGTTGGAGATAGCGTCAGGGTCATGTTAATGTTGGGGTTAAGCTTAAGGTGTCCGCCTAGGGTTAGGGTTAGGTCTGTGGTTTGTTAGGCTTCTGGTTAGGTTAGGTTTGAACTTAGTTTGAGGGAGTAAGTTTAGGGCTATTGTTAGTTTTCGGTTCAGTGTTAGAGTTGGAGATAGCGTCAGGGTCAGGTTATGGTTGGGGTTGAGCTTCAGGTGTCTGCCTAGGGTTAGGGTTAGGTCTATGGTTTGAGTTAGGCTTCAGGTTAGGTTAGGATTGAAATTAGTTTGAGGGAGTAAGTTTAGGGCTAATGATAGTTTTTGGTTCAGTGTTAAGTTTGGAGGTAGCGTGAGGGTCAGGATAGGGTAGGGGTTGAGCTTAAGGTGTCCGCCTAGGGTTAGGGTTAGGTGTATGGTTTGATTTAGGCTTCAGGTAAGGTTCGGTTTCAACTTAGTTTGAGGGAGTAAGTTTAGGGCTACTGTTAGTTTTCGGATAACTGTTATGTTTGGAGTTAGCGTCAGGGCCAGGTTAGGGTTGGGGTTGGGCTTAAGGTGTCCGCCAAGGATTAGGGTTAGGTCTATGGTTTGAGTGAGGCTTCAGGTTAGGTTAGGTTTGAACTTAATTTGAGGGAGTCAGTTTAGGGCTACTGTTAGTTTTCGGTTAACTGTTACGGTTGGAGTAAGCGTCACGTTCATGTTAGGGTGGGGGTTAAGCATTAGGTGTCCGCCTAGGGTTAGGGTTAGGTCTATGGTTTGAGTTAGGCTTCAGGTTAGGATAGGTTTGAACTTAGTTTGAGTGAGTAAGTTTAGGGCTACTGTTAGTTTTCGGTTCAGTGTGATGGTTGGAGATAGTGTCAGGGTCAGGTTAGGGTTGGGGTTGAGCTTCAAGTGTCCGCCTAGGGTTAGGGTTAGATCTATGGTTTGAGTTAGGCTTCAGGTTAGGTTAGGTTTGAATTTAGTTTGAGGGAGTAAGTTTAGGGCTATTGTTAGTTTTCGGTTCAGTGTTATGGTTGTAGATAACGTCAGGGTCAGGTTATGGTTGGGGTTGAGCTTCAGGTGTCCGCCTAGGCTTAGGGTTAGGTCTATGGTTTGAGTTAGGCTTCAGGTTAGGTTAGGTTTGAACTTAGTTTGAGGGAGTAAGTTTAGGGCTACTGTTACTTTTCGGTTCAGTGTTTCGGTTGGAGTTAGCGTGAGGGTCAGGTTAGGGTAGGGGTTGAGCTTAAGGTGTCCGCCTAGGGTTAGGGTTAGGTGTATGATTTGATTTAGGCTTCAGGTTAGGTTAGGTTTGAACTTAGTTTGAGGGAGAAAGTTTAGGGCTACTGTTAGTTTTCGGGTAACTGTTATGGTTGGAGTTAGCGTCAGGGCCATGTTCAGGTTGGGGTTGACCTTAAGGTGTCCACCTAGGGTTAGGGTTAGGTCTATGGTTTGAGTTAGGCTTCAGGTTATGTTAGGTGTGAACTTAGTTTGAGGGAGTAAGTTTAGGGATATTGTTAGTTTTCGGTTCAGTGTTTCGGTTGGAGTTAGCGTGAGGGTCAGGATAGGGTAGGGGTTGAGCTTAAGGTGTCCGCCTAGGGTTAGGTTTAGGTGTATGATTTGATTTAGGCTTCAGGTTAGGTTAGGTTTGAACTTTGTTTGAGGGAGTAAGTTTAGGGCTACTGTTAGTTTTCGGGTAACTGTTATGGTTGGAGTTAGCGTCAGGGCCAGGTTCAGGTTGAGGTTGAACTTAAGGTGTCCGCCTAGGGTTAGGGTTAGGTCTATGGTTTGAGTTAGGCTTCAGGTTAGGTTAGGTTTAAACTTAGTTTGAGGGAGTAAGTTTAGGGCTACTGTTAGTTTTCGGTTCAGTGTTACGGTTAGAGATAGCGTCAGGGTCAGGTTAGGGTTGGGGTTGAGCTTCAAGTGTCCGCCTAGGGTTAGGGTTAGTTCTATGGTTTGAGTTAGGCTTCAGGTTAGGTTAGGTTTGAACTTAGTTTGAGGGAGTAAGTTTAGGGCTACTGTTAGTTTTCGGGTAACTGTTATGGTGGGAGTTAGTGTCAGGGCCACTTTAGGGTTGGGGTTGAGCTTAAGGTGTCCGCCTAGGGTTAGGGTTAGGTGTATCGTTTGATTTAGGCTTCAGGTTAGATTAGGTTTGAAGTTAGTTTGACGGAGTAAGTTTAGGGCTACTGTTAGTTTCGGTTAACTGTTACAGTTGGAGTAAGTGTCAGGGTCAGGTTATGGTGGGGGTTAAGCATAAGGTGTCCGCCTAGGGTTAGGGTTAGGTCTATGATTTGATTTAGGCTTCAGGTTAGGTTAGGTTTGAACTTAGTTTGAGGGAGTCAGTTTAGGACTACTGTTAGTTTTCGATTAAATGTTACGGTTGGAGTAAGCATCAGGGTCAGGTTAGGTATGGGGTTGAGCTTAAGGTGTCCGCCTAGGGTTAGGGTTAGGTCTATGGTTTGAGTTAGGCTTCAGGTTAGGTTAGGTTTGAACTTAGTTTGAGGGCGTAAGTTTAGGGCTACTGTTTGTTTTCGGTTCAGTGTTACGGTTGAAGTTAGCGTGAGGGTCAGGTCAGGGTTGGGGTTGAGCTTAACGTGTCCGCCTAGGGTTAGGGTTAGGTGTAGGGTTTGATTTAGGCTTCAGGTTAGGTTAGGTTTGAACTTAGTTTGATGGAATAAGTTTAGGGCTACTGTTTGTTTTCGGGTAACTGTTACAGTTGGAGGAAGCGTCAGGGTCAGGTTATGGTGGGGGTTAAGCATAAGGTGTCCGCCTAGGGTTAGGGTTAGGTCTCTGATTTGATTTAGGCTTCAGGTTAGGGTAGGTTTGAACTTAGTTTGAGGGCGTCAGTTTAGGGCTACTGTTTTTTTTCTGGTAACTGTTACGGTTGGAGTTAGCGTCAGGTCCAGGTTAGGTTTGGGGTTGAGCTAATGGTGTCCGCCTAGGGTTAGGGTTAGGTGTTTGGTTTGATTTAGGCTTCAGGTTAGGTTAGGTTTGAACTTAGTTTGAGAGAGTAAGTTTAGGGCTATTGTTAGTTTTCGGTTCAGTGTTATGGTTGGAGATAGAGTCAGGGTCAGGTTATGGTTGGGGTTGAGTTTCAGGTGTCCGCCTAGGGTTAGGGTTAGGTCTATGATTTGAGTTAGGCTTCAGGTTAGGTTGGGTTTGAACTTAGTTTGAGGGAGTAAGTTTAGGGCTACTGTTAATTTTCGGTTCAGTGTTTCGGTTGGAGTTAGCGTGAGGGTCAGGTTAGGGTAGCGGTTGAGATTAAGGTGTCCGCCTAGGGTTAGGGTTAGGTGTATGATTTGATTTAGGCTTCAGGTTAGGTTAGGTTTGATCTTAGTTTGAGGGAGTAAGATTAGGGCTACTGTTAGTTTTCGGGTAACTGTTATGGTTGGAGTTAGCGTCAGGGCCAGGTTCAGGTTGGGGTTGACCTTAAGGTGTCCGCCTATGGTTAGGGTTAGGTCTATGGTTTGAGTTAGGCTTCAGGTTAGGTTAGGTTTGAACTTAGTTTGAGGGAGTAAGTTTAGGGCTACTGTTAGTTTTCGGTTCAGTGTTACGGTTGGAGTTAGCGTGAGGGTCAGGTTAGGGTTGGGGTTGAGCTTCAGGTGTCCTCCTAAGGTTAATGTTAGGTGTATGGTTTGATTTAGGCTTCAGGTTAGGTTAGGTTTGAACTTAGTTTGAGAGAGTAAGTTTAGGGCTACTGTTATTTTTCGGGTAACTGTTATGGTTGGAGTTAGCGTCAGGGCCACTTTAGGGTTGGGGTTGAGCTTAAGGTGTCCGCCTAGGGTTAGGGTTAGGTGTATTGTTTGATTTAGGCTTCACGTTAGGTTAGGTTTGAAGTTAGTTTGAGGGAGTAAGTTTAGGGCTACTGTTAGTTTCGGTTAACTGTTACAGTTGGAGGAAGCGTCAGCGTCAGGTTATGGTGGGGGTTAAGCATTAGGTGTCCGCCTATGGTTAGGGTTAGGTCTATGATTTGATTTAGGCTTCAGGTTAGGTTAGGTTTGAACTTAGTTTGAGGGAGTCAGTTTAGGACTACTGTTAGTTTTCGATTAAATGTTACGGTTGGAGTAAGCATCAGGGTCAGGTTAGGTTTGGGGTTGAGCTTAAGGTGTCCGCCTAGGGTTAGGGTTAGGTCTATGGTTTGAGTTAGGCTTCAGGTTAGGTTAGGTTTGTACTTAGTTTGAGGGAGTAAGTTTAGGGCTACTGTTTGTTTTCGGTTCAGTGTTACGGTTGAAGTTAGCGTGAGGGTCAGGTCAGGGTTGGGGTTGAGCTTAACGTGTCCGCCTAGGGTTAGGGTTAGGTGTAGGGTTTGATTTAGGCTTCAGGTTAGGTTAGGTTTGAACTTAGTTTGATGGAATAAGTTTAGGGCTACTGTTTGTTTTCGGGTAACTGTTACAGTTGGAGGAAGCGTCAGGGTCAGGTTATGGTGGGGGTTAAGCATAAGGTGTCCGCCTAGGGTTAGGGTTAGGTCTCTGATTTGATTTAGGCTTCAGGTTAGGTTAGGTTTGAACTTAGTTTGAGGGAGTCAGTTTAGGGCTACTGTTTTTTTTTTCGGTTCATTGTTATGGTTGAAGTTAGTGTGAGGGTCAGGTCAGGGTTGTGGTTGAGCTTAAGGTGTCCGCCTAGGGTTAGGGTTAGGTGTATGGTTTGATTTAGGCTTCAGGCTAGGTTAGGTTTGAACTTAGTTTGAGGGAGTAAGTTTAGGGCTACTGTTTGTTTTTGGGTAACTGTTACGGTTGGAGTTAGCGTCATGTCCAGGTTAGGGTTGGGTTTGAGCTAAGGGTGTACGCCTAGGGTTAGGGTTAGGTGTTTGGTTTGATTTAGGCTTCAGGTTAGGTTAGGTTTGAAGTTAGTTTGAGGGAGTAAGTTTAGGGCTACTGTTAGTTTTCGGTTAACTGTTACAGTTGGAGTAAGCGTCAGGATCAGGTTAGGGTGGGGGTAAGCATAAGGTGTCCGCCTAGGGTTAGGGTTAGGTGTATGGTTTGATTTAGGCTTCAGGTTAGGTTAGGTTTGAACTTAGTTTGAGGGAGTAAGTTTAGGGCTACTGTTACTTTTCGGTTCAGTGTTTCGGTTGGAGTTAGCGTGAGGGTCAGGTTAGGGTAGGGGTTGAGCTTAAGGTGTCCGCCTAGGGTTAGGGTTAGGTGTATGATTTGATTTAGGCTTCAGGTTAGGTTAGGTTTGAACTTAGTTTGAGGGAGTAAGTTTAGGGCTACTGTTAGTTTTCGGGTAACTGTTATGGTTGGAGTTAGCGTCAGGGCCATGTTCAGGTTGGGGTTGACCTTAAGGTGTCCACCTAGGGTTAGGGTTAGGTCTATGGTTTGAGTTAGGCTTCAGGTTATGTTAGGTGTGAACTTAGTTTGAGGGAGTAAGTTTAGGGATATTGTTAGTTTTCGGTTCAGTGTTTCGGTTGGAGTTAGCGTGAGGGTCAGGATAGGGTAGGGGTTGAGCTTAAGGTGTCCGCCTAGGGTTAGGTTTAGGTGTATGATTTGATTTAGGCTTCAGGTTAGGTTAGGTTTGAACTTTGTTTGAGGGAGTAAGTTTAGGGCTACTGTTAGTTTTCGGGTAACTGTTATGGTTGGAGTTAGCGTCAGGGCCAGGTTCAGGTTGAGGTTGAACTTAAGGTGTCCGCCTAGGGTTAGGGTTAGGTCTATGGTTTGAGTTAGGCTTCAGGTTAGGTTAGGTTTAAACTTAGTTTGAGGGAGTAAGTTTAGGGCTACTGTTAGTTTTCGGTTCAGTGTTACGGTTAGAGATAGCGTCAGGGTCAGGTTAGGGTTGGGGTTGAGCTTCAAGTGTCCGCCTAGGGTTAGGGTTAGTTCTATGGTTTGAGTTAGGCTTCAGGTTAGGTTAGGTTTGAACTTAGTTTGAGGGAGTAAGTTTAGGGCTACTGTTAGTTTTCGGGTAACTGTTATGGTGGGAGTTAGTGTCAGGGCCACTTTAGGGTTGGGGTTGAGCTTAAGGTGTCCGCCTAGGGTTAGGGTTAGGTGTATCGTTTGATTTAGGCTTCAGGTTAGGTTAGGTTTGAAGTTAGTTTGACGGAGTAAGTTTAGGGCTACTGTTAGTTTCGGTTAACTGTTACAGTTGGAGTAAGTGTCAGGGTCAGGTTATGGTGGGGGTTAAGCATAAGGTGTCCGCCTAGGGTTAGGGTTAGGTCTATGATTTGATTTAGGCTTCAGGTTAGGTTAGGTTTGAACTTAGTTTGAGGGAATCAGTTTAGGACTACTGTTAGTTTTCGATTAAATGTTACGGTTGGAGTAAGCATCAGGGTCAGGTTAGGTTTGGGGTTGAGCTTAAGGTGTCCGCCTAGGGTTAGGGTTAGGTCTATGGTTTGAGTTAGGCTTCAGGTTAGGTTAGGTTTGAACTTAGTTTGAGGGCGTAAGTTTAGGGCTACTGTTTGTTTTCGGTTCAGTGTTACGGTTGAAGTTAGCGTGAGGGTCAGGTCAGGGTTGGGGTTGAGCTTAACGTGTCCGCCTAGGGTTAGGGTTAGGTGTAGGGTTTGATTTAGGCTTCAGGTTAGGTTAGGTTTGAACTTAGTTTGATGGAATAAGTTTAGGGCTACTGTTTGTTTTCGGGTAACTGTTACAGTTGGAGGAAGCGTCAGGGTCAGGTTATGGTGGGGGTTAAGCATAAGGTGTCCGCCTAGGGTTAGGGTTAGGTCTCTGATTTGATTTAGGCTTCAGGTTAGGTTAGGTTTGAACTTAGTTTGAGGGCGTCAGTTTAGGGCTACTGTTTTTTTTCTGGTAACTGTTACGGTTGGAGTTAGCGTCAGGTCCAGGTTAGGTTTGGGGTTGAGCTAATGGTGTCCGCCTAGGGTTAGGGTTAGGTGTTTGGTTTGATTTAGGCTTCAGGTTAGGTTAGGTTTGAACTTAGTTTGAGAGAGTAAGTTTAGGGCTATTGTTAGTTTTCGGTTCAGTGTTATGGTTGGAGATAGAGTCAGGGTCAGGTTATGGTTGGGGTTGAGTTTCAGGTGTCCGCCTAGGGTTAGGGTTAGGTCTATGATTTGAGTTAGGCTTCAGGTTAGGTTGGGTTTGAACTTAGTTTGAGGGAGTAAGTTTAGGGCTACTGTTAATTTTCGGTTCAGTGTTTCGGTTGGAGTTAGCGTGAGGGTCAGGTTAGGGTAGCGGTTGAGATTAAGGTGTCCGACTAGGGTTAGGGTTAGGTGTATGATTTGATTTAGGCTTCAGGTTAGGTTAGGTTTGATCTTAGTTTGAGGGAGTAAGATTAGGGCTACTGTTAGTTTTCGGGTAACTGTTATGGTTGGAGTTAGCGTCAGGGCCAGGTTCAGGTTGGGGTTGACCTTAAGGTGTCCGCCTATGGTTAGGGTTAGGTCTATGGTTTGAGTTAGGCTTCAGGTTAGGTTAGGTTTGAACTTAGTTTGAGGGAGTAAGTTTAGGGCTACTGTTAGTTTTCGGTTCAGTGTTACGGTTGGAGTTAGCGTGAGGGTCAGGTTAGGGTTGGGGTTGAGCATCAGGTGTCCTCCTAAGGTTAATGTTAGGTGTATGGTTTGATTTAGGCTTCAGGTTAGGTTAGGTTTGAACTTAGTTTGAGAGAGTAAGTTTAGGGCTACTGTTATTTTTCGGGTAACTGTTATGGTTGGAGTTACCGTCAGGGCCACTTTAGGGTTGGGGTTGAGCTTAAGGTGTCCGCCTAGGGTTAGGGTTAGGTGTATTGTTTGATTTAGGCTTCACGTTAGGTTAGGTTTGAAGTTAGTTTGAGGGAGTAAGTTTAGGGCTACTGTTAGTTTCGGTTAACTGTTACAGTTGGAGGAAGCGTCAGCGTCAGGTTATGATGGGGGTTAAGCATTAGGTGTCCGCCTATGGTTAGGGTTAGGTCTATGATTTGATTTAGGCTTCAGGTTAGGTTAGGTTTGAACTTAGTTTGAGGGAGTCAGTTTAGGACTACTGTTAGTTTTCGATTAAATGTTACGGTTGGAGTAAGCATCAGGGTCAGGTTAGGTTTGGGGTTGAGCTTAAGGTGTCCGCCTAGGGTTAGGGTTAGGTCTATGGTTTGAGTTAGGCTTCAGGTTAGGTTAGGTTTGTACTTAGTTTGAGGGAGTAAGTTTAGGGCTACTGTTTGTTTTCGGTTCAGTGTTACGGTTGAAGTTAGCGTGAGGGTCAGGTCAGGGTTGGGGTTGAGCTTAACGTGTCCGCCTAGGGTTAGGGTTAGGTGTAGGGTTTGATTTAGGCTTCAGGTTAGGTTAGGTTTGAACTTAGTTTGATGGAATAAGTTTAGGGCTACTGCTTGTTTTCGGGTAACTGTTACAGTTGGAGGAAGCGTCAGGGTCAGGTTATGGTGGGGGTTAAGCATAAGGTGTCCGCCTAGGGTTAGGGTTAGGTCTCTGATTTGATTTAGGCTTCAGGTTAGGTTAGGTTTGAACTTAGTTTGAGGGAGTCAGTTTAGGGCTACTGTTTTTTTTTCGGTTCATTGTTATGGTTGAAGTTAGCGTGAGGATCAGGTCAGGGTTGTGGTTGAGCTTAAGGTGTCCGCCTAGGGTTAGGGTTAGGTGTATGGTTTGATTTAGGCTTCAGGCTAGGTTAGGTTTGAACTTAGTTTGAGGGAGTAAGTTTAGGGCTACTGTTTGTTTTCGGGTAACTGTTACGGTTGGAGTTAGCGTCATGTCCAGGTTAGGGTTGGGTTTGAGCTAAGGGTGTACGCCTAGGGTTAGGGTTAGGTGTTTGGTTTGATTTAGGCTTCAGGTTAGGTTAGGTTTGAAGTTAGTTTGAGGGAGTAAGTTTAGGGCTACTGTTAGTTTTCGGTTAACTGTTACAGTTGGAGTAAGCGTCAGGATCAGGTTAGGGTGGGGGTTAAGCATAAGGTGTCCGCCTAGGGTTAGGGTTAGGTGTATGGTTTGATTTAGGCTTCAGGTTAGGTTAGGTTTGAACTTAGTTTGAGGGAGTAAGTTTAGGGCTACTGTTAGTTTTCGGTTCAGTGTTTCGGTTGGAGTGAGCGTCAGGGACAGGTTTTGGTAGGGGTTGAGCTTAAGGTGTCCGCCTAGGGTTAGGGTTAGGTGTATGGTTTGATTTAGGCTTCAGGTTAGGTTAGGTTTGAACTTAGTTTGAGGGAGTAAGTTTGGGCCTACTCTTCGTTTTCAGGTAACTGTTATGGTTGGAGTTAGCGTCAGGGCCAGGTTAGGGTTGGGGTTGAGCTTAAGGTGTCCGCCTAGGTTTAGGGTTGGGTCTATGGTTTGAGTTAGGCTTCAGGTTAGGTTAGGTTTGAACTTAGTTTGAGGGAGTAAGTTTAGGGCTACTGTTAGTTTTCGGTTCTTTGTTACAGTTGGAGATAGCGTCAGGGTCAGGTTAAGGTTGTGTTTGAGCTTAAGGTGTCCGCCTAGGGTTAGGGTAAGGTCTATGGTTTGAGTTAGGCTTCAGGTTAGGTTAGGTTTCAACTTAGTTTGAGGGAGTAAGTTTAGGGCTACTGTTAGTTTTCGGGTAACTGTTATGGTTGGAGTTAGCGTCAGGGCCAGGTTAGGGTTGGGGTTGAGCTTAAGGTGTCCGCCAAGGGTTAGGGTTAGGTCTATGGTTTGAGTGAGGCTTCTGGTTAGGTTAGGTTTGAACTTAATTTGAGGGAGTCAGTTCAGGGCTACTGTTAGTTTTCGGTTTACTGTTACGGTTGGAGTAAGCGTCAGGGTCAGGTTAGGTTTGGGGTTGAGCTTAAGGTGTCCGCCTAGGGTTAGGGTTAGGTCTATGGTTTGAGTTAGGCTTCAGGTTAGGTTAGGTTTGAACTTAGTTTGAGGGAGTAAGTTTAGGGCTACTGTTTGTTTTCGGTTCAGTGTTACGGTTGAAGTTAGTGTGTGGGTCAGGTCAGGTTTGGGGTTGAGCTTAAGGTGTCCGCCTAGGGTTAGGGTTAGGTGTGTGGTTTGATTTAGGCTTCAGGTTAGGTTAGTTTTGAAGTTAGTTTGAGGGAGAAAGTTTAGGGCTACTGTTAGTTTTCGGTTAACTGTTACAGTTGTAGTAAGCATCAGGATCAAGTTAGGGTGGGGGTTAAGCATAAGGTGTCTGCCTAGGGTTAGGGTTAGGTGTATTGTTTGAGTTAGGCTTCAGGTTAGGTTAGGTTTGAACTTAGTTTGAGGGAGTAAGTTTAGGGCTACTGTTAGTTTTCGGTTCAGTGTTACGGTTGGAGTTAGCGTGAGGGTCAGGATAGGGTTGGGGTTGAGCTTAAGGTGTCCACCTACGGTTAGGGTTAGGTCTGTGGTTTGAGTTAGGCTTCAGGTTAGGTTAGGTTTGAACTTAGTTTGAGGGAGTAAGTTTAGGGCTACTGTTAGTTTTCGGTTCAGTGTTTCGGTTGGAGTTAGCGTGAGGGTCAGGTTAGCGTAGGGGTTGAGCTTAAGGTGTCCGCCTAGGGTTAGGGTTAGGTATATGATTTGATTTAGGCTTCAGGTTAGTTTAGGTTTGAACTTAGTTTGAGGGAGTAAGTTTAGGGCTACTGTTAGTTTTCGGGTAACTGTTATGGTTGGAGTTAGCGTCAGGGCCAGGTTCAGGTTTGGGTTGACCTTAAGGTGTCCGCCTAGGGTTAGGGTTAGGTCTATGGTTTGAGTTAGGCTTCAGGTTAGGTTAGGTTTGAACTCAGTTTGATGGAGTAAGTTTAGGGCTACTGTTAGTTTTCGGTTCAGTGTGATGGTTGGAGATAGCGTCAGGGTCAGGTTAGGGTTGGGGTTGAGCTTCAAGTGTCCGCCTAGGGTTAGGGTTAGGTCTATGGTTTGAGTTAGGCTTCAGGTTAGGTTAGGTTTGAACTTAGTTTGAGGGAGTAAGTTTAGGGCTACTGTTAGTTTTCGGTTCAGTGTTTCGGTTGGTGTTAGCGTGAGGGTCAGGTTAGGGTAGGGGTTGAGCTTAAGGTGTCCGCCTAGGGTTAGGGTTAGGTGTATTATTTGATTAAGGCTTCAGGTTAGGTTAGGTTTGAACTTAGTTTTAGGGAGTAAGTTTAGGGCTACTGTTAGTTTTCGTTTAACAGTTACGTTTGGAGTAAGCATCAGGGTCAGGTTAGGGTGGGGGTTAAGCATAAGGTGTCCGCCTAGGGTTAGGATTAGGTCGATGGTTTCATTTAGGCTTCAGGTTAGGTTAGGATTGAACTTTAGTTTGAGGGAGTAAGTTTAGGGCTACTGTTAGTTTTCGGTTCAGTGTTACGGTTGGATTTAGCTCAGGTCCAGGTTAGGGTTGGGGTTGAGCTTAAGGTGTCCGCCTAGGGTTAGGGTTAGGTCTATTGTTTGAGTTAGGCTTCAGGTTAGTTTATGTTTGAACTTAGTTTGAGCGAGTAAGTTTAGGGCTATTGTTAGTTTTCGGTTCAGTTTTACTGTTGGAGATAGCGTCAGTGTCAGGTTAGGGTTGGGGTTGGGCTTCAGGTGTCCTCCTAGGGTTAGGGTTAGGTCTATGGTTTGAGTTAGGCTTCAGGTTAGGTTAGGTTTGAACTTAGTTTGAGGGAGTAAGTTTATTGGTACTGTTAGGTTTCGGTTCAGTGTTTCGGTTGGAGTGAGCGTGAGGGTCAGGTTAGGTTAGGGGTTGAGCTTAAGGTGTCCGCCTAGGGTTAGGGTTAGGTGTATGGTTTGATTTAGGCTTCAGGTTAGGTTAGGTTTGAACTTAGTTTGAGGGAGTAAGTTTAGGGCTACTGTTAGTTTTCGGTTCAGTTTTACGGTTGGAGATAGCGTCAGGGTCAGGTTAGGGTTGGGGTTGAACTTCAGGTGTCTGCCTAGGGTTAGGGTTAGGTCTATGGTTTGAGTTAGGCTTCAGGTTAGGTTAGGATTGAAATTAGTTTGAGGGTGTTAGTTTAGGGCTAATGTTAGTTTTTGGTTCAGTGTTACGGTTGGAGTTAGCGTGTGTGTCAGGTTAGGGTAGGGGTTGAGCTTAAGGTGTCTGCCTAGGGTTAGGGTTAGGTGTATGGTTTGATTTAGGCTTCAGGTTAGGTTAGTTTTCTACTTAGTTTGAGGGAGTAAGTTTAGGGCTACTGTTAGTTTTCGGGTAACTGTTAAGGTTGGAGTTAGCGTAAGGGTCAGGTTAGGGTTGTGGTTGAGATTCAGGTGTCCGCCTAGGGTTAGGGTTAGGTCTATGGTTTCAGTTAGGCTTCAGGTTAGGTTAGGTTTGAAGTTAGTTTGAGGGATTAAGTATTGGCCTACTGTTAGTTTTCGGTTCAGTGTTACGGTTGGAGTTAGCGTCAGGGTCAGGTGACGGTGGGGGTTAAGCATAAGGTGTCCGCCTAGGGTTAGGGTTAGGTCTATGATTTGATTTAGGCTTCAGGTTAGGTTAGGTTTGAACTTAGTTTGAGGGAGTCAGTTTAGGGCTACTGTTAGTTTTCGGTTAACTGTTACGGTTGGAGTAAGCGTGAGGGTCAGGTTAGGTTTGGGGTTGAGGTTAAGGTGTCCTCCTAGGGTTAGGGTTAGGTGTATGGTTTGATTTAGGCTTCAGGTTAGGTTAGGTTTGAACTTAGTTTGAGGGAGTAAGTTTAGGGCTACTGTTAGTTTTCGTTTAACTGTTACGGTTAGAGTAATCGTCAGGGCCAGGTTTGTGTGGGGGTTAATCATAAGGTGTCCTCCTAGGGTTAGGGTTAGGTCGATGGTTTCATTTAGGCTTCAGGTTAGGTTAGGATTGAACTTAGTTTGAGGGAGTAAGTTTAGGGCTACTGTTAGTTTTCGGTTCAGTGTTACGGTTGGATTTAGCGTCAGGTCCAGGTTAGGGTTGGGGTTGAGCTTAAGGTGTCCGCCTCGGGTTAGGGTTAGGTCTATTGTTTGAGTTAGGCTTCAGGTTAGGTTAGGTTTGAACTTAGTTTGAGGGAGTAAGTTTAGGGCTACTGTAAGTTTTCGGTTCAGTGTTTCGGTTGGAGTGAGCGTGAGGGTCAGGTTAATGTAGGGGTTGAGCTTAAGGTGTCCGCCTAGGGTTAGGGTTAAGTGTATGGTTTGATTTAGGCTTCAGGTTAGGTTAGGTTTGAACTTAGTTTGAGGGAGTAAGTTTAGGGCTACTCTTAGTTTTCGGGTAAATGTTATGGTTGGAGTTAGCGTCAGGGTCAGGTTAGGGTTGGGGTTGAGCTTAAGGTGTCCGCCTAGGGTTAGGGTTAGGTCTATCGTTTGAGTTAGGCTTCAGGTTAGGTTAGGTTTGAACTTAGTTTGAGGGAGTAAGTTTAGGGCTACTGTTAGTTTTCGGTTCTGTGTTACGGTTGGAGATAGCGTCAGGTTCAGGTTAGGGTTGTGTTGAGCTTAAGGTGTCCGCCTAGGGATAGGGTTAGGTCTATGGTTTGAGTTATGCTTCAGGTTAGGTTAGGTTTGAACTTAGTTTGAGGGAATAAGTTTAGGGTTACTGTTAGTTTTCGGTTCAGTGTTCGGTTGGATTTAGCGTCAGGGTCAGGTTAGGGTTGGGGTTGACCTTAGGGTGTCCGCCTAGGGTTAGGGTTAGGTGTATGGTTTGATATAGGCTTCAGGTTAGGTTAGGTTTGAACTTAGTTTGAGGGAGTAAGTTTAGGGCTAATGTTAGTTTTCGGTTCAGTGTTCCGGTTGGTGATAGCGTCAGGGTCAGGTTAGGGTTGGGGTTGAGCTTCAGGTGTCCGCCTAGGTTTAGGGTTAGGTCTATGGTTAGAGTTAGGCTTCAGGTTCGGTTAGGTTTGAACTTTGTTTGAGGGAGTAAGTTTAGGGCTACTGTTAGTTTTCGGTTCAGTGTTACGGTTGGAATTAGCCTGAGGGTCAGGTTAGGGTTGGGGTTGAGCTTAAGGTGTCCGCCTAGGGTTAGGGTTAGGTCTATGGTTTGATTTAGGATTCAGGTTAGGTTAGGTTTGAACTTAGTTTGAGGGAGTAAGTTTAGGGCTACTGTTAGTTTTCGGTTCAATGTTACGGTTGGAGAAAGAGTCAGGGTCAGGTTAGTGTTGGGGTTGAGCTTCAGGTGTCCGCCTAGGGTTAGGGTTAGGTCTATGGTTTGAGTTAGGCTTCAGGTTAGGTTAGGTTTGAACTTAGTTTGAGGGAGTAAATTTAGGGATACTGTTAGTTTTCGGGTAAATGTTATGGTTGGAGTTATTGTCAGGGCCAGTTTAGGGTTCGGGTTGAGCTTAAGGTGTCCGCCTAGGGTTAGGGTTAGTTGTATGGTTTCAGTTAGGCTTCAGGTTAGGTTAGGTTTGAACTTAGTTTGAGGGAGTAAGTTTAGGGCTACTGTTAGTTTTCGTTTAACTGTTACGGTTGGAGTACGCGTCAGGGTCAGGTTAGGGTGGAGGTTAAGCGTAAGGTGTCCACCTAGGGTTAGGGTTAGGTCGATGGTTTCATTTAGGCTTCAGGTTAGGTTAGGATTGAACTCATTTGAGTGAGTAAGTTTAGGGTTACTGTTAGTTTTCGGTTCAGTGTTACGGTTGGAGATAGCATCAGTGTCAGGTTAGGGTTGGGGTTGAGCTTCAAGTGTCTGCTTAGGGTTTGGGTTAGGTCTATGGTTTGAGTTAGGCTTCAGGTTAGGTTAGGTTTGAAATTTGTTTGAGGGAGTTAGTTTAGGGCTAATGTTAGTTTTCGGTTCAGTGTTACGGTTGGAGTTAGCGTGAGGGTCAGGTTAGGGTAGGGGTTGAGCTTAAGGTTTCTGCCTAGGGTTAGGGTTAGGAGTATGGTTTGATTTAGGCTTCAGGTTAGGTTAGGTTTCAACTTAGTTTGAGGGAGTAAGTTTAGGGCTTCTGTTAGTCTTCGGGTAACTGTTATGGGTGGAGTTAGCGTCAGGGCCAGGATAGGGTTGGGGTTGAGGTTAAGGTGTCCGCCAAGGTTTAGGGTTAGGAGTATGGTTTGATTTAGGCTTCAGGTTAGGTTAGGTTTGAACTTAGTTTGAGGGAGTAAGTTTAGGGCTACTGTTTGTTTTCGGTTCAGTGTTACGGTTGGAGATAGCGTCAGGGTCAGGTTAGGGTTGGGGTTGAGCTTCAGGTGTCCCCCTAGGTTTAGGGTTAGGTCTATGGTTTGAGTTAGGCTTCAGGTTAGGTTAGGTTTCAACTTAGTTTGAGGGAGTAAGTTTAGGGCTAATGTTAGTTTTCGGGTAACTGTTATGGTTGGAGTTAGCGTCAGGGCCAGGATAGGGTTGGGGTTGAGCTTAAGGTGTCCACCAAGGGTTAGGTTTAGGTCGATCTTTTGAGTTAGGCTTCAGGTTAGGTTAGCTTTGAACTTAATTTGAGGGAGTAAGTTTAGGACTACTGTTAGTTTTCGGTTCAGTGTTATGGTTGGAGATAGCGTCAGGGTCAGGGTAGGGTTGGGGTTGAGCTTCAGGTGTCCGGCTAGGGTTAGGGTTAGGTCTATGGTTTGAGTTAGGCTTCAGGTTAGGTTAGGTTTGAACTTAGTTTGAGGGAGTAAGTTTAGGGCTACTGTTAGTTTTCGGTTCAGTGTTACGGTTGGAGTTAGCGTGAGGGTCAGGTTTGGGTTGGGATTGAGCTTAAGGTGTCCGCCTAGGGTTAGGGTTAGGTGTATGGTTTGATTTAGGCTTCAGGTTAGGTTAGGTTTGAACTTAGTTTGAGGGAGTAAGTTTAGGGCGACTGTTAGTTTTCGGGTAACTGTTACAGTTGGAGTAAGCGTCAGGGTTAGGTTATGGTGGGGGTTAAGCATAAGGTGTCCGCCTAGGTTTAGGGTTAGGTCTATGATTTGATTTAGGCTTCAGGTTAGGTTAGGTTTCAACTTAGTTTGAGGGAGTCAGTTTAGGGCTACTGTTAGTTTTCGGTTAACTGTTACGGTTGGAGTAAGCGTCAGGGTCAGGTTAGGTTTGGGGTTGAGCTTAAGGTGTCCGCCTAGGGTTAGGGTTAGGTCTATGGTTTGATTTAGGCTTCAGGTTAGGTTAGGTTTGAACTTAGTTTGAGGGAGTAAGTTTAGGGCTACTGTTTTTTTTCGGGTAATTGTTACGGTTGGAGTTAGCGTCAGGTCCAGGTTAGGGTTGTGGTTGAGCTAATGGTGTCCGCCTTGGGTTAGGGTTAGGTGTTTGGTTTGATTTAGGCTTCAGGTTAGGTTAGGTTTGAACTTAGTTTGAGGGAGTCAGTTAAAGGCTACTGTTAGTTTTCGCTTAACTGTTACGGTTGGAGTAAGCGTCAGGGTCAGGTTAGGTTTGGGGTTGAGCTTAAGGTGTCCGCCTAGGGTTAGGGTTAGGTCTATGGTTTGAGTTAGGCTTCAGGTTAGGTTAGGTTTGAACTTAGTTCGAGGGAGTAAGTTTAAGGCTAATGTTAGTTTTCGGTTCAGTGTTACGGTTGGAGTTAGCGTGAGGGTCAGGTTAGGGTAGGGGTTGAGCTTTTTGTGTCTGCCAAGTGTTAGGGTTAGGTGTATGGTTTGATTTAGGCTTCAGGTTAGGTTAGGTTTGAACTTAGTTTGAGGGAGTAAGTTTAGGGCTACTGTTAGTTTTCTGGTAACTGTTAGGGTTGGAGTTAGCGTCAGGGCCAGGTTAGGGTTGGGGTTGAGCTTAAGGTGTCTGCCAAGGGTTAGGGTTAGGTCTATGGTTTGAGTGAGGCTTCAGGTTAGGTTAGGTTTGAACTTACTTTGAGGGAGTAAGTTTAGGGATACTGTTAGTTTTCGGTTCAGTGTTTCGGTTGGAGTTAGCGTGAGGGTCAGGTTAGGGTAGGGGTTGAGCTTAAGGTGTCCGCATAGGGTTAGGGTTAGGTGTATGGTTTGAATTAGTTTTCAGGTTAGGTTAGGTTTGAACTTAGTTTGAGGGAGTAATTTTAGGGCTACTGTTAGTTTTCAGGTAACTGTTATGTTTGGAGTTAGCGTCAGGGCCAGGTTAGGGTTGGGGTTGAGCTTAAGGTGTCGCCTAGGGTTAGGGTTAGGTCTATGGTTTGAGTTAGGCTTCAGGTTAGGTTAGGTTTGAACTTAGTTTGAGGGAGTAAGTTTAGGGTTACTGTTAGTTTTCGGTTCAGTGTTACGGTTGGAGTTAGCGTGAGGGTCAGGTTAGGGTTGGGGTTGAGCTTAAGGTGTCCGCCTAGGGTTAGGTTTAGGTGTATGGTTTGATTTAGGCTTCAGGTTAGGTTCGGTTTCAACTTAGTTTGAAGGAGTAAGTTTAGGGCTACTGTTAGTTTTCGGTTCAGTGTTACGGTTGGAGTTAGCGTGAGGGTCAGGTTAGGGTTGGGGTTGAGCTTCAGGTGTCCGCCTAGGGTTAGGGTTAGGTGTATCGTTTGATTTAGGCTTCAGGTTAGGTTAGGTTTGAAGATAGTTTGAGGGAGTAAGTTTAGGGCTACTGTTAGTTTTGGTTAACTGTTACAGTTGGAGTAAGCGTCAGCGTCAGGTTATGGTGGGGGTTAAGCATTAGGTGTCCGCCTAGGGTTAGGGTTAGGTCTATGATTTGATTTAGGCTTCAGGTTAGGTTAGGTTTGAACTTAGTTTGAGGGAGTCAGTTTAGGACTACTGTTAGTTTTCGATTAACTGTTACGGTTGGAGTAAGCATCAGGGTCAGGTTAGGTTTGGGGTTGAGCTTAAGGTGTCCGCCTAGGGTTAGGGTGAGGTCTATGGTTTGAGTTAGGCTTCAGGTTAGGTTAGGTTTGAACTTAGTTTGAGGGAGTAAGTTTAGGGCTACTGTTTGTTTTCGGTTCAGTGTTACGGTTGAAGTTAGCGTGACGGTCAGGTCAGGGTTGGGGTTGAGCTTAACGTGTCCGCCTAGGGTTAGGGTTAGGTGTAGGGTTTGATTTAGGCTTCAGGTTAGGTTAGGTTTGAACTTAGTTTGATGGAATAAGTTTAGGGCTACTGTTTGTTTTCGGGTAACTGTTACGGTTGGAGTTAGCGTCAGGTCCAGGTTAGGGTTGAGGTTGAGGTAATGGTGTCCGCCTAGGGTTAGGGTTAGGTGTTTGGTTTGATTTAGGCTTCAGGTTAGGTTAGGTTTTAAGTTAGTTTGAGGGAGTAAGTTTAGGGCTACTGTTAGTTTTTGGTTAACTGTTACAGTTGGAGTAAGCGTCAGGGTCAGGTTAGGGTGGGGGTTAAGCGTAAGGTGTCCGCCTAGGGTTAGGGTTAGGTCTATTGTTTGAGTTAGGCTTCAGGTTAGGTTAGGTTTGAACTTAGTTTGAGGGAGTAAGTTTAGGGCTACTGTTAGTTTTCGGTTCAGTGTTACGTTTGGAGATAGCGTCAGGGACAGGTTAGGGATGTGGTTGAGCTTCAGGTGTCCGCCTAGGGTTAGGGTTAGGTCTGTGGTTTGAGTTAGGCTTCAGGTTAGGTTAGGTTTGAACTTAGTTTGAGGGAGTAAGTTTAGGGCTATTGTTAGTTTTCGGTTCAGTGTTACGGTTGGAGATAGCGTCAGGTTCAGGTTATGGTTGGGGTTGAGCTTCAGGTGTCCGCCTAAGGTTAGGGTTAGATCTATGGTTTGAGTTAGGCTTCAGGTTAGGTTAGGTTTGAACTTAGTTTGAGGGAGTAAGTTTAGGGCGAGTGTTAGTTTTCGGGTAACTGTTATGTTTGGAGATAGCGTCAGGGCCAGGTTAGGGTTGCGGTTGAGCTTAAGGTGTCCGCCTAGGGTTAGGGTTAGGTATATGGTTTGAGTTAGGCTTCAGGTTAGGTTAGGTTTGAACTTAGTTTGAGGGAGTAAGTTTAGGGCTACTGTTAGTTTTCGGTTCAGTGTTTAGGTTGGAGTTAGCATGAGGGTCAGGTTAGGGTAGGGGTTGAGCTTAAGGTGTCCGCCTAGGGTTAGGGTTAGGTGTATGGTTTGATTTAGGTTTCAGGTTAGGTTAGGTTTGAACTTAGTTTGAGGGAGTAAGTTTAGGGCTACTGTTAGTTTTCGGGTAACTGTTATGGTTGGAGTTAGCGTCAGGGCCATGTTAGGTTTGGGGTTGAGCTTAAGGTGTCCGCCTAGGGTTAGGGTTAGGTCTATGGTTTGAGTTAGGCTTCAGGTTAGGTTAGGTTTGAACTTAGTTTGAGGGAGTAAGTTTAGGGTTACTGTTAGTTTTCGGTTCAGTGTTATGGTTGGAGATAGCGTCAGGGTCAGGTTAGGGTTGGGGTTGAGCTTAAGGTGTCCGCCTAGGGTTAGGGTTAGGTCTATGGTTTGAGTAAGGCTTCAGGTTATTTTACGTTTGAAATTAGTTTCTGTGAGTAAGTTTAGGGCTACTGTTAGTTTTCGGGTAACTGTTATGGTTGGAGTTAGCGTCAGGGCCAGGTTACGGTTGGGGTTGAGCTTAAGGTGTCCGCCAAGGGTTAGGGTTAGGTCTATGGTTTGAGTGAGGCTTCAGGTTAGGTTAGGTTTGAACTTAGTTTGAGGGAGTAAGTTTAGGGCTACTGTTAGTTTCAGTTCAGTGTTGCTGTTGGAGATAGCGTCAGGGTCAGGGTAGGGTTTGGGTTGAGCTTCAGGTGTCCGCCTAGGGTTAGGGTTAGGTCTGTTGTTTGAGTTAGGCTTCAGGTTAGGTTAAGTTTGAACTTAGTATGAGGGAGTAAGTTTAGGGCTATTGTTATTTTTCGGTTCAGTGTTACGGTTGGAGATAGCGTCAGGGTCAGGTTAGGGTTGGGGTTGAGCTTCAGGTGTCTGCCTAGGGTTAGGGTTAGGTCTATGGTTTGAGTTAGGCTTCAGGTTAGGTTAAGTTTGAACTTAGTATGAGGGAGTAAGTTTAGGGCTATTGTTATTTTTCGGTTCAGTGTTACGGTTGGAGATAGCGTCAGGGCCAGGTTCAGGTTGGGGTTGACCTTAAGGTGTCCGCCTAGGGTTAGGGTTAGGTCTATGCTTTGAGTTAGGCTTCAGGTTAGGTTAGGTTTGAACTTAGTTTGAGGGAGTAAGTTTAGGGCTACTGTTAGTTTTCGGTTCAGTGTTACGGTTGGAGATAGCGTCAGGGTCAGGTTAGGGTTGGGGTTGAGCTTAAGGTGTCCGCCTAGGGTTAGGGTTAGGTCTATGGTTTGAGTAAGGCTTCAGGTTATTTTACGTTTGAAATTAGTTTCTGTGAGTAAGTTTAGGGCTACTGTTAGTTTTCGGGTAACTGTTATGGTTGGAGTTAGCGTCAGGGCCAGGTTAGGGTTGGGGTTGAGGTAATGGTGTCCGCCTAGGGTTAGGGTTAGGTGTATTGTTTGATTTAGGCTTCAGGTTAGGTTAGTTTTGAACTTAGTTTGAGGGAGTATGTTTAGGGCTACTGTTTGTTTTCAGTTCAGTGTTACGGTTGGAGATAGCGTCAGGGTCAGGTTAGGGTTGGGGTTGAGCTTCAGGTGTCTTCCTAGGGTTATTGTTAGGTCTATGGTTTGAGTTAGGCTTCAGGTTAGGTTAGGTTTGAACTTAGTTTGAGGGAGTTAGTTTAGGGCTACTGTTAGTTTTCGGTTCTGTGTTTCGGTTGGAGTTAGTGTGAGGGTCAGGTTAGGTTAGGGGTTGAGCTTAAGGTGTCTGCCTAGGGTTAGGGTTACGTGTATGATTTGATTTAGGCTTCAGGTTAGGTTAGGTTTGAACTTAGTTTGAGGGAGTAAGTTTAGGGCTACTGTTAGATTTCGGGTAACTGTTATGGTTGGAGTTAGCGTCAGGGCCAGGTTCTGGTTGGGGTTGACCATAAGGTGTCCGCCTAGGGTTAAGGTTAGGTCTATGGTTTGAGTTAGGCTTCAGGTTAGGTTAGGTTTGAACTTAGTTTGAGGGAGTAAGTTTAGGGTTACTGTTAGTTTTCGGTTCAGTGTTACGGTTGGAGTTAGCGTGAGGGTCAGGTTAGGGTTGGGGTTTAACTTAAGTTGTCCGCCTAGGGTTAGGGTTAGGTGTATGGTTTGATTTAGGCTTCAGGTTAGGTTAGGTTTGAACTTAGTTTGAGGGAGTAAGTTTAGGGCTACTGTTTGTTTTCGGTTCAGTGTTACGGTTGGAGATAGCGTCAGGGTCAGGTTAGGGTTGGGGTTGAGCTTCAGGTGTCTGCCTAGGGTTAGGGTTAGTTCTATAATTTGATTTAGGCTTCAGGTTAGGTTAGGTTTGAACTTAGTTTGAGGGAGTCAGTTTAGGGCTACTGTTAGTTTTCGGTTAACTGTTACGGTTGGAGTAAGCGTCAGGGTCAGGTTAGGTTTGCGGTTGAGCTTAAGGTGTCCGCCTAGGGTTAGGGTTAGGTGTATGGTTTGATTTAGACTTCATGTTAGGTTAGGTTTGAACTTAGTTTGAGGGAGTAAGTTTAGGGCTATTGTTTGTTTTCGGTTCAGTGTTACGGTTGGAGATAGCGTGAGGGTCAGGTTAGGGTTGGGGTTGAGCTTCAGGTGTCCGCCTAGGGTTAGGGTTAGGTCTATGGTTTGAGTTAGGCTTCAGGTTAGGTTAGGTTTGAACTTAGTTTTAGGGAGTAAGTTTAGGGCTACTGTTAGTTTTCGGTTCAGTGTTACGGTTGGAGTTAGCGTGAGGGTCAGGTTAGGGTTGGGGTTGAGCTTCAGGTGTCCGCCTAGGGTTAGGGTTAGGTGTATGGTTTGATTTAGGCTTCAGTTTAGGTTAGGTTTGAACTTAGTTTGAGGGAGTAAGTTTAGGGCTACTGTTAGTTTTCGGTTCAGTGTCACGGTTGGAGATAGCGTCAGGGTCAGGTTAGGGTTGGGGTTGAACTTCAGGTGTCTGCCTAGGGTTAGGTTTAGGTCTATGGTTTGAGTTAGGCTTCAGGTTAGGTTAGGATTGAAATTAGTTTGAGGGAGTAAGTTTAGGGCTAATGTTAGTTTTTGGTTAAATGTTACGGTTGGAGTAAGCGTCAGGGACAGGTTAGGTTTGGGGTTGAGCTTAAGGTGTCCGCCTAGTGTTAGGGTTAGGTGTATGTTTTGATTTAGGCGTCAGGTTAGGTTAGGTTTGAACTTAGTTTGAGGGAGTAAGTTTAGGGCTACTGTTTGTTTTCGGGTAACTGTTACGGTTGGAGTTAGCGTCAGGTCCAGGTTAGGGTTGGGGTTGAGCTAATGGTGTCCGCCTAGGGTTAGGGTTAGGTGTTCGATTGATTTAGGCTTCAGGTTAGGTTAGGTTTGAAGTTAGTTTGAGGGAGTAAGTTTAGGGCTACTGTTAGTTTTCGGTTAACTGTTACAGTTGTAGTAAGCGTCAGGATCAGGTTAGGGTGGGGGTTAAGCATAAGGTGTCCGCCTAGGGTTAGGGTTAGGTGTATGGTTTGATTTAGGCTTCAGGTTAGGTTAGGTTTGATTTTAGATTGAGGGAGTAAGTTTATGGTTACTGTTAGTTTTCGGTTCAGTGTTACGGTTTGAGTTAGCGTGAGGGTCAGGTTAGGGTTGGGCTTGAGCTTAAGGTGTCCGCCTAGGGTTAGGGTTAGGTGTATGGTTTGATTTAGGCTTCAGGTTAGGTTAGGTTTGAACTTAGTTTGAGGGAGTAAGTTTAGGGCTACTGTTAGTTTTCGGTTCAGTGTCACGGTTGGAGTTAGCGTGAGGGTCAGGATAGGTTTGGGGTTGAGCTTCAGGTGTCCGCCTAGGGTTAGGGTTAGGTGCATCGTTTGATTTAGGCTTCAGGTTAGGTTAGGTTTGAAGATAGTTTGAGGGAGTAAGTTTAGGGCTACTGTTAGTTTCGGTTAACTGTTACAGTTGGAGTAAGCGTCAGCGTTAGGTTATGGTGGGGGTTAAGCATTAGGTGTCCGCCTAGGGTTAGGGTTAGGTCTATGATTTGATTTAGGCTTCAGGTTAGGTTAGGTTTGAACTTAGTTTGAGGGAGTCAGTTTAGGACTACTGTTAGTTTTCGTTTAACTGTTACGGTTGGAGTAAGCATCAGGATAAGGTTAGGTTTGGGGTTGAGCTTAAGGTGTCCGCCTAGGGTTAGGGTTAGGTCTATGGTTTGAGTTAGGCTTCAGGTTAGGTTAGGTTTGAACTTAGTTTGAGGGAGTAAGTTTAGGGCTACTGTTTGCTTTCGGTTCAGTGTTACGGTTCGAGTTAGCGTGAGGATCAGGTTAGGGTTGGGGTTTAACTTAAGTTGTCCGCCTAGGGTTAGGGTTAGGTGTATGGTTTGCTTTAGGCTTCAGGTTAGGTTAGGTTTGAACTTAGTTTGAGGGAGTAAGTTTAGGGCTACTGTTTGTTTTCGGTTCAGTGTTACGGTTGGAGATAGCGTCAGGGTCAGGTTAGGGTTGGGGTTGAGCTTCAGGTGTCTGCCTAGGGTTAGGGTTAGTTCTATAATTTGATTTAGGCTTCAGGTTAGGTTAGGTTTGAACTTAGTTTGAGGGAGTCAGTTTAGGGCTACTGTTAGTTTTCGGTTAACTGTTACGGTTGGAGTAAGCGTCAGGGTCAGGTTAGGTTTGCGGTTGAGCTTAAGGTGTCCGCCTAGGGTTAGGGTTAGGTGTATGGTTTGATTTAGACTTCATGTTAGGTTAGGTTTGAACTTAGTTTGAGGGAGTAAGTTTAGGGCTATTGTTTGTTTTCGGTTCAGTGTTACGGTTGGAGATAGCGTGAGGGTCAGGTTAGGGTTGGGGTTGAGCTTCAGGTGTCCGCCTAGGGTTAGGGTTAGGTCTATGGTTTGAGTTAGGCTTCAGGTTAGGTTAGGTTTGAACTTAGTTTTAGGGAGTAAGTTTAGGGCTACTGTTAGTTTTCGGTTCAGTGTTACGGTTGGAGTTAGCGTGAGGGTCAGGTTAGGGTTGGGGTTGAGCTTCAGGTGTCCGCCTAGGGTTAGGGTTAGGTGTATGGTTTGATTTAGGCTTCAGTTTAGGTTAGGTTTGAACTTAGTTTGAGGGAGTAAGTTTAGGGCTACTGTTAGTTTTCGGTTCAGTGTCACGGTTGGAGATAGCGTCAGGGTCAGGTTAGGGTTGGGGTTGAACTTCAGGTGTCTGCCTAGGGTTAGGTTTAGGTCTATGGTTTGAGTTAGGCTTCAGGTTAGGTTAGGATTGAAATTAGTTTGAGGGAGTAAGTTTAGGGCTAATGTTAGTTTTTGGTTAAATGTTACGGTTGGAGTAAGCGTCAGGGACAGGTTAGGTTTGGGGTTGAGCTTAAGGTGTCCGCCTAGGGTTAGGGTTAGGTGTATGTTTTGATTTAGGCGTCAGGTTAGGTTAGGTTTGAACTTAGTTTGAGGGAGTAAGTTTAGGGCTACTGTTTGTTTTCGGGTAACTGTTACGGTTGGAGTTAGCGTCAGGTCCAGGTTAGGGTTGGGGTTGAGCTAATGGTGTCCGCCTAGGGTTAGGGTTAGGTGTTCGATTGATTTAGGCTTCAGGTTAGGTTAGGTTTGAAGTTAGTTTGAGGGAGTAAGTTTAGGGCTACTGTTAGTTTTCGGTTAACTGTTACAGTTGTAGTAAGCGTCAGGATCAGGTTAGGGTGGGGGTTAAGCATAAGGTGTCCGCCTAGGGTTAGGGTTAGGTGTATGGTTTGATTTAGGCTTCAGGTTAGGTTAGGTTTGATTTTAGATTGAGGGAGTAAGTTTATGGTTACTGTTAGTTTTCGGTTCAGTGTTACGGTTTGAGTTAGCGTGAGGGTCAGGTTAGGGTTGGGCTTGAGCTTAAGGTGTCCGCCTAGGGTTAGGGTTAGGTGTATGGTTTGATTTAGGCTTCAGGTTAGGTTAGGTTTGAACTTAGTTTGAGGGAGTAAGTTTAGGGCTACTGTTAGTTTTCGGTTCAGTGTCACGGTTGGAGTTAGCGTGAGGGTCAGGATAGGTTTGGGGTTGAGCTTCAGGTGTCCGCCTAGGGTTAGGGTTAGGTGTATCGTTTGATTTAGGCTTCAGGTTAGGTTAGGTTTGAAGATAGTTTGAGGGAGTAAGTTTAGGGCTACTGTTAGTTTCGGTTAACTGTTACAGTTGGAGTAAGCGTCAGCGTTAGGTTATGGTGGGGGTTAAGCATTAGGTGTCCGCCTAGGGTTAGGGTTAGGTCTATGATTTGATTTAGGCTTCAGGTTAGGTTAGGTTTGAACTTAGTTTGAGGGAGTCAGTTTAGGACTACTGTTAGTTTTCGTTTAACTGTTACGGTTGGAGTAAGCATCAGGATAAGGTTAGGTTTGGGGTTGAGCTTAAGGTGTCCGCCTAGGGTTAGGGTTAGGTCTATGGTTTGAGTTAGGCTTCAGGTTAGGTTAGGTTTGAACTTAGTTTGAGGGAGTAAGTTTAGGGCTACTGTTTGCTTTCGGTTCAGTGTTACGGTTCGAGTTAGCGTGAGGATCAGGTTAGGGTTGGGGTTTAACTTAAGTTGTCCGCCTAGGGTTAGGGTTAGGTGTATGGTTTGCTTTAGGCTTCAGGTTAGGTTAGGTTTGAACTTAGTTTGAGGGAGTAAGTTTAGGGCTACTGTTTGTTTTCGGTTCAGTGTTACGGTTGGAGATAGCGTCAGGGTCAGGTTAGGGTTGGGGTTGAGCTTCAGGTGTCTGCCTAGGGTTAGGGTTAGTTCTATGATTTGATTTAGGCTTCAGGTTAGGTTAGGTTTGAACTTAGTTTGAGGGAGTCAGTTTAGGGCTACTGTTAGTTTTCGGTTAACTGTTACGGTTGGAGTAAGCGTCAGGGTCAGGTTAGGGTTGGGGTTGAGCTTCAGGTGTCCGCCTAGGGTTAGGGTTAGGTGTATCGTTTGATTTAGGCTTCAGGTTAGGTTAGATTTGAAGTTAGTTTGAGGGAGTAAGTTTAGGGCTACTGTTAGTTTCTGTTAACTGTTACAGTTGGAGGAAGCGTAAGGGTCAGGTTATGGTGGGGGTTAAGCATAAGGTGTCGGCCTAGGGTTAGGGTTAGGTCTATGATTTGATTTAGTCTTCAGGTTAGGTTAGGTTTGAACTTAGTTTGAGGGAGTCAGTTTAGGGCTACTGTTAGTTTTCGGTTAACTGTTACGTTTGGAGTAAGCGTCAGGGTCAGGTTAGGTTTGGGGTTGAGCTTAAGGTGTCCGCCTAGGGTTGGGGTTAGGTCTATGGTTTGAGTTAGGCTTCAGGTTAGGTTAGGTTTGAACTTAGTTTGAGGGAGTAAGTTTAGGGCTACTGTTTGTTTTCGTTTCAGTGTTACGGTTGAAGTTAGGGTGAGGGTCACGTCAGGGTTGGGGTTGAGCTTAAGGTATCCGCCTAGGGTTAGGGTTAGGTGTATGGTTTGATTTAGGCTTCAGGTTAGGTTAGGTTTGAACTTAGTTTGAGGGAGTAAGTTTAGGGCTACTGTTTGTTTTCGGGTAACTGTTACGGTTGGAGTTGGCGTCAGGTCCAGGTTAGGGTTGGGGTTGAGCTAATGGTGTCCGCCTAGGGTTAGGGTTAGGTGTTCGATTGATTTAGGCTTCAGGTTAGTTTAGGTTTGAAGTTAGTTTGAGGGAGTAAGTTTAGGGATAATGTTAGTTTTCGGTTAACTGTTACAGTTGTAGTAAGCGTCAGGATCAGGTTAGGGTAGGGGTTAAGCATAAGGTGTCCGCCTAGGGTTAGGGTTAGGTGTATGGTTTGATTTAGGCTTCAGGTTAGGTTAGGTTTGAACTTAGATTGAGGGAGTACGTTTAGGGCTACTGTTATTTTTTTGTTCAGTGTTTCGGTTGGAGTGAGCGTCAGGGTCAGGTTAGGGTAGGGGTTGAGCTTAAGGTGTCCGCCTAATGTTAGGGTTAGGTGTATGGTTTGAATTAGGCTTCAGGTTAGGTTAGGTTTGAACTTAGTTTGAGGGAGTAAGTTTAGGGCTACTGTTAGTTTTCGGTTCAGTGTTATGGTTGGAGATAGTGTCAGGGTCAGGTTAGGGTTGGGGTTGAGCTTCAAGTGTCCGCCTAGGGTTAGGGTTAGGTCTATGGTTTGAGTAAGGCTTCAGGTTATTTAACGTTAGAACTTAGTTTCTGTGAGTAAGTTTAGGGCTACTGTTAGTTTTCGGGTAACTGTTATGGTTGGAGGTAGCGTCAGGGCCAGGTTCAGGTTGGCGTTGACCTTAAGGTGTCCGCCTAGGGTTAGGGTTAGGTCTATGGTTTGAGTGAGGCTTCAGGTTAGGTTAGGTTTGAACTTAGTTTGAGGGAGTAAGTTTAGGGCTACTGTTAGTTTCAGTTCAGTGTTGCTGTTGGAGATAGCGTCAGGGTCAGGTTAGGGTTTGGGTTGAGCTTCAGGTGTCCGCCTAGGGTTAGGGTTAGGTCTGTTGTTTGAGTTAGGCTTCAGGTTAGGTTAAGTTTGAACTTAGTATGAGGGAGTAAGTTTAGGGCTATTGTTAGTTTTCGGTTCAGTGTTACGGTTGGAGATAGCGTCAGGGTCAGGTTAGGGTTGGGGTTGAGCTTCAGGTGTCTGCCTAGGGTTAGGGTTAGGTCTATGGTTTGAGTTAGGCTTCAGGTTAGGTTAGGTTTGAACTTAGTTTGAGGGAGTAAGTTTAGGGCTACTGTTAGTTTTCGGGTAACTGTTATGGTTGGAGTTAGCGTCAGGGCCAGGTTCAGGTTGGGGTTGACCTTAAGGTGTCCGCCTAGGGTTAGGGTTAGGTCTATGGTTTGAGTTAGGCTTCAGGTGAGGTTAGGTTTGAACTTAGTTTGAGGGAGTAAGTTTAGGCCTACTGTTAGTTTTCGGTTCAGTGTTACGGTTGGAGATAGCGTCAGGGTCAGGTTAGGGTTGGGGTTGAGCTTAAGGTGTCCGCCTAGGGTTAGGGTTAGGTCTATGGTTTGAGTAAGGCTTCAGGTTAGTTTACGTTTGAACTTAGTTTCTGTGAGTTAGTTTAGGGTTACTGTTAGTGTTTGGTTCAGTGTTACGGTTGGAGATAGCATCAGGGTCAGGTTAGGGTTGGGGTTGAGCTTCAAGTGTCTGCCTAGGGTTTGGCTTAGGTCTATGGTTTGAGTTAGGCTTCAGGTTAGGTTAGGTTTGAACTTAGTTTGAGGGAGTAAGTTTAGGGCTACTGTTAGTTTTCGGTTCAGTGTTACGGTTGGAGTTAGCGTGAGGGTCAGGTTAGTGCAGGGGTTGAGCTTAAGGTGTCTGCTTAGGGTTAGGGTTAGGTGTATGGTTTGATTTAGGCTTCAGGTTAGGTTAGTTTTGAACTTTGTTTGAGGGAATAAGTTTAGGGCTACTGTTAGTTTTCGGGTAACTGTTATGGTTGGAGTTAGCGTCAGGGCCAGGTTACGGTTGCGGTTGAGCTTAAGGTGTCCGCCAAGGGTTGGGGTTAGGTCTATGGTTTGAGTGAGGCTTCAGGTTAGGTTAGGTTTGAACTTAGTTTGAGGGAGTAAGTTTAGGGCTACTGTTAGTTTTCGGTTCAGTGTTTCGGTTGGAGTTAGCGTGAGGGTAGGGTTAGGGTAGGGGTTGAGCTTAAGGTGTCCGCCTAGGGTTAGGGTTAGGTCTATGGTTTGAGTTAGGCTTCAGGTTAGGTTAGGTTTGAACTTAGTTTGAGGGAGTAAGTTTAGGGCTACTGTTTGCTTTCGGTTCAGTGTTACAGTTGGAGTTAGCGTGAGGGTCAGGTTAGGGTTGGGGTTTAACTTAAGTTGTCCGCCTAGGGTTAGGGTTAGGTGTATGGTTTGCTTTAGGCTTCAGGTTAGGTTAGTTTTGAACTTAGTTTGAGGGAGTAAGTTTAGGGCTACTGTTTGTTTTCGGTTCAGTGTTACGGTTGGAGATAGCGTCAGGGTCAGGTTAGGGTTGGGGTTGAGCTTCAGGTATCTGCCTAGGGTTAGGGTTAGGGTTAGTTCTATGATTTGATTTAGGCTTCAGGTTAGGTTAGGTTTGAACTTAGTTTGAGGGAGTCAGTTTAGGGCTACTGTTTGTTTTCGGGTAACTGTTACGGTTGGAGTTGGCGTCAGGTCCAGGTTAGGGTTGGGGTTGAGCTAATGGTGTCCGCCTAGGGTTAGGGTTAGGTGTTCGATTGATTTAGGCTTCAAGTTAGTTTAGGTTTGAAGTTAGTTTGAAGGAGTAAGTTTAGGGATAATGTTAGTTTTCGGTTAACTGTTACAGTTGTAGTAAGCGTCAGGATCAGGTTAGGGTAGGGGTTAAGCATAAGGTGTCCGCCTAGGGTTAGGGTTAGGTGTATGGTTTGATTTAGGCTTCAGGTTAGGTTAGGTTTGAACTTAGATTGAGGGAGTAAGTTTAGGGTTACTGTTATTTTTTTGTTCAGTGTTTCGGTTGGAGTGAGCGTCAGGGTCAGGTTAGGGTAGGGGTTGAGCTTAAGGTGTCCGCCTAATGTTAGGGTAAGGTGTATGGTTTGATTTAGGCTTCAGGTTAGGTTAGGTTTGAACTTAGTTTGAGGGAGTAAGTTTAGGGCTACTGTTAGTTTTCGGTTCAGTGTTATGGTTGGAGATAGTGTCAGGGTCAGGTTAGGGTTGGGGTTGAGCTTCAAGTGTCCGCCTAGGGTTAGGGTTAGGTCTATGGTTTGAGTTAGGCTTCAGGTTAGGTTAGGTTTGAACTTAGTTTGAGGGAGTAAGTTTAGGGCTACTGTTAGTTTTCGGTTCAGTGTTACGGTTGGAGATAGCGTCAGGGTCAGGTTAGGGTTGGGGTTGAGCTTAAGGTGTCCGCCTAGGGTTAGGTTAGGTCTATGGTTTGAGTAAGGCTTCAGGTTATTTTACGTTTGAACTTAGTTTCTGTGAGTAAGTTTAGGGCTACTGTTAGTTTTCGGTTCAGTGTTTCGGTTGGAGTTAGCGTGAGGGTCAGGTTAGGGTAGGGGTTGAGCTTAAGGTGTTCACCTAGGGTTAGGGTTAGGTGTATGATTAGATTAAGGCTTCAGGTTAGGTTAGGTTTGAACTTAGTTTGAGGGAGTAAGTTTAGGGTTACTGTTAGTTTTCGGGTAACTGTTATGTTTGGAGTTAGCGTCAGGGCCAGGTTCAGGTTGGGGTTGACCTTAAGGTGTCCGCCTAGGGTTAGGGTTAGGTCTATGGTTTGAGTTAGGCTTCAGGTTAGGTTAGGTTTGAACTTAGTTTGAGGGAGTAAGTTTAGGGCTACTGTTAGTTTTCGGTTCAGTGTTACGGTTGAAGATAGCGTCAGGATCAGGTTAGGGTTGTGGTTGAGCTTCAAGTGTCCGCCTAGGGTTAGGGTTAGGTCTATGGTTTGAGTTAGGCTTCAGGTTAGGTTAGGTTTGAACTTAGTTTGAGGGAGTAAGTTTAGGGCTACTGTTAGTTTTCGGGTAACTGTTATGGTTGGAGGTAGCGTCAGGGCCAGGTTCAGGTTGGCGTTGACCTTAAGGTGTCCGCCTAGTGTTAGGGTTAGGTCTATGGTTTGAGTAAGGCTTCAGGTTAGTTTACGTTTGAACTTAGTTTCTGTGAGTAAGTTTAGGGTTACTGTTAGTTTTTGGTTCAGTGTTACGGTTGGAGATAGCATCAGGGTCAGGTTAGGGTTGGGGTTGAGCTTCAAGTGTCTGCCTAGGGTTTGGGTTAGGTCTATGGTTTGAGTTAGGCTTCAGGTTAGGTTAGGTTTGAACTTAGTTTGAGGGAGTAAGTTTAGGGCTACTGTTAGTTTTCGGTTCAGTGTTACGGTTGGAGTTAGCGTGAGGGTCAGGTTAGTGCAGGGGTTGAGCTTAAGGTGTCTGCCTAGGGTTAGGGTTAGGTGTATGGTTTAATTTAGGCTTCAGGTTAGGTTAGGTTTGAACTTAGTTTGAGGGAGTAAGTTTAGGGCTACTGTTAGTTTTCGGGTAACTGTTATGGTTGGAATTAGCGTCAGGGCCAGGTTACGGTTGCGGTTGAGCTTAAGGTGTCCGCCAAGGGTTGGGGTTAGGTCTATGGTTTGAGTGAGACTTCAGGTTAGGTTAGGTTTGAACTTAGTTTGAGGGAGTAAGTTTAGGGCTACTGTTAGTTTTCGGTTCAGTGTTTCGGTTGGAGTTAGCGTGAGGGTCAGGTTAGGGTAGGGGTTGAGCTTAAGGTGTTCACCTAGGGTTAGGGTTAGGTGTATGATTTGATTAAGGGTTCAGGTTAGGTTAGGTTTGAACTTAGTTTGAGGGAGTAAGTTTAGGGTTACTGTTAGTTTTCGGGTAACTGTTATGTTTGGAGTTAGCTTCAGGGCCAGGTTCAGGTTGGGGTTGACCTTAAGGTGTCCGCCTAGGGTTAGGATTAGGTCTATGGTTTGAGTTAGGCTTCAGGTTAGGTTAGGTTTGAACTTAGTTTGAGGGAGTAAGTTTAGGGCTACTGTTAGTTTTCGGTTCAGTGTTACGGTTGGAGATAGCGTCAGGGTCAGGTTAGGGTTGTGGTTGACCTTCAAGTGTCCGCCAAGGGTTAGGGTTAGGTCTATGGTTTGAGTTAGGTTTCAGGTTAGGTTAGGTTTGAACTTAGTTTGAGGGAGTAAGTTTAGGGCTACTGTTAGTTTTCGGTTCAGTGTCACGGTTGGAGTTAGCGTGAGGGTCAGGATAGGTTTGGGGTTGAGCTTCAGGTGTCCGCCTAGGGTTAGGGTTAGGTGTATCGTTTGATTTAGGCTTCAGGTTAGGTTAGGTTTGAAGATAGTTTGAGGGAGTAAGTTTAGGGCTACTGTTAGTTTCGGTTAACTGTTACAGTTGGAGTAAGCGTCAGCGTCAGGTTATGGTGGGGGTTAAGCATTAGGTGTCCGCCTAGGGTTAGGGTTAGGTCTATGATTTGATTTAGGCTTCAGGTTACGTTAGGTTTGAACTTAGTTTGAGGGAGTCTGTTTAGGACTACTGTTAGTTTTCGATTAACTGTTACGGTTGGAGTAAGCATCAGGATCAGGTTAGGTTTGGGGTTGAGCTTAAGGTGTCCCCCTAGGGTTAGGGTTAGGTCTATGGTTTGAGTTAGGCTTCAGGTTAGGTTAGGTATGAACTTAGTTTGAGGGAGTAAGTTTAGGGCTACTGTTTGTTTTCGGTTCAGTGTTACGGTTGGAGTTGGCGTCAGGTCCAGGTTAGGGTTGGGGTTGAGCTAATGGTGTCCGCCTAGGGTTAGGGTTAGGTGTTCGATTGATTTAGGCTTCAGGTTAGGTTAGGTTTGAACTTAGTTTGAGGGAGTAAGTTTAGGGCTACTGTTAGTTTTCGGTTCAGTGTTACGGTTGGAGTTAGCGTGAGGGTCAGGGTAGGGTTGGGGTTGAGCTTAAGGTGTCCGCCTAGGGTTAGGGTTAGGTCTGTGGTTTGAGTTAGGCTTCAGGTTTGGTTAGGTTTGAACTTAGTTTGAGGGAGTAAGTTTAGGGCTACTGTTAGTTTTCGGTTCAGTGTTACGGTTGGAGATAGCGTCAGGGTCAGGTTAGGGTTGGGGTTGAGCTTAAGGTGTCCGCCTAGGGTTAGGGTTAGGTCTATGGTTTGAGTAAGGCTTCAGGTTATTTTACGTTTGAACTTAGTTTCTGTGAGTAAGTTTAGGGCTACTGTTAGTTTTCGGGTAACTGTTATGGTTGGAGTTAGCGTCAGGGCCAGGTTACGGTTGGGGTTGAGCTTAAGGTGTCCGCCAAGGGTTAGGGTTAGGTCTATGGTTTGAGTGAGGCTTCAGGTTAGGTTAGGTTTGAACTTAGTTTGAGGGAGTAAGTTTAGGGCTACTGTTAGTTTCAGTTCAGTGTTGCTGTTGGAGATAGCGTCAGGGTCAGGGTAGGGTTTGGGTTGAGCTTCAGGTGTCCGCCTAGGGTTAGGGTTAGGTCTGTTGTTTGAGTTAGGCTTCAGGTTAGGTTAAGTTTGAACTTAGTATGAGGGAGTAAGTTTAGGGCTATTGTTAGTTTTCGGTTCAGTGTTACGGTTGGAGATAGCGTCAGGGTCAGGTTAGGGTTGGGGTTGAGCTTCAGGTGTCTGCCTAGGGTTAGGGTTAGGTCTATGGTTTGAGTTAGGCTTCAGGTTAGGGTAGGTTTGAACTTAGTTTGAGGGAGTAAGTTTAGGGCTACTGTTAGTTTTCGGGTAACTGTTATGGTTGGAGTTAGCGTCAGGGCCAGGTTCAGGTTGGGGTTGACCTTAAGGTGTCCGCCTAGGGTTAGGGTTAGGTCTATGGTTTGAGTTAGGCACCAGGTTAGGTTAGGTTTGAACTTAGTTTGAGGGAGAAAGTTTAGGGCTACTGTTAGTTTTCGGTTCAGTGTTACGGTTGGAGATAGCGTCAGGATCAGGTTAGGGTTGTGGTTGAGCTTCAAGTGTCCGCCTAGGGTTAGGGTTAGGTCTATGGTTTGAGTTAGGCTTCAGGTTAGGTTAGGTTTGAACTTAGTTTGAGGGAGTAAGTTTAAGGCTACTGTTAGTTTTCGGTTCAGTGTTTCGGTTTTAGTTAGCGTGAGGGTCAGGTTAGTGTAGGGGTTGAGCTTAAGGTGTCCGCCTAGGGTTAGGGTTAGGTGTATGATTTGATTTAGGCTTCAGGTTAGGTTAGGTTTGAACTTAGTTTGAGGGAGTAAGTTTAGGGCTACTGTTAGTTTTCGGGTAACTGTTATGGTTGGAGGTAGCGTCAGGGCCAGGTTCAGGTTGGCGTTGACCTTAAGGTGTCCGCCTAGGGTTAGGGTTAGGTCTATGGTTTGAGTGAGGCTTCAGGTTAGGTTAGGTTTGAACTTAGTTTGAGGGAGTAAGTTTAGGGCTACTGTTAGTTTTCGGTTCAGTGTTTCGTTTGGAGTTAGCGTGAGGGTCAGGTTAGGGTAGGGGTTGAGCTTAAGGTGTTCACCTAGGGTTAGGGTTAGGTGTATGATTTGATTAAGGGTTCAGGTTAGGTTAGGTTTGAACTTAGTTTGAGGGAGTAAGTTTAGGGTTACTGTTAGTTTTCGGGTAACTGTTATGTTTGGAGTTAGCTTCAGGGCCAGGTTCAGGTTGGGGTTGACCTTAAGGTGTCCGCCTAGGGTTAGGATTAGGTCTATGGTTTGAGTTAGGCTTCAGGTTAGGTTAGGTTTGAACTTAGTTTGAGGGAGTAAGTTTAGGGCTACTGTTAGTTTTCGGTTCAGTGTTACGGTTGGAGATAGCGTCAGGGTCAGGTTAGGGTTGTGGTTGACCTTCAAGTGTCCGCCAAGGGTTAGGGTTAGGTCTATGGTTTGAGTTAGGTTTCAGGTTAGGTTAGGTTTGAACTTAGTTTGAGGGAGTAAGTTTAGGGCTACTGTTAGTTTTCGGTTCAGTGTTATGGTTGGAGATAGTGTCAGGGTCAGGTTAGGGTTGGGGTTGAGCTTCAAGTGTCCGCCTAGGGTTAGGGTTAGGTCTATGGTTTGAGTTAGGCTTCAGGTTAGGTTAGGTTTGAACTTAGTTTGAGGGAGTAAGTTTAGGGCTACTGTTAGTTTTCGGTTCAGTGTTACGGTTGGAGATAGCGTCAGGGTCAGGTTAGGGTTGGGGTTGAGCTTAAGGTGTCCGCCTAGGGTTAGGTTAGGTCTATGGTTTGAGTAAGGCTTCAGGTTATTTTACGTTTGAACTTAGTTTCTGTGAGTAAGTTTAGGGCTACTGTTAGTTTTCGGTTCAGTGTTTCGGTTGGAGTTAGCGTGAGGGTCAGGTTAGGGTAGGGGTTGAGCTTAAGGTGTTCACCTAGGGTTAGGGTTAGGTGTATGATTAGATTAAGGCTTCAGGTTAGGTTAGGTTTGAACTTAGTTTGAGGGAGTAAGTTTAGGGTTACTGTTAGTTTTCGGGTAACTGTTATGTTTGGAGTTAGCGTCAGGGCCAGGTTCAGGTTGGGGTTGACCTTAAGGTGTCCGCCTAGGGTTAGGGTTAGGTCTATGGTTTGAGTTAGGCTTCAGGTTAGGTTAGGTTTGAACTTAGTTTGAGGGAGTAAGTTTAGGGCTACTGTTAGTTTTCGGTTCAGTGTTACGGTTGAAGATAGCGTCAGGATCAGGTTAGGGTTGTGGTTGAGCTTCAAGTGTCCGCCTAGGGTTAGGGTTAGGTCTATGGTTTGAGTTAGGCTTCAGGTTAGGTTAGGTTTGAACTTAGTTTGAGGGAGTAAGTTTAGGGCTACTGTTAGTTTTCGGGTAACTGTTATGGTTGGAGGTAGCGTCAGGGCCAGGTTCAGGTTGGCGTTGACCTTAAGGTGTCCGCCTAGTGTTAGGGTTAGGTCTATGGTTTGAGTAAGGCTTCAGGTTAGTTTACGTTTGAACTTAGTTTCTGTGAGTAAGTTTAGGGTTACTGTTAGTTTTTGGTTCAGTGTTACGGTTGGAGATAGCATCAGGGTCAGGTTAGGGTTGGGGTTGAGCTTCAAGTGTCTGCCTAGGGTTTGGGTTAGGTCTATGGTTTGAGTTAGGCTTCAGGTTAGGTTAGGTTTGAACTTAGTTTGAGGGAGTAAGTTTAGGGCTACTGTTAGTTTTCGGTTCAGTGTTACGGTTGGAGTTAGCGTGAGGGTCAGGTTAGTGCAGGGGTTGAGCTTAAGGTGTCTGCCTAGGGTTAGGGTTAGGTGTATGGTTTGATTTAGGCTTCAGGTTAGGTTAGGTTTGAACTTAGTTTGAGGGAGTAAGTTTAGGGCTACTGTTAGTTTTCGGGTAACTGTTATGGTTGGAATTAGCGTCAGGGCCAGGTTACGGTTGCGGTTGAGCTTAAGGTGTCCGCCAAGGGTTGGGGTTAGGTCTATGGTTTGAGTGAGACTTCAGGTTAGGTTAGGTTTGAACTTAGTTTGAGGGAGTAAGTTTAGGGCTACTGTTAGTTTTCGGTTCAGTGTTTCGGTTGGAGTTAGCGTGAGGGTCAGGTTAGGGTAGGGGTTGAGCTTAAGGTGTTCACCTAGGGTTAGGGTTAGGTGTATGATTTGATTAAGGGTTCAGGTTAGGTTAGGTTTGAACTTAGTTTGAGGGAGTAAGTTTAGGGTTACTGTTAGTTTTCGGGTAACTGTTATGTTTGGAGTTAGCTTCAGGGCCAGGTTCAGGTTGGGGTTGACCTTAAGGTGTCCGCCTAGGGTTAGGATTAGGTCTATGGTTTGAGTTAGGCTTCAGGTTAGGTTAGGTTTGAACTTAGTTTGAGGGAGTAAGTTTAGGGCTACTGTTAGTTTTCGGTTCAGTGTTACGGTTGGAGATAGCGTCAGGGTCAGGTTAGGGTTGTGGTTGACCTTCAAGTGTCCGCCAAGGGTTAGGGTTAGGTCTATGGTTTGAGTTAGGTTTCAGGTTAGGTTAGGTTTGAACTTAGTTTGAGGGAGTAAGTTTAGGGCTACTGTTAGTTTTCGGTTCAGTGTCACGGTTGGAGTTAGCGTGAGGGTCAGGATAGGTTTGGGGTTGAGCTTCAGGTGTCCGCCTAGGGTTAGGGTTAGGTGTATCGTTTGATTTAGGCTTCAGGTTAGGTTAGGTTTGAAGATAGTTTGAGGGAGTAAGTTTAGGGCTACTGTTAGTTTCGGTTAACTGTTACAGTTGGAGTAAGCGTCAGCGTCAGGTTATGGTGGGGGTTAAGCATTAGGTGTCCGCCTAGGGTTAGGGTTAGGTCTATGATTTGATTTAGGCTTCAGGTTACGTTAGGTTTGAACTTAGTTTGAGGGAGTCTGTTTAGGACTACTGTTAGTTTTCGATTAACTGTTACGGTTGGAGTAAGCATCAGGATCAGGTTAGGTTTGGGGTTGAGCTTAAGGTGTCCGCCTAGGGTTAGGGTTAGGTCTATGGTTTGAGTTAGGCTTCAGGTTAGGTTAGGTATGAACTTAGTTTGAGGGAGTAAGTTTAGGGCTACTGTTTGTTTTCGGTTCAGTGTTACGGTTGGAGTTGGCGTCAGGTCCAGGTTAGGGTTGGGGTTGAGCTAATGGTGTCCGCCTAGGGTTAGGGTTAGGTGTTCGATTGATTTAGGCTTCAGGTTAGGTTAGGTTTGAACTTAGTTTGAGGGAGTAAGTTTAGGGCTACTGTTAGTTTTCGGTTCAGTGTTACGGTTGGAGTTAGCGTGAGGGTCAGGGTAGGGTTGGGGTTGAGCTTAAGGTGTCCGCCTAGGGTTAGGGTTAGGTCTGTGGTTTGAGTTAGGCTTCAGGTTAGGTTAGGTTTGAACTTAGTTTGAGGGAGTAAGTTTAGGGCTACTGTTAGTTTTCGGTTCAGTGTTACGGTTGGAGATAGCGTCAGGGTCAGGTTAGGGTTGGGGTTGAGCTTAAGGTGTCCGCCTAGGGTTAGGGTTAGGTCTATGGTTTGAGTAAGGCTTCAGGTTATTTTACGTTTGAACTTAGTTTCTGTGAGTAAGTTTAGGGCTACTGTTAGTTTTCGGGTAACTGTTATGGTTGGAGTTAGCGTCAGGGCCAGGTTACGGTTGGGGTTGAGCTTAAGGTGTCCGCCAAGGGTTAGGGTTAGGTCTATGGTTTGAGTGAGGCTTCAGGTTAGGTTAGGTTTGAACTTAGTTTGAGGGAGTAAGTTTAGGGCTACTGTTAGTTTCAGTTCAGTGTTGCTGTTGGAGATAGCGTCAGGGTCAGGGTAGGGTTTGGGTTGAGCTTCAGGTGTCCGCCTAGGGTTAGGGTTAGGTCTGTTGTTTGAGTTAGGCTTCAGGTTAGGTTAAGTTTGAACTTAGTATGAGGGAGTAAGTTTAGGGCTATTGTTAGTTTTCGGTTCAGTGTTACGGTTGGAGATAGCGTCAGGGTCAGGTTAGGGTTGGGGTTGAGCTTCAGGTGTCTGCCTAGGGTTAGGGTTAGGTCTATGGTTTGAGTTAGGCTTCAGGTTAGGGTAGGTTTGAACTTAGTTTGAGGGAGTAAGTTTAGGGCTACTGTTAGTTTTCGGGTAACTGTTATGGTTGGAGTTAGCGTCAGGGCCAGGTTCAGGTTGGGGTTGACCTTAAGGTGTCCGCCTAGGGTTAGGGTTAGGTCTATGGTTTGAGTTAGGCACCAGGTTAGGTTAGGTTTGAACTTAGTTTGAGGGAGAAAGTTTAGGGCTACTGTTAGTTTTCGGTTCAGTGTTACGGTTGGAGATAGCGTCAGGATCAGGTTAGGGTTGTGGTTGAGCTTCAAGTGTCCGCCTACGGTTAGGGTTAGGTCTATGGTTTGAGTTAGGCTTCAGGTTAGGTTAGGTTTGAACTTAGTTTGAGGGAGTAAGTTTAAGGCTACTGTTAGTTTTCGGTTCAGTGTTTCGGTTTTAGTTAGCGTGAGGGTCAGGTTAGTGTAGGGGTTGAGCTTAAGGTGTCCGCCTAGGGTTAGGGTTAGGTGTATGATTTGATTTAGGCTTCAGGTTAGGTTAGGTTTGAACTTAGTTTGAGGGAGTAAGTTTAGGGCTACTGTTAGTTTTCGGGTAACTGTTATGGTTGGAGGTAGCGTCAGGGCCAGGTTCAGGTTGGCGTTGACCTTAAGGTGTCCGCCTAGGGTTAGGGTTAGGTCTATGGTTTGAGTGAGGCTTCAGGTTAGGTTAGGTTTGAACTTAGTTTGAGGGAGTAAGTTTAGGGCTACTGTTAGTTTTCGGTTCAGTGTTTCGTTTGGAGTTAGCGTGAGGGTCAGGTTAGGGTAGGGGTTGAGCTTAAGGTGTTCACCTAGGGTTAGGGTTAGGTGTATGATTTGATTAAGGGTTCAGGTTAGGTTAGGTTTGAACTTAGTTTGAGGGAGTAAGTTTAGGGTTACTGTTAGTTTTCGGGTAACTGTTATGTTTGGAGTTAGCTTCAGGGCCAGGTTCAGGTTGGGGTTGACCTTAAGGTGTCCGCCTAGGGTTAGGATTAGGTCTATGGTTTGAGTTAGGCTTCAGGTTAGGTTAGGTTTGAACTTAGTTTGAGGGAGTAAGTTTAGGGCTACTGTTAGTTTTCGGTTCAGTGTTACGGTTGGAGATAGCGTCAGGGTCAGGTTAGGGTTGTGGTTGACCTTCAAGTGTCCGCCAAGGGTTAGGGTTAGGTCTATGGTTTGAGTTAGGTTTCAGGTTAGGTTAGGTTTGAACTTAGTTTGAGGGAGTAAGTTTATGGTTACTGTTAGTTTTCGGTTCAGTGTTACGGTTGGAGTTAGCGTGAGGGTCAGGTTAGGGTTGGGGTTGAGCTTAAGGTGTCCGCCTAGGGTTAGGGTTAGGTGTATGGTTTGATTTAGCCTTCAGGTTAGGTTAGGATTGAACTTAGTTTGAGGGAGTAAGTTTAGGGCTACTGTTAGTTTTCGGTTCAGTGTCACGGTTGGAGTTAGCGTGAGGGTCAGGATAGGTTTGGGGTTGAGCTTCAGGTGTCCGCCTAGGGTTAGGGTTAGGTGTATCGTTTGATTTAGGCTCAGGTTAGGTTAGGTTTGAAGATAGTTTGAGGGAGTAAGTTTAGGGCTACTGTTAGTTTCGGTTAACTGTTACAGTTGGAGTAAGCGTCAGCGTCAGGTTATGGTGGGGGTTAAGCATTACGTGTCCGCCTAGGGTTAGGGTTAGGTCTATGATTTGATTTAGGCTTCAGGTTACGTTAGGTTTGAACTTAGTTTGAGGGAGTCTGTTTAGGACTACTGTTAGTTTTCGATTAACTGTTACGGTTGGAGTAAGCATCAGGATCAGGTTAGGTTTGGGGTTGAGCTTAAGGTGTCCGCCTAGGGTTAGGGTTAGGTCTATGGTTTGAGTTAGGCTTCAGGTTAGGTTAGGTTTGAACTTAGTTTGAGGGAGTAAGTTTAGGGCTACTGTTTGTTTTCGGTTCAGTGTTACGGTTGGAGTTGGCGTCAGGTCCAGGTTAGGGTTGGGGTTGAGCTAATGGTGTCCGCCTAGGGTTAGGGTTAGGTGTTCGATTGATTTAGGCTTCAGGTTAGGTTAGGTTTGAACTTTGTTTGAGGGAGTAAGTTTAGGGCTACTGTTAGTTTTCGGTTCAGTGTTACGGTTGGAGTTAGCGTGAGGGTCAGGATAGGGTTGGGGTTGAGCTTAAGGTGTCCGCCTAGGGTTAGGGTTAGGTCTGTGGTTTGAGTTAGGCTTCAGGTTAGGTTAGGTTTGAACTTAGTTTGAGGGAGTAAGTTTAGGGCTACTGTTAGTTTTCGGTTCAGTGTTACGGTTGGAGATAGCATCAGGGTCAGGTTAGGGTTGGGGTTGAGCTTCAAGTGTCTGCCTAGGGTTTGGGTTAGGTCTATGGTTTGAGTTAGGCTTCAGGTTAGGTTAGGTTTGAACTTAGTTTGAGGGAGTAAGTTTAGGGCTACTGTTAGTTTTCGGTTCAGTGTTACGGTTGGAGTTAGCGTGAGGGTCAGGTTAGTGCAGGGGTTGAGCTTAAGGTGTCTGCCTAGGGTTAGGGTTAGGTGTATGGTTTGATTTAGGCTTCAGGTTAGGTTAGGTTTGAACTTAGTTTGAGGGAGTAAGTTTAGGGCTACTGTTAGTTTTCGGGTAACTGTTATGGTTGGAATTAGCGTCAGGGCCAGGTTACGGTTGCGGTTGAGCTTAAGGTGTCCGCCAAGCGTTGGGGTTAGGTCTATGGATTGAGTGAGACTTCAGGTTAGGTTAGGTTTGAACTTAGTTTGAGGGAGTAAGTTTAGGGCTACTGTTAGTTTTCGGTTCAGTGTTTCGGTTGGAGTTAGCGTGAGGGTCAGGTTAGGGTAGGGGTTGAGCTTAAGGTGTTCACCTAGGGTTAGGGTTAGGTGTATGATTTGATTAAGGGTTCAGGTTAGGTTAGGTTTGAACTTAGTTTGAGGGAGTAAGTTTAGGGCTACTGTTAGTTTTCGGTTCAGTGTTACGGTTGGAGATAGCGTCAGGGTCAGGTTAGGGTTGGGGTTGAGCTTAAGGTGTCCGCCTAGGGTTAGGGTTAGGTCTATGGTTTGAGTAAGGCTTCAGGTTAGTTTACGTTTGAATTTAGTTTCTGTGAGTAAGTTTAGGGTTACTGTTAGTTTTTGGTTCAGTGTTACGGTTGGAGATAGCATCAGGGTCAGGTTAGGGTTGGGGTTGAGCTTCAAGTGTCTGCCTAGGGTTTGGGTTAGGTCTATGGTTTGAGTTAGGCTTCAGGTTAGGTTAGGTTTGAACTTAGTTTGAGGGAGTAAGTTTAGGGCTACTGTTAGTTTTCGGTTCAGTGTTACGGTTGGAGTTAGCGTGAGGGTCAGGTTAGTGCAGGGGTTGAGCTTAAGGTGTCTGCCTAGGGTTAGGGTTAGGTGTATGGTTTGATTTAGGCTTCAGGTTAGGTTAGGTTTGAAATTAGTTTGAGGGAGTAAGTTTAGGGCTACTGTTAGTTTTCGGGTAACACTTATGGTTGGAGTTAGCGTCAGGGCCAGGTTACGGTTGCGGTTGAGCTTAAGGTGTCCGCCAAGGGTTGGGGTTAGGTCTATGGTTTGAGTGAGACTTCAGGTTAGGTTAGGTTTGAACTTAGTTTGAGGGAGTAAGTTTAGGGCTACTGTTAGTTTTCGGTTCAGTGTTTCGGTTGGAGTTAGCGTGAGGGTCAGGTTAGGGTAGGGGTTGAGCTTAAGGTGTTCACCTAGGGTTAGGGTTAGGTGTATGATTTGATTAAGGGTTCAGGTTAGGTTAGGTTTGAACTTAGTTTGAGGGAGTTAGTTTAGGGTTACTGTTAGTTTTCGGGTAACTGTTATGTTTGGAGTTAGCTTCAGGGCCAGGTTCAGGTTGGGGTTGACCTTAAGGTGTCCGCCTAGGGTTAGGATTAGGTCTATGGTTTGAGTTAGGCTTCAGGTTAGGTTAGGTTTGAACTTAGTTTGAGGGAGTAAGTTTATGGTTACTGTTAGTTTTCGGTTCAGTGTTACGGTTGGAGTTAGCGTGAGGGTCAGGTTAGGGTTGGGGTTGAGCTTAAGGTGTCCGCCTAGGGTTAGGGTTAGGTGTATGGTTTGATTTAGGCTTCAGGTTAGGTTAGGATTGAACTTAGTTTGAGGGAGTAAGTTTAGGGCTACTGTTAGTTTTCGGTTCAGTGTCACGGTTGGAGTTAGCGTGAGGGTCAGGATAGGTTTGGGGTTGAGCTTCAGGTGTCCGCCTAGGGTTAGGGTTAGGTGTATCGTTTGATTTAGGCTTCAGGTTAGGTTAGGTTTGAAGATAGTTTGAGGGAGTAAGTTTAGGGCTACTGTTAGTTTCGGTTAACTGTTACGGTTGGAGTAAGCGTCAGCGTCAGGTTATGGTGGGGGTTAAGCATTAGGTGTCCGCCTAGGGTTAGGGTTAGGTCTATGATTTGATTTAGGCTTCAGGTTACGTTAGGTTTGAACTTAGTTTGAGGGAGTCTGTTTAGGACTACTGTTAGTTTTCGATTAACTGTTACGGTTGGAGTAAGCATCAGGATCAGGTTAGGTTTGGGGTTGAGCTTAAGGTGTCCGCCTAGGGTTAGGGTTAGGTGTTCGATTGATTTAGGCTTCAGGTTAGGTTAGGTTTGAACTTAGTTTGAGGGAGTAAGTTTAGGGCTACTGTTAGTTTTCGGTTCAGTGTTACGGTTGGAGATAGCGTCAGGGTCAGGTTAGGGTTGGGGTTGAGATTCAGGTGTCCGCCTAGGGTTAGGGTTAGGTCTATGGTTTGTGTTAGGTTTCAGGTTAGTTTAGGTTTGAACTTAGTTTGAGGGAGTAAGTTTAGGGCTACTGTTAGTTTTCGGTTCAGTGTTTCGGTTGGAGTTAGCGTGAGGGTCAGGTTAGGGTAGGGGTTGAGCTTAAGATGTTCACCTAGGGTTAGGGTTAGGTGTATGATTTGATTAAGGCTTCAGGTTAGGTTAGGTTTGAACTTAGTTTGAGGGAGTAAGTTTAGGGTTACTGTTAGTTTTCGGGTAACTGTTATGTTTGGAGTTAGCTTCAGGGCCAGGTTCAGGTTGGGGTTGACCTTAAGGTGTCCGCCTAGGGTTAGGGTTAGGTCTATGGTTTGAGTTAGGCTTCAGGTTAGGTTAGGTTTGAACTTAGTTTGAGGGAGTAAGTTTAGGGCTACTGTTAGTTTTCGGTTCAGTGTTACGGTTGGAGTTAGGGTGAGGGTCAGGTTAGGGTTGGGGTTGAGCTTCAGGTGTCTGCCTAGGGTTAGGGTTAGTTCTATGATTTGATTTAGGCTTCAGGTTAGGTTAGGTTTGAACTTAGTTTGAGGGAGTCAGTTTAGGGCTACTGTTAGTTTTCGGTTAACTGTTACGGTTGGAGTAAGCGTCAGGGTCAGGTTAGGTTTGCGGTTGAGCTTAAGGTGTCCGCCTAGGGTTAGGGTTAGGTGTATGGTTTGATTTAGGCTTCAGGTTAGGTTAGGTTTGAACTTAGTTTGAGGGAGTTAGTTTAGGGCTATTGTTTGTTTTCGGTTCAGTGTTACGGTAGGAGATAGCGTGAGGGTCAGGTTAGGGTTGGGGTTGAGCTTCAGGTGTCCGCCTAGGGTTAGGGTTAGGTCTATGGTTTGAGTTAGGCTTCAGGTTAGGTTAGGTTTGAACTTAGTTTGAGGGAGTAAGTTTAGGGCTACTGTTAGTTTTCGGTTCAGTGTCACGGTTGGAGATAGCGTCAGGGTCAGGTTAGGGTTGGGGTTGACTTCAGGTGTCTGCCTAGGGTTAGGGTTAGGTCTATGGTTTGAGTTAGGCTTCAGGTTAGGTTAGGATTGAAATTAGTTTGAGGGAGTAAGTTTAGGGCTAATGTTAGTTTTCGGTTAAATGTTACGGTTGGAGTAAGCTTCAGGGTCAGGTTAGGTTTGGGGTTGAGCTTAAGGTGTCCGCCTAGGGTTAGGGTTAGGTGTATGGTTTGATTTAGGCTTCAGGTTAGGTTAGGTTTGAACTTAGTTTGAGGGAGTAAGTTTAGGGCTACTGTTTGTTTTCGGGTAACTGTTACGGTTGGAGTTAGCATCAGGTCCAGGTTAGGTTTGGGGTTGAGCTAATGGTGTCCGCCTAGGGTTAGGGTTAGGTGTTTGGTTTGATTTAGGCTTCAGGTTAGGTTAGGTTTGAAGTTAGTTTGAGGGAGTAAGTTTAGGGCTGCTGTTAGTTTTCGGTTAACTGTTACAGTTGGAGTAAGCATCAGGGTCAGGGTATGGTTGGAGTTGAGCTTCAGGTGTCTGCCTAGGGTTAGGGTTGGTTCTATGATTTGATTTAGGCTTCAGGTTAGGTTAGGTTTTAACTTAGTTTGAGGGAGTAAGTTTAGGGCTACTGTTAGTTTTCGTTTCAGTGTCACGGTTGGAGTTAGCGTGAGGGTCAGGATAGGTTTGGGGTTGAGCTTCAGGTGTCCGCCTAGGGTTAGGGTTAGGTGTATCGTTTGATTTAGGCTTCAGGTTAGGTTAGGTTTGAAGATAGTTTGAGGGAGTAAGTTTAGGGCTACTGTTAGTTTCGGTTAACTGTTACAGTTGGAATAAGCGTCAGCGTCAGGTTATGGTGGGGGTTAAGCATTAGGTGTCCGCCTAGGGTTAGGGTTAGGTCTATGATTTGATTTAGGCTTCAGGTTACGTTAGGTTTGAACTTAGTTTTAGGGAGTCTGTTTAGGACTACTGTTAGTTTTCGATTAACTGTTACGGTTGGAGTAAGCATCAGGATCAGGTTAGGTTTGGGGTTGAGCTTAAGGTGTCCGCCTAGGGTTAGGGTTAGGTCTATGGTTTGAGTTAGGCTTCAGGTTAGGTTAGGTTTGAACTTAGTTTGAGGGAGTAAGTTTAGGGCCACTGTTTGTTTTCGGTTCAGTGTTACGGTTGGAGTTGGCGTCAGGTCCAGGTTAGGGTTGGGGTTGAGCTAATGGTGTCCGCCTAGGGTTAGGGTTAGGTGTTCGATTGATTTAGGCTTCAGGTTAGGTTAGGTTTGAACTTAGTTTGAGGGAGTAAGTTTAGGGCTACTGTTAGTTTTCGGTTCAGTGTTACGGTTGGAGATAGCGTCAGGGTCAGGTTAGGGTTGGGGTTGAGATTCAGGTGTCCGCCTAGGGTTAGGGTTAGGTCTATGGTTTGTGTTAGGTTTCAGGTTAGTTTAGGTTTGAACTTAGTTTGAGGGAATAAGTTTAGGGCTACTGTTAGTTTTCGGTTCAGTGTTTCGGTTGGAGTTAGCGTGAGGGTCAGGTTAGGGTAGGGGTTGAGCTTAAGATGTTCACCTAGGGTTAGGGTTAGGTGTATGATTTGATTAAGGCTTCAGGTTAGGTTAGGTTTGAACTTAGATTGAGGGAGTAAGTTAGGGTTACTGTTAGTTTTCGGGTAACTGTTATGTTTGGAGTTAGCTTCAGGGCCAGGTTCAGGTTGGGGTTGACCTTAAGGTGTCCGCCTAGGGTTAGGGTTAGGTCTATGGTTTGAGTTAGGCTTCAGGTTAGGTTAGGTTTGAACTTAGTTTGAGGGAGTAAGTTTAGGGTTACTGTTAGTTTTCGGTTCAGTGTTACGGTTGGAGTTAGGGTGAGGGTCAGGTTAGGGTTGGGGTTGAGCTTCAGGTGTCTGCCTAGGGTTAGGGTTAGTTCTATGATTTGATTTAGGCTTCAGGTTAGGTTAGGTTTGAACTTAGTTTGAGGGAGTCAGTTTAGGGCTACTGTTAGTTTTCGGTTAACTGTTACGGTTGGAGTAAGCGTCAGGGTCAGGTTAGCTTTGCGGTTGAGCTTAAGGTGTCCGCCTAGGGTTAGGGTTAGGTGTATGGTTTGATTTAGGCTTCAGGTTAGGTTAGGTTTGAACTTAGTTTGAGGGAGTAAGTTTAGGGCTATTGTTTGTTTTCGGTTCAGTGTTACGGTTGGAGATAGCGTGAGGGTCAGGTTAGGGTTGGGGTTGAGCTTCAGGTGTCCGCCTAGGGTTAGGGTTAGGTCTATGGTTTGAGTTAGGCTTCAGGTTAGGTTAGGTTTGAACTTAGTTTGAGGGAGTAAGTTTAGGGCTACTGTTAGTTTTCGGTTCAGTGTTACGGTTGGAGTTAGCGTGAGGGTCAGGTTAGGGTTGGGGTTGAGCTTCAGGTGTCCGCCTAGGGTTAGGGTTAGGTGTATGGTTTGATTTAGGCTTCAGGTTAGGTTAGGTTTGAACTTAGTTTGAGGGAGTAAGTTTAGGGCTACTCTTTGTTTTCGGGTAACTGTTACGGTTGGAGTTAACGTGAGGTCCAGGTTCAGGTTGGGGTTGAACTTAAGGTGTCCGCCTAGGGTTAGGGTTAGGTGTTTGGTTTGATTTAGGCTTCAGGTTAGGTTAGGTTTGAAGTTAGTTTGAGGGAGTAAGTTTAGGGCTACTGTTAGTTTTCGGTTAACTGTTACAGTTGGTGTAAGCGTCAGGATCAGGTTAGGGTGGGGGTTAATCATAAGGTGTCCGCCTAGGGTTAGGGTTAGGTGTATGGTTTGATTTAGGCTTCAGGTTAGGTTAGGTTTGAACTTAGTTTGAGGGAGTAAGTTTAGGGCTACTGTTAGTTTTTGGTTCAGTGTCACGGTTGGAGATAGCGTCAGGGTCAGGTTAGGGTTGGGGTAGAACTTCAGGTGTCTGCCTAGGGTTAGGGTTAGGTCTATGGTTTGAGTTAGGCTTCAGGTTAGGTTAGGATTGAAATTAGTTTGAGGGAGTAAGTTTAGGGCTAATGTTAGTTTTCGGTTAAATGTTACGGTTGGAGTAAGCTTCAGGGTCAGGTTAGGTTTGGGGTTGAGCTTAAGGTGTCCGCCTAGTTTTAGGGTTAGGTGTATGGTTTGATTTAGGCTTCAGGTTAGGTTAGGTTTGAACTTAGTTTGAGGGAGTAAGTTTAGGGCTAATATTTGTTTTCGGGTAACTGTTACGGTTGGAGTTAGCATCAGGTCCAGGTTAGGTTTGGGGTTGAGCTAATGGTGTCCGCCTAGGGTTAGGGTTAGGTGTTTGGTTTGATTTAGGCTTCAGGTTAGGTTAGGTTTGAAGTTAGTTTGAGGGAGTAAGTTTAGGGCTGCTGTTAGTTTTCGGTTAACTGTTACAGTTGGAGTAAGCATCAGGGTCAGGGTAGGGTTGGAGTTGAGCTTCAGGTGTCTGCCTAGGGTTAGGGTTGGTTCTATGATTTGATTTAGGCTTCAGGTTAGGTTAGGTTTGAACTTAGTTTGAGGGAGTAAGTTTAGGGCTACTGTTAGTTTTCGGTTCAGTGTCACGGTTGGAGTTAGCGTGAGGGTCAGGATAGGTTTGGGGTTGAGCTTCAGGTGTCCGCCTAGGGTTAGGGTTAGGTGTATCGTTTGATTTAGGCTTCAGGTTAGGTTAGGTTTGAAGATAGTTTGAGGGAGTAAGTTTAGGGCTACTGTTAGTTTCGGTTAACTGTTACAGTTGGAGTAAGCGTCAGCGTCAGGTTATGGTGGGGGTTAAGCATTAGGTGTCCGCCTAGGGTTAGGGTTAGGTCTATGATTTGATTTAGGCTTCAGGTTAGGTTAGGTTTAAAGTTAGTTTGAGGGAGTCAGTTTAGGGCTACTGTTAGTTTTCGGTTAACTGTTACAGTTGGTGTAAGCGTCAGTATAAGGTTAGGGTGGGGGTTAATCATAAGGTGTCCGCCTAGGGTTAGGGTTAGGTGTATGGTTTGATTTAGGCTTCAGGTTAGGTTAGGTTTGAACTTAGTTTTAGGGAGTAAGTTTAGGGCTACTGTTAGTTTTCGGTTCAGTGTTACGGTTGGAGATATCGTCAGGGTCAGGTTAGGGTTGTGGTTGAGCTTAAGGTGTCCGCCTAGGGTTAGAGTTAGGTCTATGGTTTGAGTTATGCTTCAGGTTAGGTTAGGTTTGAACTTAGTTTTAGGGAGTAAGTTTAGGGTTACTGTTAGTTTTCGGTTCAGTGTTACGGTTGGAGTTAGCTTCAGGTCCAGTTTAGGGTTGGGGTTGAGGTAATGGTGTCCGCCCAGGGTTAGGGTTAGGTGTTTGGTTTGATTTAGGCTTCAGGTTAGGTTAGGATTGATCTTAGTTTGAGGGAGTAAGTTTAGGGCTACTGTTAGTTTTCGGGTAACTGTTATGGTTGCAGTTAGCGTCAAGGCCAGGTTCAGGTTGGGGTTGACCTTAAGGTGTCCGCCTAGGGTTAGGGTTAGGTCTATGGTTTGAGTTAGGCTTCAGGTTAGGTTAGGTTTGAATTTAGTTTGAGGGAGTAAGTTTAGGGCTACTGTTAGTTTTCGGTTCAGTGTTACGGTTGGAGATAGCGTCAGGGTAAGGTTAGGGTTGGTGTTGAGCTTCAAGTGTCCGCCTAGGGTTAGGGTTATTTCTTTGGTTTGAGTTAGGCTTCAGGTTAGGTTAGGTTTGAACTTAGTTTGAGGGAGTAAGTTTAGGGCTACTGTTAGTTTTCGGTTCAGTGTTACGGTTGGAGTTAGCGTGAGGTTCAGGATAGGGTTGGGGTTGAGCTTAAGGTGTCCACCTAGGGTTAGGGTTAGGTCTATCTTTTGAGTTAGGCTTCAGGTTAGGTTAGGTTTGAACTTAGTTTTAGGGAGTAAGTTTAGGGCTATTGTTAGTTTTCGGTTCAGTGTTACGGTTGGAGATAGCGTCAGGGTCAGGTTATGGTTGGGGTTGAGCTTAAGGTGTCAGCCTAGGGTTAGGGTTAGGTCTATGGTTTGAGTTAGGCTTCAGGTTAGGTTAAGTTTGAACTTAGTTTGAGGGAGTAAGTTTAGGGCTACTGTTAGTTTTCGGTTCTGTGTGTCGGTTGGAGTTAGTGTGAGGATCAGGTTAGGTTAGGGGTTGAGCTTAAGGTGTCTGCCTAGGGTTAGGGTTAGGTGTATGATTTGATTTAGGCTTCAGGTTAGGTTAGGTTTGAACTTAGTTTGAGGGAGTAAGTTTAGGGCTACTGTTAGTTTTCGGTTCTGTGTTTCGGTTGGAGTTAGCGTGAGGGTCAGGTTAGGGTAGGTGTTGAGCTTCAGGTGTCCGCCTAGGGTTAGGGTTAGGTCTATGGTTTGAGTTAGGCTACAGGTTAGGTTAGGTTTGTCTTAGTTTGAGGGAGTAAGTTTAGGGCTACTGTTTGTTTTCGGTTCAGTGTTACGGTTGAAGTTAACGTGAGGGTCAGGTCAGGGTTGGGGTTGAGCTTCAGGTGTCCGCCTAGGGTTAGGGTTAGGTGTATGGTTTGATTTAGGCTTCAGGTTAGGTTAGGTTTGAACTTAGTTTGAGGGAGTAAGTTTAGCGCTACTGTTTGTTTTCGGGTAACTGTTACGGTTGGAGTTAGCATCAGGTCCAGGTTAGGTTTGGGGTTGAGCTAATCGTGCCTGCCTAGGGTTAGGGTTAGGTGTTTGGTTTGATTTTGGCTTCAGGTTAGGTTAGGTTTGAAGTTAGTTTGAAGGAGTAAATTTAGGGCTACTGTGAGTTTTCGGTTAACTGTTACAGTTGGAGTAAGCGTCAGCGTCAGGTTAGGGTGGGGGTTAAGCATAAGGTGTCCGCCTAGGGTTAGGGTTAGGTCTATTGTTTGAGTTAGGCTTCAGGTTAGGTTAGGTTTGAACTTAGTTTGAGGGAGTAAGTTTAGGGCTACTGTTAGTTTTCGGTTCAGTGTTACGGTTGCAGTTAGCGTGAGGGTCAGGATAGGGTTGGGGGTGAGCTTAAGGTGTCCGCCTAGGATTATGGTTAGATCTGTGGTTTGAGTTAGGCTTCAGGTTAGGTTAGGTTTGAACTTAGTTTGAGGGAGTAAGTTTAGGGCTATTGTTAGTTTTCGGTTCAGTGTTACGGTTGGAGATAGCGTCAGGGTCAGGTTATGGTTGGGGTTGAGCTTCAGGTGTCCGCCTATGGTTAGGGTTAGGTCTATGGTTTGAGTTGGGCTTCAGGTTAGGGTAGGTGTGAACTTAGTTTGAGGGAGTAAGTTTAGGGCTACTGTTAATTTTCGGTTCAGTGTTTCGGTTGGAGTTAGCGTCAGGGCCAGGTTCAGGTTGGGGTTGACCTTAAGGTGTCCGCCTAGGGTTAGGGTTAGGTCTATGGTTTGAGTTAGGCTTCAGGTTAGGTTAGGATTGAACATAGTTTGAGGGAGTATGTTTAGGGCTACTGTTAGTTTTCGGGTAACTGTTATGGTGGGAGTTAGCGTCAGGGCCACTTTAGGGTTGGGGTTGAGCTTAAGGTGTCCGCCTAGGGTTAGGGTTAGGTGTATCGTTTGATTTAGGCTTCATGTTAGGTTAGGTTTGAAGTTAGTTTGAGGGAATAAGTTTAGGGCTACTGTTAGTTTCGGTTAACTGTTACAGTTGGAGGAAGCGTCAGGGTCAGGTTATGGTGGGGGTTAAGCATAAGGTGTCCGCCTACGGTTAGGGTTAGGTCTATGATTTTATTTAGGCTTCAGGTTAGGTTAGGATTGAACTTAGTTTGAGGGAGTCAGTTTAGGGCTACTGTTAGTTTTCGGTTAACTGTTAAGGTTGGAGTCAGCGTCAGGGTCAGGTTAGGTTTGGGGTTTAGCTTAAGGTGTCCGCCTAGTGTTAGGGTGAGGTGTATGGTTTGATTTAGGTTTCAGGTTAGGTTAGGTTTCAACTTAGTTTGAGGGAGTAAGTTTAGGGCTACTCTTCGTTTTCGGGTAACTGTTATGGTTGGAGTTAGCGTCAGGGCCAGGTTAGGTTTGGGATTGAGCTTAAGGTGTCCGCCTAGGGTTAGGGTTAGGTCTATGGTTTGAGTTAGGCTTCAGGTTAGGTTAGTTTTGAACTTAGTTTGAGGGAGTAAGTTTAGGGCTACTGTTAGTTTTCGGTTCAGTGTTACGGTTGGAGATAGCGTCAGGGTCAGGTAGGGTTGTGGTTGAGCTTAAGGTGTCCGCCTAGGGTTAGGGTTAGGTGTATGGTTTGAGTTAGGCTTCAGGTTAGGTTAGGTTTGAACTTAGTTTGAGGGAGTAAGTTTAGGGTTACTGTTAGTTTTCGGTTCAGTGTTACGGTTGGAGTTAGCGTCAGGGTCATGTTAGGGTTGGGGTTGAGCTTAAGGTGTCCGCCTAGGGTTAGGGTTAGGTGTATGGTTTGATTTAGGCTTTAGGTTAGGTTAGTTTAGAACTTAGTTTGAGGGAGTAAGTTTAGGGCTACTGTTAGTTTTCGGTTCAGTGTTACGGTTGGAGATAGCGTCAGGGTCAGGTTAGGGTTGTTGTTGAGCTTAAGGTACCGCCTAGGGTTAGGGTTAGGTCTATGGTTTGAGTTAGGCTTCAGGTTAGGTTAGTTTTGAACTTAGTTTGAGGGAGTAAGTTTAGGGCTACTGTTAGTTTTCGGTTCAGTGTTACGGTTGGAGTTAGCGTCAGGTCCAGGTTCAGGTTGGGGTTGAGCTTAAGGTGTCCGCCTAGGGTTAGGGTTAGGTGTTTGGTTTGAATTAGGCTTCAGGTTAGTTTAGGTTTGAAGTTAGTTTGAGGGAGTAAGTTTAGGGCTACTGTTAGTTTTCGTTTAACTGTTACAGTTGGTGTAAGCGTCAGGATTAGGTTAGGGTGGGGGTTAAGCATAAGGTGTCAGCCTAGGGTTAGGGTTAGGTGTATGGTTTGATTTAGGCTTCAGGTTAGGTTAGGTTTGAACTTAGTTTGAGGGAGTAATTTTAGGGCTACTGTTAGTTTTCGGTTCAGTGTTACGGTTAGAGATAGCGTCAGAGTCAGGTTAGGGTTGTGGTTGAGCTTAAGGTGTCCGCCTAGGGTTAGGGTAAGGTCTATGGTTTGAGTTATGCTTCAGGTTAGGTTAGGTTTGAACTTAGTTTGAGGAAGTAAGTTTAGGGTTACTGTTAGTTTTCGGTTTAGTGTTACGGTTGGAGTTAGCGTCAGGGTCAGGTTAGGGGTGGGGTTGAGCTTAAGCTGTCTGCCTAGGGTTAGGGTTAGGTGTATGGTTTGATTTAGGCTTCAGGTTAGGTTAGGTTTGAACTTAGTTTGAGGGAGTAAGTTTAGGGCTACTGTTAGTTTTCGGTTCAGTGTCACGGTTGGAGATAGCGTCAGGGTCAGGTTAGGGTTGGGGTTGAACTTCAGGTGTCTGCCTAGGGTTAGGGTTAGGTCTATGGTTTGAGTTAGGCTTCAGGTTAGGTTAGGATTGAAATTAGTTTGAGGGAGTAAGTTTAGGGCTAATGTTAGTTTTCGGTTAACTGTTACGGTTGGAGTAAGCGTCAGGGTCAGGTTAGGTTTGGGGTTGAGCTTAAGGTGTCCGCCTAGGGTTAGGGTTAGGTCTATGGTTTGAGTTAGGCTTCAGGTTAGGTTAGGTTTGTCTTAGTTTGAGGGAGTAAGTTTAGGGCTACTGTTTGTTTTCGGTTCAGTGTTACGGTTGAAGTTAGCGTGAGGGTCAGGTCAGGGTTGGGGTTGAGCTTCAGGTGTCCGCCTACGGTTAGGGTTAGGTGTATGGTTTGATTTAGGCTTCAGGTTAGGTTAGGTTTGAACTTAGTTTGAGGGAGTAAGTTTAGGGCTACTGTTTGTTTTCGGGTAACTGTTACGGTTGGAGTTAGCATCAGGTCCAGGTTAGGTTTGGGGTTGAGCTAATCGTGTCTGCCTAGGGTTAGGGTTAGGTGTTTGGTTTGATTTAGGCTTCAGGTTAGGTTAGGTTTGAAGTTAGTTTGAAGGAGTAAATTTAGGGCTACTGTGAGTTTTCGTTTAACTGTTACAGTTGGAGTAAGCGTCAGCGTCAGGTTAGGGTGGGGTTTACGCATAAGGTGTCCTCCTAAGGTTAGGGTTAGGTCGATTGTTTGAGTTAGGCTTCAGGTTAGGTTAGGTTTGAACTTAGTTTGAGGGAGTAAGTTTAGGGCTACTGTTAGTTTTCGGTTCAGTGTTACGGTTGCAGTTAGCGTGAGGGTCAGGATAGGGTTGAGGGTGAGCGTAAGGTGTCCGCCTAGGGTTATGGTTAGGTCTGTAGTTTGAGTTAGGCTTCAGGTTAGGTTAGGTTTGAACTTAGTTTGAGGGAGTAAGTTTAGGGCTATTGTTAGTTTTCGGTTCAGTGTTACGGTTGGAGATAGCGTCAGCGTCAGGTTATGGTTGGGGTTGAGCTTCAGGTGTCCGCCTAGGGTTAGGGTTAAGTCTATGGTTTGAGTTAGGCTTCAGGTTAGGATAGGTTTGAACTTAGTTTGAGGGAGTAAGTTTAGGGCTACTGTTAGTTTTCGGTTCAGTGTTTCGGTTGGAGTTAGCGTGAGGGTCAGGTTAGGGTAGGGGTTTAGCTTAAGGTGTCCGCCTAGGGTTAGGGTTAGGTGTATGATTTGATTTAGGCTTCAGGTGAGGATAGGTTTGAACTTAGTTTGAGGGAGTAAGTTTAGGGCTACTGTTAGTTTTCGGGTAACTGTTATGGTTGGAGTTAGCGTCAGGGCCAGGTTCAGGTTGGGGTTGACCTTAAGGTGTCCGCCTAGGGTTAGGGTTAGGTCTATGGTTTGAGTTAGGCTTCAGGTTAGGTTAGGATTGAACTGAGTTTGAGGGAGTAAGTTTAGGGCTACTGTTAGTTTTTGGGTAACTGTTATGGTGGGAGTTAGCGTCAGGGCCACTTTAGGGTTGGGGTTGAGCTTAAGGTGTCCGCCTAGGGTTAGGGTTAGGTGTATCGTTTGATTTAGGCTTCAGGTTAGGTTAGGTTTGAAGTTAGTTTGAGGGAATAAGTTTAGGGCTACTGTTAGTTTCGGTTAACTGTTACTGTTGGAGGAAGCGTCAGGGTCAGGTTATGGTGGGGGTTAAGCATAAGGTGTCCGCCTAGGGTTAGGGTTAGGTGTATGGTTTGATTTAGGCTTCAGGTTAGGTTAGGTTTGAACTTAGTTTGAGGAAGTAAGTTTAGGGTTACTGTTAGTTTTCGATTCAGTGTTACGGTTGGAGTTAGCGTCAGGGTCAGGTTAGGGGTGGGGTTGAGCTTAAGGTGTCCGCCTAGGGTTAGGGTTAGGTGTATGGTTTGATTTAGGCTTCAGGTTAGGTTAGGTTTGAACTTAGTTTGAGGGAGTAAGTTTAGGGCTACTGTTAGTTTTCGGTTCAGTGTCACGGTTGGAGATAGCGTCAGGGTCAGGTTAGGGTTGGGGTTGAACTTCAGGTGTCTGCCTAGGGTTAGGGTTAGGTCTATGGTTTGAGTTAGGCTTCAGGTTAGGTTAGGATTGAAATTAGTTTGAGGGAGTAAGTTTAGGGCTAATGTTAGTTTTCGGTTAACTGTTACGGTTGGAGTAAGCGTCAGGGTCAGGTTAGGTTTGGGGTTGAGCTTAAGGTGTCCGCCTAGGGTTAGGGTTAGGTCTATGGTTTGAGTTAGGCTTCAGGTTAGGGTAGGTTTGTCTTAGTTTGAGGGAGTAAGTTTAGGGCTACTGTTTGTTTTCGGTTCAGTGTTACAGTTGAAGTTAGCGTGAGGGTCAGGTCAGGGTTGGGGTTGAGCTTCAGCTGTCCGCCTAGGGTTAGGGTTAGGTGTATGGTTTGATTTAGGCTTCAGGTTAGGTTAGGTTTGAACTTAGTTTGAGGGAGTAAGTTTAGGGCTACTGTTTGTTTTCGGGTAACTGTTACGGTTGGAGTTAGCATCAGGTCCAGGTTATGTTTGGGGTTGAGCTAATCGTGTCTGCCTAGGGTTAGGGTTAGGTGTTTGGTTTGATTTTGGCTTCAGGTTAGGTTAGGTTTGAAGTTAGTTTGAGGGAATAAGTTTAGGGCTACTGTTAGTTTCGGTTAACTGTTACAGTTGGAGGAAGCGTCAGGGTCAGGTTATGGTGGGGGTTAAGCATAAGGTGTCCGCCTACGGTTAGGGTTAGGTCTATGATTTGATTTAGGCTTCAGGTTAGGTTAGGATTGAACTTAGTTTGAGGGAGTCAGTTTAGGGCTACTGTTAGTTTTCGGTTAACTGTTACGGTTGGAGTCAGCGTCAGGGTCAGGTTAGGTTTGGGGTTTAGCTTAAGGTGTCCGCCTAGGGTTAGGGTTAGGTGTATGGTTTGATTTAGGCTTCAGGTTAGGTTAGGTTTCAACTTAGTTTGAGGGAGTAAGTTTAGGGCTACTCTTCGTTTTCGGGTAACTGTTATGGTTGGAGTTAGCGTCAGGGCCAGGTTAGGGTTGGGATTGAGCTTAAGGTGTCCGCCTAGGGTTAGGGTTAGGTCTATGGTTTGAGTTAGGCTTCAGGTTAGGTTAGTTTTGAACTTAGTTTGAGGGAGTAAGTTTAGGGCTACTGTTAGTTTTCGGTTCAGTGTTACGGTTGGAGATAGCGTCAGGGTCAGGTTAGGGTTGTGGTTGAGTTTAAGGTGTCCGCCTAGGGTTAGGGTAAGGTCTATGGTTTGAGTTAGGCTTCAGGTTAGGTTAGGTTTGAACTTAGTTTGAGGGAGTAAGTTTAGGGTTACTGTTAGTTTGCGGGTAACTGTTATGGTGGGAGTTAGCCTCAGGGCCACTTTAGGGTTGGGGTTGAGCTAAGGTGTCCGCCTAGGGTTAGGGTTAGGTGTATCGTTTGATTTAGGCTTCAGGTTAGGTTAGGTTTGAAGTTAGTTTGAGGGAATAAGTTTAGGGCTACTGTTAGTTTCGGTTAACTGTTACAGTTGGAGGAAGTGTCAGGGTCAGGTTATGGTGGGGGTTAAGCATAAGGTGTCCGCCTACGGTTAGGGTTCGGTCTATGATTTGATTTAGGCTTCAGGTTAGGTTAGGATTGAACTTAGTTTGAGGGAGTCAGTTTAGGGCTACTGTTAGTTTTCGGTTAACTGTTACAGTTGGAGTAAGCGTCAGGGTCAGGTTAGGTTTGGGGTTTAGCTTAAGGTGTCCGCCTAGGGTTAGGGTTAGGTCTATGGTTTGAGTTAGGCTTCAGGTTAGGTTAGGTTTGAACTTAGTTTGAGGGAGTAAGTTTAGGGCTACTGTTTGTTTTCGGTTCAGTGTTATGGTTGAAGTTAGCGTGAGGGTCAGGTCAGGGTTGTGGTTGAGCTTAAGGTATCCGCCTAGGGTTAGGGTTAGGTGTATGGTTTGATTTAGGCTTCAGGTTAGGTTAGGTTTGAACTTAGTTTGAGGGAGTAAGTTTAGGGCTACTGTTTGTTTTCGGGTAACTGTTATGGTTGGAGTTAGCGTCAGGTCCAGGTTAGGGTTGGGGTTGAGCTAATTGTGTCCGCCTAGGGTTAGGGTTAGGTGTTTGGTTTGATTTAGGCTTCAGGTTAGGTTAGGTTTGAAGTTAGTTTGAGGGAGTAAGTTTAGGGCTACTGTTACTTTTCGGTTAACTGTTACAGTTGGAGTAAGCGTCAGGATCAGGTTAGGTTGGGGATTAAGCATAAGGTGTCCGCCTAGGGTTAGGGTTAGGTGTATGGTTTTATATAGGCTTCAGGTTAGGTTAGGTTTGAACTTAGTTTGAGGGAGTAAGTTTAGGGCTACTGTTAGTTTTCGGTTCAGTGTTTCGGTTGGAGTGAGCGTCAGGGTCAGGTTAGGGTAGGGGTTGAGCTTAAGGTATCCGCCTAGGGTTAGGGTTAGGTGTATGGTTTGATTTAGGCTTCAGGTTAGGTTAGGTTTCAACTTAGTTTGAGGGAATAAGTTTAGGGCTACTGTTAGTTTCGGTTAACTGTTACTGTTGGAGGAAGCGTCAGGGTCAGGTTATGGTGGGGGTTAAGCATAAGGTGTCCGCCTAGGGTTAGGGTTAGGTGTATGGTTTGATTTAGGCTTCAGGTTAGGTTAGGTTTGAACTTAGTTTGAGGAAGTAAGTTTAGGGTTACTGTTAGTTTTCGATTCAGTGTTACGGTTGGAGTTAGCGTCAGGGTCAGGTTAGGGGTGGGGTTGAGCTTAAGGTGTCCGCCTAGGGTTAGGGTTAGGTGTATGGTTTGATTTAGGCTTCAGGTTAGGTTAGGTTTGAACTTAGTTTGAGGGAGTAAGTTTAGGGCTACTGTTAGTTTTCGGTTCAGTGTCACGGTTGGAGATAGCGTCAGGGTCAGGTTAGGGTTGGGGTTGAACTTCAGGTGTCTGCCTAGGGTTAGGGTTAGGTCTATGGTTTGAGTTAGGCTTCAGGTTAGGTTAGGATTGAAATTAGTTTGAGGGAGTAAGTTTAGGGCTAATGTTAGTTTTCGGTTAACTGTTACGGTTGGAGTAAGCGTCAGGGTCAGGTTAGGTTTGGGGTTGAGCTTAAGGTGTCCGCCTAGGGTTAGGGTTAGGTCTATGGTTTGAGTTAGGCTTCAGGTTAGGGTAGGTTTGTCTTAGTTTGAGGGAGTAAGTTTAGGGCTACTGTTTGTTTTCGGTTCAGTGTTACAGTTGAAGTTAGCGTGAGGGTCAGGTCAGGGTTGGGGTTGAGCTTCAGCTGTCCGCCTAGGGTTAGGGTTAGGTGTATGGTTTGATTTAGGCTTCAGGTTAGGTTAGGTTTGAACTTAGTTTGAGGGAGTAAGTTTAGGGCTACTGTTTGTTTTCGGGTAACTGTTACGGTTGGAGTTAGCATCAGGTCCAGGTTATGTTTGGGGTTGAGCTAATCGTGTCTGCCTAGGGTTAGGGTTAGGTGTTTGGTTTGATTTTGGCTTCAGGTTAGGTTAGGTTTGAAGTTAGTTTGAGGGAATAAGTTTAGGGCTACTGTTAGTTTCGGTTAACTGTTACAGTTGGAGGAAGCGTCAGGGTCAGGTTATGGTGGGGGTTAAGCATAAGGTGTCCGCCTACGGTTAGGGTTAGGTCTATGATTTGATTTAGGCTTCAGGTTAGGTTAGGATTGAACTTAGTTTGAGGGAGTCAGTTTAGGGCTACTGTTAGTTTTCGGTTAACTGTTACGGTTGGAGTCAGCGTCAGGGTCAGGTTAGGTTTGGGGTTTAGCTTAAGGTGTCCGCCTAGGGTTAGGGTTAGGTGTATGGTTTGATTTAGGCTTCAGGTTAGGTTAGGTTTCAACTTAGTTTGAGGGAGTAAGTTTAGGGCTACTCTTCGTTTTCGGGTAACTGTTATGGTTGGAGTTAGCGTCAGGGCCAGGTTAGGGTTGGGATTGAGCTTAAGGTGTCCGCCTAGGGTTAGGGTTAGGTCTATGGTTTGAGTTAGGCTTCAGGTTAGGTTAGTTTTGAACTTAGTTTGAGGGAGTAAGTTTAGGGCTACTGTTAGTTTTCGGTTCAGTGTTACGGTTGGAGATAGCGTCAGGGTCAGGTTAGGGTTGTGGTTGAGTTTAAGGTGTCCGCCTAGGGTTAGGGTAAGGTCTATGGTTTGAGTTAGGCTTCAGGTTAGGTTAGGTTTGAACTTAGTTTGAGGGAGTAAGTTTAGGGTTACTGTTAGTTTGCGGGTAACTGTTATGGTGGGAGTTAGCCTCAGGGCCACTTTAGGGTTGGGGTTGAGCTAAGGTGTCCGCCTAGGGTTAGGGTTAGGTGTATCGTTTGATTTAGGCTTCAGGTTAGGTTAGGTTTGAAGTTAGTTTGAGGGAATAAGTTTAGGGCTACTGTTAGTTTCGGTTAACTGTTACAGTTGGAGGAAGTGTCAGGGTCAGGTTATGGTGGGGGTTAAGCATAAGGTGTCCGCCTACGGTTAGGGTTCGGTCTATGATTTGATTTAGGCTTCAGGTTAGGTTAGGATTGAACTTAGTTTGAGGGAGTCAGTTTAGGGCTACTGTTAGTTTTCGGTTAACTGTTACAGTTGGAGTAAGCGTCAGGGTCAGGTTAGGTTTGGGGTTTAGCTTAAGGTGTCCGCCTAGGGTTAGGGTTAGGTCTATGGTTTGAGTTAGGCTTCAGGTTAGGTTAGGTTTGAACTTAGTTTGAGGGAGTAAGTTTAGGGCTACTGTTTGTTTTCGGTTCAGTGTTATGGTTGAAGTTAGCGTGAGGGTCAGGTCAGGGTTGTGGTTGAGCTTAAGGTATCCGCCTAGGGTTAGGGTTAGGTGTATGGTTTGATTTAGGCTTCAGGTTAGGTTAGGTTTGAACTTAGTTTGAGGGAGTAAGTTTAGGGCTACTGTTTGTTTTCGGGTAACTGTTATGGTTGGAGTTAGCGTCAGGTCCAGGTTAGGGTTGGGGTTGAGCTAATTGTGTCCGCCTAGGGTTAGGGTTAGGTGTTTGGTTTGATTTAGGCTTCAGGTTAGGTTAGGTTTGAAGTTAGTTTGAGGGAGTAAGTTTAGGGCTACTGTTACTTTTCGGTTAACTGTTACAGTTGGAGTAAGCGTCAGGATCAGGTTAGGTTGGGGATTAAGCATAAGGTGTCCGCCTAGGGTTAGGGTTAGGTGTATGGTTTTATATAGGCTTCAGGTTAGGTTAGGTTTGAACTTAGTTTGAGGGAGTAAGTTTAGGGCTACTGTTAGTTTTCGGTTCAGTGTTTCGGTTGGAGTGAGCGTCAGGGTCAGGTTAGGGTAGGGGTTGAGCTTAAGGTATCCGCCTAGGGTTAGGGTTAGGTGTATGGTTTGATTTAGGCTTCAGGTTAGGTTAGGTTTCAACTTAGTTTGAGGGAGTAAGTTTAGGGCTATTCTTCGTTTTCGGGTAACTGTTATGGTTGGAGTTAGCGTCAGGGCCAGCTTAGGGTTGGGATTGAGCTTAAGGTGTCCGCCTAGGGTTAGGGTTAGGTCTATGGTTTGAGTTGGGCTTCAGGTTAGGTTAGGTTTGAACTTAGTTTGAGGGAGTAAGTTTAGGGCTACTGTTAGTTTTCGGTTCAGTGTTACGGTTGGAGATATCGTCAGGGTCAGGTTAGGGTTGGGGTTAAGCTTCAAGTGTCCGCCTAGGGTTAGGGTTAGGTCTATGGTTTGAGTTAGGGTTCAGGTTAGGTTAGGTTTGAACTTAGTTTGAGGGTGTAAGTTTAGTGTTACTGTTAGTTTTCGGTTCAGTGTTACGGTTGGAGTTAGCGTGAGGGTCAGGTTAGGGTTGGGGTTGAGCTTAAGGTGTCCGCCTACGGTTAGGGTTAGGTGTATGGTTTGATTTAGGCTTCAGTTTGGTTAGGTTTGAACTTAGTTTGAGGGAGTACGTTTAGGGCTACTGTTTGTTTTCGGTTCAGTGTTACGGTTGGAGATAGCGTCAGGGTCAGGTTAGGGTTGGGGTTGAGCTTCAGGTGTCCTCCTAGGGTTAGGGTTAGGTCTATGGTTTGAGTTAGGCTTCAGGTTAGGTTAGGTTTGAACTTAGTTTGAGGGAGTAAGTTTAGGGCTACTGTAATTTTTCGGTTCAGTGTTACGGTTGGAGTTAGCGTGATGGTCAGGTTAGGGTTGGGGTTGAGCTTCTGGTGTCCGCCTAGGGTTAGGGTTAGGTGTATGGTTTGATTTAGGCTTCAGGTTAGGTTAGGTTTGAACTTAGTTTGAGGGAGTATGTTTAGGGCTACTGTTAGTTTTCGGGTAACTGTTATGGTGGGATTTAACGTCAGGGACACTTTAGGGTTGGGGTTGAGCTTAAGGTGTCCACCTAGGGTTAGGGTTAGGTGTATCATTTGATTTAGGCTTCAGGTTAGGTTAGGTTTGAAGTTAGTTTGAGGGAGTAAGTTTAGGGCTACTGTTAGTTTCGGTTAACTGTTACAGTTGGAGGAAGCGTCAGAGTCAGATTATGTTGGGGATTAAGCATAAGGTGTCCGCCTAGAGTTAGGGTTAGGTCTATGATTTGATTTAGGCTTCAGGTTAGGTTAGGTTTGAACTTAGTTTGAGGGAGTCAGTTTAGGGCTACTGTTAGTTTTCGGTTAACTGTTACGGTTGGAGTAAGCGTCAGGGTCAGGTTAGGTTTGGGGTTTAGCTTAAGGTGTCCGCCTAGGGTTAGGGTTAGGTCTATGGTTTGAGTTAGGCTTCAGGTTAGGTTAGGTTTGAACTTAGTTTGAGGGAGTAAGTTTAGGGCTACTGTTAGTTTTCGGTTCAGTGTAATGGTTGAAGTTAGCGTGAGGGTCAGGTCTGGGTTCTGGTTGAGCTTAAGGTATCCGCCTAGGGTTAGGGTTAGGTGTATGGTTTGATTTAGGCTTCAGGTTAGGTTAGGTTTGAACTTAGTTTGAGGGAGTAAGTTTAGGGCTACTGTTTGTTTTCGGGTAACTGTTACGGTTGGAATTAGCGTCAGGTCCAGGTTATGGTTGGGGTTGAGCTAATGGTGTCCACCTAGGGTTAGGGTTAAGTGTTTGGTTTGATTTAGGCTTCAGGTTAGGGTAGGTTTGACGTTAGTTTGAGGGAGTAAGTTTAGGGCTACTGTTAGTTTTCGGTTAACTGTTATAGTTGGAGTAAGCGTCAGGGTCAGGTTAGGGTGGGGGTTAAGCATAAGGTGTCCGCCTAGGGTTAGGGTTAGGTGTATGGTTTGATTTAGGCTTCAGGTTAGGTTAGGTTTGAACTTAGTTTGAGGGAGTAAGTTTAGGGCTACTGTTAGTTTTCGGTTCAGTGTTTCGGTTGATGTGAGCGTCAGGGTCAGGTTAGGGTAGGGGTTGAGCTTAAGGCGTCCGCCTAGGGTTAGGGTTAGGTGTATGGTTTGATTTAGGCTTCAGGTTAGGTTAGGTTTGAACTTAGTTTGGGGGAGTAAGTTTAGGGCTACTGTTTGTTTTCGGTTCATTGTTATGGTTGAAGTTAGCGTGACGTTCAGGTCAGAGTTGGGGTTGAGCTTCAGGTGTCCGCCTAGGGTTAGGGTTAGGTGTATGGTTTGATTTAGGCTTCAGGTTAGGGTAGGTTTGAACTTAGTTTGAGGGAGTAAGTTTAGGGCTACTGTTTGTTTTCGGGTAACTGTTACGGTTGGAGTTAGCGTCAGATCCAGGTTCGGGTTGGGGTTGAGCTAATGGTGTCCGCCTAGGGTTAGGGTTAGGTGTTTGGTTTGATTTAGGCTTCAGGTTAGATTACGTTTGAAGTTAGTAGGAGGGAGTAAGTTTAGGGCTACTGTTAGTTTTCGGTTCAGTATTACGGTTGGAGATAGTGTCAGGGTCAGGTTAGGGTGGGGGTTAAGCATAAGGTGTACGCCTAGGGTTAGGGTTAGGTCTATTGTTTGAGTTAGGCTTCAGGTTAGGTTATGTTCGAACTTAGTTTGAGGGAGTAAGTTTAGGCCTAATGTTAGTTTTCGTTTCAGTGTTACGGTTGGAGATAGCGTCAGGTTCAGGTTAGGATTGGGGTTGAGCTTCAGGTGTCCGCCTAGGGTTAGGGTTTGGTCTATGGTTTGAGTTATGCTTCAGGTTAGGTTCGGTTTGCACTTAGTTTGAGGGAGTAAGTTTAGGGCTACTGTTAGTTTTCGGTTCAGTGTTACGATTGGAGTTAGCTTGAGGGTCAGGATAGGGTTGGGGTTGAGCTTAAGGTGTAAGCCAAGGGTTAGGGTTAGGTCTGTGGTTTGAGTTAGGCTTCAGGTTAGGATAGGTTTGAACTTAGTTTGAGGGAGTAATTTAGGGCTATTGTTAGTTTTCGGTTCAGTGTTACGGTTGGAGATAGCGTCAGGGTCAGGTTATGGTTGGGGTTGAGCTTCAGGTGTCCGCCTAGGGTTAGGGTTAGGTCTATGGTTTGAGTTAGGCTTCAGGTTAGGATAGGTTTGAACTTAGTTTGAGGGAGTAAGTTCAGGGCTACTGTTAGTTTTCGGTTCAGTGTTTCGGTTGGAGTTAGCGTGAGGGTCAGGTTAGGGTAGGGGTTTAGCTTAAGGTGTCCGCCTAGGGTTAGGGTTAGGTGTATGATTTGATTTAGGCTTCAGGTGAGGATAGGTTTGAACTTAGTTTGAGGGAGTAAGTTTAGGGCTACTGTTAGTTTTCGGGTAACTGTTATGGTTGGAGTTAGCGTCAGGGCCAGGTTCAGTTTGGGGTTGACCTTAAGGTGTCCGCCTAGGGTTAGGGTTAGGTCTATGGTTTGAGTTAGGCTTCAGGTTAGGTTAGGATTGAACTTAGTTTGAGGGAGTAAGTTTAGGGCTACTGTTAGTTTTCGGTTCAGTGTTACGGTTGGAGATAGCGTCAGGGTCATGTTAGGGTTTGGGTTGAGCTTAAGGTGTCCGCCTAGGGTTAGGGTTAGGTCTGTGGTTTGAGTTAGGCTTCAGGTTAGGTTAGGTTTGAACTTAGTTTGAGGGATTAAGTTTAGGGCTATTGTTAGTTTTCGGTTCAGTGTTACGGTTGGAGATAGCGTCAGGGTCAGGTTATGGTTGGGGTTGAGCTTCAGGTGTCCGCCTAGGGTTAGGGTTAGTTCTATAGTTTGAGTTAGGCTTCAGGTTAGGTTAGGTTTGAACTTAGTTTGAGGGAGTAAGTGTAGTGCTACTGTTAGTTTTCGGTTCAGTGTTTCGGTTGGAGTTAGCGTGAGGGTCAGGTTAGGGTAGGGGTTGAGCTTAAGGTGTCCGCCTAGGGTTAGGGTTAGGTCTATGGTTTGATTTAGGCTTCAGGTTAGGTTAGGTTTGAACTTAGTTTGAGGGAGTAAGTTTAGGGCTACTGTTAGTTTTCGGGTAACTGTTATGGTTGGAGTTAGCGTCAGGGCCAGGTTCAGGTTGGGGTTGACCTTAAGGTGTCCGCCTAGGGTGAGGGTTAGGTCTATGGTTTGAGTTAGGCTTCAGGTTAGGTTAGGTTTGAACTTAGTTTGAGGGAGTAAGTTTAGGGCTACTGTTAATTTTCGGTTCAGTGTTACGGTTGGAGATAGCGTCAGGGTCAGGTTAGGGTTGGGGTTGACCTTCAAGTGTCCGCCTAGGGTTAGGGTTAGGTCTATGGTTTGAGTTAGGCTTCAGGTTAGGTTAGGTTTGAACTTAGTTTGAGGGAGTAAGTTTAGGGCTACTGTTAGTTTTCGGTTCAGTGTTTCGGTAGGAGTCAGCGTGAGGGTCAGGTTAGGGTAGGGGTTGAGCTTTAGGTGTCCGCCTAGTGTTAGGGTTGGGTGTATGGTTTGATTTAGGCTTCAGGTTAGATTAGGTTTGAACTTAGTTTGAGGGAGTAAGTTTAGGGCTACTGTTAGTTTTCGGGTAACTGTTATGGTTGGAGTTAGCGTCAGGGCCAGGTTAGGGTTAGGGTTGAGCTTAAGGTGTCCGCCAAGGGTTAGGGTTAGGTCGATCTTTTGAGTTAGGCTTCAGGTTAGGTTAGGTTTGAACTTAGTTTGAGGGAGTAAGTTTAGGGCTACTGTTAGTTTTAGGTTCAGTTTTTCGGTTCGAGTTAGCGTGAGGGTCAGGTTAGGGTAGGGGTTGAGCTTAAGATGTCCGCCTAGGGTTAGGGTTAGGTGTATGATTTGATTAAGGCTTCAGGTTAGGTTAGGTTTGAACTTAGTTTGAGGGAGTAAGTTTAGGGCTACTGTTAGTTTTCGGGTAATTGTTATGGTTGGAGTTAGCGTAAGGGCCAGGTTCAGGTTGGGGTTGACCTTAAGGTGTCCGCCTAGGGTTAGGGTTAGGTCTATGGTTTGAGTTAGGCTTCAGGTTAGGTTAGGTTTGAACTTAGTTTGAGGGAGTAAGTTTAGGGCTAATGTTAATTTTCGGTTCAGTGTTACGGTTGGAGATAGCGTCAGGGTCAGGTTAGGGTTGGGGTTGACCTTCAAGTGTCCGCCTAGGGTTAGGGTTAGGTCTATGGTTTGAGTTAGGCTTCAGGTTAGGTTAGGTTTGAACTTAGTTTGAGGGAGTAAGTTTAGGGTTACTGTTAGTTTTCGGTTCAGTGTTACGGTTGGAGTTAGCGTGAGGGTCAGGTTAGTGTTGGGGATGAGCTTAAGGTGTGCGCCTAGGGTTAGGGTTAGGTGTATGGTTTGATTTACGCTTCAGGTTAGGTTAGGTTTGAACTTAGTTTGAGGGAGTAAGTTTAGGGCTACTGTTTGTTTTCGGTTCAGTGTTACGGTTGGAGATAGCGTCAGGGTCAGGTTAGGGTTGGGTTTGAGCTTCAGGTGTACGCCTAGGGTTAGGGTTAGGTGTATGGTTTGATTTAGGCTTCAGGTTAGGTTAGGTTTGAACTTAGTTTGAGGGAGTAAGTTTAGGGCTACTGTTTGTTTTGGGGTGACTGTTACGGTTGGAGTTAGCGTCAGGGCCAGGTTAGGGTTGGGGTTGAGCTAATGGTGTCCGCCTAGGGTTAGGGTTAGGTGTTCGGTTTGATTTAGGCTTCAGGTTAGGTTAGGTTTGAAGTTAGTTTGAGGGTGTAAGTTTAGGGATACTGTTAGTTTTCGGTTCAGTGTTACGGTTGGAGATAGCGTCAGGGTCAGGTTAGGGTGGGGGTTAAGCATAAGGTGTCCGCCTAGGGTTAGGGTTAGGTCTATTGTTTGAGTTAGGCTTCAGGTTAGGTTAGGTTTGAACTTAGTTTGAATGAGTAAGTTTAGTGCTACTGTTAGTTTTCGGTTCAGTGTTACGGTTGGAGTTATCGTGAGGGTCAGGTTAGGGTAGGGGTTGAACTTAAGGTGTCTACCTAGGGTTAGGGTTAGGTGTATGGTTTGATTTAGGCTTCAGGTTAGGTTAGGTTTGAACTTAGTTTGAGGGAGTAAGTTTAGGGCGATTGTTAGTTTTCGGGAAACTGTTACAGTTGGAGTAAGCGTCAGGGTCAGGTTATGGTTTTGGTTAAGTATAAGGTGTCCGCCTAGGGTTAGGGTTAGGTCTATGATTTGATTTAGGCTTCAGGTTAGGTTAGGTTTCAACTTAGTTTGAGGGAGTCAGTTTAGGGCTACTGTAATTTTTCGGTTAACTGTTACGGTTGGAGTAAGCGTCAGGGTCAGGTTAGGTTTGGGGTTGAGCTTAAGGTGTCCACCTAGGGTTAGGGTTAGGTCTATGGTTTGATTTAGGCTTCAGGTTAGGTTAGGTTTGAACTTAGTTTGAGGGAGTAAGTTTAGGGCTACTGTTTGTTTTCGGGTAACTGTTACGGTTGGAGTTAGCGTCAAGTCCAGGTTAGGGTTGTGGATGAGCTAATGGTGTCCGCCTAGGGTTAGAGTTAGGTGTTTGGTTTGATTTAGGCTTCAGGTTAGGTTAGGTTTGAAGTTAGTTTGTGGGAGTAAGTTTAGGACTACTGTTAGTTTTCGGTTCAGTATTATGGTTGGAGATAGAGTCAGGGTCAGGTTAGGGTGGGGGTTAAGCATAAGGTGTCCACCTAGGGTTAGGGTTAGGTCTATGATTTGATTTAGGCTTCAGGTTAGGTTAGGTTTCAACTTAGTTTGAGGGAGTCAGTTTAGGGCTACTGTTAGTTTTCGGTTAACTGTTACGGTTGGAGTAAGCGTCACGGTCAGGTTAGGTTTGGGGTTGAGCTTAAGGTGTCCGCCTAGGGTTAGGGTTAGGTCTATGGTTTGATTTAGGCTTCAGGTTAGGTTAGGTTTGAACTTAGTTTGAGGGAGTAAGTTTAGGGCTACTGTTTGTTTTCGGGTAACTGTTACGGTTGGAGTTAGCGTCAAGTCCAGGTTAGGTTTGTGGTTGAGCTAATGGTGTCCGCCTAGGGTTAGGGTTAGGTGTTTGGTTTGATTTAGGCTTCAGGTTAGGTTAGATTTGAAGTTAGTTTGAGGGAGTAAGTTTAGGACTACTGTTAGTTTTCGGTTCAATTGTATGGTTGGAGATAGCGTCAGGGTCAGGTTAGGGTGGGGGTTAAGCATAAGGTGTCCGCCTAGGGTTAGGGTTAGGTCTATTGTTTGAGTTAGGCTTCAGGTTAGGTTAGGTTTGAACTTAGTTTGAGGGAGTAAGTTTAGGCCTACTGTTAGTTTTTGGTTCAGTGTTACGGTTTGAGATAGCGTCAGGGTTAGGTTAGGGTTGGGTTTGAGCTTCAGGTGTACGCCTAGGGTTAGGGTTAGGTCTATGGTTTGAGTTAGGCTTCAGGTTAGGTTAGGTTTGAACTTAGTTTGAGGGAGTAAGTTTAGGGCTACTGTCAGTTTTCGGTTCAGTGTTTCGGTTGGAGTCAGCGTGAGGTTCAGGTTAGGGTAGGGGTTGAGCTTAAGGTGTCCGCCTAGGATTAGGGTTAGGTGTATGGTTTGATTTAGGCTTCAGGTTAGGTTAGGTTTGAACTTAGTTTGAGGGAGTAAGGATAGGGCTACTGTTAGTTTTCGGGTAACTGTTATGGTTGGAGTTAGCGTCAGGGCCAGGTTAGGGTTGGGGTTGAGCTTAAGGTGTCCGCCTAGGGTTAGGGTTAGGTCTATGGTTTGAGTTAGGCTTCAGCTTAGGTTAGGTTTGAACTTAGTTTGAGGGAGTAAGTTTAGGGCTACTGTTAGTTTTCGGTTCAGTGTTACGGTTGGAGATAGCGTCAGGGTCAGGTTAAGGTTGGGGTTGAGCTTCAAGTGTCCGCCTAGGGTTAGGGTTAGGTCTATGGTTTGAGTTAGGCTTCAGGTTAGGTTAGGTTTGAACTTAGTTTGAGGGAGTAAGTTTAGGGTTACTGTTAGTTTTCGGTTCAGTGTTATGGTTGGAGTTAGCGTGAGGGTCAGGTTACTGTTGGGGTTGAGCTTAAGGTGTCCGCCTAGGGTTAGGGTTAGGTGTATGGTTTGATTTAGGCTTCAGGTTAGGTTAGGTTTGAACTTAGTTTGAGGGAGTAAGTTTAAGGCTACTGTTAGTTTTCGGGTAACAGTTATAGTTGGAGTTAGCGTCAGGGCCAGGTTAGGGTTGGGGTTGAGCTTAAGGTGTCCGCCAAGGGTTAGGGTTAGGTCTATCTTTGGAGTTAGGCTTCAGATTAGGTTAGGTTTGAACTTAGTTTGAGGAAGTAAGTTTAGGGCTACTGTTAGTTTTCGGTTCAGTGTTACGGTTGGAGATAGCGTCAGGGTCAGGGTAGGGTTGGGGTTGAGCTTCAGGTGTCCGCCTAGGGTTAGGGTTAGGTCTATGGTTTGAGTTAGGCTTCAGGTTAGGTTAGGTTTGAACTTAGTTTGAGGGAGTAAGTTTAGGGCTACTGTTAGTTTTCGGTTCAGTGTTACGGTTGGAGTTAGCGTGAGGGTCAGGTTAGGGTAGGGGTTGAGCTTAAGGTGTCCGCCTAGGGTTAGGGTTAGGTGTATGGTTTGATTTAGGCTTCAGGTTAGGTTAGGTTTGAACTTAGTTTGAGGGAGTAAGTTTAGGGCGACTGTTAGTTTTCGGGTAACTGTTACAGTTGGAGTAAGCGTCAGGGTCAGGTTATGGTTGTGGTTAAGTATAAGGTGTCCGCCTCGGTTTGGGTTAGGTCTATGATTTGATTTAGGCTTCAGGTTAGGTTAGGTTTCAACTTAGTTTGAGGGAGCCAGTTTAGGGCTACTGTTAGTTTTCGGTTAACTGTTACGGTTGGAGTAAGCGTCAGGGTCAGGTTAGGTTTGGGGTTGAGCTTAAGGTGTCCGCCTAGGGTTAGGGTTAGGTCTATGGTTTGATTTAGGCTACAGGTTAGGTTAGGTTTGAACTTAGTTTGAGGGAGTAAGTTTAGGGCTACTGTTTGTTTTCGCGTAACTGTTACGGTTGGAGTTAGCGTCAGGTCCAGGTTAGGGTTGTGGTTGAGCTAATGGTGTCCGCCTAGGGTTAGGGTTAGGTGTTTGGTTTGATTTAGGCTTCAGGTTAGGTTAGGTTTGAACTTAGTTTGAGGGAGTAAGTTTAGGGCTACTGTTAGTTTTCGGGTAACTGTTATGGTTGGAGTTAGCATCAGGGCCAGGTTAGGGTTGGGGTTGAGCTTAAGGTGTCCGCCAAGGGTTAGGGTTAGGTCGATCTTTTGAGTTAGGCTTCAGGTTAGGTTAGGTTTGAACTTAGTTTGAGGGAGTAAGTTTAGGGCTATGGTTAGTTTTCGGTTCAGTGTTTCGGTTGGAGTTAGCGTGAGGGTCAGGTTAGGGTAGGGGTTGAGCTTAAGGTGTCCGCCTAGGGTTAGGGTTAGGTGTATGATTTGATTTAGGCTTCAGGTGAGGTTAGGTTTGAACTTAGTTTGAGGGAGTAAATTTAGGGCTACTGTTAGTTTTCGGGTAACTGTTATGGTTGGAGTTAGCGTCAGGGCCAGGTTCAGGTTGGGGTTGACCTTAAGGTGTCCGCCTAGGGTTAGGGATAGGTCTATGGTTTGAGTTAGGCTTCAGGTTAGGTTAGGATTGAACTTAGTTTAAGGGAGTAAGTTTAAGGCTACTGTTAGTTTTCGGTTCAGTGTTACGGTTGGATATAGCGTCAGGGTCAGGTTAGGGTTGGGGTGGAGCTTCAAGTGTCCGCCTAGGGTTAGGGTTAGGTCTATGGTTTGAGTTAGGCTTCAGGTTAGGTTAGGTTTGAACTTACTTTGAGGGAGTAAGTTTAGGGTTACTGTTAGTTTTCTGTTCAGTGTTACGGTTGGAGTTAGCATGAGGGTCAGGTTAGGGTTGGGGTTTTGCATAAGGTGTCCGCCTAGGGTTAGGGTTAGGTGTATGGTTTGATTTAGGCTTCAGGTTAGGCTAGGTTTGAACTTAGTTTGAGGGAGTAAGTTTAGGGCTACTGTTAGTTTTCGGGTAACTGTTATGGTTGGAGTTAGCGTCAGGGACAGGTTAGGGTTGGGGTTGAGCTTAAGGTGTCCGCCAAGGGTTAGGGTTAGTTCGATCTTTTGAGTTAGGCTTCAGGTTAGGTTAGGTTTGAACTTAGTTTGAGGGAGTAAGTTTAGGGCTACTGTTAGTTTTCGGTTCACTGTTTCGGTTGGAGTTAGCGTGAGGGTCAGGTTAGGGTAGGGGTTGAGCTTAAGGTGTCCGCCTAGGGTTAGGGTTAGGTGTTTGCTTTGATTAAGGCTTCAGGTTAGGTTAGGTTTGAACTTAGTTTGAGGGAATAAGTTTAGGGCTACTGTTTGTTTTCGGTTCAGTGTTACGGTCGGAGATAGCGGCAGGGTCAGGTTAGGGTTGGGGTTGAGCTTCAGGTGTCCGCCTAGGGTTAGGGTTAGGTCTATGGTTTGAGTTAGGCTTCAGGTTAGGTTAGGTTTGAACTTAGTTTGAGGGAGTAAGTTTAGGGCTACTGTTAGTTTTCAGTTCAGTGTTTTGGTTGGAGTTAGCGTGAGGGTCAGGTTAGGTTAGGGGTTGAGCTTAAGGTGTCCGCCTAGGGTTAGGGTTAGGTGTATGGTTTGATTTAGGCTTCAGGTTAGGCTAGGTTTGAACTTAGTTTGAGGGAGTAAGTTTAGGGCTACTGTTAGTTTTTGGGTAACTGTTATGGTTGGAGTTAGCGTCAGGGCCAGGTTAGGGTTGGGGTTGAGCTTAAGGTGTCCGCCAAGGGTTAGGGTTAGGTCGATCTTTTGAGTTAGGCTTCAGGTTAGGTTAGGTTTGAACTTAGTTTGAGGGAGTAAGTTTAGGGCTACTGTTAGTTTTCGGTTCACTGTTTCGGTTGGAGTTAGCGTGAGGGTCAGGTTAGGGTAGGGCTTGAGCTTAACGTGTCCACCTAGGGTTAGGGTTAGGTGTTTGATTTGATTAAGGCTTCAGGTTAGGTTAGGTTTGAACTTAGTTTGAGGGAGTAAGTTTAGGGCTACTGTTAGTTTTCAGGTAATTGTTATGGATGGAGTTAGCGTCAGGGCCAGGTTCAGGTTGGGGTTGACCTTAAGGTGTCCGCCTAGTGTTAGGGTTCGGTCTATGGTTTGAGTTAGGCTTCAGGTTAGGTTAGGTTTGAACTTAGTTTGAGGCAGTAAGTTTAGGGCTATTGTTAATTTTCGGTTCAGTGTTACGGTTGGAGATAGCCTCAGGGTCAGGTTAGTGTTGGGGTTGAGCTTCAAGTGTCCGGCTAGGGTTAGGGTTTGGTCTATGGTTTGAGTTAGGCTTCAGGTTAGGTTAGGTTTGAACTTAGTTTGAGGGAGTAAGTTTAGGGTTACTGTTAGTTTTCGGTTCAGTGTTACGGTTGGAGTTAGCGTGAGGGTCAGGTTAAGGTTGGGGTTGAGCTTAAGTTGTCCGCCTAGGGTTAGGGTTAGGTGTATGGTTTGATTTAGGCTTCAGGTTAGGTTAGGTTTGAACTTAGTTTGGGGGAGTAAGTTTAGGGCTACTGTTTGCTTTCGGTTCAGTGTTACAGTTGTAGATAGCGTCAGGGTCAGGTTAGGGTTGGGGTTGAGCTTCAGGTGTCCCCCTAGGGTTAGGGTTAGGTCTATGGTTTGAGATAGGCTTAAGGTTAGGTTAGGTTTGAACTTAGTTTGAGGGCGTAAGTTTAGGGCTACTGTTAGTTTTCGGTTCAGTGTTTCGGTTGGAGTTAGCGTGAGGTTCAGGTTAGGGTAGTGGTTGAGCTTAAGGTGTCCGCCTAGGGTTAGGGTTAGGTGTATGGTTTGATTTAGGCTTCAGGTTAGGTTAGGTTTGAACTTAGTTTGAGGGAGTAAGTTTAGGGCTACTGTTAGTTTTCGGGTAACAGTTATAGTTGGAGTTAGCGTCAGGGCCAGGTTAGGGTTGGGGTTGAGCTTAAGGTGTCCGCCAAGGGTTAGGGTTAGGTCTATGGTTTGAGTTAGGCTTCAGGTTAGGTTAGGTTTGAACTTAGTTTGAGGGAGTAAGTTTAGGGCTACTGTTAGTTTTTGGTTCAGTGTTACGGTTGGAGTTAGCGTGAGGGTCAGGTTAGGGTAGGGTTAGAGCTTAAGGTGTCCGCCTAGGGTTAGGGTTAGGTGTATGGTTTGATTTAGGCTTCAGGTTAGATTAGGTTGGAACTTAGTTTGAGGGAGTAAGTTTAGGGCGATTTTTAGTTTTCGGGTAACTGTTACAGTTGGAGTAAGCGTCAGGGTCAGGTTATGGTTTTGGTTAAGTATAAGGTGTCCGCCTAGGGTTAGGGTTAGGTCTATGATTTGATTTAGGCTTCAGGTTAGGTTAGGTTTCAACTTAGTTTGAGGGAGTCAGTTTAGGGCTACTGTTAGTTTTCGGTTAACTGTTACGGTTGGAGTAAGCGTCAGGGTCAGGTTAGGTTTGGGGTTGAGCTTAAGGTGTCCGCCTAGGGTTAGGGTTAGGTCTATGGTTTGATTTAGGCTTCAGGTTAGGTTAGGTTTGAACTTAGTTTGAGGGAGTAAGTTTAGGGCTACTGTTTGTTTTCGGGTAACTGTTACGGTTGGAGTTAGCGTCAAGTCCAGGTTAGGTTTGTGGTTGAGCTAATCGTGTCCGCCTAGGGTTAGGTTTAGGTGTTTGGTTTGATTTAGGCTTCAGGTTAGGTTAGATTTGAAGTTAGTTTGAGGGAGTAAGTTTAGGACTACTGTTAGTTTTCGGTTCAGTATTATGGTTGGTGATAGCGTCAGGGTCAGGTTAGGGTGGGGGTTAAGCATAAGGTGTTCGCCTAGGGTTAGGGTTAGGTCTATTGTTTGAGTTAGGCTTCAGGTTAGGTTGGGTTTGAACTTAGTTTGAGGGAGTAAGTTTAGGGCTACTGTCAGTTTTGGGTTCAGTGTTTCGGTTGGAGTCAGCGTGAGGGTCAGGTTAGGTTAGGGGTTGAGCTTAAGGTGTCCGCCTAGGATTAGGGTTAGGTGTATGGTTTGATTTAGGCTTCAGGTTAGGTTAGGTTTGAACTTAGTTTGAGGGAGTAAGTTTAGGGCTACTGTTAATTTTCGGGTAACAGTTATTGTTGGAGTTAGCGTCAGGGCCAGGTTAGGGTTGGGGTTGAGCTTAAGGTGTCCGCAAAGGGTTAGGGTTAGGTCTATCTTTGGAGTTAGGCTTCAGATTAGGTTAGGTTTGAACTTAGTTTGAGGGAGTAAGTTTAGGGCTACTGTTAGTTTTCGGTTCAGTGTTACGTTTGGAGATAGCGTCAGGGTCAGGGTAGGGTTGGGGTTGAGCTTCAGGTGTCCGCCTAGGGTTAGGGTTAGGTCTATGGTTTGATTTAGGCTTCACGTTAGGTTAGGTTTGAACTTGGTTTGAGGGAGTAAGTTTAGGGCTACTGTTTGTTTTGGGGTGACTGTTACGGTTGGAGTTAGCGTCAGGTCCAGGTTAGGGTCGGGTTGAGCTAATGGTGTCCGCCTAGGGTTAGGGTTAGGTGTTCGGTTTGATTTAGGCTTCAGGTTAGGTTAGGTTTGAAGTTAGTTTGAGGGTGTAAGTTTAGGGATACTGTTAGTTTTTGGTTCAGTATTACGGTTGGAGATAGCGTCAGGGTCAGGTTAGGGTGGGGGTTAAGCATAAGGTGTCCGCCTAGGGTTAGGGTTAGGTCAATTGTTTGAGTTAGGCTTCAGGTTAGGTTAGGTTTGAACTTAGTTTGAATGAGTAAGTTTAGTGCTACTGTTAGTTTTCGGTTCAGTGTTACGGTTGGAGTTATCGTGAGGGTCAGGTTAGGGTAGGGGTTGAACTTAAGGTGTCTACCTAGGGTTAGGGTTAGGTGTATGGTTTGATTTAGGCTTCAGGTTAGGTTAGGTTTGAACTTAGTTTGAGAGAGTAAGTTTAGGGCGATTGTTAGTTTTCGGGAAACTGTTACAGTTGGAGTAAGCGTCAGGGTCAGGTTATGGTTTTGGTTAAGTATAAGGTGTCCGCCTAGGGTTAGGGTTAGGTCTATGATTTGATTTAGGCTTCAGGTTAGGTTAGGTTTCAACTTAGTTTGAGGGAGTCAGTTTAGGGCTACTGTAATTTTTCGGTTAACTGTTACGGTTGGAGTAAGCGTCAGGGTCAGGTTAGGTTTGGGGTTGAGCTTAAGGTGTCCGCCTAGGGTTAGGGTTAGGTCTATGGTTTGATTTAGGCTTCAGGTTAGGTTAGGTTTGAACTTAGTTTGAGGGAGTAAGTTTAGGGCTACTGTTTGTTTTCGGGTAACTGTTACGGTTGGAGTTAGCGTCAAGTCCAGGTTAGGGTTGTGGATGAGCTAATGGTGTCCGCCTAGGGTTAGAGTTAGGTGTTTGGTTTGATTTAGGCTTCAGGTTAGGTTAGGTTTGAAGTTAGTTTGTGGGAGTAAGTTTAGGACTACTGTTAGTTTTCGGTTCAGTATTATGGTTGGAGATAGAGTCAGGGTCAGGTTAGGGTGGGAGTTAAGCATAAGGTGTCCACCTAGGGTTAGGGTTAGGTCTATGATTTGATTTAGGCTTCAGGTTAGGTTAGGTTTCAACTTAGTTTGAGGGAGTCAGTTTAGGGCTACTGTTAGTTTTCGGTTAACTGTTACGGTTGGAGTAAGCGTCACGGTCAGGTTAGGTTTGGGGTTGAGCTTAAGGTGTCCGCCTAGGGTTAGGGTTAGGTCTATGGTTTGATTTAGGCTTCAGGTTAGGTTAGGTTTGAACTTAGTTTGAGGGAGTAAGTTTAGGGCTACTGTTTGTTTTCGGGTAACTGTTACGGTTGGAGTTAGCGTCAAGTCCAGGTTAGGTTTGTGGTTGAGCTAATGGTGTCCGCCTAGGGTTAGGGTTAGGTGTTTGGTTTGATTTAGGCTTCAGGTTAGGTTAGATTTGAAGTTAGTTTGAGGGAGTAAGTTTAGGACTACTGTTAGTTTTCGGTTCAATTGTATGGTTGGAGATAGCGTCAGGGTCAGGTTAGGGTGGGGGTTAAGCATAAGGTGTCCGCCTAGGGTTAGGGTTAGGTCTATTGTTTGAGTTAGGCTTCAGGTTAGGTTAGGTTTGAACTTAGTTTGAGGGAGTAAGTTTAGGCCTACTGTTAGTTTTCGGTTCAGTGTTACGGTTTGAGATAGCGTCAGGGTTAGGTTAGGGTTGGGTTTGAGCTTCAGGTGTACGCCTAGGGTTAGGGTTAGGTCTATGGTTTGAGTTAGGCTTCAGGTTAGGTTAGGTTTGAACTTAGTTTGAGGGAGTAAGTTTAGGGCTACTGTCAGTTTTCGGTTCAGTGTTTCGGTTGGAGTCAGCGTGAGGTTCAGGTTAGGGTAGGGGTTGAGCTTAAGGTGTCCGCCTAGGATTAGGGTTAGGTGTATGGTTTGATTTAGGCTTCAGGTTAGGTTAGGTTTGAACTTAGTTTGAGGGAGTAAGTATAGGGCTACTGTTAGTTTTCGGGTAACTGTTATGGTTGGAGTTAGCGTCAGGGCCAGGTTAGGGTTGGGGTTGAGCTTAAGGTGTCCGCCTAGGGTTAGGGTTAGGTCTATGGTTTGAGTTAGGCTTCAGCTTAGGTTAGGTTTGAACTTAGTTTGAGGGAGTAAGTTTAGGGCTACTGTTAGTTTTCGGTTCAGTGTTACGGTTGGAGATAGCGTCAGGGTCAGGTTAAGGTTGGGGTTGAGCTTCAAGTGTCCGCCTAGGGTTAGGGTTAGGTCTATGGTTTGAGTTAGGCTTCAGGTTAGGTTAGGTTTGAACTTAGTTTGAGGGAGTAAGTTTAGGGTTACTGTTAGTTTTCGGTTCAGTGTTATGGTTGGAGTTAGCGTGAGGGTCAGGTTACTGTTGGGGTTGAGCTTAAGGTGTCCGCCTAGGGTTAGGGTTAGGTGTATGGTTTGATTTAGGCTTCAGGTTAGGTTAGGTTTGAACTTAGTTTGAGGGAGTAAGTTTAGGGCTACTGTTAGTTTTCGGGTAACAGTTATAGTTGGAGTTAGCGTCAGGGCCAGTTTAGGGTTGGGGTTGAGCTTAAGGTGTCCGCCAAGGGTTAGGGTTAGGTCTATCTTTGGAGTTAGGCTTCAGATTAGGTTAGGTTTGAACTTAGTTTGAGGAAGTAAGTTTAGGGCTACTGTTAGTTTTCGGTTCAGTGTTACGGTTGGAGATAGCGTCAGGGTCAGGGTAGGGTTGGGGTTGAGCTTCAGGTGTCCGCCTAGGGTTAGGGTTAGGTCTATGGTTTGAGTTAGGCTTCAGGTTAGGTTAGGTTTGAACTTAGTTTGAGGGAGTAAGTTTAGGGCTACTGTTAGTTTTCGGTTCAGTGTTACGGTTGGAGTTAGCGTGAGGGTCAGGTTAGGGTAGGGGTTGAGCTTAAGGTGTCCGCCTAGGGTTAGGGTTAGGTGTATGGTTTGATTTAGGCTTCAGGTTAGGTTAGGTTTGAACTTAGTTTGAGGGAGTAAGTTTAGGGCGACTGTTAGTTTTCGGGTAACTGTTACAGTTGGAGTAAGCGTCAGGGTCAGGTTATGGTTGTGGTTAAGTATAAGGTGTCCGCCTCGGGTTAGGGTTAGGTCTATGATTTGATTTAGGCTTCAGGTTAGGTTAGGTTTCAACTTAGTTTGAGGGAGCCAGTTTAGGGCTACTGTTAGTTTTCGGTTAACTGTTACGGTTGGAATAAGCGTCAGGGTCAGGTTAGGTTTGGGGTTGAGCTTAAGGTGTCCGCCTAGGGTTAGGGTTAGGTCTATGGTTTGATTTAGGCTACAGGTTAGGTTAGGTTTGAACTTAGTTTGAGGGAGTAAGTTTAGGGCTACTGTTTGTTTTCGCGTAACTGTTACGGTTGGAGTTAGCGTCAGGTCCAGGTTAGGGTTGTGGTTGAGCTAATGGTGTCCGCCTAGGGTTAGGGTTAGGTGTTTGGTTTGATTTAGGCTTCAGGTTAGGTTAGGTTTGAACTTAGTTTGAGGGAGTAAGTTTAGGGCTACTGTTAGTTTTCGGGTAACTGTTATGGTTGGAGTTAGCATCAGGGCCAGGTTAGGGTTGGGGTTGAGCTTAAGGTGTCCGCCAAGGGTTAGGGTTAGGTCGATCTTTTGAGTTAGGCTTCAGGTTAGGTTAGGTTTGAACTTAGTTTGAGGGAGTAAGTTTAGGGCTACGGTTAGTTTTCGGTTCAGTGTTATGGTTGGAGTTAGCGTGAGGGTCAGGTTAGGGTAGGGGTTGAGCTTAAGGTGTCCGCCTAGGGTTAGGGTTAGGTGTATGATTTGATTTAGGCTTCAGGTGAGGTTAGGTTTGAACTTAGTTTGAGGGAGTAAATTTAGGGCTACTGTTAGTTTTCGGGTAACTGTTATGGTTGGAGTTAGCGTCAGGGCCAGGTTCAGGTTGGGGTTGACCTTAAGGTGTCCGCCTAGGGTTAGGGATAGGTCTATGGTTTGAGTTAGGCTTCAGGTTAGGTTAGGATTGAACTTAGTTTGAGGGAGTAAGTTTAGGGCTACTGTTAGTTTTCGGTTCAGTGTTACGGTTGGATATAGCGTCAGGGTCAGGTTAGGGTTGGGGTGGAGCTTCAAGTGTCCGCCTAGGGTTAGGGTTAGGTCTATGGTTTGAGTTAGGCTTCAGGTTAGGTTAGGTTTGAACTTACTTTGAGGGAGTAAGTTTAGGGTTACTGTTAGTTTTCTGTTCAGTGTTACGGTTGGAGTTAGCATGAGGGTCAGGTTAGGGTTGGGGTTTTGCTTAAGGTGTCCGCCTAGGGTTAGGGTTAGGTGTATGGTTTGATTTAGGCTTCAGGTTAGGCTAGGTTTGAACTTAGTTTGAGGGAGTAAGTTTAGGGCTACTGTTAGTTTTCGGGTAACTGTTATGGTTGGAGTTAGCGTCAGGGCCAGGTTAGGGTTGGGGTTGAGCTTAAGGTGTCCGCCAAGGGTTAGGGTTAGTTCGATCTTTTGAGTTAGGCTTCAGGTTAGGTTAGGTTTGAACTTAGTTTGAGGGAGTAAGTTTAGGGCTACTGTTAGTTTTCGGTTCACTGTTTCGGTTGGAGTTAGCGTGAGGGTCAGGTTAGGGTAGGGGTTGAGCTTAAGGTGTCCGCCTAGGGTTAGGGTTAGGTGTTTGCTTTGATTAAGGCTTCAGGTTAGGTTAGGTTTGAACTTAGTTTGAGGGAATAAGTTTAGGGCTACTGTTTGTTTTCGGTTCAGTGTTACGGTCGGAGATAGCGGCAGGGTCAGGTTAGGGTTGGGGTTGAGCTTCAGGTGTCCGCCTAGGGTTAGGGTTAGGTCTATGGTTTGAGTTAGGCTTCAGGTTAGGTTAGGTTTGAACTTAGTTTGAGGGAGTAAGTTTAGGGCTACTGTTAGTTTTCAGTTCAGTGTTTTGGTTGGTGTTAGCGTGAGGGTCAGGTTAGGTTAGGGGTTGAGCTTAAGGTGTCCGCCTAGGGTTAGGGTTAGGTGTATGGTTTGATTTAGGCTTCAGGTTAGGCTAGGTTTGAACTTAGTTTGAGGGAGTAAGTTTAGGGCTACTGTTAGTTTTTGGGTAACTGTTATGGTTGGAGTTAGCGTCAGGGCCAGGTTAGGGTTGGGGTTGAGCTTAAGGTGTCCGCCAAGGGTTAGGGTTAGGTCGATCTTTTGAGTTAGGCTTCAGGTTAGGTTAGGTTTGAACTTAGTTTGAGGGAGTAAGTTTAGGGCTACTGTTAGTTTTCGGTTCACTGTTTCGGTTGGAGTTAGCGTGAGGGTCAGGTTAGGGTAGGGCTTGAGCTTAACGTGTCCACCTAGGGTTAGGGTTAGGTGTTTGATTTGATTAAGGCTTCAGGTTAGGTTAGGTTTGAACTTAGTTTGAGGGAGTAAGTTTAGGGCTACTGTTAGTTTTCAGGTAATTGTTATGGATGGAGTTAGCGTCAGGGCCAGGTTCAGGTTGGGGTTGACCTTAAGGTGTCCGCCTAGTGTTAGGGTTAGGTCTATGGTTTGAGTTAGGCTTCAGGTTAGGTTAGGTTTGAACTTAGTTTGAGGCAGTAAGTTTAGGGCTATTGTTAATTTTCGGTTCAGTGTTACGGTTGGAGATAGCCTCAGGGTCAGGTTAGTGTTGGGGTTGAGCTTCAAGTGTCCGGCTAGGGTTAGGGTTTGGTCTATGGTTTGAGTTAGGCTTCAGGTTAGGTTAGGTTTGAACTTAGTTTGAGGGAGTAAGTTTAGGGTTACTGTTAGTTTTCGGTTCAGTGTTACGGTTGGAGTTAGCGTGAGGGTCAGGTTAAGGTTGGGGTTGAGCTTAAGTTGTCCGCCTAGGGTTAGGGTTAGGTGTATGGTTTGATTTAGGCTTCAGGTTAGGTTAGGTTTGAACTTAGTTTGAGGGAGTAAGTTTAGGGCTACTGTTTGCTTTCGGTTCAGTGTTACAGTTGTAGATAGCGTCAGGGTCAGGTTAGGGTTGGGGTTGAGCTTCAGGTGTCCCCCTAGGGTTAGGGTTAGGTCTATGGTTTGAGATAGGCTTCAGGTTAGGTTAGGTTTGAACTTAGTTTGAGGGCGTAAGTTTAGGGCTACTGTTAGTTTTCGGTTCAGTGTTTCGGTTGGAGTTAGCGTGAGGTTCAGGTTAGGGTAGTGGTTGAGCTTAAGGTGTCCGCCTAGGGTTAGGGTTAGGTGTATGGTTTGATTTAGGCTCAGGTTAGGTTAGGTTTGAAGTTAGTTTGAGGGAGTAAGTGTAGGGCTACTGTTAGTTTTCGGGTAACTGTTATGGTTGGAGTTAGCGTCAGGGCAAGGTTAGGGTTGGGGTTGAGCTTAAGGTGTCCGCCAAGGGTTAGGTTTAGGTAGATCTTTTGAGTTAGGCTTCAGGTTAGGTTAGCTTTGAACTTAGTTTGAGGGAGTAAGTTTAGGGCTACTGTTAGTTTTCGGTTCAGTATTACGGTTGGAGTTAGCGTGAGGGTCAGGTTAGGGTAGGGGTTGAGCTTAAGGTGTCCGCCTAGGGTTAGGGTTAGGTGTATGGTTTGATTAAGGCTTCAGGTTAGGTTAGGTTTGAACTTAGTTTGAGGGAATAAGTTTAGGGCTACTGTTTGTTTTCGGGTAACTGTTACGGTTGGAGTTAGCGTCAGGTCCAGGTTAGGGTTGGGGTTGAGCTAATGGTGTCCGCCTAGGATTAGGGTTAGATGTTTGGTTTGATTTAGGCTTCAGGTTAGGTTAGGTTTGAAGTTAGTTTAAGGGAGTAAGTTTAGGGCTACTGTTAGTTTTCGGTTAACTGTTACAGTTGGAGTAAGCGTCAGGGTCAGGTTAGGGTGGGGGTTAAGCATAAGGTGTCCGCCTAGGGTTAGGGTTAGGTCTATGGTTTGAGGTAGGCTTCAGATTAGGTTAGGTTTGAACTTAGTTTGAGGGAGTAAGTTTAGGGCTATTGTTAGTTTTCGGTTCAGTGTTACGGTTGGAGATAGCATCAGGGTCAGGTTATGGTTGGGGTTGAGCTTCAGGTGTCCGCCTAGGGTTAGGGTTAGGTCTATGGTTTGAGTTAGGCTTCAGGTTACGTTAGGTTTGAACTTAGTTTGAGGGAGTAAGTTTAGGGCTACTGTTAGTTTTCGGTTCAGTGTTTCGGTTGGAGTTAGCGTGAGGGTCAGGTTAGGGTTGGGGTTGAGCTTAAAGTATCCGCCTAGGGTTAGGGTTAGGTGTATGATTTGATTTAGGCTTCAGGTTAGGTTAGGTTTGAACTTAGTTTGAGGGAGTAAGTTTAGGGCTACTGTTTGTTTTCGGTTCAGTGTTACGGTCGGAGATAGCGGCAGGGTCAGGTTAGGGTTGGGGTTGAGCTTCAGGTGTCCGCCTACGGTTAGGGTTAGGTGTATGGTTTGATTTAGGCTTCAGGTTAGGCTAGGTTTGAACTTAGTTTGAGGGAGTAAGTTTAGGGCTACTGTTAGTTTTCGGGTAACTGTTATGGTTGGAGTTAGCGTCAGGGCCAGGTTAGGGTTGGGGTTGAGATTAAGGTGTCCGCCAAGGGTTATGGTTAGGTCGATCTTTTGAGTTAGGCTTCAGGTTAGGTTAGGTTTGAACTTAGTTTGAGGGAGAAAGTTTAGGGCTACTGTTAGTTTTCGGTTCACTGTTTCGGTTGGAGTTAGCGTGACGGTCAGGTTAGGGTAGGGGTTGAGCTTAAGGTGTCCGCCTAGGGTTAGGGTTAGGTGTATGGTTTGATTTAGGCTTCAGGTTAGGTTAGGTTTGAACTTAGTTTGAGGGAGTAAGTTTTGGGCTACTGTTAGTTTTCAGGTAATTGTTATGGTTGGAGTTAGCGTCAGGGCCAGGTTCAGGTTGGGGTTGACCTTAAGGTGTCCGCCTAGGGTTAGGGTTAGGTTTATGGTTTGAGTTAGGCTTCAGGTTAGGTTAGGTTTGAACTTAGTTTGAGAGAGTAAGTTTAGGGCTACTGTTAATTTTCGGTTCAGTGTTACGGTTGGAGATAGCGTCAGGGTCAGTTAGTGTTGGGGTTGAGCTTCAAGTGTCCGCCTAGGGTTAGGGTTAGGTCTATGGTTTGAGTTAGGCTTCAGGTTAGGTTAGGTTTGAACTTAGTTTGAGGGAGTAAGTTTAGGGATACTGTTAGTTTTCGGTTCAGTGTTACGGTTGGAGTTAGCGTGAGGGTCAGGTTAGGGTTGGGGTTGAGATTAAGGTGTCCGCCTAGGGTTAGGGTTAGGTGTATGGTTTGATTTAGGCTTCAGGTTAGGTTAGGTTTGAACTTAGTTTGAGGGAGTAAGTTTAGGGCTACTGTTTGTTTTCGGTTCAGTGTTACAGTTGGAGATAGCGTCAGGGTCAGGTTAGGGTTGGGGTTGAGCTTCAGGTGTCCCCCTAGGGTTAGGGTTAGGTCTATGGTTTGAGATAGGCTTCAGGTTAGGTTAGGTTTGAACTTAGTTTGAGGGAGTAAGTTTAGGGCTACTGTTAGTTTTCGGTTCAGTGTTTCGGTTGGAGTTAGCGTGAGGTTCAGGTTGGGGTAGGGGTTGAGCTTAAGGTGTCCGCCTAGGGTTAGGGTTAGGTGTATGTTTTGATTTAGGCTTCAGGTTAGGTTAGGTTTGAAGTTAGTTTGAGGGAGTAAGTTTAGGGCTACTGTTAGTTTTCGGGTAACTGTTATGGTTGGAGTTAGCGTCAGGGCAAGGTTATGGTTGGGGTTGAGCTTAAGGTGTCCGCCTAGGGTTAGGTTTAGGTCGATCTTTTGAGTTAGGCTTCAGGTTAAGTTAGCTTTGAACTTAGTTTGAGGGAGTAAGTTTAGGGCTACTGTAAGTTTTCGGTTCAGTGTTATGGTTGGAGATAGCGTCAGGGTCAGGGTAGGGTTGGGGTTGAGCTTCAGGTGTCCGCATAGGGTTAGGGTTAGGTCTATGGTTTGAGTTAGCCTTCAGGTTAGGTTAGGTTTGAACTTAGTTTGAGGGAGTAAGTTTAGGGCTACTGTTAGTTTTCGGTTCAGTGTTACGGTTGGAGTTAGCGTGAGGGTCAGGTTAGGGTTGGGGTTGAGCTTAAGGTGTCCGCCTAGGGTTAGGCTTAGGTGTATGGTTTGATTTAGGCTTCAGGTTAGGTTAGGTTTGAACTTAGTTTGAGGTTGTAAGTTTAGGGTGACTGTTAGTTTTCGGGTAACTGTTACAGTTGGAGTAAGCGTCAGGGTCAGGTTATGGTTGGGGTTAAACATAAGGTGTCCGCCTAGGGTTAGGGTTAGGTCTATGATTTGATTTAGGCTTCAGGTTAGGTTAGGTTTCAACTTAGTTTGAGGGAGTCAGTTTAGGGCTACTGTTAGTTTTCGGTTAACTGTTACGGTTGGAGTAAGCGTCAGGGTCAGGTTAGGTTTGGGGTTGAGCTTAAGGTGTCCGCCTAGGGTTAGGCTTAGGTCTATGGTTTGATTTAGGCTTCAGGTTAGGTTAGGTTTGAACTTAGTTTGAGGGAGTAAGTTTAGGGCTACTGTTTGTTTTCGGGTAACTGTTACGGTTGGAGTTAGCGTCAGGTCCAGGTTAGGGTTGCGGTTGAGCTAATGGTGTCCGCCTAGGGTTAGGGTTAGGTGTTTGCTTTGATTTAGGCTTCAGGTTAGGTTAGGTTTGAAGTTAGTTTGAGGGAGTAAGTTTAGGACTACTGTTAGTTTTCGGTTCAGTATTACGGTTGGAGATAGCGTCAGGGTCAGGTTAGGGTGGGGGTTAAGCATAAGGTGTCCGCCTAGTGTTAGGGTTAGGTCTATTGTTTGAGTTAGGCTTCAGGTTAGGTTAGTTTGAACTTAGTTTGAGGGAGTCAGTTTAGGGCTACTGTTAGTTTTCGGTTCAGTGTTTCGGTTGGAGTCAGCGTGAGGGTCAGGTTAGGGTAGGGGTTGAGCTTAAGGTGTCCGCCTAGGGTTAGGGTTAGGTGTATGGTTTGATTTAGGCTTCAGGTTAGGTTAGGTTTGAACTTAGTTTGAGGGAGTAAGTTTAGGGCTACTGTTAGTTTTCGGGTAACTGTTATGGTTGGAGTTAGCGTCAGGGCCAGGTTAGGGTTGGGGTTGAGCTTAAGGTGTCCGCCAAGGGTTAGGGTTAGGTCGATCTTTTGAGTTAGGCTTCAGGTTAAGTTAGGATTGAACTTAGTTTGAGGGAGTAAGTTTAGGGCTACTGTAAGTTTTCGGTTCAGTGTTACGGTTGGAGTTAGCGTGAGGGTCAGGTTAGGGTTGGGGTTGAGCTTAAGGTGTCCGCCTAGGGTTAGACTTAGGTGGATGGTTTGATTTAGGCTTCAGGTTAGGTTAGGTTTGAACTTAGTTTGAGGTTGTAAGTTTAGGGTGACTCTTAGTTTTCGGGTAACTGTTACAGTTGGAGTAAGCGTCAGGGTCAGGTTATGGTGGGGGTTAAGCATAAGGTGTCCGCCTAGGGTTAGGGTTAGGTCTATGATTTGATTTAGGCTTCAGGTTAGGTTAGGTTTCAACTTAGTTTGAGGGAGTCAGTTTAGGGCTACTGTTTGTTTTCGGTTCAGTGTAACGGTTGAAGTTACCGTGAGGGTCAGGTCAGTGTTGGGGTTGAGCTTAAGGTGTCCGCCTGGGGTTAGGGTTAGGTGTATGGTTTGATTTAGGCTTCAGGTTAGGTTAGGTTTGAACTTAGTTTGAGGGAATAAGTTTAGGGCTACTGTTTGTTTTCGGGTAACTGTTACGGTTGGAGTTAGCGTCAGGTCCAGGTTAGGGTTGGGGTTGAGCTAATGGTGTCCGCCTAGGGTTAGGGTTAGGTGTTTGGTTTGATTTAGGCTTCAGGTTAGGTTAGGTTTGAAGTTAGTTTAAGGGAGTAAGTTTAGGGCTCCTGTTAGTTTTCGGTTAACTGTTACAGTTGGAGTAAGTGTCAGGGTCAGGTTAGGGTGGGGGTTAAGCATAAGGTGTCCGCCTAGGGTTAGGGTTAGGTCTATGGTTTGAGTTAGGCTTCAGGTTAGGTTAGGTTTGAACTTAGTTTGAGGGAGTAAGTTTAGGGCTATTGTTAGTTTTCGGTTCAGTGTTACGGTTGGAGATAGCGTCAGGGTCAGGTTATGGTTGGGGTTGAGCTTGAGGTGTCCGCCTAGGGTTAGTGTTAGGTCTATGGTTTGAGTTAGGCTTCAGGTTAGGTTAGGTTTGAACTTAGTTTGAGGGAGTAAGTTTAGGGCTACTGTTAGTTTTCGGTTCAGTGTTTCGGTTGGAGTTAGCGTGAGGGTCAGGTTAGGGTTGGGGTTGAGCTTAAAGTGTCCGCCTAGGGTTAGGGTTAGGTGTATGATTTGATTTAGGCTTCAGGTTAGGTTAGGTTTGAACTTAGTTTGAGGGAGTAAATTTAGGGCTACTGTTAGTTTTCGGGTAACTGTTATTTTTGCAGTTAGCGTCAGGGCCAGGTTCAGGTTGGGGTTGACCTTAAGGTGTCCGCCTAGGGTTAGGGATAGGTCTATGGTTTGAGTTAGGCTTCAGGTTAGGTTAGGATTGAACTTAGTTTGAGGGAGTAAGTTTAGGGCTACTGTTAGTTTTCGGTTCAGTGTTACGGTTGGAGATAGCGTCAGGGTCAGGTTAGGGTTGGGGTGGAGCTTCAAGTGTCCGCCTAGGGTTAGGGTTAGGTCTATGGTTTGAGTTAGGCTTCAGGTTAGGTTAGGTTTGAACTTACTTTGAGGGAGTAAGTTTAGGGTTACTGTTAGTTTTCTGTTCAGTGTTACGGTTGGAGTTAGCGTGAGGGTCAGGTTAGGGTTGGGGTTGAGCTTAAGGTGTCCGCCTAGGGTTAGGGTTAGGTGTATGGTTTGATTTAGGCTTCAGATTAGGTTAGGTTTGAACTTAGTTTGAGGGAGTAAGTTTAGGGCTACTGTTTGTTTTCGGTTCAGTGTTACGGTTGGAGATAGCGGCAGGGTCAGGTTAGGGTTGGGGTTGAGCTTCAGGTGTCCGCCTAGGGTTAGGGTTAGGTGTATGGTTTGATTTAGGCTTCAGGTTAGGCTAGGTTTGAACTTAGTTTGAGGGAGTAAGTTTAGGGCTACTGTTAGTTTTCGGGTAACTGTTATGGTTGGAGTTTGCGGCAGGGCCAGGTTAGGGTTGGGGTTGAGATTAAGGTGTCCGCCAAGGGTTAGGGTTAGGTCGATCTTTTGAGTTAGGCTTCAGTTGAGGTTAGGTTTGAACTTAGTTTGAGGGAGAAAGTTTAGGGCTACTGTTAGTTTTCGGTTCACTGTTTCGGTTGGAGTTAGCGTGAGGTTCAGGTTGGGGTAGGGGTTGAGCTTCAGGTGTCCGCCTAGGGTTAGGGTTAGGTCTATGGTTTGAGTTAGCCTTCAGGTTAGGTTAGGTTTGAACTTAGTTTGAGGGAGTAAGTTTAGGGCTACTGTTTGTTTTCGGTTCAGTGTTACGGTCGGAGATAGCGGCAGGGTCAGGTTAGGGTTGGGGTTGAGCTTCAGGTGTCCGCCTAGGGTTAGGGTTAGGTGTATGGTTTGATTTAGGCTTCAGGTTAGGCTAGGTTTGAACTTAGTTTGAGGGAGTAAGTTTAGGGCTACTGTTAGTTTTCGGGTAACTGTTATGGTTGGAGTTTGCGTCAGGGCCAGGTTAGGGTTGGGGTTGAGATTAAGGTGTCCGCCAAGGGTTAGGGTTAGGTCGATCTTTTGAGTTAGGCTTCAGTTTAGGTTAGGTTTGAACTTAGTTTGAGGGAGAAAGTTTAGGGCTACTGTTAGTTTTCGGTTCACTGTTTCGGTTGGAGTTAGCGTGAGGTTCAGGTTGGGGTAGGGGTTGAGCTTAAGGTGTCCGCCTAGGGTTAGGGATAGGTGTATGTTTTGATTTAGGCTTCAGGTTAGGTTAGGTTTGAAGTTAGTTTGAGGGAGTAAGTTTAGGGCTACTGTTAGTTTTCGGGTAACTGTTATGGTTGGAGTTAGCGTCAGGGCAAGGTTAGGGTTGGGGTTGAGATTAAGGTGTCCGCCTAGGGTTAGGTTTAGGTCGATCTTTTGAGTTAGGCTTCAGGTTAAGTTAGCTTTGAACTTAGTTTGAGGGAGTAAGTTTAGGGCTACTGTAAGTTTTCGGTTCAGTGTTATGGTTGGAGGTAGCGTCAGGGTCAGGGTAGGGTTGGGGTTGAGCTTCAGGTGTCCGCCTAGGGTTAGGGTTAGGTCTATGGTTTGAGTTAGCCTTCAGGTTAGGTTAGGTTTGAACTTAGTTTGAGGGAGTAAGTTTAGGGCTACTGTTAGTTGTCGGTTCAGTGTTACGGTTGGAGTTAGCGTGAGGGTCAGGTTAGGGTTGGGGTTGAGCTTAAGGTGTCCGCCTAGGGTTAGGCTTAGGTGTATGGTTTGATTTAGTCTTCAGGTTAGGTTAGGTTTGAACTTAGTTTGAGGTTGTAAGTTTAGGGTGACTGTTAGTTTTCGGGTAACTGTTACAGTTGGAGTAAGCGTCAGGGTCAGGTTATGGTTGGGGTTAAACATAAGGTGTCCGCCTAGGGTTAGGGTTAGGTCTATGATTTGATTTAGGCTTCAGGTTAGGTTAGGTTTCAACTTAGTTTGAGGGAGTCAGTTTAGGGCTACTGTTAGTTTTCGGTTAACTGTTACGGTTGGAGTAAGCGTCAGGGTCAGGTTAGGTTTGGGGTTGAGCTTAAGGTGTCCGCCTATGGTTAGGGTTAGGTCTATGGTTTGATTTAGGCTTCAGGTTAGGTTAGGTTTGAACTTACTTTGAGGGAGTATGTTTAGGGTTACTGTTAGTTTTCTGTTCAGTATTACGGTTGGAGTTAGCGTGAGGGTCAGGTTAGGGTTGGGGTTGAGCTTAAGGTGTCCGCCAAGGGTTAGGGTTAGGTGTATGGTTTGATTTAGTCTTCAGGTTAGGTTAGGTTTGAACTTAGTTTGACGGAGTAAGTTTAGGGCTACTGTTTGTTTTCGGTTCAGTGTTACGGTCGGAGATAGCGGCAGGGTCAGGTTAGGGTTGGGGTTGAGCTTCAGGTGTCGGCCTAGGTTTAGGGTTAGGTCTATGGTTTGACTTAGGCTTCAGGTTAGGTTAGGTTTGAACTTAGTTTGAGGGAGTAAGTTTAGGGCTACTGTGAGTTTTCAGTTCAGTGTTTCGGTTGGAGTTAGCGTGAGGGTCACGTTAGGGTAGGGGTTGAGCTTAAGGTGTCCGCCTAGGGTTAGTGTTAGGTGTATGGTTTGATTTAGGCTTCAGGTTAGGCTAGGTTTGAACTTAGTTTGAGGGAGTAAGTTTAGGGCTACTGTTAGTTTTCGGGTAACTGTTATGGTTGGAGTTCGCGTCAGGGCCAGGTTAGGGTTGGGGTTGAGCTTAAGGTGTCCGCCAAGGGTTAGGGTTAGGTCGATCTTTTGAGTTAGGCTTCAGGTTAGGTTAGGTTTGGACTTAGTTTGAGGGAGTAAGTTTAGGGCTACTGTTAGTTTTCGGTTCACTGTTTCGGTTGGAGTTAGCGTGAGGGTCAGGTTAGGGTAGGGGTTGAGCTTAAGGTGTCCGCCTAGGGTTAGGGTTAGGTGTTTGATTTGATTAAGGCTTCAGGTTAGGTTAGGTTTGAACTTAGTTTGAGGGAGTAAGTTTAGGGCTACTGTTAGTTTTCAGGTAATTGTTATGGTTGGAGTTAGCGTCAGGGCCAGGTTCAGGTTGGGGTTGACCTTAAGGTGTCCGCCTAGGGTTAGGGTTAGTTCTATGGTTTGAGTTAGGCTTCAGGTTAGGTTAGGTTTGAACTTAGTTTGAGAGAGTAAGTTTAGGGCTACTGTTAATTTTCGGTTCAGTGTTACGGTTGGAGATAGCGTCACTTTCAGGTTACTGTTGGGGTTGAGCTTCAAGTGTCCGCCTAGGGTTAGGGTTAGGTCTATGGTTTGAGTTAGGCTTCACGTTAGGTTAGGTTTGAACTTAGTTTGAGGGAGTAAGTTTAGGATTACTGTTAGTTTTCGATTCAGTGTTACGGTTGGAGTTAGCGTGAGGGTCAGGTGAGGGTTGGGGTTGAGCTTAAGGTGTCCGCCTAGGGTTACGGTTAGGTGTATGGTTTGATTTAGGCTTCAGGTTAGGTTAGGTTTGAACTTAGTTTGAGGGAGTAAGTTTAGGGCTACTGTTTGTTTTCGGTTCAGTGTTACAGTTGGAGATAGCGTCAGGGTCACGTTAGGGTTGGGGTTGAGCTTCAGGTGTCCCCCTAGGGTTAGGGTTAGGTCTATGGTTTGAGATAGGCTTCAGGTTAGGTTAGGTTTGAACTTAGTTTGAGGGAGTAAGTTTAGGGCTACTGTTAGTTTTCGGTTCACTGTTTCGGTTGGAGTTAGCGTGAGGTTCAGGTTAGGGCAGGGGTTGAGCTTAAGGTGTCCGCCTAGGGTTAGGGTTAGGTGTATGGTTTGATTTAGGCTTCAGGTTAGGTTAGGTTTGAACTTAGTTTGAGGGAGTAAGTTTAGGGCTCCTGTTAGTTTTCGGTTAACTGTTACAGTTGGAGTAAGCGTCAGGGTCAGGTTAGGGTGGGGGTTAAGCATAAGGTGTCCGCCTAGGGTTAGGGTTAGGTCTATGGTTTGAGTTAGGCTTCAGGTTAGGTTAGGTTTGAACTTAGTTTGAGGGAGTAAGTTTAGGGCTATTGTTAGTTTTCGGTTCAGTGTTACGGTTGGAGATAGCGTCAGGGTCAGGTTATGGTTGGGGTTGAGCTTCAGGTGTCCGCCTAGGGTTAGGGTTAGGTCTATGGTTTGAGTTAGGCTTCAGGTTAGGTTAGGTTTGAACTTAGTTTGAGGGAGTAAGTTTAGGGCTACTGTTAGTTTTCGGTTCAGTGTTTCGGTTGGAGTTAGCGTGAGGGTCAGGTTAGGGTTGGGGTTGAGCTTAAAGTGTCCGCCTAGGGTTAGGGTTAGGTGTATGATTTGATTTAGGCTTCAGGTTAGGTTAGGTTTGAACTTAGTTTGAGGGAGTAAATTTAGGGCTACTGTTAGTTTTCGGGTAACTGTTATTTTTGCAGTTAGCGTCAGGGCCAGGTTCAGGTTGGGGTTGACCTTAAGGTGTCCGCCTAGGGTTAGGGATAGGTCTATGGTTTGAGTTAGGCTTCAGGTTAGGTTAGGATTGAACTTAGTTTGAGGGAGTAAGTTTAGGGCTACTGTTAGTTTTCGGTTCAGTGTTACGGTTGGAGATAGCGTCAGGGTCAGGTTAGGGTTGGGGTGGAGCTTCAAGTGTCCGCCTAGGGTTAGGGTTAGGTCTATGGTTTGAGTTAGGCTTCAGGTTAGGTTAGGTTTGAACTTACTTTGAGGGAGTAAGTTTAGGGTTACTGTTAGTTTTCTGTTCAGTGTTACGGTTGGAGTTAGCGTGTGGGTCAGGTTAGGGTTGGGATTGAGCTTAAGGTGTCCGCCTAGGGTTAGGGTTAGGTGTATGGTTTGATTTAGGCTTCAGGTTAGGTTAGGTTTGAACTTAGTTTGAGGGAGTAAGTTTAGGGCTACTGTTTGTTTTCGGTTCAGTGTTACGGTTGGAGATAGCGGCAGGGTCAGGTTAGGGTTGGGGTTGAGCTTCAGGTGTCCGCCTAGGGTTAGGGTTAGGTGTATGGTTTGATTTAGGCTTCAGGTTAGGCTAGGTTTGAACTTAGTTTGAGGGAGTAAGTTTAGGGCTACTGTTAGTTTTCGGGTAACTGTTATGGTTGGAGTTTGCGTCAGGGCCAGGTTAGGGTTGGGGTTTAGATTAAGGTGTCCGCCAAGGGTTAGGGTTAGGTCGATCTTTTGAGTTAGGCTTCAGTTTAGGTTAGGTTTGAACTTAGTTTGAGGGAGAAAGTTTAGGGCTACTGTTAGTTTTCGGTTCACTGTTTCGGTTGGAGTTAGCGTGAGGTTCAGGTTGGGGTAGGGGTTGAGCTTCAGGTGTCCGCCTAGGGTTAGGGTTAGGTCTATGGTTTGAGTTAGCCTTCAGGTTAGGTTAGGTTTGAACTTAGTTTGAGGGAGTAAGTTTAGGGCTACTGTTAGTTGTCGGTTCAGTGTTACGGTTGGAGTTAGCATCAGGTCCAGGTTAGGGTTGTGGTTGAGCTAATGGTGTCCGCCTAGGGTTAGGGTTAGGTGTTTGGTTTGATTTAGGCTTCAGGTTAGGTTAGGTTTGAAGTTAGTTTGAGAGAGTAAGTTTAGGACTACTGTTAGTTTTCGGTTCAGTATTACGGTTGGAGATATCGTCAGGGTCAGGTTAGGGTTGTGGTTAAGCATAAGGTGTCCGCCTAGTGTTAGGGTTAGGTCTATTGTTTGAGTTAGGCTTCAGGTTAGGTTATGTTTGAACTTAGTTTGAGGGAGTAAGTTTAGGCCTACTGTTAGTTTTCGGTTCAGTGTTACGGTTGGAGATAGCGTCAGGGTCAGGTTAGGTTTGGGTTTGAGCTTCAGGTGTACGCCTAGGGTTAGGGTTAGGTCTATGGTTTGCGTTAGGCTTCAGGTTAGGTTAGGTTTGAACTTAGTTTGAGGGAGTCAATTTAGGGCTACTGTTAGTTTTCGGTTCAGTGTTTCGGTTGGAGTCAGCGTGAGGGTCAGGTTAGGGTAGGGGTTGAGCTTAAGGTGTCCGCCTAGGGTTAGGGTTAGGTGTATGGTTTGATTTAGGCTTCAGCTAAGGTTAGGTTTGAACTTAGATTGAGGGAGTAAGTTTAGGGCTACTGTTAGTTTTCGGGTAACTGTTATGGTTGGAGTTAGCCTCAGGGCCAGGTTAGGGTTGGGGTTGAGCTTAAGGTGTCCGCCCAGGTTTAGGGTTAGGTCGATCTTTTGAGTTAGGCTTCAGGTTAGGTTAGGTTTGAACTTAGTTTGAGGGAGTAAGTTTAGGGCTACTGTTAGTTTTCGGTTCAGTGTTACGGTTGGAGATAGCGTCAGGGTCAGGTTATGGTTGTGGTTAAGTATAAGGTGTCCGCCTAGTGTTAGGGTTAGGTCTATGATTTGATTTAGGCTTCAGGTTAGGTTAGGTTTCAACTTTGTTTGAGGGAGTCAGTTTAGGGCTACTGTTAGTTTTCGGTTAACTGTTACGGTTGGAGTAAGCGTCAGGGTCAGGTTAGGTTTGGGGTTGAGCTTAAGGTTTCCGCCTAGGGTTAGGGTTAGGTCTATGGTTTGATTTAGGCTTCAGGTTAGGTTAGGTTTGAACTTAGTTTGAGGGAGTAAGTTTAGGGCTACTGTTTGTTTTCGGGTAACTGTTACGGTTGGAGTTACCGTCAAGTCCAGGTTAGGGTTGGGTTTGAGCTAATGGTGTCCGCCTAGGGTTCGGGTTAGGTGTTTGGTTTGATTTAGGCTTCAGGTTAGGTTGGATTTGAAGTTAGTTTGAGGGTGTAAGTTTAGGGATACTGTTAGTTTTCGGTTCAGTATTACGGATGGAGATAGCGTCAGGGTCAGGTTAGGGTGGGGGTTAAGCATAAGGTGTCCGCCTAGGGTTAGGGTTAGGTCTATTGTTTGAGTTAGGCTTCAGGTTAGGTTAGGTTTGAACTTAGTTTGAGGGAGTAAGTTTAGGGAAACTGTTAGTTTTCGGTTAACTGTTACGGTTGGAGTAAGCATCAGGGTCAGGTCAGGTTTGGGGTTGAGCTTAAGGTGTCCGCCTAGGGTTAGGGTTAGGTCTATGGTTTGATTAGGCTTCAGGTTAGATTAGGTTTGAACTTAGTTTGAGGGAGTAAGTTTAGGGCTACTGTTTGTTTTCGGGTAACTGTTACGGTTGGAGTTAGCATCAGGTCCAGGTTAGGGTTGTGGTTGAGCTAATGGTGTCCGCCTAGGGTTAGGGTTAGGTGTTTGGTTTGATTTAGGCTTAAGGTTAGGTTAGGTTTGAAGTTAGTTTGAGGGAGTAAGTTTAGGACTACTGTTAGTTTTCGGTTCAGTATTACGGTTGGAGATAGCGTCAGGGTCAGGTTAGGGTGGGGGTTAAGCATAAATTGTCCGCCTAGTGTTAGGGTTAGGTCTATTGTTTGAGTTAGGCTTCAGGTTAGGTTAGGTTTGAACTTAGTTTGAGGGAGTAAGTTTAGGGCTACTGTTAGTTTTCGGTTCAGTGTTACGGTTGGAGTTAGCATGAGGGCCAGGTTAGGGTAGGGGATGAGCTTAAGGTGTCTACCTAGGGTTAGGGTTAGGTGTATGGTTTGATTTAGGCTTCAGGTTAGGTTAGGTTTCAACTTAGTTTGAGGGAGTAAGTTTAGGGCTACTGTTAGTTTTCGGGTAACTGTTATGGTTGGAGTTAGCGTCAGGTCCAGGTTCAGGTTGGGGTTGACCTTAAGGTGTCCGCCTAGGGTTAGGGATAGGTCTATGGTTTGAGTTAGGCTTCAGGTTAGGTTAGGATTGAACTTAGTTTGAGGGAGTAAGTTTAGGGCTACTGTTAGTTTTCGGTTCAGTGTTACGGTTGGAGATAGCGTCAGGGTCAGGTTAGGGTTGGGGTGGAGCTTCAAGTGTCCGCCTAGGGTTAGGGTTAGGTCTATGGTTTGAGTTAGGCTTCAGGTTAGGTTAGGTTTGAACTTACTTTGAGGGAGTAAGTTTAGGGTTACTGTTAGTTTTCTGTTCAGTGTTACGGTTGGAGTTAGCGTGAGGGTCAGGTTAGGGTTGGGGTTGAGCTTAAGGTGTCCGCCTAGGGTTAGGGTTAGGTGTATGGTTTGATTTAGGCTTCAGATTAGGTTAGGTTTGAACTTAGTTTGAGGGAGTAAGTTTAGGGCTACTGTTTGTTTTCGGTTCAGTGTTACGGTTGGAGATAGCGGCAGGGTCAGGTTAGGGTTGGGGTTGAGCTTCAGGTGTCCGCCTAGGGTTAGGGTTAGGTGTATGGTTTGATTTAGGCTTCAGGTTAGGCTAGGTTTGAACTTAGTTTGAGGGAGTAAGTTTAGGGCTACTGTTAGTTTTCGGGTAACTGTTATGGTTGGAGTTTGCGGCAGGGCCAGGTTAGGGTTGGGGTTGAGATTAAGGTGTCCGCCAAGGGTTAGGGTTAGGTCGATCTTTTGAGTTAGGCTTCAGTTGAGGTTAGGTTTGAACTTAGTTTGAGGGAGAAAGTTTAGGGCTACTGTTAGTTTTCGGTTCACTGTTTCGGTTGGAGTTAGCGTGAGGTTCAGGTTGGGGTAGGGGTTGAGCTTCAGGTGTCCGCCTAGGGTTAGGGTTAGGTCTATGGTTTGAGTTAGCCTTCAGGTTAGGTTAGGTTTGAACTTAGTTTGAGGGAGTAAGTTTAGGGCTACTGTTTGTTTTCGGTTCAGTGTTACGGTCGGAGATAGCGGCAGGGTCAGGTTAGGGTTGGGGTTGAGCTTCAGGTGTCCGCCTAGGGTTAGGGTTAGGTGTATGGTTTGATTTAGGCTTCAGGTTAGGCTAGGTTTGAACTTAGTTTGAGGGAGTAAGTTTAGGGCTACTGTTAGTTTTCGGGTAACTGTTATGGTTGGAGTTTGCGTCAGGGCCAGGTTAGGGTTGGGGTTGAGATTAAGGTGTCCGCCAAGGGTTAGGGTTAGGTCGATCTTTTGAGTTAGGCTTCAGTTTAGGTTAGGTTTGAACTTAGTTTGAGGGAGAAAGTTTAGGGCTACTGTTAGTTTTCGGTTCACTGTTTCGGTTGGAGTTAGCGTGAGGTTCAGGTTGGGGTAGGGGTTGAGCTTAAGGTGTCCGCCTAGGGTTAGGGATAGGTGTATGTTTTGATTTAGGCTTCAGGTTAGGTTAGGTTTGAAGTTAGTTTGAGGGAGTAAGTTTAGGGCTACTGTTAGTTTTCGGGTAACTGTTATGGTTGGAGTTAGCGTCAGGGCAAGGTTAGGGTTGGGGTTGAGATTAAGGTGTCCGCCTAGGGTTAGGTTTAGGTCGATCTTTTGAGTTAGGCTTCAGGTTAAGTTAGCTTTGAACTTAGTTTGAGGGAGTAAGTTTAGGGCTACTGTAAGTTTTCGGTTCAGTGTTATGGTTGGAGGTAGCGTCAGGGTCAGGGTAGGGTTGGGGTTGAGCTTCAGGTGTCCGCCTAGGGTTAGGGTTAGGTCTATGGTTTGAGTTAGCCTTCAGGTTAGGTTAGGTTTGAACTTAGTTTGAGGGAGTAAGTTTAGGGCTACTGTTAGTTGTCGGTTCAGTGTTACGGTTGGAGTTAGCGTGAGGGTCAGGTTAGGGTTGGGGTTGAGCTTAAGGTGTCCGCCTAGGGTTAGGCTTAGGTGTATGGTTTGATTTAGTCTTCAGGTTAGGTTAGGTTTGAACTTAGTTTGAGGTTGTAAGTTTAGGGTGACTGTTAGTTTTCGGGTAACTGTTACAGTTGGAGTAAGCGTCAGGGTCAGGTTATGGTTGGGGTTAAACATAAGGTGTCCGCCTAGGGTTAGGGTTAGGTCTATGATTTGATTTAGGCTTCAGGTTAGGTTAGGTTTCAACTTAGTTTGAGGGAGTCAGTTTAGGGCTACTGTTAGTTTTCGGTTAACTGTTACGGTTGGAGTAAGCGTCAGGGTCAGGTTAGGTTTGGGGTTGAGCTTAAGGTGTCCGCCTATGGTTAGGGTTAGGTCTATGGTTTGATTTAGGCTTCAGGTTAGGTTAGGTTTGAACTTACTTTGAGGGAGTATGTTTAGGGTTACTGTTAGTTTTCTGTTCAGTATTACGGTTGGAGTTAGCGTGAGGGTCAGGTTAGGGTTGGGGTTGAGCTTAAGGTGTCCGCCAAGGGTTAGGGTTAGGTGTATGGTTTGATTTAGTCTTCAGGTTAGGTTAGGTTTGAACTTAGTTTGACGGAGTAAGTTTAGGGCTACTGTTTGTTTTCGGTTCAGTGTTACGGTCGGAGATAGCGGCAGGGTCAGGTTAGGGTTGGGGTTGAGCTTCAGGTGTCGGCCTAGGTTTAGGGTTAGGTCTATGGTTTGACTTAGGCTTCAGGTTAGGTTAGGTTTGAACTTAGTTTGAGGGAGTAAGTTTAGGGCTACTGTGAGTTTTCAGTTCAGTGTTTCGGTTGGAGTTAGCGTGAGGGTCACGTTAGGGTAGGGGTTGAGCTTAAGGTGTCCGCCTAGGGTTAGTGTTAGGTGTATGGTTTGATTTAGGCTTCAGGTTAGGCTAGGTTTGAACTTAGTTTGAGGGAGTAAGTTTAGGGCTACTGTTAGTTTTCGGGTAACTGTTATGGTTGGAGTTCGCGTCAGGGCCAGGTTAGGGTTGGGGTTGAGCTTAAGGTGTCCGCCAAGGGTTAGGGTTAGGTCGATCTTTTGAGTTAGGCTTCAGGTTAGGTTAGGTTTGGACTTAGTTTGAGGGAGTAAGTTTAGGGCTACTGTTAGTTTTCGGTTCACTGTTTCGGTTGGAGTTAGCGTGAGGGTCAGGTTAGGGTAGGGGTTGAGCTTAAGGTGTCCGCCTAGGGTTAGGGTTAGGTGTTTGATTTGATTAAGGCTTCAGGTTAGGTTAGGTTTGAACTTAGTTTGAGGGAGTAAGTTTAGGGCTACTGTTAGTTTTCAGGTAATTGTTATGGTTGGAGTTAGCGTCAGGGCCAGGTTCAGGTTGGGGTTGACCTTAAGGTGTCCGCCTAGGGTTAGGGTTAGTTCTATGGTTTGAGTTAGGCTTCAGGTTAGGTTAGGTTTGAACTTAGTTTGAGAGAGTAAGTTTAGGGCTACTGTTAATTTTCGGTTCAGTGTTACGGTTGGAGATAGCGTCACTTTCAGGTTACTGTTGGGGTTGAGCTTCAAGTGTCCGCCTAGGGTTAGGGTTAGGTCTATGGTTTGAGTTAGGCTTCACGTTAGGTTAGGTTTGAACTTAGTTTGAGGGAGTAAGTTTAGGATTACTGTTAGTTTTCGATTCAGTGTTACGGTTGGAGTTAGCGTGAGGGTCAGGTGAGGGTTGGGGTTGAGCTTAAGGTGTCCGCCTAGGGTTACGGTTAGGTGTATGGTTTGATTTAGGCTTCAGGTTAGGTTAGGTTTGAACTTAGTTTGAGGGAGTAAGTTTAGGGCTACTGTTTGTTTTCGGTTCAGTGTTACAGTTGGAGATAGCGTCAGGGTCACGTTAGGGTTGGGGTTGAGCTTCAGGTGTCCCCCTAGGGTTAGGGTTAGGTCTATGGTTTGAGATAGGCTTCAGGTTAGGTTAGGTTTCAACTTAGTTTGAGGGAGTAAGTTTAGGGCTACTGTTAGTTTTCGGGTAACTGTTATGGTTGGAGTTAGCGTCAGGGCCAGGTTCAGGGTGGGGTTGACCTTAACGTGTCCGCCTAGGGTTAGGGTTAGGTCTATGGTTTGAGTTAGGCTTCAGGTTAGGTTAGGTTTGAACTTAGTTGGAGGGAGTAAGTTTAGGGCTACTGTTAGTTTTCGGTTCAGTGTTACGGTTGGAGTTAGCGTGAGGGTCAGGTTAGGGTAGGGGTTGAGCTTAAGGTGTCCGCCTAGGGTTAGGGTTAGGTGTATGGTTTGATTTAGGCTTCAGGTTAGGTTAGGTTTGAAGTTAGTTTGAGGGAGTAAGTTTAGGGCGACTGTTAGTTTTCGGGTAACTGTTACAGTTGGAGTAAGCGTCAGGGTCAGGTTATGGTTGTGGTTAAGTATAAGGTGTCCGCCTAGGGTTAGGGTTAGGTCTATGATTTGATTTAGGCTTCAGGTTAGGTTAGGTTTCAACTTAGTTTGAGGGAGTCAGTTTAGGGCTACTGTTAGTTTTCGGTTAACTGTTACGGTTGGAGTAAGCATCAGGGTCAGGTTAGGTTTGGGGTTGAGCTTAAGGTGTCCGCCTAGGGTTAGGGTTAGGTCTATGGTTTGATTTAGGCTTCAGGTTAGGTTAGGTTTGAACTTAGTTTGAGGGAGTAAGTTTAGGGCTACTAATTGTTTTCGGGTAACTGTTACGGTTGGAGTTAGCGTCAGGTCCAGGTTAGGGTTGGGGTTGAGCTAATGGTGTCCGCCTAGGGTTAGGGTTAGGTGTTTGGTTTGATTTAGGCTTCAGGTTAGGTTAGGTTTGAAGTTAGTTTGAGGGTGTAAGTTTAGGGATACTGTTAGTTTTCGGGTAACTGTTATGGTTGGAGTTAGCGTCAGGGCCAGGTTCAGGGTGGGGTGGACCTTAAGGTGTCCGCCTATGGTTAGGGTTAGGTCTATGGTTTGAGTTAGGCTTCAGGTTAGGTTAGGTTTGAACTTAGTTTGAGGGAGTAAGTTTAGGGCTACTGTTAGTTTTCGGTTCAGTGTTACGGTTGGAGTTAGCGTGAGGGTCAGGTTAGGGTAGGGGTTGAGCTTAAGGTGTCCGCCTAGGGTTAGGGTTAGGTGTATGGTTTGATTTAGGCTTCAGGTTAGGTTAGGTTTGAACTTAGTTTGAGGGAGTAAGTTTAGGGCGACTGTTACTTTTCGGGTAACTGTTACAGTTGGAGTAAGCGTCAGGGTCAGGTTATGGTTGTGGTTAAGTATAAGGTGTCCGCCTAGGGTTAGGGTTAGGTCTATGATTTGATTTAGGCTTCAGGTTAGGTTAGGTTTCAACTTAGTTTGAGGGAGTCAGTTTAGGGCTACTGTTAGTTTTCGGTTAACTGTTACGGTTGGAGTAAGCATCAGGGTCAGGTTAGGTTTGGGGTTGAGCTTAAGGTGTCCGCCTAAGGTTAGGGTTAGGTCTATGGTTTGATTTAGGCTTCAGGTTAGGTTAGGTTTGAACTTAGTTTGAGGGAGTAAGTTTAGGGCTACTGTTTGTTTTCGGGTAACTGTTACGGTTGGAGTTAGCGTTAAGTCCAGGTTAGGGTTGTGGTTGAGCTAATGGTGTCCGCCTAGGGTTAGGGTTAGGTCTATTGTTTGAGTTAGGCTTCAGGTTAGGTTAGGTTTGAACTTAGTTTGAGGGAGTAAGTTTAGGCCAACTGTTAGTTTTCGGTTCATTTTTACGGTTGGAGATAGCGTCAGGGTCAGGTTAGGGTTGGGTTTGAGCTTCAGGTGTACGCCTAGGGTTAGGGTTAGGTCTATGGTTTGAGTTAGGCTTCAGGTTAGGTTAGGTTTGAACTTAGTTTGAGGGAGTCAGTTTAGGGCTACTGTTAGTTTTCGGTTCAGTGTTTCGGTTGGAGTCAGCGTGAGGGTCAGGTTAGGGTAGGGGTTGAGCTTAAGGTGTCCGCCTAGGGTTAGGGTTAGGTGTATGATTTGATTAAGGCTTCAGGTTAGGTTAGGTTTGAACTTAGTTTGAGGGAGTATATTTAGGGCTACTGTTAGTTTTCGGGTAACTGTTATGGTTGGAGTTAGCGTCAGGGCCAGGTTCAGGTTGGGGTTGACCTTAAGGTGTCCGCCTAGGGTTAGGGTTAGGTCTATGGTTTGAGTTAGCCTTCAGGTTAGGTTAGGTTTGAACTTACTTTGAGGGAGTAAGTTTAGGGTTAGTGTTAATTTTCTGTTCAGTGTTACGGTTGGAGTTAGCGTGAGGGTCAGGTTAGGGATGGGGTTGAGCTTAAGGTGTCCGCCTAGGGTTAGGGTTAGGTGTATGGTTTGATTTAGGCTTCAGGTTAGGTTAGGTTTGAACTTAGTTTGAGGGAGTAAGTTTAGGGCTACTGTTTGTTTTCGGTTCAGTGTTACGGTCGGAGATAGCGGCAGGGTCAGGTTAGGGTTGGGGTTGAGCTTCAGGTGTCCGCCTAGGGTTAGGGTTAGGTCTATGGTTTGAGTTCGGCTTCAGGTTAGGTTAGGTTTGAACTTAGTTTGAGGGAGTAAGTTTAGGGCTACTGTTAGTTTTCAGTTCAGTGTTTCGGTTGGAGTTAGCGTGAGGGTCAGGTTAGGGTAGGGGTTGAGCTTAAGGTGTCCGCCTAGGGTTAGGGTTAGGTGTATGGTTTGATTTAGGCTTCAGGTTTGGTTAGGTTTGAACTTAGTTTGAGGGAGTAAGTTTAGGGCTACTGTTAGATTTCGGGTAACTGTTATGGTTGCAGTTAGCGTCAGGGCCAGGTTAGGGTTGGGGTTGAGCTTAAGGTGTCCGCCAAGGGTTAGGGATAGGTCGATCTTTTGAGTTAGGCTTCAGGTTAGGTTAGGTTTGAACTTAGTTTGACGGAGTAATTTAGGGCTACTGTTAGTTTTCGGTTCAGTGTTTCGGTTGGAGTTAGCGTCAGGGCCAGGTTCAGGTTGGGGTTGACCTTAAGGTGTCCGCCTAGGGTTAGGGTTAGGTCTATGGTTTGAGTTAGGCTTCAGGTTAGGTTAGGTTTGAACTTAGTTTGAGGGAGTAAGTTTAGGGCTACTGTTAATTTTCGGTTCAGTGTTACGGTTGGAGATTGCTTCACGGTCAGGTTAGGGTTGGGGTTGACCTTCAAGTGTCCGCCTAGGGTTAGGGTTAGGTCTATGGTTTGAGTTAGGCTTCAGGTTAGGTTAGGTTTGAACTTAGTTTGAGGGAGTAAGTTTAGGGTTACTGTTAGTTTTCGGTTCAGTATTACGGTTGGAGTTAGCCTGAGGGTCAGGTTAGAGTTGGGGTTGAGCTTAAGGTGTCCGCCTAGGGTTAGGGTTAGGTGTATGGTTTGATTTAGTCTTCAGGTTAGGTTAGGTTTGAACTTAGTTTGAGGGAGTAAGTTTAGGGCTACTGTTTATTTTCGGTTCAGTGTTACGATTGGAGATAGCGTCAGGGTCAGGTTAGGGTTGGGTTGAGCTTCAGGTGTCCCCCTAGGGTTAGGGTTAGGTCTATTGTTTGAGTTAGGCTTCAGGTTAGGTTAGGTTTGAGCGTAGTTTGAGGGAGTAAGTTTAGGGCTACTGTTAGTTTTTTGTTCAGTGTTTCGGTTGGAGTTAGCGGGAGGTTCAGGTTAGGGTAGGGGTTGAGCTTAAAGTGTCCGCCTAGGGTTAGGGTTAGGTTTATGGTTTGATTTAGGCTTCAGGTTAGGTTAGGTTTGAAGTTAGTTTGAGGGAGTAAGTTTAGGGCTACTGTTAGTTTTCGGTTAACTGTTACGGTTGGAGTAAGCGTCAGGGTCAGGTTAGGTTTGGGGTTGAGCTTAAGGTGTCCGCCTAGGGTTAGGGTTAGGTCTATGGTTTGATTTAGGCTTCAGGTTAGGTTAGCTTTGAACTGAGTTTGAGGGAATAAGTTTAGGACTACTGTTTGTTTTCGGGAAACTGTTACGGTTGGAGTTAGCGTCAGGTCCAGGTTAGGGTTGTGGTTGAGCTAATGGTGTCCACCTAGGGTTAGGGTTAGGTGTTTGGTTTGATTTAGGCTTCAGGTTAGGTTAGGTTTGAAGTTAGTTTGAGGGAGTAAGTTTAGGACTACTGTTAGTTTTCGGTTCAGTATTACGGTTGGAGATAGCGTCAGGGTCAGGTTAGGGTGGGGGTTAAGCATAAGGTGTCCGCCTAGTGTTAGGGTTAGGTCTATTGTTTGAGTTAGGCTTCAGGTTAGGTTAGGTTTGAACTTAGTTTGAGGGAGTAAGTTTAGGGCTACTGTTGGTTTTCGGTTCAGTGTTACGGTTGGAGATAGCGTCAGGGTCAGGTTAGGGTTGGGTTTGAGCTTCAGGTGTCCTCCTAGGGTTAGGGTTAGGTCTATGGTTTGAGTTAGGCTTCAGGTTAGGTTAGGTTTGAACTTAGTTTGAGGGAGTAAGTTTAGGGCTACTGTTAGTTTTCAGTTCAGTGATTCGGTTGGAGTTAGCGTGAGGGTCAGGTTAGGGTAGGGGTTGAGCTTAAGGTGTCCGCCTAGCGTTAGGGCTAGGTGTAGGGTTTGATTTAGGCTTCAGGTTTGGTTAGCTTTGAACTTAGTTTGAGGGAGTAAGTTTAGGGCTACTGTTAGATTTCGGGTAACTGTTATGGTTGCAGTTAGCGTCAGGGCCAGGTTAGGGTTGGGGTTAAACTTAAGGTGTCCGCCAAGGGTTAGGGGTAGGTCGGTCTTTTGAGTTAGGCTTCAGGTTTGGTTAGGTTTGAACTTAGTTTGACGGAGTAATTTAGGGCTACTGTTAGTTTTCGGTTCAGTGTTTCGGTTGGAGTTAGCGTGAGGGTCATGTTAGTGTAGGGGTTGAGCTTAAGGTGTCCGCCTAGGGTTAGGGTTAGGTGTTTGATTTGATTAAGGCTTCAGGTTAGGTTAGGTTTGAACTTAATTTGAGGGAGTAAGTTTAGGGCTACTGTTAGTTTTCGGGTAATTGTTATGGTTGGAGTTAGCGTCAGGGACAGGTTCAGGTTGGGGTTGACCTTAAGGTGTCCGCCTAGGGTTAGGGTTAGGTCTATGGTTTGAGTTAGGCTTCAGGTTAGGTTAGGTTTGAACTTAGTTTGAGGGAGTAAGTTTAGGACTACTGTTAATTTTCGGTTCAGTGTTACGGTTGGAGATAGCGTCAGGGTCAGGTTAGGGTTGGGGTTGACCTTCAATTGTCCGCCTAGGGATAGGGTTAGTTCTATGGTTTGAGTTAGGCTTCAGGTTAGGTTAGCTTTGAACTTAGTTTGAGGGAGTAAGTTTAGGGCTACTGTTTGTTTTCGGGTAACTGTTACGGTTGGAGTTAGCGTCAGGTCCAGGTTAGGGTTGTGGTTGAGCTAATGGTGTCCGCCTAGGGTTAGGGTTAGCTGTTTGGTTTGATTTAGGCTTCAGGTTAGGTTAGGTTTGAACTTAGTTTGAGGGAGTCAGTTTAGGGCTACTGTTAGTTTTCGGTTCAGTGTTTCGGTAGGAGTCAGCGTGAGGGTCAGGTTAGGGTAGGGGTTGTGCTTTAGGTGTCCGCCTAGGGTTAGGGTTAGGTGTATGGTTTGATTTAGGCTTCAGGTTAGGTTAGGTTTGAACTTAGTTTGAGGGAGTAAGTTTAGGGCTACTGTTAGTTTTCGGGTAACTGTTATGGTTGGAGTTAGCGTCAGGGCCAGGTTAGGGTTAGGGTTGAGCTTAAGGTGTCCGCCAAGGGTTAGGGTTAGGTCGATCTTTTGAGTTAGGCTTCAGGTTAGGTTAGGTTTGAACTTAGTTTGAGGGAGTAAGTTTAGGGCTACTGTTAGTTTTCGGTTCAGTGTTTCGGTTGGAGTTAACGTGAGGGTCAGGTTAGGGTAGGGGTTGAGCTTAAGGTGTCCGCCTAGGGTTAGGGTTAGGTGTATGATTTGATTAAGGCTTCAGGTTAGGTTAGGTTTGAAGTTAGTTTGAGGAAGTAAGTTTAGGGCTACTGTTAGTTTTCGGGTAATTGTTATGGTTGGAGTTAGCGTCAGGGCCAGGTTCAGGTTGGGGTTGACCTTAAGGTGTCCGCCTAGGGTTAGGGTTAGGTCTATGGTTTGAGTTAGGCTTCAGGTTAGGTTAGGTTTGAACTTAGTTTGAGGGAGTAAGTTTAGGGCTACTGTTAGTTTTCGGTTCAGTGTTACGGTTGGAGATAACGTCAGGGTCAGGTTAGGGTTGGGGTTGAGCTTCAAGTGTCCGCCTAAGGTTAGGGTTAGGTGTATGGTTTGATATAGGCTTCAGGTTAGGTTAGGTTTGAACTTAGTTTGAGGGAGTAAGTTTAGGGCGATTGTTAGTTTTCGGGTAACTGTTACAGTTGGAGTAAGCGTCAGGGTCAGGTTATGGTTTTGGTTAAGTATAAGGTGTCCGCCTAGGTTTAGGTTTAGGTCTATGATTTGATTTAGGCTTCAGGTTAGGTTAGGTTTCAACTTAGTTTGAGGGAGCCAGTTTAGGGCTACTGTTAGTTTTCGGTTAACTGTTACGGTTGGAGTAAGCGTCAGGGTCAGGTTAGGTTTGGGGTTGAGCTTTAGGTGTCCGCCTAGGGTTAGAGTTAGGTCTATGGTTTGAGTTAGGCTTCAGGTTAGGTTAGGTTTGAACTTAGTTTGAGGGAGTAAGTTTAGGGCTACTGTTAGTTTTCAGTTCAGTGATTCGGTTGGAGTTAGCGTGAGGGTCAGGTTAGGGTAGGGGTTGAGCTTAAGGTGTCCGCCTAGGGTTAGGGCTAGGTGTAGGGTTTGATTTAGGCTTCAGGTTTGGTTAGGTTTGAACTTAGTTTGAGGGAGTAAGTTTAGGGCTACTGTTAGATTTCGGGTAACTGTTATGGTTGTAGTTAGCGTCAGGGCCAGGTTAGGGTTGGGGTTGAGCTTAAGGTGTCCGCCAAGGGTTAGGGATAGGTCGATCTTTTGAGTTAGGCTTCAGGTTAGGTTAGGTTTGAACTTAGTTTGACGGAGTAATTTAGGGCTACTGTTAGTTTTCGGTTCAGTGTTTCGGTTGGAGTTAGCGTCAGGGCCAGGTTCAGGTTGGGGTTGACCTTAAGGTGTCCGCCTAGGGTTAGGGTTAGGTCTATGGTTTGAGTTAGGCTTCAGGTTAGGTTAGGTTTGAACTTAGTTTGAGGGAGTAAGTTTAGGGCTACTGTTAATTTTCGGTTCAGTGTTACGGTTGGAGATAGCGTCACGGTCAGGTTAGGGTTGGGGTTGACCTTCAACTGTCCGCCTAGGGTTAGGGTTAGGTCTATGGTTTGAGTTAGGCTTCAGGTTAGGTTAGGTTTGAACTTAGTTTGAGGGAGTAAGTTTAGGGTTACTGTTAGTTTTCGGTTCAGTATTACGGTTGGAGTTAGCCTGAGGGTCAGGTTAGAGTTGGGGTTGAGCTTAAGGTGTCCGCCTAGGGTTAGGGTTAGGTGTATGGTTTGATTTAGTCTTCAGGTTAGGTTAGGTTTGAACTTAGTTTGAGGGAGTAAGTTTAGGGCTACTGTTTGTTTTCGGTTCAGTGTTACGGTTGGAGATAGCGTCAGGGTCAGGTTAGGGTTGGGTTGAGCTTCAGGTGTCCCCCTAGGGTTAGGGTTAGGTCTATTGTTTGAGTTAGGCTTCAGGTTAGGTTAGGTTTGAGCGTAGTTTGAGGGAGTAAGTTTAGGGCTACTGTTAGTTTTTTGTTCAGTGTTTCGGTTGGAGTTAGCGTGAGGTTCAGGTTAGGGTAGGGGTTGAGCTTAAAGTGTCCGCCTAGGGTTAGGGTTAGGTTTATGGTTTGATTTAGGCTTCAGGTTAGGTTAGGTTTGAAGTTAGTTTGAGGGAGTAAGTTTAGGGCTACTGTTAGTTTTCGGGTAACTGTTATGTTTGGAGTTAGCGTCAGGGCCAGGTTAGGGTTGGGGTTGAGCTTAAGGTGTCCGCCAAGGCTTAGGTTTAGGTCGATCTTTTGAGTTAGGCTTCAGGTTAGGTTAGCTTTGAACCTAGTTTGAGGGAGTAAGTTTAGGGCTACTGTTAGTTTTCGGTTAACTGTTACGGTTGGAGTAAGCGTCAGGGTCAGGTTAGGTTTGGGGTTGAGCTTAAGGTGTCCGCCTAGGGTTAGGGTTAGGTCTATGGTTTGATTTAGGCTTCAGGTTAGGTTAGCTTTGAACTGAGTTTGAGGGAATAAGTTTAGGGCTACTGTTTGTTTTCGGGAAACTGTTACGGTTGGAGTTAGCGTCAGGTCCAGGTTAGGGTTGTGGTTGAGCTAATGGTGTCCACCTAGGGTTAGGGTTAGGTGTTTGGTTTGATTTAGGCTTCAGGTTAGGTTAGGTTTGAAGTTAGTTTGAGGGAGTAAGTTTAGGACTACTGTTAGTTTTCGGTTCAGTATTACGGTTGGAGATAGCGTCAGGGTCAGGTTAGGGTGGGGGTTAAGCATAAGGTGTCCGCCTAGTGTTAGGGTTAGGTCTATTGTTTGAGTTAGGCCTCAGGTTAGGTTAGGTTTGAACTTAGTTTGAGGGAGTAAGTTTAGGGCTACTGTTGGTTTTCGGTTCAGTGTTACGGTTGGAGATAGCGTCAGGGTCAGGTTAGGGTTGGGTTTGAGCTTCAGGTGTCCTCCTAGGGTTAGGGTTAGGTCTATGGTTTGAGTTAGGCTTCAGGTTAGGTTAGGTTTGAACTTAGTTTGAGGGAGTAAGTTTAGGGCTACTGTTAGTTTTCAGTTCAGTGATTCGGTTGGAGTTAGCGTGAGGGTCAGGTTAGGGTAGGGGTTGAGCTTAAGGTGTCCGCCTAGGGTTAGGGCTAGGTGTAGGGTTTGATTTAGGCTTCAGGTTTGGTTAGCTTTGAATTTAGTTTGAGGGAGTAAGTTTAGGGCTACTGTTAGATTTCGGGTAACTGTTATGGTTGCAGTTAGCGTCAGGGCCAGGTTAGGGTTGGGGTTAAACTTAAGGTGTCCGCCAAGGGTTAGGGGTAGGTCGGTCTTTTGAGTTAGGCTTCAGGTTTGGTTAGGTTTGAACTTAGTTTGACGGAGTAATTTAGGGCTACTGTTAGTTTTCGGTTCAGTGTTTCAGTTGGAGTTAGCGTGAGGGTCATGTTAGTGTAGGGGTTGAGCTTAAGGTGTCCGCCTAGGGTTAGGGTTAGGTGTTTGATTTGATTAAGGCTTCAGGTTAGGTTAGGTTTGAACTTAATTTGAGGGAGTAAGTTTAGGGCTACTGTTAGTTTTCGGGTAATTGTTATGGTTGGAGTTAGCGTCAGGGACAGGTTCAGGTTGGGGTTGACCTTAAGGTGTCCGCCTAGGGTTAGGGTTAGGTCTATGGTTTGAGTTAGGCTTCAGGTTAGGTTAGGTTTGAACTTAGTTTGAGGGAGTAAGTTTAGGACTACTGTTAATTTTCGGTTCAGTGTTACGGTTGGAGATAGCGTCAGGGTCAGGTTAGGGTTGGGGTTGACCTTCAATTGTCCGCCTAGGGATAGGGTTAGTTCTATGGTTTGAGTTAGGCTTCAGGTTAGGTTAGCTTTGAACTTAGTTTGAGGGAGTAAGTTTAGGGCTACTGTTTGTTTTCGGGTAACTGTTACGGTTGGAGTTAGCGTCAGGTCCAGGTTAGGGTTGTGGTTGAGCTAATGGTGTCCGCCTAGGGTTAGGGTTAGCTGTTTGGTTTGATTTAGGCTTCAGGTTAGGTTAGGTTTGAACTTAGTTTGAGGGAGTCAGTTTAGGGCTACTGTTAGTTTTCGGTTCAGTGTTTCGGTAGGAGTCATCGTGAGGGTCAGGTTAGGGTAGGGGTTGAGCTTTAGGTGTCCGCCTAGGGTTAGGGTTAGGTGTATGGTTTGATTTAGGCTTCAGGTTAGGTTAGGTTTGAACTTAGTTTGAGGGAGTAAGTTTAGGGCTACTGTTAGTTTTCGGGTAACTGTTATGGTTGGAGTTAGCGTCAGGGCCAGGTTAGGGTTAGGGTTGAGCTTAAGGTGTCCGCCAAGGGTTAGGGTTAGGTCGATCTTTTGAGTTAGGCTTCAGGTTAGGTTAGGTTTGAACTTAGTTTGAGGGAGTAAGTTTAGGGCTACTGTTAGTTTTCGGTTCAGTGTTTCGGTTGGAGTTAGCGTGAGGGTCAGGTTAGGGTAGGGGTTGAGCTTAAGGTGTCCGCCTAGGGATAGGGTTAGGTGTATGATTTGATTAAGGCTTCAGGTTAGGTTAGGTTTGAAGTTAGTTTGAGGGAGTAAGTTTAGGGCTACTGTTAGTTTTCGGGTAATTGTTATGGTTGGAGTTAGCGTCAGGGCCAGGTTCAGGTTGGGGTTGACCTTAAGGTGTCCGCCTAGGGTTAGGGTTAGGTCTATGGTTTGAGTTAGGCTTCAGGTTAGGTTAGGTTTGAACTTAGTTTGAGGGAGTAAGTTTAGGGCTACTGTTAGTTTTCGGTTCAGTGTTACGGTTGGAGATAGCGTCAGGGTCAGGTTAGGGTTGGGGTTGAGCTTCAAGTGTCCGCCTAGGGTTAGGGTTAGGTGTATGGTTTGATATAGGCTTCAGGTTAGGTTAGGTTTGAACTTAGTTTGAGGGAGTAAGTTTAGGGCGATTGTTAGTTTTCGGGTAACTGTTACAGTTGGAGTAAGCGTCAGGGTCAGGTTATGGTTTTGGTTAAGTATAAGGTGTCCGCCTAGGGTTAGGTTTAGGTCTATGATTTGATTTAGGCTTCAGGTTAGGTTAGGTTTCAACTTAGTTTGAGGGAGCCAGTTTAGGGCTACTGTTAGTTTTCGGTTAACTGTTACGGTTGGAGTAAGCGTCAGGGTCAGGTTAGGTTTGGGGTTGAGCTTAAGGTGTCCGCCTAGGGTTAGAGTTAGGTCTATGGTTTGATTTAGGCTTCAGGTTAGGTTAGGTTTGAACTTAGTTTGAGGGAGTAAGTTTAGGCCTACTGTTAGTTTTCGGTTCAGTGTTACGGTTGGAGATAGCGTCAGGGTCAGGTTAGGGTTGGGTTTGAGCTTCAGGTGTACGCCTAGGTTTAGGGTTAGGTCTATGGTTTGAGTTAGGCTTCAGGTTAGGTTAAGTTTGAACTTAGTTTGAGGGAGTAAGTTTAGGGCTACTGTTAGTTTTCGGTTCAGTGTTACGGTTGGAGATAGCGTCAGGGTCAGGTTAGGGTTGGGGCTGAGCTTCAACTGTCCGCCTAGGGTTAGGGTTAGGTCTATGGTTTGAGTTAGGCTTCAGGTTAGGTTAGGTTTGAACTTAGTTTGGGAGTAAGTGTAGGGTTACTGTTAGTTTTCGGTTCAGTGTTACGGTTGGAGTTAGTGTGAGGGTCAGGTTAGGGTTGGGGTTGAGCTTAAGGTGTCCGCCTAGGGTTAGGGTTAGGTGAATGGTTTGATTTAGGCTTCAGGTTAGGTTACGTTTGAACTTAGTTTGAGGGAGTAAGTTTAGGGCTACTGTTAGTTTTCGGGTAACAGTTATTGTTGGAGTTAGCGTCAGGGCCAGGTTAGGGTTGGGGTTGAGCTTAAGGTGTCCGCCAAGGGTTAGGGTTAGGTCTATCTTTGGAGTTAGGCTTCAGATTAGGTTAGGTTTGAACTTAGTTTGAGGGAGTAAGTTTAGGGCTACTGTTAGTTTTCGGTTCAGTGTTACGGTTGGAGATAGCGTCAGGGTCAGGGTAGGGTTGGGGTTGAGCTTCAGGTGTCCGCCTAGGGTTAGGGTTAGGTCTATGGTTTGAGTTAGGCTTCAGGTTAGGTTAGGTTTGAACTTAGTTTGAGGGAGTAAGTTTAGGGCTACTGTTAGTTTTCGGTTCAGTGTTACGGTGGGAGTTAGCGTGAGGGTGAGGTTAGGGTAGGGGTAGAGCTTAAGGTGTCCGCCTAGGGTTAGGGTTTGGTGTATGGTTTGATTTAGGCTTCAGGTTAGGTTAGCTTTGAACTGAGTTTGAGGGAATAAGTTTAGGGCTACTGTTTGTTTTCGGGAAACTGTTACGGTTGGAGTTAGCGTCAGGTCCAGGTTAGGGTTGTGGTTGAGCTAATGGTGTCCACCTAGGGTTAGGGTTAGGTGTTTGGTTTGATTTAGGCTTCAGGTTAGGTTAGGTTTGAAGTTAGTTTGAGGGAGTAAGTTTAGGACTACTGTTAGTTTTCGGTTCAGTATTACGGTTGGAGATAGCGTCAGGGTCAGGTTAGGGTGGGGGTTAAGCATAAGGTGTCCGCCTAGTGTTAGGGTTAGGTCTATTGTTTGAGTTAGGCCTCAGGTTAGGTTAGGTTTGAACTTAGTTTGAGGGAGTAAGTTTAGGGCTACTGTTGGTTTTCGGTTCAGTGTTACGGTTGGAGATAGCGTCAGGGTCAGGTTAGGGTTGGGTTTGAGCTTCAGGTGTCCTCCTAGGGTTAGGGTTAGGTCTATGGTTTGAGTTAGGCTTCAGGTTAGGTTAGGTTTGAACTTAGTTTGAGGGAGTAAGTTTAGGGCTACTGTTAGTTTTCAGTTCAGTGATTCGGTTGGAGTTAGCGTGAGGGTCAGGTTAGGGTAGGGGTTGAGCTTAAGGTGTCCGCCTAGGGTTAGGGCTAGGTGTAGGGTTTGATTTAGGCTTCAGGTTTGGTTAGCTTTGAACTTAGTTTGAGGGAGTAAGTTTAGGGCTACTGTTAGATTTCGGGTAACTGTTATGGTTGCAGTTAGCGTCAGGGCCAGGTTAGGGTTGGGGTTAAACTTAAGGTGTCCGCCAAGGGTTAGGGGTAGGTCGGTCTTTTGAGTTAGGCTTCAGGTTTGGTTAGGTTTGAACTTAGTTTGACGGAGTAATTTAGGGCTACTGTTAGTTTTCGGTTCAGTGTTTCGGTTGGAGTTAGCGTGAGGGTCATGTTAGTGTAGGGGTTGAGCTTAAGTTGTCCGCCTAGGGTTAGGGTTAGGTGTTTGATTTGATTAAGGCTTCAGGTTAGGTTAGGTTTGAACTTAATTTGAGGGAGTAAGTTTAGGGCTACTGTTAGTTTTCGGGTAATTGTTATGGTTGGAGTTAGCGTCAGGGACAGGTTCAGGTTGGGGTTGACCTTAAGGTGTCCGCCTAGGGTTAGGGTTAGGTCTATGGTTTGAGTTAGGCTTCAGGTTAGGTTAGGTTTGAACTTAGTTTGAGGGAGTAAGTTTAGGACTACTGTTAATTTTCGGTTCAGTGTTACGGTTGGAGATAGCGTCAGGGTCAGGTTAGGGTTGGGGTTGACCTTCAATTGTCCGCCTAGGGATAGGGTTAGTTCTATGGTTTGAGTTAGGCTTCAGGTTAGGTTAGCTTTGAACTTAGTTTGAGGGAGTAAGTTTAGGGCTACTGTTTGTTTTCGGGTAACTGTTACGGTTGGAGTTAGCGTCAGGTCCAGGTTAGGGTTGTGGTTGAGCTAATGGTGTCCGCCTAGGGTTAGGGTTAGCTGTTTGGTTTGATTTAGGCTTCAGGTTAGGTTAGGTTTGAACTTAGTTTGAGGGAGTCAGTTTAGGGCTACTGTTAGTTTTCGGTTCAGTGTTTCGGTAGGAGTCATCGTGAGGGTCAGGTTAGGGTAGGGGTTGAGCTTTAGGTGTCCGCCTAGGGTTAGGGTTAGGTGTATGGTTTGATTTAGGCTTCAGGTTAGGTTAGGTTTGAACTTAGTTTGAGGGAGTAAGTTTAGGGCTACTGTTAGTTTTCGGGTAACTGTTATGGTTGGAGTTAGCGTCAGGGCCAGGTTAGGGTTAGGGTTGAGCTTAAGGTGTCCGCCAAGGGTTAGGGTTAGGTCGATCTTTTGAGTTAGGCTTCAGGTTAGGTTAGGTTTGAACTTAGTTTGAGGGAGTAAGTTTAGTGCTACTGTTAGTTTTCGGTTCAGTGTTTCGGTTGGAGTTAGCGTGAGGGTCAGGTTAGGGTAGGGGTTGAGCTTAAGGTGTCCGCCTAGGGATAGGGTTAGGTGTATGATTTGATTAAGGCTTCAGGTTAGGTTAGGTTTGAAGTTAGTTTGAGGGAGTAAGTTTAGGGCTACTGTTAGTTTTCGGGTAATTGTTATGGTTGGAGTTAGCGTCAGGGCCAGGTTCAGGTTGGGGTTGACCTTAAGGTGTCCGCCTAGGGTTAGGGTTAGGTCTATGGTTTGAGTTAGGCTTCAGGTTAGGTTAGGTTTGAACTTAGTTTGAGGGAGTAAGTTTAGGGCTACTGTTAGTTTTCGGTTCAGTGTTACGGTTGGAGATAGCGTCAGGGTCAGGTTAGGGTTGGGGTTGAGCTTCAAGTGTCCGCCTAGGGTTAGGGTTAGGTGTATGGTTTGATATAGGATTCAGGTTAGGTTAGGTTTGAACTTAGTTTGAGGGAGTAAGTTTAGGGCGATTGTTAGTTTTCGGGTAACTGTTACAGTTGGAGTAAGCGTCAGGGTCAGGTTATGGTTTTGGTTAAGTATAAGGTGTCCGCCTAGGGTTAGGTTTAGGTCTATGATTTGATTTAGGCTTCAGGTTAGGTTAGGTTTCAACTTAGTTTGAGGGAGCCAGTTTAGGGCTACTGTTAGTTTTCGGTTAACTGTTACGGTTGGAGTAAGCGTCAGGGTCAGGTTAGGTTTGGGGTTGAGCTTAAGGTGTCCGCCTAGGGTTAGAGTTAGGTCTATGGTTTGATTTAGGCTTCAGGTTAGGTTAGGTTTGAACTTAGTTTGAGGGAGTAAGTTTAGGCCTACTGTTAGTTTTCGGTTCAGTGTTACGGTTGGAGATAGCGTCAGGGTCAGGTTAGGGTTGGGTTTGAGCTTCAGGTGTACGCCTAGGTTTAGGGTTAGGTCTATGGTTTGAGTTAGGCTTCAGGTTAGGTTAAGTTTGAACTTAGTTTGAGGGAGTAAGTTTAGGGCTACTGTTAGTTTTCGGTTCAGTGTTACGGTTGGAGATAGCGTCAGGGTCAGGTTAGGGTTGGGGCTGAGCTTCAACTGTCCGCCTAGGGTTAGGGTTAGGTCTATGGTTTGAGTTAGGCTTCAGGTTAGGTTAGGTTTGAACTTAGTTTGGGAGTAAGTTTAGGGTTACTGTTAGTTTTCGGTTCAGTGTTACGGTTGGAGTTAGCGTGAGGGTCAGGTTAGGGTTGGGGTTGAGCTTAAGGTGTCCGCCTAGGGTTAGGGTTAGGTGAATGGTTTGATTTAGGCTTCAGGTTAGGTTAGGTTTGAACTTAGTTTGAGGGAGTAAGTTTAGGGCTACTGTTAGTTTTCGGGTAACAGTTATTGTTGGAGTTAGCGTCAGGGCCAGGTTAGGGTTGGGGTTGAGCTTAAGGTGTCCGCCAAGGGTTAGGGTTAGGTCTATCTTTGGAGTTAGGCTTCAGATTAGGTTAGGTTTGAACTTAGTTTGAGGGAGTAAGTTTAGGGCTACTGTTAGTTTTCGGTTCAGTGTTACGGTTGGAGATAGCGTCAGGGTCAGGGTAGGGTTGGGGTTGAGCTTCAGGTGTCCGCCTAGGGTTAGGGTTAGGTCTATGGTTTGAGTTAGGCTTCAGGTTAGGTTAGGTTTGAACTTAGTTTGAGGGAGTAAGTTTAGGGCTACTGTTAGTTTTCGGTTCAGTGTTACGGTGGGAGTTAGCGTGAGGGTGAGGTTAGGGTAGGGGTAGAGCTTAAGGTGTCCGCCTAGGGTTAGGGTTTGGTGTATGGTTTGATTTAGGCTTCAGGTTAGCTTAGTTTTGAACTTAGTTTGAGGGAGTAAGTTTAGGGCGATTGTTAGTTTTCGGGTAACTGTTACAGTTGGAGTAAGCGTCAGGGTCAGGTTATGGTTTTGGTTAAGTATAAGATGTCCGCCTAGGGTTAGGGTTAGGTCTATGATTTGATTTAGGCTTCAGGTTAGGTTAGGTTTCAACTTAGTTTGAGGGAGTCAGTTTAGGGCTACTGTTAGTTTTCGGTTAACTGTTACGGTTGGAGTAAGCGTCAGGGTTAGGTTAGGTTTGGGGTTGAGCTTAAGGTGTCCGCCTAGGGTTAGAGTTAGGTCTATGGTTTGATTTAGGCTTCAGGTTAGGTTAGGTTTGAACTTAGTTTGAGGGAGTCAGTTTAGGGCTACTGTTAGTTTTCGGTTCAGTGTTACGGTTTGAGATAGCGTCAGGGTTAGGTTAGGGTTGGGTTTGAGCTTCAGGTGTACGCCTAGGCTTAGGGTTAGGTCTATGGTTTGAGTTAGGCTTCAGGTTAGGTTAGGTTTGAACTTAGTTTGAGGGAGTAAGTTTAGGGCTACTGTTAGTTTTTGGTTCAGTGTTTCGGTTGGAGTCAGCGTGAGGGTCAGGTTAGGGTAGGGGTTGAGCTTAAGGTGTCCGCCTAGCATTAGGTTTAGGTGTATGGTTTGATTTAGGCTTCAGGTTATGTTAGGTTTGAACTTAGTTTGAGGGAGTAAGTATAGGGCTACTGTTAGTTTTCGGGTAACTGTTATGGTTGGTGTTAGCGTCAGGGCCAGGTTAGGGTTGGGGTTGAGCTTAAGGTGTCCGCCTAGGGTTAGGGTTAGGTCTATGGTTTGAGTTAGGCTTCAGGTTAGGTTAGGTTTGCACTTAGTTTGAGGGAGTAAATTTAGGGCTACTGTTAGTTTTCGGTTCAGTGTTACGGTTGGAGATAGCGTCAGGGGTCAGGTTAGGGTTGGGGTTGAGCTTCAAGTGTCCGCCTAGGGTTAGGGTTAGGTCTATGGTTTGAGTTAGGCTTCAGGTTAGGTTAGGTTTGAACTTAGTTTGAGGGAGTAAGTTTAGGGCTACTGTTAGTTTTCGGTTCAGTGTTACGGTTGGAGTTAGCGTGAGGGTCAGGTTAGGGTAGGGGTTGAGCTTAAGGTGTCCGCCTAGGGTTAGGGTTAGGTGTATGGTTTGATTTAGGCTTCAGGTTAGGTTAGGTTTGAACTTAGTTTGAGGGAGTAAATTTAGGGCGACTGTTAGTTTTCGGGTAACTGTTACAGTTGGAGTAAGCGTCAGGGTCAGGTTATGGTTGTGGTTAAGTATAAGGTGTACGCCTCGGGTTAGGGTTAGGTCTATGATTTGATTTAGGCTTCAGGTTAGGTTAGGTTTCAACTTAGTTTGAGGGAGTCAGTTTAGGGGTACTGTTATTTTTCGGTTAACTGTTACGGTTGGAGTAAGCGTCAGGGTCAGGTTAGGTTTGGGGTTGAGCTTAAGGTGTCCGCCTAGGGTTAGGGTTAGGTCTATGGTTTGATTTAGGCTTCAGGTTAGGTTAGGTTTGAACTTAGTTTGAGGGAGTAAGTTTACGGCTACTGTTTGTTTTCGGGTAACTGTTACGGTAGGAGTTAGCGTCAGGTCCAGGTTAGGGTTGTGGTTGAGCTAATGGTGTCCGCCTAGGGTTAGGGTTAGGTGTTTGGTTTGATTTAGGCTTCAGGTTAGGTTAGGTTTGAACTTAGTTTGAGGGAGTAAGTTTAGGGCTAATGTTAGTTTTCGGGTAACTGTTATGGTTGGAGTTAGCATCAGGGCCAGGTTAGGGTTGGGGTTGAGCTTAAGGTGTCCGCCTAGGGTTAGGGTTAGGTGTTTGATTTGATTAAGGCTTCAGGTTAGGTTAGGTTTGAACTTAGTTTGAGGGAGTAAGTTTAGGGCTACAGTTAGTTTTCGGGTAACTGTTATGGTTGGAGTTAGCGTCAGGGCCAGGTTCAGGTTGGGGTTGACCTTAAGGTGTCCACCTAGGGTTAGGGATAGGTCTATGGTTTGAGTTAGGCTTCAGGTTAGGTTAGGATTGAACTTAGTTTGAGGGAGTAAGTTTACGGTTACTGTTAGTTTTCTGTTCAGTGTTACGGTTGGAGTTAGCGTGAGGGTCAGGTTAGGGTTGGGGTTGAGCTTAAGGTGTCCGCCTAGGGTTAGGGTTAGGTGTATGGTTTGATTTAGGCTTCAGGTTAGGTTAGGTTTGAACTTAGTTTGAGGGAGTAAGTTTAGGGCTACTGTTTGTTTTCGGTTCAGTGTTACGGTCGGAGATAGCGGCAGGGTCAGGTTAGGATTGGGGTTGAGCTTCAGGTGTCCGCCTAGGGTTAGGGTTAGGTCTATGGTTTGAGTTAGGCTTCAGGTTAGGTTAGGTTTGAACTTAGTTTGAGGGAGTAAGTTTAGGGCTACTGTTAGTTTTCAGTTCAGTGTTTCGGTTGGAGTTAGCGTGAGGGTCAGGTTAGTGCAGGGGTTGAGCTTAAGGTGTCCGCCTAGGGTTAGGGTTAGGTGTATGGTTTGATTTAGGCTTCAGGTTAGGCTAGGTTTGAACTTAGTTTGAGGGAGTAAGTTTAGGGCTACTGTTAGTTTTCGGGTAACTGTTATGGTTGGAGTTAGCGTCAGGGCCAGGTTAGGTTTGGGGTTGAGCTTAAGGTGTCCGCCAAGGGTTAGGGTTAGGTCGATCTTTTGAGTTAGGCTTCAGGTTAGGTTAGGTTTGAACTTAGTTTGAGGGAGTAAGTTTAGGGCTACTGTTAGTTTTCGGTTCACTGTTTCGGTTGGAGATAGCGTCAGGGTCAGGGTAGGGTTGGGGTTGAGCTTCAGGTGTCCGCCTAGGGTTAGGGTTAGGTCTATGGTTTGATTTAGGCTTCAGGTTAGGTTAGGTTTGAACTTAGTATGAGGGAGTAAGTTTAGGGCTACTGTTAGTTTTTGGTTCAGTGTTACGGTTGGAGTTAGCATGAGCGTCAGGTTAGGGTTGGGGTTGAGCTTAAGGTCCGCCTAGGGTTAGGCTTAGGTGTATGGTTTGATTCAGGCTTCAGGTTAGGTTAGGATTGAACTTAGTTTGAGGTTGTAAGTTTAGGGTGACTGTTAATTTTCGGGTAACTGTTACAGTTGGATTAAGCGTCAGGGTCAGTTTATGGTGGGGGTTAAGCATAAGGTGTCCGCCTAGGTTTAGGGTTAGGTCTATGATTTGATTTAGGCTTCAGGTTAGGTTAGGGTTCAACTTAGTTTGAGGGAGTCAGTTTAGGGCTACTGTTAGTTTTTGGTTAACTGTTACGGTTGGAGTAAGCGTCATGGTCAGGTTAGGTTTCGGGTTGAGCTTAAGGTGTCCACCTAGGGTTAGGGTTAGGTCTATGGTTTGATTTAAGCTTCAGGTTAGGTTAGGTTTGAACTTAGTTTGAGGGAGTAAGTTTAGGGCTACTGTTTGTTTTCGGGTAACTGTTACGGTTGGAGTTAGCGTCAGGTCCAGGTTAGGGTTGTGGTTGAGCTAATGGTGTCCGCCTAGAGTTAGGGTTAGGTGTTTGGTTTGATTTAGGCTTCACGTTAGGTTAGGTTTGAAGTTAGTTTGAGGGAGTAAGTTTAGGACTACTGTTAGTTTTCGGTTCAGTATTACGGTTGGAGATAGCGTCAGGGTCAGGTTAGGGTGGGGGTTAAGCATAAGGTGTCCGCCTAGTGTTAGGGTTAGGTCTATTGTTTGAGTTAGGCTTCAGGTTAGGTTAGGTTTGAACTTAGTTTGAGGGAGTAAGTTTAGGCCTACTGTTAGTTTTCGGTTCAGTGTTACGGTTGGAGATAGCGTCAGGGTCAGGTTAGGTTTGGGTTTGAGCTTCAGGTGTACGCCTAGGGTTAGGGTTAGGTCTATGGTTTGAGTTAGGCTTCAGGTTAGGTTAGGTTTGAACTTAGTTTGAGGGAGTCAGTTTAGGGCTACTGTTAGTTTTCGGTTCAGTGTTTCGGTTGGAGTCAGCGTGAGGGTCAGGTTAGGGTAGGGGTGGAGCTTAAGGTGTCCGCCTAGGGTTAGGGTTAGGTGTATGGTTTGATTTAGGCTTCAGGTTATGTTAGGTTTGAACTTAGTTTGAGGGAGTAAGTTTAGGGCTACTGTTAGTTTTCGGGTAACTGTTATGGTTGGAGTTAGCGTCAGGGCCAGGTTAGGGTTGGGGTTGAGCTTAAGGTGTCCGCCAAGGGTTAGGGTTAGGTCGATCTTTTGAGTTAGGCTTCAGGTTAGGTTAGGTTTGAACTTAGTTTGAGGGAGTAAGTTTAGGGCTACTGGTAGTTTTCGGTTCAGGGTTTCGGTTGGAGTTAGCGTGAGGGTCAGGTTAGGGTAGGGGTTGAGCTTAAGGTGTCCGCCTAGGGTTAGGGTTAGGTGTATGCTTTGATTAAGGCTTCAGGTTAGGTGAGATTTGAACTTAGTTTGAGGGAGTAAGTTTAGGGCTACTGTTAGTTTTCGGGTAATTTTTATGGTTGGAGTTAGCGTCAGGGCCAGGTTCAGGTTGGGGTTGACCTTAAGGTGTCCGCCTAGGGTTAGGGTTAGGTCTATGGTTTGAGTTAGGCTTCTGGTTAGGTTAGGTTTGAACTTAGTTTGAGGGAGTAAGTTTAGGGCTACTGTTAGTTTTCGGTTCAGTGTTACGGTTGGAGATAGCGTCAGGGTCAGGTTAGGGTTGGGGTTGAGCTTCAAGTGTCCTCCTAGGGTTAGGGTTAGGTCTATGGTTTGAGTTAGGCTTAAGGTTAGGTTAGGTTTGAACTTAGTTTGAGGGAGTAAGTTTAGGGTTACTGTTAGTTTTCGGTGCAGTATTACGGTTGGAGTTAGCATCAGGGCCAGGTTAGGGTTGGGGTTGAGCTTAAGATGTCCGCCAAGGGTTAGGGTTAGGTCTATCTTTTGAGTTAGGCTTCAGGTTAGGTTAGGTTTGAACTTAGTTTGAGGGAATAAGTTTAGGGCTACTGTTAGTTTTCGGTTCAGTGTTACGGTTGGAGATAGCGTCAGGGTCAGGGTAGGGTTGGGGTTGAGCTTCAGGTGTCCGCCTAGGGTTAGGGTTAGGTCTATGGTTTGAGTTAGGCTTCAGGTTAGGTTAGGTTTGAACTTAGTTTGAGGGAGTAAGTTTAGGTCTATTGATAGTTTTCGGTTCAGTGTTACGGTTGGAGTTAGCGTGAGGGTCAAGTTAGGGTAGGGGTTGAGCTTAAGGTGTCCGCCTACGGTTAGGGTTAGGTGTATGGTTTGATTTAGGCTTCAGGTTAGGTTAGGATTGAACTTAGTTTGAGGTTGTAAGTTTAGGGTGACTGTTAATTTTCGGGTAACTGTTACAGTTGGAGTAAGCGTCAGGGTCAGGTTATGGTGGGGGTTAAGCATAAGGTGTCCGCCTAGGGTTAGGGTTAGGTCTATGATTTGATTTAGGCTTCAGGTTAGGTTACGTTTCAACTTAGTTTGAGGGAGTCAGTTTAGGGCTACTGTTAGTTTTTGGTTAACTGTTACGGTTGGAATAAGCGTCAGGGTCAGGTTAGGTTTGGGGTTGAGCTTAAGGTGTCCGCCTAGGGTTAGGGTTAGGTCTATGGTTTGACTTAGGCTTCAGGTTAGGTTAGGATTGAACTTAGTTTGAGGGAGTAAGTTTAGGGCTACTGTTTGTTTTCGGGTAACTGTTACGGTTGGAGTTAGCGTCAGGTCCAGGTTAGGGTTGTGGTTGAGCTAATGGTGTCCACCTAGGGTTAGGGTTAGGTGTTTGGTTTGATTTAGGCTTCAGGTTAGGTTAGGTTTGAAGTTAGTTTGAGGGAGTAAGTTTAGGACTACTGTTAGTTTTCGGTTCAGTATTACGGTTGGAGATAGCGGCAGGGTCAGGTTAGGGTGGGGGTTAAGCATAAGGTGTCCGCCTAGGGTTAGGGTTATGTCTATGGTTTGAGTTAGGCTTCAGGTTAGGTTAGGTTTGAACTTAGTTTGAGGGAGTAAGTTTAGGCCTGCTGTTAGTTTTCGGTTCAGTGTTACGGTTGGAGATAGCGTCAGGGTCAGGTTAGGGTTGGGTTTGAGCTTCAGGTGTACGCCTAGGGTTAGGTTTAGGTCTATGGTTTGAGTTAGGCTTCAGGTTAGGTTAGGTTTCAACTTACTTTGAGGGAGTAAGTTTAGGGCTACTGTTAGTTTTCGGTTCAGTGTTTCGGTTGGAGTTAGCGTGAGGGTCAGGTTAGGGTAGGGGTTGTGCTTAAGGTGTCCGCCTATGGTTAGGGTTAGGTGTATGATTTGATTAAGGCTTCAGGTTTGGTTAGGTTTGAACTTAGTTTGAGGGAGTAAGTTTAGGGCTACTGTTAGTTTTCGGGTAATTGTTATGGTTGCATTTAGCGTCAGGGCCCGGTTCAGGTTGGGGTTGACCTTAAGGTGTCCGCCTAGGGTTAGGGTTAGGTGTTTGGTTTGATTTAGGCTTCAGGTTAGGTTAGGTTTGAAGTTAGTTTGAGGGTGTAAGTTTAGGGATACTGTTAGTTTTCGGTTCAGTATTACGGTTGGAGATAGCGTCAGGGTCAGGTGAGGGTGGGGGTTAAGCATAAGGTGTACGCCTAGGGCTAGGGTTAGGTCTATGGTTTGAGTTAGGCTTCAGGTTAGGTTAGGTTTGAACTTAGTTTGAGGGAGTAAGTTTAGGGCTACTGTTAGTTTTCGGTTCAGTGTTACGGTTGGAGTTACCGTGAGTGTCAGGTTAGGGTAGGGGATGAGCTTAAGGTGTCTACCTAGGGTTAGGGTTAGGTGTATGGTTTGATTTAGGCTTCAGTTTAGGTTAGGTTTCAACTTAGTTTGAGGGAGTAAGTTTAGGGCTACTGTTAGTTTTCGGGTAACTGTTATGGTTGGAGTTAGCGTCAGGGCCAGGTTCATGGTAGGGTTGACCTTAACGTGTCCGCCTAGGGTTAGGGTTAGGTCTATGGTTTGAGTTAGGCTTCACGTTAGGTTAGGTTTGAACTTAGTTTGAGGGAGTAAGTTTAGGGCTACTGTTAGTTTTCGGTTCACTGTTACGGTTGGAGTTAGCGTGAGGGTCAGGTTAGGGTAGGGGTTGAGCTTAAGGTGTCCGCCTAGGGTTAGGGTTAGGTGTATGGTTTGATTTAGGCTTCAGGTTAGGTTAGGTTTGAACTTAGTTTGAGGGAGTAAGTTTAGGGCGACTGTTAGTTTTCGGGTAACTGTTACAGTTGGAGTAAGCGTCAAGGTCAGGTTATGGTTGTGGTTAAGTATAAGGTGTCCGCCTAGGGTTAGGGTTAGGTCTATGATTTGATTTAGGCTTCAGGTTAGGTTAGGTTTCAACTTAGTTTGAGGGAGTTAGTTTAGGGCTACTGTTAGTTTTCGGTTAACTGTTACGGTTGGAGTAAGCATCAGGGTCAGGTTAGGTTTGGGGTTGAGCTTAAGGTGTCCGCCTAGGGTTAGGGTTAGGTCTAAGGTTTGATTTAGCCTTCAGGTTATGTTAGGTTTGAACTTAGTTTGAGGGAGTAAGTTTAGTGCTACTGTTTGTTTTCGGGTAACTGTTACGGTTGGAGTTAGCGTCAAGTCCAGGTTAGGGTTGTGGTTGAGCTAATGGTGTCCGCCTAGGGTTAGGGTTCGGTGTTTGGTTTGATTTAGGCTTCAGGTTAGGTTAGGTTTGAAGATAGTTTGAGGGATTAAGTTTAGGACTACTGTTAGTTTTCGGTTCAGTATTACGGTTGGAGATAGCGTCAGGGTCAGGTTAGGGTGGGGGTTAAGCATAAGGTGTCCGCCTAGTGTTAGGGTTAGGTCTATTCGTTGAGTTAGGCTTCAGGTTAGGTTAGGTTTGAACTTAGTTTGAGGGAGTAAGTTTAGGCCTACTGTTAGTTTTCGGTTCAGTGTTACGGTTGGAGATAGCGTCAGGGTCAGGTTAGGGTTGGGTTTGAGCTTCAGGTGTACGCCTAGGGTTAGGGTTAGGTCTATGGTTTGAGTTAGGCTTCAGGTTAGGTTAGGTTTGAACTTACTTTGAGGGAGTAAGTTTAGGGCGACTGTTAGTTTTCGGGTAACTGTTACAGTTGGAGTAAGCGTCAGGGTCAGGTTATTTTTGTGGTTAAGTATAAGGTGTCCGCCTAGGGTTAGGGTAAGGTCTATGATTTGATTTAGGCTTCAGGTTAGGTTAGGTTTCAACTTAGTTTGAGGGAGTCAGTTTAGGGCTACTCTTAGTTTTCGGTTAACTGTTACGGTATGAGTAAGCGTCAGGGTCAGGTTAGTTTTGGGGTTGAGCTTAAGGTGTCCACCTAGGGTTAGGGTTAGGTGTATGGTTTGATTTAGGCTTCAGGTTAGGTTAGGTTTGAACTTAGTTTGAGGGAGTAAGTTTAGGGCTACTGTTAGTGTTCAGTTCAGTGTTTCGGTTGGAGTTAGCGTGAGGGTCAGGTTAGGGTAGGGGTTGAGCGTAAGGTGTCCGCCTAGGGTTAGGGTTAGGTGTATGGTTTGATTTAGGCTTCAGGTTTGGTTAGGTTTGAACTTAGCTTGAGGGAGTAAGTTTAGGGCTACTGTTTGTTTTCGGGTAACTGTTACGGTTGGAGTTAGCGTCACGGCCAGGTTCAGGTTGGGGTTGACCTTAAGGTGTCCGCCTAGGGTTAGGGTTAGGTCTATGGTTTGAGTTAGGCTTCAGGTTAGGTTAGGTTTGAACTTAGTTTGAGGGAGTAAGTTTAGGGCTACTGTTAATTTTCGGTTCAGTGTTCCGGTTGGAGATAGCGTCAGGGTCAGGTTAGGGTTGGGGTTGAGCTTAAGGTGTCCGCCTAGGGTTAGGGTTATGTGTATGGTTTGATTTAGGCTTCAGGTTAGGTTAGGTTTGAACTTAGTTTGAGGGAGTAAGTTTAGGGCTACTGTTTGTTTTCGGTTCAATGTTACGGTTGGAGATAGCGTCAGGGTCAGGTTAGGGTTGGGTTGAGCTTCAGGTGTCCCCCTAGGGTTAGGGTTAGGTGTATGGTTTGATTTAGGCTTCAGGTTAGGTTAGGTTTGAACTTAGATTGAGGGAGTAAGTTTAGGGCTACTGTTAGTTTTCGGTTCAGTGTTACGGTTGGAGTTAGCGTGAGGGTCAGGTTAGGGTAGGGGTTGAGCTTAAGGTGTCCGCCTACGGTTAGGGTTAGGTGTATGGTTTGATTTAGGCTTCAGGTTAGGTTAGGTTTGAACTTACTTTGAGGGAGTAAGTTTAGGGCGACTGTTAGTTTTCGGGTAACTGTTACAGTTGGAGTAAGCGTCAGGGTCAGCTTATGTTTGTGGTTAAGTATAAGGTGTCCTCCTAGGGTTAGGGTTAGGTCTATGATTTGATTTAGGCTTCAGGTTAGGTTAGGTTTCAACTTAGTTTGAGGGAGTCAGTTTAGGGCTACTGTTAGTTTTCGGTTAACTGTTACGGTTGGAGTAAGCGTCAGGGTCAGGTTAGTTTTGGGGTTGAGCTTAAGGTTTCCACCTAGGGTTAGGGTTAGGTCTATGGTTTGATTTAGGCTTCAGGTTAGGTTAGGTTTGAACTTAGTTTGAGGGAGTAAGTTTAGGGCTACTCTTAGTTTTCGGGTAACTGTTACGGTTGGAGTTAGCGTAATGTCCAGTTTAGGGTTGGGGTTGAGCTAATGGTGTCCGCCTAGGGTTAGGGTTAGGTGTTTGGTTTGATTTAGGCTTCAGGTTAGGTTAGGTTTAAAGTTAGTTTGCGGGTGTAAGTCTAGGGATACTGTTAGTTTTTGGTTCAGTATTACGGTTGGAGATAGCGTCAGGGTCAGATTAGGGTGGGGGTTAAGCATAAGGTGTCCGCCTAGGGTTAGGGTTAGGTCTATTTTTTGAGTTAGGCTTCAGGTTAGGTTAGGTTTGAACTTAGTTTGAGTGAGTAAGTTTAGGGCTACTGTTAGTTTTCGGTTCAGTGTTACGGTTGGAGTTAGCATGAGGGTCAGGTTAGGGTAGGGGTTGAGCTTAAGGTGTCTACCTAGGGTTAGGGTTAGGTGTATGGTTTGATTTAGGCGTCAGGTTAGGTTAGGTTTCAACTTAGTTTGAGGGATTAAGTTTAGGGCTACTGTTAGTTTTCGGGTAACTGTTATGTTTGGAGTTAGCGTCAGGGCCACGTTCAGGTTGGGGTTGACCTTAAGGTGTCCGCCTAGGGTTAGGGTTAGGTCTATAGTTTGAGTTAGGTTTCAGGTTAGGTTATGTTTGAACTTAGTTTGAGGGAGTAAGTTTAGGGCTACTGTTAGTTTTCGGTTCAGTGTTACGGTTGGAGTTAGCGTGAGGGTCAGGTTAGGGTAGGGGTTGAGCTTAAGGTGTCCGCCTAGGGTTAGCGTTAGGTGTATGGTTTGAATTAGGCTTCAGGTTAGGTTAGGTTTGAACTTAGTTTGAGGGAGTAAGTTTAGGGCGACTGTTAGTTTTCGGGTAACTGTTACAGTTGGAGTAAGCGTCAGGGTCAGGTTATGGTTGTGGTTAAGTATAAGGTGTCCGCCTAGGGTTAGGGTTAGGTCTATGATTTGATTTAGGCTTCAGGTTAGGTTAGGTTTCAACTTAGTTTGAGGGAGTCAGTTTAGGGCTACTGTTAATTTTCGGTTAACTGTTACGGTTGGAGTAAGCGTCAGGGTCAGGTTAGGTTTGGGGTTGAGCTTAAGGTGTCCGCCTAAGTTTAGGGTTAGGTCTATGGTTTGATTAAGGCTTCAGGTTAGGTTAGGTTTGAACTTAGTTTGAGGTAGTAAGTTTAGGGCTACTGTTTGTTTTCGGGTAACTGTTACGGTTGGAGTTAGCGTCAAGTCCAAGTTAGGGTTGTGGTTGAGCTAATGGTGTCCGCCTAGGGTTAGGGTTAGGTGTTTGGTTTGATTTAGGCTTCAGGTTAGGTTAGGTTTGAAGTTAGTTTGAGGGAGTAAGTTTAGGACTACTGTTAGTTTTCGGTTCAGTATTACGGTTGGAGATAGCGTCAGGGTCAGGTTAGGTTGGGGGTTAAGCATAAGGTGTCCGCCTAGTGTTAGGGTTAGGTCTATTTTTTGAGTTAGGCTTCAGGTAAGGTTAGGTTTGAACTTAGTTTGAGGGAGTAAGTTTAGGCCTACTGTTAGTTTTCGGTTCAGTGTTACGGTTGGAGATAGCGTCAGGGTCAGGTTAGGGTTGGGTTTGAGCTTCAGGTGTACGCCTAGGGTTAGGGTTAGGTCTATGGTTTGAGTTAGGCTTCAGGTTAGGTTAGGTTTGAACTTAGTTTGAGGGAGTAAGTATAGGGCTACTGTTAGTTTTCGGGTAACTGTTATGGTTGGAGTTAGCGTCAGGGCCAGGTTAGGGTTGGGGTTGAGCTTAAGGTGTCCGCCTAGGGTTAGGGTTAGGTGTATGATTTGATTGAGGCTTCAGGATAGGTTAGGTTTGAACTTAGTTTGAGGGAGTAAGTTTAGGGCTACTGTTAGTTTTTGGGTAATTGTTATGGTTGGAGTTAGCGTCAGGGCCAGGTTCAGGTTGGTGTTGACCTTAAGGTGTCCGCCTAGGGTTAGGGTTAGGTCTATGGTTTGAGTTAGGCTTCAGGTTAGGTTAGGTTTGAACTTAGTTTGAGGGAGTAAGTTTAGGGCTACTGTTAGTTTTCGGTTCAGTGTTACGGTTGGAGATAGCGTCAGGGTCAGGGTAGGGTTGGGGTTGAGCTTCAGGTGTCCGCCTAGGGTTAGGGTTAGGTGTATGGTTTGATTTAGGCTTCAGGTTAGGTTAGGTTTGAACTTAGTTTGAGGGAGTAAGTTTAGGGCTACTGTTAGTTTTCGGTTCAGTGTTACGGTTGGAGTTAGAGTGAGGGTCAGGTTAGGGTAGGGGTTGAGCTTAAGGTGTCCGCCTACGGTTAGGGTTAGGTGTATGGTTTGATTTAGGCTTTAGGTTAGGTTAGGTTTGAACTTACTTTGAGGGAGTAAGTTTAGGGCGACTGTTAGTTTTCGGGTAACTGTTACAGTTGGAGTAAGCGTCAGGGTCAGGTTATGGTTGTGGTTAAGTATAAGGTGTCCGCCTAGGGTTAGGGTTAGGTCTATGATTTGATTTAGGCTTCAGGTTAGGTTAGGTTTCAACTTAGTTTGTGGGAGTCAGTTTAGGGCTACTGTTAGTTTTCGGTTAACTGTTACGGTTGGAGTAAGCGTCAGGGTCAGGTTAGATTTGGGGTTGAGCTTAAGGTGTCCGCCAAGGGTTAGGGTTAGGTCTATGGTTTGATTTAGGCTTCAGGTTAGGTTAGGTTTGAACTTAGTTTGAGGGAGTAAGTTTAGGGCTACTGTTTGTTTTCGGTAACTGTTACGGTTGGAGTTAGCGTCAGGTCCAGGTTAGGGTTGGGGTAGAGCTAATGGTGTCCGCCTAGGGTTAGGGTTAGGTGTTTGGTTTGATTTAGGCTTCAGGCTAGGTTAGGTTTGAAGTTAGTTTGAGGGTGTAAGTTTAGGGATACTGTTAGTTTTCGGTTCAGTATTACAGTTGGAGATAGCGTCAGGGTCAGGTTAGGGTGGGGGTTAAGCATAAGGTGTCCGCCTAGGGTTAGGGTTAGGTCTATTGCTTGAGTTAGGCTTCAGGTTAGGTTAGGTTTGAACTTAGTTTGAGTGAGTAAGTTTAGGGCTACTGTTAGTTTTCGGTTCAGTGTTACGGTTGGAGTTAGCGTGAGGGTCAGGTTAGGGTAGGGGTTGAGCTTAAGGTGTCTACCTAGGGTTAGGGTTAGGTGTATGGTTTGATTTAGGCTTCAGGTTAGGTTAGGGTTCAACTTAGTTTGAGGGATTAAGTTTAGGGCTACTGTTAGTTTTCGGGTAACTGTTATGTTTGGAGTTAGCGTCAGGGCCACGTTCAGGTTGGGGTTGACCGTAAGGTGTCCGCCTAGGGTTAGGGTTAGGTCTATGCTTTGAGTTAGGCTTCAGGTTAGGTTAGGTTTGAACTTAGTTTGAGGGAGTAAGTTTAGGGCTACTGTTAGTTTTCTGTTCAGTGTTACGGTTGGAGTTAGCGTGAGGGTCAGGTTAGGGTAGGGGTTGAGCTTAAGGTGTCCGCCTAGGGTTAGGGTTAGGTGTATGGTTTGATTTAGGCTTCAGGTTAGGTTAGGTTTGAACTTAGTTTGAGGGAGTAAGTTTAGGGCGACTGTTAGTTTTCGGGTAACGGTTACAGTTGGAGTAAGCGTCAGGGTCAGGTTATGGTTGTGGTTAAGTATAAGGTGTCCGCCTAGGGTTAGGGTTAGGTGTATGGTTTGATTTACGCTTCAGGTTAGGTTAGGTTTGAACTTAGTTTGAGGGAGTAAGTTTAGGGTTACTGTTAGTTTTCGGTTCAGTGTTACGGTTAGAGTTAGCGTGAGGGTCAGGTTAGGGTTGGGGTTGTGCTTAAGGTGTCCGCCTAGGGTTAGGGTTAGGTGTATGGTTTGATTTAGGCTTCAGGTTAGGTTAGGTTTGAACTTAGTTTGAGCGAGTAAGTTTAGGGCTACTGTTAGTTTTCGGGTAACTGTTATGGTTGGAGTAAGCGTCAGGGCCAGGTTAAGGTTGGGGTTGAGCTTAAGGTGTCCGCCAAGGGTTAGTGTTAGGTCTGTCTTTGGAGTTAGGCTTCAGATTAGGTTAGGTTTGACTTAGTTTGAGGGAGTAAGTTTAGGGCTACTGTTAGTTTTCGGTTCAGTGTTACGGTTGGAGATAGCGTCAGGGTCAGGGTAGGGTTGGGGTTGAGCTTCAGGTGTCCGCCTAGGGTTAGGGTTAGGTCTATGGTTTGAGTTAGGCTTCAGGTTAGGTTAGGTTGGAACTTAGTTTGAGGGAGTAAGTTTAGGGCTACTGTTAGTTTTCGGTTCAATGTTACGGTTGGAGATAGCGTCAGGGTCAGGTTAGGGTTGGGGTTGAGCTTCAAGAGTCTGCCTAGGGTTAGGGTTAGGTCTATGGTTTGAGTTAGGCTTCAGGTTAGGTTAGGTTTGAACTTAGTTTGAGGGAGTAAGTTTAGGGTTACTGTTAGTTTTCGGTTCAGTGTTATGGTTGGAGTTAGCGTGAGGGTCAGGTTAGGGTTGGGGTTGAGCTTAAGGTGTCCGCCTAGGGTTAGGGTTAGGTGTATGGTTTGATTTAGGCTTCAGGTTAGGTTAGGTTTGAACGTAGTTTGAGGGAGTAAGTTTAGGGCTACTGTTAGTTTTCGGGTAACAGTTATGGTTGGAGTTAGCGTCAGGGCCAGGTTAGGTTTTGGGTTGAGCTTAAGGTGTCCGCCAAGGGTTAGGGTTAGGTCTATCTTTTGAGTTAGGCTTCAGGTTAGGTTAGGTTTGAACTTAGTTTGAGGGAGTAAGTTTAGGGTTACTGTTAGTTTTCGGTTCAGTGTTACGGTTGGATTTAGCGTGAGGGTCAGGTTTGGGTTGGGGTTGAGCTTAAGGTGTCTACCTAGGGTTAGGGTTAGGTGTATGGTTTGATTTAGGCTTCAGGTTAGTTTAGGTTTCAACTTTGTTTGAGGGAGTAAGTTTAGGGCTACTGTTAGTTTTCGGGTAACTGTTATGGTTGGAGTTAGCGTAAGGGCCAGGTTCAGGTTGGGGTTGATCTTAAGGTGTCCGCCTAGGGTTAGGGTTAGGTCTATGGTTTGAGTTAGGCTTCAGGTTAGGTTAGGTTTGAACTTAGTTTGAGGGAGTAAGTTTAGGGCTACTGTTTGTTTTCGGTTCAGTGTTATGGTTGGAGATAGCGTCAGGGTCAGGTTAGGGTTGGGGTTTAGCTTAAGGTGTCCGCCTAGGGTTAGGGTTAGGTCTATGGTTTGAGTTAGGCTTCAGGTTAGGTTAGGATGGAACTCAGTTTGAGGGAGTAAGTTTAGGGCTACTGTTAGTTTTCGGTTCAGTGTTTCGGTTGGAGTTAGCGTGAGGGTCAGGTTAGGGTAGGGGTTGAGCTTAAGGTGTCCGCCTAGGGTAAGGCTTATGTGTATGGTTTGATTTAGGCTTCAGGTTAGGTTAGGTTTGAACTTAGTTTGAGGGAGTAAGTTTAGGGCGACTGTTAGTTTTTGGGTAACTGTTACAGTTGGAGTAAGCGTCAGGGTCAGGTTATGGTGGGGGATAAGCATAAGGTGTCCGCCTAGGTTTAGGGTTAGGTCTATGATTTGATTTAGGCTTCAGGTTAGGTTAGGTTTCAACTTAGTTTGAGGCAGTCAGTTTAGGGCTACTGTTAGTTTTCGGTTAACTGTTACGGTTGGAGTAAGCGTCAGGGTCAGGTTAGGTTTGGGGTTGAGCTTAAGGTGTCCGCCTAGGGTTAGGGTTAGGTCTATGGTTTGATTTAGGCTTCAGGTTAGGTTAGGTTTGAACTTAGTTTGAGGGAGTAAGTTTAGGGCTAATGTTGGTTTTCGGTTCAGTGTTACGGTTGGAGTTAGCGTGAGGGTCAGGTTAGGGTAGGGCTTGAGCTTAAGGTGTCCGCCTAGGGTTAGGGTTAGGTGTATGGTTTGATTTAGGTTTCAGGTTAGGTTAGGTTTGAACTTAGTTTGAGGTAGTAAGTTTAGGGCTATTGTTAGTTTTCGGGTAACTGTTATGGTTGTAGTTAGCGTCAGGGTCAGGTTATGGTGGGGGTTAAGCATAAGGTGTCCGCCTAGGCTTAGGGTTAGGTCTATGATTTGAGTTAGGCTTCAGGTTAGGTTAGGTTTGAACTTAGTTTGAGGGAGTAAGTTTAGGGCTACTGTTAGTTTCGGTTCAGTGTTGCGGTTGGAGATAGCGTCAGGGTAAGGGTAGGGTTTGGGTTGAGCTTCAGGTGACCGCCTAGGGTTAGGGTTAGGTCTGTTGTTTGAGTTAGGCTTCAGGTTAGGTCAGGTTTGAACTTAGTTTGAGGGAGTAAGTTTAGGGCTATTGTTAGTTTTCGGTTCAGTGTTACGGTTGGAGATAGCGTCAGGTTCAGGTTAGGGTTGGGGTTGAGCTTCAGGTGTCCGCCTAGGGTTAGGGTTATGTCTATGGTTTGAGTTAGGCTTCAGGTTAGGTTAGGTTTGAACTTAGTTTGAGGGAGTAAGTTTAGGGCTACTGTTAGTTTTCGGTTCAGTGTTTCGGTTGGAGTTAGCATGAGGTCTGGTTAGGGTAGGGGTTGAGCTTAAGGTGTCCATCTAGGGTTAGGGTTAGGTGTATGATTTGATTCAGGCTTCAGGTTAGGTTAGGTTTGAACTTAGTTTGAGGGAGTAAGTTTAGGGCTACTGTTAGTTTTCGGGTAACTGTTATGGTTGGAGTTAGCGTCAGGGCAAGGTTCAGGTTGGGGTTGACCTTAAGGTGTCCGCCTAGGGTTAGGGTTAGGTCTATGGTTTGAGTTAGACTTCAGGTTAGGTTAGGTTTGAACTTAGTTTGAGGGAGTAAGTTTAGGGCTACTGTTAGTTTTCGGTTCAGTGTTACGGTTGGAGATAGCGTCAGGGTCAGGTTAGGGTTGTGGTTGAGCTTCAAGTGTCCGCCTAGGGTTAGGGTTAGGTCTATGGTTTGAGTTAGGCTTCAGGTTAGGTTAGTTTTGAACTTAGTTTGATGGAGTAAGTTTAGGGTTACTGTTAGTTTTTGGGTAACTGTTATGGTGGGAGTTAGCATCAGGGCCACTTTAGGGTTGGGGTTGAGCTTAAGGTGTCCGCCTAGGGTTAGGGTTAAGTGTATCATTTGATTTAGGCTTCAGGTTAGGATAGGTTTGAAGTTAGTTTGAGGGAGTAAGTTTAGGGCTACTGTTAGTTTCGGTTAACTGTTACAGTTGGAGTAAGCGTCAGCGTCAGGTTAGGTTTGGGGTTGAGCTTAAGGTGTCCGCCTAGGGTTAGGGTTGGGTCTATGGTTTGATTTAGGCTTCAGGTTAGGTTAGGTTTGAACTTAGTTTGAGGGAGTAAGTTTAGGGCTACTGTTTGTTTTCGGGTAACTGTTACGGTTGGAGTTAGTGTCAAGTCCAGGTTAGGGTTGTGGTTGAGCTAATGGTGTCCGCCTAGGGTTAGGGTTAGGTGTTTGGTTTGATTTAGGCTTCAGGTTAGGTTAGGTTTGAAGTTAGTTTGAGGGAGTAAGTTTAGGACTACTGTTAGTTTTCGGTTCAGTATTACGGTTGGAGATAGCGTCAGGGTCAGGTTAGGGTGGGGGTTAAGCATAAGGTGTCCGCCTAGTGTTAGGGTTAGGTCTATTGTTTGAGTTAGGCTTCAGGTTAGGTTAGGTTTGAACTTAGTTTGAAGGAGTAAGTTTAGGCCTACTGTTAGTTTTCGGTTCAGTGTTACGGTTGGAGATAGCGTCAGGGTCAGGTTATGGTTGGGTTTGAGCTTCAGGTGTACGCCTAGGGTTAGGGTTAGGTCTATGGTTTGAGTTAGGCTTCAGGTTAGGTTAGGTTTGAACTTAGTTTGAGGGAGTAAGTTTAGGGCTACTGTTTGTTTTCGGGTAACTGTTACGGTTGGAGTTAGCGTCAGGTCCAGGCTAGGGTTGGGGTTGAGCTAATGGTGTCTGCCTAGGGTTAGGGTTAGGTGTTTGGTTTGATTTAGGCCTCCGGTTAGGTTAGGTTTGAAGTTAGTCTGAGGGTGTAAGTTTAGTGATACTGTTAGTTTTCGGTTCAGTATTACGGTTGGAGATAGCGTCAGAGTCAGGTTAGGGTGGGGGTTAAGCATAAGGTGTGCGCCCAGGGTTAGGGTTAGGTCTATTGTTTGAGATAGGCTTCAGGTTAGGTTAGGTTTGAACTTAGTTTGAGGGAGTCAGTTTAGGGCTACTGTTAGTTTTCGGTTCAGTGTTACGGTTGGAGTTAGCGTGAGGGTCAGGTTATGGTAGGGGTTGAGCTTAAGGTGTCTACCTAGGGTTACGGTTAGGTGTATGGTTTGATTTAGGCTTCAGGTTAGTTTAGGTTTCAACTTAGTTGAGGGAGTAAGTTTAGGGCTACTGTTAGTTTTCGGTTCAGTTTTACGGTTGTAGATAGCGTCAGGGTCAGGTTAGGGTTGGGGTTGAGCTTCAGGTGACGCCTAGGGTTAGGGTTAGGTCTATGGATTGAGTTAGGCTTCAGGTTAGGTTAGGTTTGAACTTAGTTTGAGGGAGTAAGTTTAGGGCTACTGTTAGTTTTCGGGTAACTGTTACAGTTGGAGTAAGCGTCAGGGTCAGGTTATGGTGGGGGTTAAGCATTAGGTGTCCGCCTAGGGTTAGGGTTAGGTCTATGATTTGATTTAGGCTTCAGCTTAGGTTAGGTTTCAACTTAGTTTGAGGGAGTCAATTTAGGGCTACTGTTAGTTTTCGATTAACTGTTACGGTTGGAGTAAGCATCAGGATCAGGTTAGGTTTGGGGTTGAGCTTAAGGTGTCCTCCTAGGGTTAGGGTTAGGTGTATGGTTTGATTTAGGCTTCAGGTTAGGTTAGGTTTGAACTTAGTTTGAGGGAGTAAGTTTAGGGCTACTGTTTGTTTTCGGTTCAGTGTTACGGTTGAAGTTAGCAGGAGGGTCAGGTCAGGGTTGGGGTTGAGCTTAACGTGTCCGCCTAGGGTTAGGGTTAGGTGTAGGGTTTGATTTAGGCTTCAGGTTAGGTTAGGTTTGAACTTAGTTTGATGGAATAAATTTAGGGCTACTGTTTGTTTTCGGGTAACTGTTACGGTTGGAGTTAGCATCAGGTCCAGGTTAGGGTTGGGGTTCAGCTATTGGTGTCCGCCTAGGGTTAGGGTTAGGTGTTTGGTTTGATTTAGGCTTCAGGTTAGGTTAGGTTTGAAGTTAGTTTGAGGGAGTAAGTTTAGGGCTACTGTTAGTTTTCGGTTAACTGTTACAGTTGGAGTAAGCGTCAGGGTCAGGTTAGGTTGGGGGTTAAGCATAAGGTGTCCGCCTAGGGTTAGGGTTAGGTCTATTGTTTGAGTTAGGCTTCAGGTTAGGTTAGATTTGAACTTAGTTTGAGGGAGTAAGTTTAGGGCTACTGTTAGTTTTCGGTTCAGTGTTACGGTTGGAGATAGCGTCAGGGACAGGTTAGGGTTGGGGTTGAGCTTCAGGTGTCCGCCTAGGGTTAGGGTTAGGTCTATGGTTTGAGTTAGGCTTCACTTTAGGTTAGGTTTGAACTTAGTTTGAGGGAGTAAGTTTAGGGCTATTGTTAGTTTTCGGTTCAGTGTTACGGTTGGAGATAGCGTCAGGGTCAGGTTAGGGTGGGAGTTAAGCATAAGGTGTCCGCCTAGGGTTAGGGTTAGGTCTATGGTTTGAGTTAGGCTTCAGGTTAGGTTAGGTTTGAACTTAGTTTGAGGGAGTAAGTTTAAGGCCACTGTTAGTTTTCGGTACAGTGTTACGTTTGGAGTTAGCGTGAGGGTCAGGTTATGGTTGGGGTTGAGCTTCAGGTGTCCGCCTAGAGTTAGGGTTAGGTCTATGACTTGAGTTAGGCTTCAGGTTAGGTTGGGTTTGAACTTAGTTTGAGGGAGTAAGTTTAGGGTTACTGTTAGTTTTCGGTTCAGTGTTACGGTTGGAGTTAGCGTGAGGGTCAGGTTAGGGTTGGGGTTGAGCTTAAGGAGTCCGCCTAGGGTTAGGGTTAGGTGTATGGTTTGATTTAGGCTTAAGGTTAGGTTAGGTGTGAACTTATTTTGAGAGAGTAAGTTTAGGGCTACTGTTAGTTTTCGGGTAACTTTTATGGTTGGAGTTAGCGTCAGGGCCAGGTTAGGGTTGGGGTTAAGCTTAAGGAGTCCGCCAAGGGTTAGGGTTAGGTCTATCTTTTGAGTTAGGCTTCAGATTAGGTTAGGTTTGAACTTAGTTTGAGGGAGTAAGTTTAGGGCTACTGTTAGTTTTCGGTTCAGTATTATGGTTGGAGATAGCGTCAGGGTCAGGTTAGAGTGGGGGTTAAGAATAAGGTGTCCGCCTAGGGTTAGGGTTAGGTCTATTGTTTGAGTTAGGCTTCAGGTTAGGTTAGGTTTGAACTTAGTTTGAGGGAGTAAGTTTAGGGCTACTGTTAGTTTTCGATTCAGTGTTACGGTTGGAGATAGCGTCAGGGTCAGGTTAGGGTTGGGGTTGAGCTTCAGGTGTCCGCCTAGGGTTAGGGTTAGGTCTATGGTTTGAGTTAGGTTTCAGGTTAGGTTAGGTTTGAACTTAGTTTGAGGGAGTAAGTTTAGGGATATTGTTTGTTTTCGCTTCATTGTTACGGTTGGAGATAGCGTCAGGGTCAGGTTAGGGTTGGGGTTGAGCTTCAGGTGTCCGCCTAGGGTTAGGGTTAGGTCTATGGTTTGAGTTAGGCTTCAGGTTAGGTTAGGTTTGAACTTAGTTTGAGGGAGTAAGTTTAGGCCTACTGTTAGTTTTCGGTTCAGTGTTACGGTTGGATTTAGCGTGAGGGTCAGGTTAGGGTAGGGGTTGAGCTTAAGGTGTCTACCTAGGGTTAGTGTTAGGTGTATGGTTTGATTTAGGCTTCAGGTTAGGTTAGGTTTCAACTTAGTTTGAGGGAGTAAGTTTAGGGCTACTGTTACTTTTCGGGTAACTGTTACGGTTGGATTTAGCATCAAGGCCAGGTTCAGGTTGGGGTTGACCTTAGGGTGTCCGCCTAGGGTTAGGGTTAGGTGTATCGTTTGATTTAGGCTTCAGGTTAGGTTAGGTTTGAAGTTAGTTTGAGGGAGTAAGTTTAGGGCTACTGTAAGTTTTCGGTTCAGTGTTACGGTTGGAGATAGCGTCAGGGTCAGGTTAGGGTTGGGGTTGAGCTTCAGGTGTCCACCTAGGGTTAGGGTTAGGTCTATGGTTTGAGTTAGGCTTCAGGTTAGGTTAGGTTTGAACTTAGTTTGAGGGAGTAAGTGTAGGGCTACTGTTAGTTTTCGGGTAACTGTTACAGTTGGAGTAAGGGTCAGGGTCAGGTTATGGTGGGGGTTAAGCATTAGGTGTCCGCCTAGGGTTAGGGTTAGGTCTATGATTTGATTTAGGCTTCAGCTTATGTTAGGTTTCAACTTAGTTTGAGGGAGTCAGTTTAGGGCTACTGTTAGTTTTCGATGAACTGTTACGGTTGGAGTAAGCATCAGGATCAGGTTAGGTTTGGGGTTGAGCTTAAGGTGTCCTCCTAGTGTTAGGGTTAGGTGTATGGTTTGATTTAGGCTTCAGGTTAGGTTAGGTTTGAACTTAGTTTGAGGGAGTAAGTTTAGGGATACTGTTTGTTTTCGGTTCAGTGTTACGGTTGAAGTTAGCGGGAGGGTCAGGTCAGGGTTGGGGTTGAGCTTAACGTGTCCGCCTAGGGTTAGGGTTAGGTGTAGGGTTTGATTTAGGCTTCAGGTTAGGTTAGGTTTGAACTTAGTTTGATGGAATAAATTTAGGGCTACTGTTTGTTTTCGGGTAACTGTTACGGTTGGAGTTAGCGTCAGGTCCAGGTTAGGGTTGGGGTTCAGCTAATGGTGTCCGCCTAGGGTTAGGGTTAGGTGTTTGGTTTGATTTAGGCTTCAGGTTAGGTTAGGTTTGAAGTTAGTTTGAGGGAGTAAGTTTAGGGCTACTGTTAGTTTTCAGTTAACTGTTACAGTTAGAGTAAGCGTCAGGGTCAGGTTAGGGTGGGGTTAAGCATAAGGTGTCCGCCTAGGTTTAGGGTTAGGTCTATGGTTTGAGTTAGGCTTCAGGTTAGGTTAGGTTTGAACTTCGTTTGAGGGAGTAAGTTTAGGGCTACTGTTAGTTTTCGGTACAGTGTTACGTTTGGAGTTAGCGTGAGGGTCAGGATAGGGTTGGGGTTGAGCTTAAGGTGTCCGCCTAGGGTTAGGGTTAGGTCTGTGGTTTGAGTTAGGCTTCAGGTTAGGTTAGGTTTGAACTTAGTTTGAGGGAGTAAGTTTAGGGCTATTGTTAGTTTTCGGTTCAGTGTTACGGTTGGAGATAGCGTCAGGGTCAGGTTATGGTTGGGGTTGAGCTTCAGGTGTCCGCCTAAGGTTAGGGTTAGGTCTATGATTTGAGTTAGGCTTCAGGTTAGGTTGGGTTTGAACTTAGTTTGAGGGAGTATGTTTAGGGTTACTGTTAGTTTTCGGTTCAGTGTTACGGTTGTAGTTAGCGTGAGGGTCAGGTTAGGGTTGGGGTTGAGCTTAAAGTGTCCGCCTAGGGTTAGGGTTAGGTGTATGGTTTGATTTAGGCTTCAGGTTAGGTTAGGTTTGAACTTATTTTGAGAGAGTAAGTTTAGGGCTACTGTTAGTTTTCGGGTAACTTTTATGGTTGGAGTTAGCGTCAGGGCCAGGTTAGGGTTGGGGTTAAGCTTAAGGAGTCCGCCAAGGGTTAGGGTTAGGTCTATCTTTTGAGTTAGGCTTCAGATTAGGTTAGGTTTGAACTTAGTTTGAGGGAGTAAGTTTAGGGCTACTGTAAGTTTTCGGTTCAGTGTTACGGTTGGAGATAGCGTCAGGGTCAGGGTAGGGTTGGGGTTGAGCTTCAGCTGTCCGCCTAGGGTTAGGGTTAGGTCTCTGTTTTGAGTTAGGCTTCAGGTTAGGTTAGGGTTGAACTTAGTTTGAGGGAGTAAGTTTAGGGCTACTGTTTGGTTTCGGGTAACTGTTACGGTTGGAGTTAGCGTCAGGTCCAGGTTAGGGTTGGGGTTGAGCTAATGGTGTCCGCCTAGGGTTAGGGTTAGGTGTTTGGTTTGATTTAGGCTTCAGGTTAGGATAGGTTTGAAGTTAGTTTGAGGGTGTAAGTTTAGGGATACTGTTAGTTTTCGGTTCAGTATTATGGTTGGAGATAGCGTCAGGGTCAGGTTAGAGTGGGGGTTAAGAATAAGGTGTCCGCCTAGGGTTAGGGTTAGGTCTATTGTTTGAGTTAGGCTTCAGGTTAGGTTAGGTTTGAACTTAGTTTGAGGGAGTAAGTTTAGGGCTACTGTTAGTTTTCGGTTCAGTGTTACGGTTGGAGATAGCGTCAGGGTCAGGTTAGGGTTGGGGTTGAGCTTCAGGTGTCCGCCTAGGGTTAGGGTTAGGTCTATGGTTTGAGTTAGGTTTCAGGTTAGGTTAGGTTTGAACTTAGTTTGAGGGAGTAAGTTTAGGGATATTGTTTGTTTTCGCTTCATTGTTACGGTTGGAGATAGCGTCAGGGTCAGGTTAGGGTTGGGGTTGAGCTTCAGGTGTCCGCCTAGGGTTAGGGTTAGGTCTATGGTTTGAGTTAGGCTTCAGGTTAGGTTAGGTTTGAACTTAGTTTGAGGGAGTAAGTTTAGGCCTACTGTTAGTTTTCGGTTCAGTGTTACGGTTGGATTTAGCGTGAGGGTCAGGTTAGGGTAGGGGTTGAGCTTAAGGTGTCTACCTAGGGTTAGTGTTAGGTGTATGGTTTGATTTAGGCTTCAGGTTAGGTTAGGTTTCAACTTAGTTTGAGGGAGTAAGTTTAGGGCTACTGTTACTTTTCGGGTAACTGTTACGGTTGGAGTTAGCGTCAAGGCCAGGTTCAGGTTGGGGTTGACCTTAGGGTGTCCGCCTAGGGTTAGGGTTAGGTGTATCGTTTGATTTAGGCTTCAGGTTAGGTTAGGTTTGAAGTTAGTTTGAGGGAGTAAGTTTAGGGCTACTGTAAGTTTTCGGTTCAGTGTTACGGTTGGAGATAGCGTCAGGGTCAGGTTAGGGTTGGGGTTGAGCTTCAGGTGTCCACCTAGGGTTAGGGTTAGGTCTATGGTTTGAGTTAGGCTTCAGGTTAGGTTAGGTTTGAACTTAGTTTGAGGGAGTAAGGTTAGGGCTACTGTTAGTTTTCGGGTAACTGTTACAGTTGGAGTAAGGGTCAGGGTCAGGTTATGGTGGGGGTTAAGCATTAGGTGTCCGCCTAGGGTTAGGGTTAGGTCTATGATTTGATTTAGGCTTCAGCTTATGTTAGGTTTCAACTTAGTTAGAGGGAGTCAGTTTAGGGCTACTGTTAGTTTTCGATGAACTGTTACGGTTGGAGTAAGCATCAGGATCAGGTTAGGTTTGGGGTTGAGCTTAAGGTGTCCTCCTAGTGTTAGGGTTAGGTGTATGGTTTGATTTAGGCTTCAGGTTAGGTTAGGTTTGAACTTATTTTGAGGGAGTAAGTTTAGGGATACTGTTTGTTTTCGGTTCAGTGTTACGGTTGAAGTTAGCGGGAGGGTCAGGTCAGGGTTGGGGTTGAGCTTAACGTGTCCGCCTAGGGTTAGGGTTAGGTGTAGGGTTTGATTTAGGCTTCAGGTTAGGTTAGGTTTGAACTTAGTTTGATGGAATAAATTTAGGGCTACTGTTTGTTTTCGGGTAACTGTTACGGTTGGAGTTAGCGTCAGGTCCAGGTTAGGGTTGGGGTTCAGCTAATGGTGTCCGCCTAGGGTTAGGGTTAGGTGTTTGGTTTGATTTAGGCTTCAGGTTAGGTTAGGTTTGAAGTTAGTTTGAGGGAGTAAGTTTAGGGCTACTGTTAGTTTTCAGTTAACTGTTACAGTTAGAGTAAGCGTCAGGGTCAGGTTAGGGTGGGGGTTAAGCATAAGGTGTCCGCCTAGGTTTAGGGTTAGGTCTATGGTTTGAGTTAGGCTTCAGGTTAGGTTAGGTTTGAACTTCGTTTGAGGGAGTAAGTTTAGGACTACTGTTAGTTTTCGGTTCAATTGTATGGTTGGAGATAGCGTCAGGGTCAGGTTAGGGTGGGGGTTAAGCATAAGGTGTCCGCCTAGGGTTAGGGTTAGGTCTATTGTTTGAGTTAGGCTTCAGGTTAGGTTAGGTTTGAACTTAGTTTGAGGTAGTAAGTTTAGGGCTACTGTTAGTTTTCGGTTCAGTGTTACGGTTGGAGTTAGCGTGAGGGTCAGGTTAGGGTAGGGGTTGAGCTTAAGGTATCTACCTAGGGTTAGGGTTAGGTGTATGGTTTGATTTAGGCTTCAGGTTAGGTTAGGTTTCAACTTAGTTTGAGGGAGTAAGTTTAGGGCTACTGTTAGTTTTCGGGTAACTGTTATGGTTGGAGTTAGCGTCAGTGCCAGGTTCAGGTTGGGGTTGACCTTAAGGTGTCCGCCTAGGGTTAGGGTTAGGTCTATGGTTTGAGTTAGGCTTCAGGTTAGGTTAGGTTTGAACTTAGTTTGAGGGAGTAAGTTTAGGGCTACTGTTAGTTTTCGGGTAACTGTTATGGTTGGAGTTAGAGTCAGGGCCAGGTTAGGGTTGGGGTTGTGCTTAAGGTGTCCGCCAAGGGTTAGGGTTAGGTCTATCTTTTGAGTTAGGCTTCAGGTTAGGTTAGGTTTGAACTTAGTTGAGGGAGTAAGTTTAGGGCTACTGTTAGTTTTCGGTTCAGTGTTACGGTTGGAGATAGCGTCAGGGTCAGGTTAGGGTTGGGGTTGAGCTTCAGGTGTCCGCCTAGGGTTAGGGTTATGTCTATGGTTTGAGTTAGGCTTCAGTTTGGTTAGGTTTGAACTTAGTTTGAGGGAGTAAGTTTAGGGATATTGTTTGTTTTAGCTTCAGTGTTACGGTTGGAGATAGCGTCAGGGTCAGGTTAGGGTTGGGGTTGAGCTTCAGGTGTCCGCCTAGGGTTAGGGTTAGGTCTATGGTTTGAGTTAGGCTTCAGGTTAGGTTAGGTTTGAACTTAGTTTGAGGGAGTAAGTTTAGGGCTAATGTTAGTTTTCGGTTCAGTGTTACGATTGGATTTAGCGTGAGGGTCAGGTTAGGGTTGGGGTTGAGCTTCAGGTGTCCGCCTAGGGTTAGGTTTAGGTGTATCGTTTGATTTAGGCTTCAGGTTAGGTTAGGTTTGAAGTTAGTTTGAGGGAGTAAGTTTAGGGCTACTGTTAGTTTTCGGTTCAGTGTTACGGTTGGAGATAGCGTCAGGGTCAGGTTAGGGTTGGGGTTGAGCTTCAGGTGTCCACCTAGGGTTAGGGATAGGTCTATGGTTTCAGTTAGGCTTCAGGTTAGGTTAGGTTTGAACTTAGTTTGAGGGAGTAAGTTTACGGCTACTGTTAGTTTTCGGGTAACTGTTACAGTTGGAGTAAGCGTCAGGGTCAGGTTATGGTGGGGGTTAAGCATTAGGTGTCCGCCTCGGGTTAGGGTTAGGTCTATGATTTGATTTAGGCTTCAGCTTATGTTAGGTTTCAACTTAGTTTGAGGAGTCAGTTTAGGGCTACTGTTAGTTTTCGATTAACTGTTACGGTTGGAGTAAGCATCAGGATCAGGTTAGGTTTTGGGTTGAGCTTAAGGTGTCCTCCTAGGGTTAGGGTTAGGTGTATGGTTTGATTTAGGCTTCAGGTTAGGTTAGGTTTGAACTTAGTTTGAGGGAGTAAGTTTAGGGCTACTGTTTGTTTTCGGTTCAGTGTTACGGTTGAAGTTTGCGGGAGGGTCAGGTCAGGGTTGGGGTTGAGCTTAACGTGTCCGCCTAGGGTTAGGGTTAGGTCTATGGTTTGAGTTAGGCTTCAGGTTAGGTTAGGTTTGAACTTAGTTTGAGGGAGTAAGTTTAGGGCTATTGTTAGTTTTCGGTTCAGTGTTACGGTTGGAGATAGCGTCAGGGTCAGGTTATGGTGGGAGTTAAGCATAAAGTGTCCGCCTAGGGTTAGGGTTAGGTCTATGGTTTGAGTTAGGCTTCAGGTTAGGTTAGGTTTGAACTTAGTTTGAGGGAGTAAGTTTAGGGCTACTGTTAGTTTTCGGTACAGTGTTACGTTTGGAGTTAGCGTGAGGGTCAGGATAGGGTTGGGGTTGAGCTTAAGATGTCCGCCTAGGGTTAGGGTTAGGTCTGTGTTTTGAGTTAGGCTTCAGGTTAGGTTAGGTTTGAACTTAGTTTGAGGGAGTAAGTTTAGGGCTATTGTTAGTTTTCAGTTCAGTGTTACGGTTGGAGATAGCGTCAGGGTCAGGTTATGGTTGGGGTTGAGCTTCAGGTGTCCGCCTAGGGTTAGGGTTAGGTCTATGATTTGAATTAGGCTTCAGGTTAGGTTGGGTTTGAACTTAGTTTGAGAGAGTAAGTTTAGGGTTACTGTTAGTTTTCGGTTCAGTGTTACGGTTGGAGTTAGCGTGAGGGTCAGGTTAGGGTTGGGGTTGAGCTTAAAGTGTCCGCCTAGGGTTAGGGTTAGGTGTATCGTTTTACTTAGGCTTCAGGTTAGGTTAGGTTTGAACTTATTTTGAGAGAGTAAGTTTAGGGCTACTGTTAGTTTTCGGGTAACTTTTATGGTTGGAGTTAGCGTCAGGGCCAGGTTAGGGTTGGGGTTGAGCTTAAGGTGTCCGCCAAGGGTTAGGGTTAGGTCTATCTTTTGAGTTAGGCTTCAGATTAGGTTAGGTTTTAACTTAGTTTGAGGGAGTAAGTTTAGGGCTACTGTTAGTTTTCGGTTCAGTGTTACGGTTGGAGATAGCGTAAGGGTCAGGTTAGGGTTGGGGTTGAGCTACAGCTGTCCGCCTAGGGTTAGGGTTAGGTCTCTGGTTTGAGTTAGGCTTCAGGTTAGGTTAGGTTTGAACTTAGTTTGAGGGAGTAAGTTTAGGGCTACTGTTTGTTTTCGGGTAACTGTTACGGTTGGAGTTAGCGTCAGGTCCAGGTTAGGGTTGGGGTTGAGCTAATGGTGTCCGCCTAGTGTTAGGGTTAGGTGTTTGGTTTGATTTAGGCTTCAGGTTATGTTAGGTTTGAAGTTAGTTTGAGGGTGTAAGTTTAGGGATACTGTTAGTTTTCGGTTCAGTATTACGGTTGGAGATAGCGTCAGGGTCAGGTTAGGGTGGATGTTAAGCATAAGGTGTCCGCCTAGGGTTAGGGTTAGGTCTATTGTTTGAGTTAGGCTTCAGGTTAGGTTAGGTTTGAACTTAGATTGAGGGAGTAAGTTTAGGGCTACTGTTAGTTTTCGGTTCAGTGCTACGGTTGGAGTTAGCGTGAGGGTCAGGTTAGGGTAGGGTTTGAGCTTAAGGTGTCTACCTAGGGTTAGGGTTAGGTGTATGGTTTGATTTAGGCTTCAGGTTAGGTTAGGTTTCAACTTAGTTTGAGGGAGTAAGTTTAGGGCTACTGTTAGTTTTAGGGTAACTGTTATGGTTGGAGTTAGCGTCAGGGCCAGGTTCAGGTTGGGGTTGACCTTAAGGTGTCCGCCTAGGGTTAGGGTTAGGTCTATGTTTTGAGTTACGCTTCAGGTTAGGTTAGGATTGAACTTAGTTTGAGGGAGTAAGTTTAGGGCTACTGTTAGTTTTCGGTTCAGTGTTTCGGTTGGAGTTAGCGTGAGGGTCAGGTTAGTGTAGGGGTTGAGCTTAAGGTGTCCGCCTTGGGTTAGGGTTAGGTGTATGGTTTGATTTAGGCTTCAGGATAGGTTAGGTTTGAACTTAGTTTGAGGGAGTAAGTTTAGGGCTAGTGTTAGTTTTCGGGTAACTGTTATGGTTGGAGTTAGAGTCAGGGCCAGGTTAGGGTTGGGGTTGAGCTTAAGGTGTCCGCCAAGGGTTAGGGTTAGGTCTATCTTTTGAGTTAGGCTTCAGGTTAGGTTAGGTTTGAACTTAGTTGAGGGAGTAAATTTAGGGCTACTGTTAGTTTTCGGTTCAGTGTTACGTTTGGAGATAGCGTCAGGGTCAGGTTAGGGTTGGGGTTGAGCTTCAGGTGTCTGCCTAGGGTTAGGGTTAGGTCTATGGTTTGAGTTAGGCTTCAGGTTAGGTTAGGTTTGAACTTAATTTGAGGGAGTAAGTTTAGGGCTATTGTTTGTTTTCGCTTCAGTGTTACGGTTGGAGATAGCGTCAGGGTCAGGTTAGGGTTGGGGTTGAGCTTCATGTGTCCGCCTAGGGTTAGGGTTAGGTCTATGGTTTGAGTTAGGCTTCAGGTTAGGTTAGGTTTGAACTTAGTTTGAGGGAGTAAGTTTAGGGCTACTGTTAGTTTTCGATTAACTGTTACGGTTGGAGTAAGAATCAGGATCAGGTTAGGTTTGGGGTTGAGCTTAAGGTGTCCTCCTAGGGTTAGGGTTAGGTGTATGGTTTGATTTAGGCTTCAGGTTAGGTTAGGTTTGAACTTAGTTTGAGGGAGAAAGTTTAGGGCTACTGTTTGTTTTCGGTTCAGTGTTACGGTTGAAGTTAGCGGGAGGGTCAGGTCAGGGTTGGGGTTGAGCTTAACGTTTCCGCCTAGGGTTAGGGTTAGGTGTAGGGTTTGATTTAGGCTTCAGGTTAGGTTAGGTTTGAACTTAGTTTGATGGAATAAATTTAGGTCTACTGTTTGTTTTCAGGTAACTGTTACGGTTGGAGTTAGCGTCAGGTCCAGGTTAGGGTTGGGGTTCAGCTAATGGTGTCCGCCTAGGGTTAGGGTTAGGTGTTTGGTTTGATTTAGGCTTCAGGTTAGGTTAGGTTTGAAGTTAGTTTGAGGGAGTAAGTTTAGGGCTACTATTAGTTTTCGGTTAACTGTTACAGTTGGAGTAAGCGTCAGGGTCAGGTTAGGGTGGGGGTTAAGCATAAGGTGTCCGCCTAGGGTTAGGGTTAGGTCTATTATTTGAGTTAGGCTTCAGGTTAGGTTAGGTTTGAACTTAGTTTGAGGGAGTAAGTTTAGGGCTACTGTTAGTTTTCGGTTCGGTGTTACGATTGGAGATTGCGTCAGGGACAGGTTAGGGTTGGGGTTGAGCTTCAGGTGTCCGCCTAGGGTTAGGGTTAGGTCTATGGATTGAGTTAGGCTTCACTTTAGGTTAGGTTTGAACTTAGTTTGAGGGAGTAAGTTTAGGGCTATTGTTAGTTTTCGGTTCAGTGTTACGGTTGGAGATAGCTTCAGGGTCAGGTTAGGGTGGGAGTTAAGCATAAGGTGTCCACCTAGGGTTAGGGTTAGGTCTATGGTTTGAGTTAGGCTTCAGGATAGGTTACGTTAGAACTTAGTTTGAGGGAGTAAGTTTAGAGCTACCGTTAGTTTTCGGTACAGTGTTACGTTTGGAGTTAGCGTGAGGGTCAGGATAGGGTTGGGGTTGAGCTTAAGGTGTCCGCCTAGGGTTAGGGTTAGGTCTGTGGTTTTAGTTAGGCTTCAGGTTAGGTTAGGTTTGAACTTAGTTTGAGGGAGTAAGTTTAGGGCCATTGTTAGTTTTCGGTTCAGTGTTACGGTTGGAGATAGCGTCAGGGTCAGGTTATGGTTGGGGTTGAGCTTCAGGTGTCCGCCTAGGGTTAGGGTTAGGTCTATGGTTTGAGTTAGGCTTCAGGTTAGGTTAGGTTTGAACTTAGTTTGAGGGAGTAAGTTTAGGGCTATTGTTAGTTTTCGGTTCAGGGTTACGGTTGGAGATAGCGTCAGGGTCAGGTTAGGGTGGGAGTTAAGCATAAGGTGTCCGCCTAGGGTTAGGGTTAGGTCGATGGTTTGAGTTAGGCTTCAGGTTAGGTTAGGTTTGAACTTAGTTTGAGGGAGTAAGTTTAGGGCTACTGTTAGTTTTCGGTACAGTGTTACGTTAGGAGTTAGCGTGAGGGTCAGGATAGGTTTGGGGTTGAGCTTAAGGTGTCCGCCTAGGGTTAGGGTTAGGTCTGTGGTTTGAGTTAGGCTTCAGGTTAGGTTAGGTTTGAACTTAGTTTGAGGGAGTAAGTTTAGGGCTATTGTTAGTTTTCGGTTCAGTGTTACGGTTGGAGATAGCGTCAGGGTCAGGTTATGGTTGGGGTTGAGCTTCAGGTGTCCGCCTAGGGTTAGGGTCAGGTCTATGGTTTGAGTTAGGCTTCAGGTTAGGTTGGGTTTGAACTTAGTTTGAGGGAGTAAGTTTAGGGCTACTGTTAGTTTTCTGTTCAGTGTTTCGGTTGGAGTTAGCGTGAGGGTCAGGTTAGGGTTGGGGTTGAGCTTCAAGTGTCCGCCTAGGGTTAGGGTTAGGTCTATGATTTGATTTAGGCTTCAGGTTAGGTTAGGTTTGAACTTAGTTTGAGGGAGTCAGTTTAGGGCTACTGTTAGTTTTCGTTTAACTGTTACGTTTGGAGTAAGCGTCAGGGTCAGGTTAGGTTTGGGGTTGAGCTTAAGGTGTCATCCTAGGGTTAGGGTTAGGTGTATGGTTTGATTTAGGCTTCAGGTTAGGTTAGGTTTGAACTTAATTTGAGGGAGTAAGTTTAGGGCTACTGTTTGTTTTCGGTTCAGTGTTACGGTTGAAGTTAGCGTGAGGGTCAGGTCAGGGTTGGGGTTGAGCTTAACGTGTCCGCCTAGGGTTAGGGTTAGGTGTAGGGTTTGATATAGGCTTCAGGTTAGGTTAGTTTTGAACTTAGTTTGAGGGAGTAAGTTTAGGGCTACTGTTAGTTTTCGGGTAACTGTTATGGTGGGAGTTAGCGTCAGGGCCACTTTAGGGTTGGGGTTGAGCTTAAGGTGTCTGCCTAGGGTTAGGGTTAGGTGTATCGTTTGATTTAGGCTTCAGGTTAGGTTAGGTTTGAAGTTAGTTTGAGGGAGTAAGTTTAGGGCTACTGTTAGTTTCGGTTAACTGTTACAGTTGGAGTAAGCGTCAGGGTCAGGTTATGGTGGTGGTTAAGCATAAGGTGTCCGCCTAGGGTTAGGGTTAGGTCTATGATTTGATTTAGGCTTCAGGTTAGGTTAGGTTTGAACTTAGTTTGAGGGAGTAAGTTTAGGGCTACTGTTAGTTTTCGGTTAACTGTTACGGTTGGAGTAAGCGTCAGGGTCAGGTTAGGTTTGGGGTTGAGCTTAAGGTGTCCGCCTAGGGTTAGGGTTAGGTCTATGGTTTGAGTTAGGCTTCAGGTTAGGTTAGGTTTGAACTTAGTTTGAGGGAGTAAGTTTAGGGATACTGTTTGTTTTCGGTTCAGTGTTGCGGTTGCAGTTTGCGTGAGGGTCAGGTCAGGGTTGGGGTTGAGCTTAAGGTGTCCGCCTAGGGTTAGGGTTAGGTGTATGGTTTGATTTAGGATTCAAGTTAGGTTAGGTTTGAACTTAGTTTGAGGGAGTAAGTTTAGGGCTACTGTTTGTTTTCGGGTAACTGTTACGTTTGGAGTTAGCGTCAGGTCCAGGTTAGGGTTGGGGTTGAGCTAATGGTGTCTGCCTAGGGTTAGGGTTAGGTGTTTGGTTTGATTTAGGCTTCAAGTTAGGTTAGGTTTGAAGTTAGTTTGAGGGAGTAAGTTTAGGGCTACTGTTAGTTTTCGGTTAACTGTTACAGTTGGAGTAAGCGTCAGGGTCAGGTTAGGGTGGGGGTTAAGCATAAGGTATCCGCCTAGGGTTAGGGTTAGGTCTACTGTTTGAGTTAGGCTTCAGGTTAGGTTAGGTTTGAACTTAGTTTGAGGGAGTAAGTATAGGGCTACTGTTAGTTTTCGGTTCAGTGTTATGGTTGGAGATAGCGTCAGGGTCAAGTTAGGGTTGGGGTTGAGCTTCATGTGTCCGCCTAGGGTTAGGGTTAGGTCTATGGTTTGAGTTAGGCTTAAGGTTAGGTTAGGTTTGAACTTAGTTTGAGGGAGTAAGTTTAGGGCTATTGTTAGTTTTCGGTTCAGTGTTTCGGTTTTAGTTAGCGTTAGGGTCAGGTTAGGGTAGGGGTTGAGCTTAAGGTGTCCGCCTAGTGTTAGGGTTAGGTGTATGATTTGATTTAGGCTTCAGATTAGGTTAGGTTTGAACTTAGTTTGAGGGAGTAAGTTTAGGGCTACTGTTAGTTTTCCGGTAACTGTTATGGTTGGAGTTAGCGTCAGGGCAAGGTTCAGGTTGGCTTGAACTTAAGGTGTCCGTCTAGGGTTAGGGTTAGGTCTATGGTTTGAGTTAGGCTTCAGGTTAGGTTAGGTTTGAACTTATTTTGAGGGAGTAAGTTTAGGGCTATTGTTAGTTTTTGGTTCAGTGTTACGGTTGGAGATAGCGTCAGGGTCAGGTTATGGTTGGGGTTGAGCTTCAGGTGTCCGCCTAGGGTTAGGGTTAGGTCTATGGTTTGAGTTAGGCTTCAGGTTAGGTTAGGTTTGAACTTAGTTTGAGGGAGTAAGTTTAGGGCTATTGTTAGTTTTTGGTTCATTGTTACGGTTGGAGATAGCGTCAGGGTCAGGTTAGGGTGGGGGTTAAGCATAAGGTGTCCGCCTAGGGTTAGGGTTAGGTCTATGGTTTGAGTTAGGCTTCAGGTTAGGTTAGGTTTGAACTTACTTTGAGGGAGTAAGTTTAGGGCTACTGTTAGTTTTCGGTTCAGTGTTACGGTTGGAGTTAGCGTGAGGGTCAGGATAGGGTTGGGGTTGAGCTTAAGGTGTCCGCCTAGGGTTAGGGTTAGGTCTGTGGTTTGAGTTAGCCTTCAGGTTAGGTTATGTTTGAACTTAGTTTGAGGGAGTAAGTTTAGGGCTATTGTTAGTTTTCGGTTCAGTGTTACGGTTGGAGATAGCGTCAGGGTCAGGTTATGGTTGGGGTTGAGCTTCAGGTGTCCGACTAGGGTTAGGGTTAGGTCTATGGTTTGATTTAGGCTTCAGGTTAGGTTAGGTTTGAACTTAGTTTGAGGGAGTAAGTTTAAGGCTACTGTTAGTTTTCGGTTCAGTGTTTCTGTTTTAGTTAGCGTGAGGGTCAGGTTAGGGTAGGGGTTGAGCTTAAGGTGTCCGCCTAGTGTTAGGGTTAGGTGTATGATTTGATTTAGGCTTCAGGTTAGGTTAGGTTTGAACTTAGTTTGAGGGAGTAAGTTTAGGGCTACTGTTAGTTTTCGGGTAACTGTTACAGTTGGAGTAAGCGTCAGCGTCAGGTTATGGTGGGGGTTAAGCATTAGGTGTCCGCCTAGGGTTAGGGTTAGGTCTATGATTTGATTTAGGCTTCAGGTTAGGTTAGGTTTGAGCTTAGTTTGAGGGAGTCAGTTTAGGACTACTGTTAGTTTTCGATTAACTGTTAAGGTTGGAGTAAGCATCAGGTCAGGTTAGGTTTGGGGTTGAGCTTAAGGTGTCCGCCTAGGGTTAAAGTTAGGTCTATGGTTTGAGTTAGGCTTCAGGTTAGGTTAGGTTTGAACTTAGTTTGAGGGAGTAATTTTAGGGCTACTGTTTGTTTTCGGTTCAGTGTTACGGTTGAAGTTAGCGTGAGGGTCAGCTCAGTGTTGGGGTTGAGCTTAACGTGTCCGCCTAGGGTTAGGGTTAGGTGTAGGGATTGATTTAGGCTTCAGGTTAGGTTAAGTTTGAACTTAGTTTGATGGAATAAGTTTAGGGCTACTGTTTGTTTTCGGGTAACTGTTACGGTGGGAGTTAGCGTCAGGTCCAGGTTAGGGTTGGGGTTGAGCTAATGGTGTCCGCCTAGGGTTAGGGTTAGGTGTATGGTTTGATTTAGGCTTCAGGTTAGGTTAGGTTTGAAGTTAGTTTGAGGGAGTAAGTTTAGGGCTACTGTTAGTTTCGGTTAACTGTTACAGTTGGAGTAAGCGTCAGGGTCAGGTTATGGTGGTGGTTAAGCATAAGGTGTCCGCCTAGGGTTAGGGTTAGGTCTATGATTTGATTTAGGCTTCAGGTTAGGTTAGGTTTGAACTTAGTTTGAGGGAGTAAGTTTAGGGCTACTGTTAGTTTTCGGTTAACTGTTACGGTTGGAGTAAGCGTCAGGGTCAGGTTAGGTTTGGGGTTGAGCTTAAGGTGTCCGCCTAGGGTTAGGGTTAGGTCTATGGTTTGAGTTAGGCTTCAGGTTAGGTTAGGTTTGAACTTAGTTTGAGGGAGTAAGTTTAGGGATACTGTTTGTTTTCGGTTCAGTGTTGCGGTTGCAGTTTGCGTGAGGGTCAGGTCAGGGTTGGGGTTGAGCTTAAGGTGTCCGCCTAGGGTTAGGGTTAGGTGTATGGTTTGATTTAGGATTCAAGTTAGGTTAGGTTTGAACTTAGTTTGAGGGAGTAAGTTTAGGGCTACTGTTTGTTTTCGGGTAACTGTTACGTTTGGAGTTAGCGTCAGGTCCAGGTTAGGGTTGGGGTTGAGCTAATGGTGTCTGCCTAGGGTTAGGGTTAGGTGTTTGGTTTGATTTAGGCTTCAAGTTAGGTTAGGTTTGAAGTTAGTTTGAGGGAGTAAGTTTAGGGCTACTGTTAGTTTTCGGTTAACTGTTACAGTTGGAGTAAGCGTCAGGGTCAGGTTAGGGTGGGGGTTAAGCATAAGGTATCCGCCTAGGGTTAGGGTTAGGTCTACTGTTTGAGTTAGGCTTCAGGTTAGGTTAGGTTTGAACTTAGTTTGAGGGAGTAAGTATAGGGCTACTGTTAGTTTTCGGTTCAGTGTTATGGTTGGAGATAGCGTCAGGGTCAAGTTAGGGTTGGGGTTGAGCTTCATGTGTCCGCCTAGGGTTAGGGTTAGGTCTATGGTTTGAGTTAGGCTTAAGGTTAGGTTAGGTTTGAACTTAGTTTGAGGGAGTAAGTTTAGGGCTATTGTTAGTTTTCGGTTCAGTGTTTCGGTTTTAGTTAGCGTTAGGGTCAGGTTAGGGTAGGGGTTGAGCTTAAGGTGTCCGCCTAGTGTTAGGGTTAGGTGTATGATTTGATTTAGGCTTCAGATTAGGTTAGGTTTGAACTTAGTTTGAGGGAGTAAGTTTAGGGCTACTGTTAGTTTTCCGGTAACTGTTATGGTTGGAGTTAGCGTCAGGGCAAGGTTCAGGTTGGCTTGAACTTAAGGTGTCCGTCTAGGGTTAGGGTTAGGTCTATGGTTTGAGTTAGGCTTCAGGTTAGGTTAGGTTTGAACTTATTTTGAGGGAGTAAGTTTAGGGCTATTGTTAGTTTTTGGTTCAGTGTTACGGTTGGAGATAGCGTCAGGGTCAGGTTATGGTTGGGGTTGAGCTTCAGGTGTCCGCCTAGGGTTAGGGTTAGGTCTATGGTTTGAGTTAGGCTTCAGGTTAGGTTAGGTTTGAACTTAGTTTGAGGGAGTAAGTTTAGGGCTATTGTTAGTTTTTGGTTCATTGTTACGGTTGGAGATAGCGTCAGGGTCAGGTTAGGGTGGGGGTTAAGCATAAGGTGTCCGCCTAGGGTTAGGGTTAGGTCTATGGTTTGAGTTAGGCTTCAGGTTAGGTTAGGTTTGAACTTACTTTGAGGGAGTAAGTTTAGGGCTACTGTTAGTTTTCGGTTCAGTGTTACGGTTGGAGTTAGCGTGAGGGTCAGGATAGGGTTGGGGTTGAGCTTAAGGTGTCCGCCTAGGGTTAGGGTTAGGTCTGTGGTTTGAGTTAGCCTTCAGGTTAGGTTATGTTTGAACTTAGTTTGAGGGAGTAAGTTTAGGGCTATTGTTAGTTTTCGGTTCAGTGTTACGGTTGGAGATAGCGTCAGGGTCAGGTTATGGTTGGGGTTGAGCTTCAGGTGTCCGACTAGGGTTAGGGTTAGGTCTATGGTTTGATTTAGGCTTCAGGTTAGGTTAGGTTTGAACTTAGTTTGAGGGAGTAAGTTTAAGGCTACTGTTAGTTTTCGGTTCAGTGTTTCTGTTTTAGTTAGCGTGAGGGTCAGGTTAGGGTAGGGGTTGAGCTTAAGGTGTCCGCCTAGTGTTAGGGTTAGGTGTATGATTTGATTTAGGCTTCAGGTTAGGTTAGGTTTGAACTTAGTTTGAGGGAGTAAGTTTAGGGCTACTGTTAGTTTTCGGGTAACTGTTACAGTTGGAGTAAGCGTCAGCGTCAGGTTATGGTGGGGGTTAAGCATTAGGTGTCCGCCTAGGGTTAGGGTTAGGTCTATGATTTGATTTAGGCTTCAGGTTAGGTTAGGTTTGAACTTAGTTTGAGGGAGTCAGTTTAGGACTACTGTTAGTTTTCGATTAACTGTTAAGGTTGGAGTAAGCATCAGGTCAGGTTAGGTTTGGGGTTGAGCTTAAGGTGTCCGCCTAGGGTTAAAGTTAGGTCTATGGTTTGAGTTAGGCTTCAGGTTAGGTTAGGTTTGAACTTAGTTTGAGGGAGTAATTTTAGGGCTACTGTTTGTTTTCGGTTCAGTGTTACGGTTGAAGTTAGCGTGAGGGTCAGCTCAGTGTTGGGGTTGAGCTTAACGTGTCCGCCTAGGGTTAGGGTTAGGTGTAGGGATTGATTTAGGCTTCAGGTTAGGTTAAGTTTGAACTTAGTTTGATGGAATAAGTTTAGGGCTACTGTTTGTTTTCGGGTAACTGTTACGGTGGGAGTTAGCGTCAGGTCCAGGTTAGGGTTGGGGTTGAGCTAATGGTGTCCGCCTAGGGTTAGGGTTAGGTGTTTGGTTTGATTTAGGCTTCAGGTTAGGTTAGGTTTGAAGTTAGTTTGAGGGAGTAAGTTTAGGGCTACTGTTAGTTTTCGGTTAACTGTTACAGTTGGAGTAAGCGTCAGGGTCAGGTTAGGGTGGGGGTTAAGCATAAGGTTTCAGCCTAGGGTTAGGGTTAGGTCTATTGTTTGAGTTAGGCTTCAGGTTAGGTTAGGTTTGAACTTAGTTTGAGGGAGTAAGTTTAGGGCTACTGTTAGTTTTCGGTTCAGTGTTTCGGTTGGAGATAGCGTCAGGGACAGGTTAGGGTTGGGGTTGAGCTTCAGGTGTCCGCCTAGGGTTAGGGTTAGGTCTGTGGTTTGAGTTAGGCTTCAGGTTAGGTTCGGTTTGAACTTAGTTTGAGTGAGTAAGTTTAGGGCTACTGTTAGTTTTCGGTTCTGTGTTTTGGTTGGAGTTGGCGTGAGGGTCAGGTTAGGTTAGGGGTTGAGCTTAAGGTGTCTGCCTAGGGTTAGGGTTAGGTGTATGATTTGATTTAGGCTTCAGGTTAGGTTAGGTTTGAACTTATTTGAGGGAGTAAGTTTAGGGCTACTGTTAGTTTTCCGGTAACTGTTATGGTTGGAGTTAGCGTCAGGGCCAGGTTCAGGTTGGGGTTGTCCTTAAGGTGTCCGCCTAGGGTCAGGTTTAGGCCTATGGTTTGAGTTAGGCTTCAGGTTAGGTTAGGTTTGAACTTAGTTTGAGGGAGTAAGTTTAGGGCTACTGTTAGTTTTCGGTTCAGTGTTACGGTTGGAGATAGCGTCAGGGTCAGGTTAGGGTTGGGGTTGAACTTAAGGTGTCCACCTAGGGTTAGGGTTAGGTGTATGGTTTGATTTAGGCTTCAGGTTAGGTTAGGTTTGAACTTAGTTTGAGGGAGTAAGTTTAGGGCTACTGTTTGTTTTCGGTTCAGTGTTACGGTTGGAGATAGCGTCAGGGTCAGGTTAGGGTTGGGGTTGAGCTTCAGGTGTCCGCCTAGGGTTAGGGTTTGGTCTATGGTTTGAGTTAGGCTTCAGGTTAGGTTAGGTTTGAAGTTAGTTTGAGGTAGTAAGTTTAGGGCTACTGTTAGTTTTCGGTTAACTGTTACAGTTGGAGTAAGCGTCAGGATCAGGTTAGGGTGGGGGTTAAGCATAAGGTGTCCGCCTAGGGTTCGGGTTAGGTGTATGGTTTGATTTAGGCTTCAGGTTAGGTTAGGTTTGAACCTAGTTTGAGGGAGTAAGTTTAGGGCTACTGTTAATTTTCGGTTCAGTGTTTCGGTTGGAGTGAGCGTCAGGGTCAGGTTAGGGTAGGGGTTGAGCTTAAGGTGTTCGCCTAGGGTTAGGGTTAGCTGTATGGTTTGATTTAGGCTTCAGGTTAGGTTAGGTTTGAACTTAGTTTGAGGGAGTAAGTTTAGGGCTACTCTTCGTTTTAGGGTAACTGTTATGGTTGGAGTTAGCGTCAGGGCCAGGTTAGGGTTGGGGTTGAGCTTCAGGTGTCCGCCTAGGGTTAGGGTTAGGTCTGTGGTTTGAGTTAGGCTTCAGGTTAGGTTAGGTTTGAACTTAGTTTGATGGAATAAGTTTAGGGCTACTGTTTGTTTTCGGGTAACTGTTACGGTTGGAGTTAGCCTGAGGTCCAGGTTAGGGTTGGGGTTGAGCTTCAGGTGTCCGCCTAGGGTTAGGGTTAGGTCTCTGGTTTGAGTTAGGCTTCAGGTTAGGTTAGGTTTGAACTTAGTTTGAGGTAGTAAGTTTAGGGCTATTGTTAGTTTTCGGTTCAGTGTTACGGTTGGAGATAGCGTCAGTGTCAGGTTATGGCTGATGTTGATTTTCAGGTGTCCGCCTAGGGTTAGGGTTAGGTCTATGGTTTGAGTTAGGCTTCAGGATAGGTTAGGTTTGAATTTAGTTTGAGGGAGTAAGTTTAGGGCTATTGTTAGTTTTCGGTTCTGTGTTATGTTTGGAGATAGCGTCAGGGTCAGGTTAGGGTTGGGGTTGAGCTTCAAGTGTCCGCCTAGGGTTAGGGTTAGGTTTTTGGTTTGAGTTAGGCTTCAGGTTAGGTTAGGTTTGAATTTAGTTTGAGGGAGTAAGTTTAGGGCTACTGTTAGTTTTCGGTTCAGTGTTACGGTTGGAGTTAGCGTGAGGGTCAGGATAGGGTTGGGGTTGAGCTTAAGGTGTCCGCCTAGGGTTAGGGTTAGGTCTATCTTTTGAGTTAGGCTTCAGGTTAGGTTAGGTTTGAACTTAGTGTGAGGGAGTAAGTTTAGGGCTATTGTTAGTTTTCAGTTCAGTGTTACGGTTGGAGATAGCGTCAGGGTCAGGTTATGGTTGGGGTTGAGCTTCAGTTGTCCGCCTAGGGTTAGGGTTAGGTCTATGGTTTGAGTTAGGCTTCAGGTTAGGTTCGGTTTGAACTTAGTTTGAGGGAGTAAGTTTAGGGCTACTGTTATTTTTCGGTTCTGTGTTTCGGTTGGAGTTAGCGTGAGGGTCAGGTTAGGTTAGGGGTTGGGCTTAAGGTGTCTGCCTAGGGTTAGGGTTAGGTGTATGATTTGATTTAGGCTTCAGGTTAGGTTAGGTTTGAACTTAGTTTGAGGGAGTAAGTTTAGGGCTACTGTTAGTTTTCCGGTAACTGTTATGGTTGGTGTTAGCGTCAGGGCCAGGTTCAGGTTGGGGTTGACCTTAAGGTGTCCGCCTAGGGTCAGGGTTAGGCCTATGGTTTGAGTTAGGCTTCAGGTTAGGTTAGGTTTGAACTTAGTTTGAGGGAGTAAGTTTAGGGCTACTGTTAGTTTTCGGTTCAGTGTTACGGTTGGAGATAGCGTCAGGGTCAGGTTAGGGTTGGGGTTGAGCTTCAAGTATCCGCCTAGGGTTAGGGTTAGGTCTATGGTTTGCGTTAGTCTTCAGGTTAGGATAGGTTTGAACTTAGTTTGAGGGAGTAAGTTTAGGGTTACTGTTAGTTTTCAGTTCAGTGTTACGGTTGGAGTTAGCGTGAGGGTCAGGTTAGGGTTGGGGTTGAACTTAAGGTGTCCGCCTAGGGTTAGGGTTAGGTGTATGGTTTGATTTAGGCTTCAGGTTAGGTTAGGTTTGAACTTAGTTTGAGGGAGTAAGTTTAGGGCTACTGTTTGTTTTCGGTTCAGTGTTACGGTTGGAGATAGCGTCAGGGTCAGGTTAGGGTTGGGGTTGAGCTTCAGGTGTCCGCCTAGGGTTAGGGTTTGGTCTATGGTTTGTGTTAGGCTTCAGGTTAGGTTAGGTTTGAACTTAGTTTGAGGGAATAAGTTTAGGGCTATTGTTAGTTTTCGGGTAACTGTTATGGTGGGACTTAGCGTCAGGGCCACTTTAGGGTTGGGCGTGAGCTTAAGGTGTCCGCCTAGGGTTAGGGTTAGGTGTATCGTTTGATTTAGGCTTCAGGTTAGTTTAGGTTTGAACTTAGTTTGAGGGAGTAAGTTTAGGGCTACTGTTTTTTTTTCGGGTAACTGTTACGGTTGGAGTTAGCGTCAGGTCCAGGTTAGGGTTGGGGTTGAGCTAACGCTGTCCGCCTAGGGTTACGGTTAGGTGTTTGGTTTGATTTAGGCTTCAGGTTAGGTTAGGTTTGAAGTTAGTTTGAGGGAGTAAGTTTAGGGCTACTGTTAGTTTTCGGTTAACTGTTACAGTTGGAGTAAGCGTCAGGATCAGGTTAGGGTGGGGGTTAAGCATAAGGTGTCCGCCTATGGTTAGGGTTAGGTGTATGGTTTGATTTAGGCTTCAGGTTAGGTTAGGTTTGAACCTAGTTTGAGGGAGTAAGTTTAGGGCTACTGTTAGTTTTCGGTTCAGTGTTTCGGTTGGAGTGAGCGTCAGGGTCAGGTTAGGGTAGGGGTTGAGCTTAAGGTGTCCGCCTAGGGTTAGGGTTAGGTGTATGGTTTGATTTAGGCTTCAGGTTAGGTTAGGTTTGAAATTAGTTTGAGGGAGTAAGTTTAGGGCTACTCTTCGTTTTAGGGTAACTGTTATGGTTGGAGTTAGCGTCAGGGCCAGGTTAGGGTTGGGGTTGAGCTTCAGGTGTCCGCCTAGGGTTAGGGTTAGGTCTGTGGTTTGAGTTAGGCTTCAGGTTAGGTTAGGTTTGAACTTAGTTTGATGGAATAAGTTTAGGGCTACTGTTTGTTTTCGGGTAACTGTTACGGTTGGAGTTAGCGTGAGGTCCAGGTTAGGGTTGGGGTTGAGCTTCAGGTGTCCGCCTAGGGTTAGGGTTAGGTCTCTGGTTTGAGTTAGGCTTCAGGTTAGGTTAGGTTTGAACTTAGTTTGAGGGAGTAAGTTTAGGGCTATTGTTAGTTTTCGGTTCAGTGTTACGGTTGGAGATAGCGTCAGTGTCAGGTTATGGCTGATGTTGAGCTTCAGGTGTCCGCCTAGGGTTAGGGTTAGGTCTATGGTTTGAGTTAGGCTTCAGGATAGGTTAGGTTTGAATTTAGTTTGAGGGAGTAAGTTTAGGGCTATTGTTAGTTTTCGGTTCAGTGTTATGTTTGGAGATAGCGTCAGGGTCAGGTTAGGGTTGGGGTTGAGCTTAAGGTGTCTGCCTAGGGTTAGGGTTAGGTCTTTGGTTTGAGTTAGGCTTCAGGTTAGGTTAGGTTTGAATTTAGTTTGAGGGAGTAAGTTTAGGGCTACTGTTAGTTTTCGGTTCAGTGTTACGGTTGGAGTTAGCGTGAGGGTTAGGATAGGGTTGGGGTTGAGCTTAAGGTGTCCGCCTAGGGTTAGGGTTAGGTCTATCTTTTGAGTTAGGCTTCAGGTTAGGTTAGGTTTGAACTTAGTGTGAGGGAGTAAGTTTAGGGCTATTGTTAGTTTTCAGTTCAGTGTTACGGTTGGAGATAGCGTCAGGGTCAGGTTATGGTTGGGGTTGAGCTTCAGGTGTCCGCCTAGGGTTAGGGTTAGGTCTATGGTTTGAGTTAGGCTTCAGGTTAGGTTAGGTTTGAACTTAGTTTGAGGGAGTAAGTTTAGGGCTACTGTTAGTTTTCCGGTAACTGTTATGGTTGGTGTTAGCGTCAGGGCCAGGTTCAGGTTGGGGTTGACCTTTAGGTGTCCGCCTAGGGTCAGGGTTAGGCCTATGGTTTGAGTTAGGCTTCAGGTTAGGTTAGGTTTGAACTTAGTTTGAGGGAGTAAGTTTAGGGCTACTGTTAGTTTTCGGTTCAGTGTTACGGTTGGAGATAGAGTCAGGGTCAGGTTAGGGTTGGGGTTGAGCTTCAAGTGTCCGCCTAGGGCTAGGGTTAGGTCTATGGTTTGAGTTAGGCTTCAGGTTAGGTTAGGTTTGAACTTAGTTTGAGGGAGTAAGTTTAGGGTTACTGTTAGTTTTCAGTTCAGTGTTACGGTTGGAGTTAGCGTGAGGGTCAGGTTAGGGTTGGGGTTGAACTTAAGGTGTCCGCCTAGGGTTAGGGTTAGGTGTATGGTTTGATTTAGGCTTCAGGTTAGGTTAGGTTTGAACTTAGTTTGAGGGAGTAAGTTTAGGGCTACGGTTTGTTTTCGGTTCAGTGTTACGGTTGGAGATAGCGTCAGGGTCAGGTTAGGGTTGGGGTTGAGCTTCAGGTGTCCGCCTAGGGTTTGGGTTTGGTCTATGGTTTGAGTTAGGCTTCAGGTTAGGTTAGGTTTGAACTTAGTTTGAGGGAATAAGTTTAGGGCTATTGTTAGTTTTCGGGTAACTGTTATGGTGGGAGTTAGCGTCAGGGCCACTTTAGGGTTGGGCGTGAGCTTAAGGTGTCCGCCTAGGGTTAGGGTTAGGTGTATCGTTTTATTTAGGCTTCAGGTTAGGTTAGGTTTGAAGTTAGTTTGAGGGAGTAAGTTTAGGGCTACTGTTAGTTTCGGTTAAATGTTACAGTTGAAATAAGCGTCAGGGTCAGGTTATGGTGGGGGTTAAGCATAAGGTGTCCCCCTAGGGTTAGGGTTAGGTCTATGATATGATTTAGGCTTCAGGTTAGGTTAGGTTTGAACTTAGTTTGAGGGAGTCAGTTTAGGGCTACTGTTAGTTTTCGGTTAACTGTTACGGTTGGAGTAAGCGTCAGGGTCAGGTTAGGTTTGGGGTTGAGCTTAAGGTGTCCGCCTAGGGTTTCGGTTAAGTATATGGTTTGAGTTATGCTTCAGGTTAGGTTAGGTTTGAACTTAGTTTGAGGAAGTAAGTTTAGGGCTACTGTTTGTTTTCGGTTCAGTGTTATGGTTGACGTTAGCGTGAGGGTCAGGTCAGGGTTGGGGTTGAGCTTAAGGTATCAGCCTAGGTTTAGGGTTAGTTCTATGGTTTGATTTAGGCTTCAGGTTAGTTTAGGTTTGAACTTAGTTTGAGGGAGTAAGTTTAGGGCTACTGTTTTTTTTTCGGGTAACTGTTACGGTTGGAGTTAGCGTCAGGTCCAGGTTAGGGTTGGGGTTGAGCTAACGCTGTCCGCCTAGGGTTAGGGTTAGGTGTAGGGTTTGATTTAGGCTTCAGGTTAGGTTAGGTTTGAACTTAGTTTGAGGGAGTAAGTTTAGGGCTACTCTTCGTTTTCGGGTAACTGTTATGGTTGGAGTTAGCGTCAGGGACAGGTTAGGGTTGGGGTTGAGCTTCAGGTGTCTGCCTAGGGTTAGGGTTAGGTCTGTGGTTTGAGTTAGGCTTCAGGTTAGGTTAGGTTTGAACTTAGTTTGATGGAATAAGTTTAGGGCTACTGTTTGTTTTCGGGTAACTGTTATGGTTGGAGTTAGCGTCAGGTCCAGGTTAGGGTTGGGGTTGAGCTTCAGGTGTCCGCCTAGGGTTAGGGTTAGGTCTGTGGTTTGAGTTAGGCTTCAGGTTAGATTAGGTTTGAACTTAGTTTGAGGGAGTAAGTTTAGGGCTATTGTTAGTTTTCGGTTCAGTGTTACGGTTGGAGATAGCGTCAGGGTCAGGTTATGGCTGAGGTTGAGCTTCAGGTGTCCGCCTAGGGTTAGGGTTAGGTCTATGGTTTGAGTTAGGCTTCAGGATAGGTTAGGTTTGAATTTAGTTTGAGGGAGTAAGTTTAGGGCTATTGTTAGTTTTCGGTTCAGTGTTACGGTTGGAGATAGCGTCAGGGTTAGGTTATGGTTGGGGTTGAGCTTCAGGTGTCCGCCTAGGGTTAGGGTTAGGTCTATGATTTGAGTTAGGCTTCAGGTTAGGTTGGGTTTGAACTTAGTTTGAGGGAGTAAGTTTAGGGCTACTGTTAGTTTTCGGTTCAGTGTTTCGGTTGGAGTTAGCGTGAGGGTCAGGATAGGGTAGGGGTTGAGCTTAAGGTGTCCGCCTAGGGTTAGGGTTAGGTCTATGATTTGATTTAGGCTTCAGGTTAGGTTAGGTTTGAACTTAGTTTGAGGAAGTATGTTTAGGGCTACTGTTAGTTTTCGGGTAACTGTTATGGTAGGAGTTAGCGTCAGGGCCAGGTTCAGGTTGGGGTTGACCTTAAGGTGTCCGCCTAGGGTTAGGGTTAGGTCTATGGTTTGAGTTAGGCTTCAGGTTAGGTTAGGTTTGAACTTAGTTTGAGGGAGTAAGCTTAGGGCTACTGTTAGTTTTCGGTTCAGTGTTTCGGTTGGAGTTAGCGTGAGGGTCAGGTTAGGGTTGGGGTTGAGATTCAGGTGTCCGCCTAGGGTTAGGGTTAGGTGTATGGTTTCATTTAGGCTTCAGGTTAGGTTAGGTTTGAACTTAGTTTGAGGGAGTAAGTTTAGGGCTACTGTTAGTTTTCGGGTAACTGTTACGGTTGGAGTAAGCGTCAGGGTCAGATTAGGTTTGGGGTTGAGCTTAAGGTGTCCGCCTAGGGTTAGGGTTAGGCCTATGGTTTAAGTTAGGCTTCAGGTTAGGTTAGGTTTGAACTTAGTTTGAGGGAGTATGTTTAGGGCTACTGTTTGTTTTCGGGTAACTGTTACGGTTGGAGTTAGCGTCAGGTCCAGGTTAGGGTTGGGGATGAGCTAATGGTGTCGGCCTAGGGTTAGGGTTAGGTCTGTGATTTGAGTTAGGCTTCAGGTTAGGTTAGGTTTGAACTTAGTTTGAGGGAGTAAGTTTAGGGCTATTGTTAGTTTTCGGTTCAGTGTTATGGTTGGAGATAGCGTCAGGGTCAGGTTATGGTTGGGGTTGAGATTCTGGTGTCCGCCTAGGGTTAGGGTTAGGTCTATGATTTGAGTTAGGCTTCAGGTTAGGTTGGGTTTGAACTTAGTTTGAGGGAGTAAGTTTAGGGCTACTGTTAGTTTTCGGTTCAGTGTTTCGGTTGGAGTTAGCGTGAGGGTCAGGATAGGGTAGGGGTTGAGCTTAAGGTGTCCGCCTAGGGTTAGGGTTAGGTGTATGATTTGATTTAGGCTTCAGGTTAGGTTAGGTTTGAACTTAGTTTGAGGAAGTATGTTTAGGGCTACTGTTAGTTTTCGGGTAACTGTTATGGTTGGAGTTAGCGTCAGGGCCAGGTTCAGGTTGGGGTTGACCTTAAGGTGTCCGACTAGGGTTAGGGTTAGGTCTATGGTTTGAGTTAGGCTTCAGGTTAGGTTAGGTTTGAACTTAGTTTGAGGGAGTAAGTTTAGGGCTACTGTTAGTTTTCGGTTCAGTGTTACGGTTAGAGATAGCGTCAGGGTCAGGTTAGGGTTGGGGTTGATCTTCAAGTGTGCGCCTAGGGTTAAGGTTAGGTCTATGGTTTGAGTTAGGCTTCAGGTTAGGTTAGGTTTGAACTTAGTTTGAGGGAGTAAGTTTAGGGTTACTGTTAGTTTTCGGTTCAGTGTTACGGTTGGAGTTAGCGAGAGGGTCAGGTTAGGGTTGGGGTTGAGCTTCAGGTGTCCGCCTAGGGTTAGGGTTAGGTCTATGATTTGAGTTAGGCTTCAGGTTAGGTTAGGTTTGAACTTAGTTTGAGGGAGTAAGCTTAGGGCTACTGTTAGTTTTCGGTTCAGTGTTTCGGTTGGAGTTAGCGTGAGGGTCAGGTTAGGGTTGGGGTTGAGATTCAGGTGTCCGCCTAGGGTTAGGGTTAGGTGTATGGTTTGATTTAGGCTTCAGGTTAGGTTAGGTTTGAACTTAGTTTGAGGGAGTAAGTTTAGGTCTACTGTTAGTTTTCGGGTAACTGTTACGGTTGGAGTAAGCGTCAGGGTCAGATTAGGTTTGGGGTTGAGCTTAAGGTGTCCGCCTAGGGTTAGGGTTAGGTCTATGGTTTAAGTTAGGCTTCAGGTTAGGTTAGGTTTGAACTTAGTTTGAGGGAGTATGTTTAGGGCTACTGTTTGTTTTCGGGTAACTGTTACGGTTGGAGTTAGCGTCAGGTCCAGGTTAGTGTTGGGGATGAGCTAATGGTGTCGGCCTAGGGTTAGGGTTAGGTCTGTGATTTGAGTTAGGCTTCAGGTTAGGTTAGGTTTGAACTTAGTTTGAGGGAGTAAGTTTAGGGCTATTGTTAGTTTTCGGTTCAGTGTTATGGTTGGAGATAGCGTCAGGGTCAGGTTATGGTTGGGGTTGAGTTTCAGGTGTCCGCCTAGGGTTAGGGTTAGGTCTATGATTTGAGTTAGCCTTCAGGTTAGGTTGGGTTTGAACTTAGTTTGAGGGAATAAGTTTAGGGCTACTGTTAGTTTTCGGTTCAGTGTTTCGGTTGGAGTTAGCGTGAGGGTCAGGTTAGGGTAGCGGTTGAGATTAAGGTGTCCGCCTAGGGTTAGGGTTACGTGTATGATTTGATTTAGGCTTCAGGTTAGGTTAGGTTTGATCTTAGTTTGAGGGAGTAAGTTTAGGGCTACTGTTATTTTTCGGGTAACTGTTATGGTTGGAGTTAGCGTCAGGGCCAGGTTCAGTTTGGGGTTGACCTTAAGGTGTCTGCCTATGGTTAGGGTTAGGTCTATGGTTTGAGTTAGGCTTCAGGTTAGGTTAGGTTTGAACTTAGTTTGAGGGAGTAAGTTTAGGGCTACTGTTAGTTTTCGGTTCAGTGTTACGGTTGGAGTTAGCGTGAGGGTCAGGTTAGGGTTGGGGTTGAGCTTCAGGTGTCCGCCTATGGTTAATGTTAGGTGTATGGTTTGATTTAGGCTTCAGGTTAGGTTAGGTTTGAACTTAGTTTGAGGGGGTAAGTTTAGGGCTACTGTTAGTTTTCGGGTAACTGTTATGGTGGGAGTTAGCGTCAGGGCCACTTTAGGGTTGGGGTTGAGCTTAAGGTGTCCGCCTAGGGTTAGGGTTAGGTGTATCGTTTGATTTAGGCTTCAGGTTAGGTTATGTTTGAAGTTAGTTTGAGGGAGTAAGTTTAGGGCTACTGTTAGTTTCGGTTAACTGTTACAGTTGGAGGAAGCGTCAGCGTCAGGTTATGGTGGGGGTTAAGCATTAGGTGTCCGCCTAGGGTTAGGGTTAGGTCTATGGTTTGAATTAGGCTTCAGGTTAGGTTAGGTTTGAACTTAGTTTGAGGGAGTAAGTTTAGGGCTACTGTTTGTTTTCGGTTCAGTGTTACGGTTGAAGTTAGCGTGAGGGTCAGGTCAGGGTTGGGGTTGAGCTTAACGTGTCCGCCTAGGGTTAGGGTTAGGTGTAGGGTTTGATTTAGGCTTCAGGTTAGGTTAGGTTTGAACTTAGTTTGAGGGAGTAAGTTTAGGGCTACTCTTCGTTTTCGGGTAACTGTTATGGTTGGAGTTAGCGTCAGGGATAGGTTAGGGTTGGGCTTGAGCTAAAGGTGTCCGCCTAGGGTTAGGGTTAGTTCTATGGTTTGAGTTAGGCTTCAGGTTAGGTTAGGTTTGAACTTAGTTTGAGGGAGTAAGTTTAGGGCTACTGTCAGTTTTCGGTTCAGTGTTACGGTTGGAGATAGAGTCAGGGTCAGGTTAGGGTTGGGGTTGAGCTTCAAGTGTCCGCCTAGGGCTAGGGTTAGGTCTATGGTTTGAGTTAGGCTTCAGGTTAGGTTAGGTTTGAACTTAGTTTGAGGGAGTAAGTTTAGGGTTACTGTTAGTTTTCAGTTCAGTGTTACGGTTGGAGTTAGCGTGAGGGTCAGGTTAGGGTTGGGGTTGAACTTAAGGTGTCCGCCTAGGGTTAGGGTTAGGTGTATGGTTTGATTTAGGCTTCAGGTTAGGTTAGGTTTGAACTTAGTTTGAGGGAGTAAGTTTAGGGCTACGGTTTGTTTTCGGTTCAGTGTTACGGTTGGAGATAGCGTCAGGGTCAGGTTAGGGTTGGGGTTGAGCTTCAGGTGTCCGCCTAGGGTTTGGGTTTGGTCTATGGTTTGAGTTAGGCTTCAGGTTAGGTTAGGTTTGAACTTAGTTTGAGGGAATAAGTTTAGGGCTATTGTTAGTTTTCGGGTAACTGTTATGGTGGGAGTTAGCGTCAGGGCCACTTTAGGTTTGGGCGTGAGCTTAAGGTGTCCGCCTAGGGTTAGGGTTAGGTGTATCGTTTTATTTAGGCTTCAGGTTAGGTTAGGTTTGAAGTTAGTTTGAGGGAGTAAGTTTAGGGCTACTGTTAGTTTCGGTTAAATGTTACAGTTGGAATAAGCGTCAGGGTCAGGTTATGGTGGGGGTTAAGCATAAGGTGTCCCCCTAGGGTTAGGGTTAGGTCTATGATATGATTTAGGCTTCAGGTTAGGTTAGGTTTGAACTTAGTTTGAGGGAGTCAGTTTAGGGCTACTGTTAGTTTTCGGTTAACTGTTACGGTTGGAGTAAGCGTTAGGGTCAGGTTAGGTTTGGGGTTGAGCTTAAGGTGTCCGCCTAGGGTTTGGGTTAAGTTTATGGTTTGAGTTATGCTTCAGGTTAGGTTAGGTTTGAACTTAGTTTGAGGAAGTAAGTTTAGGGCTACTGTTTGTTTTCGGTTCAGTGTTATGGTTGACGTTAGCGTGAGGGTCAGGTCAGGGTTGGGGTTGAGCTTAAGGTATCAGCCTAGGTTTAGGGTTAGTTCTATGGTTTGATTTAGGCTTCAGGTTAGTTTAGGTTTGAACTTAGTTTGAGGGAGTAAGTTTAGGGCTACTGTTTTTTTTTCGGGTAACTGTTACGGTTGGAGTTAGCGTCAGGTCCAGGTTAGGGTTGGGGTTGAGCTAACGCTGTCCGCCTAGGGTTAGGGTTAGGTGTAGGGTTTGATTTAGGCTTCAGGTTAGGTTAGGTTTGAACTTAGTTTGAGGGAGTAAGTTTAGGGCTACTCTTCGTTTTCGGGTAACTGTTATGGTTGGAGTTAGCGTCAGGGACAGGTTAGGGTTGGGGTTGAGCTTCAGGTGTCTGCCTAGGGTTAGGGTTAGGTCTGTGGTATGAGTTAGGCTTCAGGTTAGGTTAGGTTTGAACTTAGTTTGATGGAATAAGTTTAGGGCTACTGTTTGTTTTCGGGTAACTGTTATGGTTGGAGTTAGCGTCAGGTCCAGGTTAGGGTTGGGGTTGAGCTTCAGGTGTCCGCCTAGGGTTAGGGTTAGGTCTGTGGTTTGAGTTAGGCTTCAGGTTAGATTAGGTTTGAACTTAGTTTGAGGGAGTAAGTTTAGGGCTATTGTTAGTTTTCGGTTCAGTGTTACGGTTGGAGATAGCGTCAGGGTCAGGTTATGGCTGAGGTTGAGCTTCAGGTGTCCGCCTAGGGTTAGGGTTAGGTCTATGGTTTGAGTTAGGCTTCAGGATAGGTTAGGTTTGAATTTAGTTTGAGGGAGTAAGTTTAGGGCTATTGTTAGTTTTCGGTTCAGTGTTACGGTTGGAGATAGCGTCAGGGTCAGGTTATGGTTGGGGTTGAGCTTCAGGTGTCCGCCTAGGGTTAGGGTTAGGTCTATGATTTGAGTTAGGCTTCAGGTTAGGTTGGGTTTGAACTTAGTTTGAGGGAGTAAGTTTAGGGCTACTGTTAGTTTTCGGTTCAGTGTTTCGGTTGGAGTTAGCGTGAGGGTCAGGATAGGGTAGGGGTTGAGCTTAAGGTGTCCGCCTAGGGTTAGGGTTAGGTCTATGATTTGATTTAGGCTTCAGGTTAGGTTAGGTTTGAACTTAGTTTGAGGAAGTATGTTTAGGGCTACTGTTAGTTTTCGGGTAACTGTTATGGTAGGAGTTAGCGTCAGGGCCAGGTTCAGGTTGGGGTTGACCTTAAGGTGTCCGCCTAGGGTTAGGGTTAGGTCTATGGTTTGAGTTAGGCTTCAGGTTAGGTTAGGTTTGAACTTAGTTTGAGGGAGTAAGCTTAGGGCTACTGTTAGTTTTCGGTTCAGTGTTTCGGTTGGAGTTAGCGTGAGGGTCAGGTTAGGGTTGGGGTTGAGATTCAGGTGTCCGCCTAGGGTTAGGGTTAGGTGTATGGTTTCATTTAGGCTTCAGGTTAGGTTAGGTTTGAACTTAGTTTGAGGGAGTAAGTTTAGGGCTACTGTTAGTTTTCGGGTAACTGTTACGGTTGGAGTAAGCGTCAGGGTCAGATTAGGTTTGGGGTTGAGCTTAAGGTGTCCGCCTAGGGTTAGGGTTAGGCCTATGGTTTAAGTTAGGCTTCAGGTTAGGTTAGGTTTGAACTTAGTTTGAGGGAGTATGTTTAGGGCTACTGTTTGTTTTCGGGTAACTGTTACGGTTGGAGTTAGCGTCAGGTCCAGGTTAGGGTTGGGGATGAGCTAATGGTGTCGGCCTAGGGTTAGGGTTAGGTCTGTGATTTGAGTTAGGCTTCAGGTTAGGTTAGGTTTGAACTTAGTTTGAGGGAGTAAGTTTAGGGCTATTGTTAGTTTTCGGTTCAGTGTTATGGTTGGAGATAGCGTCAGGGTCAGGTTATGGTTGGGGTTGAGATTCTGGTGTCCGCCTAGGGTTAGGGTTAGGTCTATGATTTGAGTTAGGCTTCAGGTTAGGTTGGGTTTGAACTTAGTTTGAGGGAGTAAGTTTAGGGCTACTGTTAGTTTTCGGTTCAGTGTTTCGGTTGGAGTTAGCGTGAGGGTCAGGATAGGGTAGGGGTTGAGCTTAAGGTGTCCGCCTAGGGTTAGGGTTAGGTGTATGATTTGATTTAGGCTTCAGGTTAGGTTAGGTTTGAACTTAGTTTGAGGAAGTATGTTTAGGGCTACTGTTAGTTTTCGGGTAACTGTTATGGTTGGAGTTAGCGTCAGGGCCAGGTTCAGGTTGGGGTTGACCTTAAGGTGTCCGACTAGGGTTAGGGTTAGGTCTATGGTTTGAGTTAGGCTTCAGGTTAGGTTAGGTTTGAACTTAGTTTGAGGGAGTAAGTTTAGGGCTACTGTTAGTTTTCGGTTCAGTGTTACGGTTAGAGATAGCGTCAGGGTCAGGTTAGGGTTGGGGTTGATCTTCAAGTGTGCGCCTAGGGTTAAGGTTAGGTCTATGGTTTGAGTTAGGCTTCAGGTTAGGTTAGGTTTGAACTTAGTTTGAGGGAGTAAGTTTAGGGTTACTGTTAGTTTTCGGTTCAGTGTTACGGTTGGAGTTAGCGAGAGGGTCAGGTTAGGGTTGGGGTTGAGCTTCAGGTGTCCGCCTAGGGTTAGGGTTAGGTCTATGATTTGAGTTAGGCTTCAGGTTAGGTTAGGTTTGAACTTAGTTTGAGGGAGTAAGCTTAGGGCTACTGTTAGTTTTCGGTTCAGTGTTTCGGTTGGAGTTAGCGTGAGGGTCAGGTTAGGGTTGGGGTTGAGATTCAGGTGTCCGCCTAGGGTTAGGGTTAGGTGTATGGTTTGATTTAGGCTTCAGGTTAGGTTAGGTTTGAACTTAGTTTGAGGGAGTAAGTTTAGGTCTACTGTTAGTTTTCGGGTAACTGTTACGGTTGGAGTAAGCGTCAGGGTCAGATTAGGTTTGGGGTTGAGCTTAAGGTGTCCGCCTAGGGTTAGGGTTAGGTCTATGGTTTAAGTTAGGCTTCAGGTTAGGTTAGGTTTGAACTTAGTTTGAGGGAGTATGTTTAGGGCTACTGTTTGTTTTCGGGTAACTGTTACGGTTGGAGTTAGCGTCAGGTCCAGGTTAGTGTTGGGGATGAGCTAATGGTGTCGGCCTAGGGTTAGGGTTAGGTCTGTGATTTGAGTTAGGCTTCAGGTTAGGTTAGGTTTGAACTTAGTTTGAGGGAGTAAGTTTAGGGCTATTGTTAGTTTTCGGTTCAGTGTTATGGTTGGAGATAGCGTCAGGGTCAGGTTATGGTTGGGGTTGAGTTTCAGGTGTCCGCCTAGGGTTAGGGTTAGGTCTATGATTTGAGTTAGCCTTCAGGTTAGGTTGGGTTTGAACTTAGTTTGAGGGAATAAGTTTAGGGCTACTGTTAGTTTTCGGTTCAGTGTTTCGGTTGGAGTTAGCGTGAGGGTCAGGTTACGGTAGCGGTTGAGATTAAGGTGTCCGCCTAGGGTTAGGGTTACGTGTATGATTTGATTTAGGCTTCAGGTTAGGTTAGGTTTGATCTTAGTTTGAGGGAGTAAGTTTAGGGCTACTGTTATTTTTCGGGTAACTGTTATGGTTGGAGTTAGCGTCAGGGCCAGGTTCAGTTTGGGGTTGACCTTAAGGTGTCTGCCTATGGTTAGGGTTAGGTCTATGGTTTGAGTTAGGCTTCAGGTTAGGTTAGGTTTGAACTTAGTTTGAGGGAGTAAGTTTAGGGCTACTGTTAGTTTTCGGTTCAGTGTTACGGTTGGAGTTAGCGTGAGGGTCAGGTTAGGGTTGGGGTTGAGCTTCAGGTGTCCGCCTATGGTTAATGTTAGGTGTATGGTTTGATTTAGGCTTCAGGTTAGGTTAGGTTTGAACTTAGTTTGAGGGGGTAAGTTTAGGGCTACTGTTAGTTTTCGGGTAACTGTTATGGTGGGAGTTAGCGTCAGGGCCACTTTAGGGTTGGGGTTGAGCTTAAGGTGTCCGCCTAGGGTTAGGGTTAGGTGTATCGTTTGATTTAGGCTTCAGGTTAGGTTATGTTTGAAGTTAGTTTGAGGGAGTAAGTTTAGGGCTACTGTTAGTTTCGGTTAACTGTTACAGTTGGAGGAAGCGTCAGCGTCAGGTTATGGTGGGGGTTAAGCATTAGGTGTCCGCCTAGGGTTAGGGTTAGGTCTATGGTTTGAATTAGGCTTCAGGTTAGGTTAGGTTTGAACTTAGTTTGAGGGAGTAAGTTTAGGGCTACTGTTTGTTTTCGGTTCAGTGTTACGGTTGAAGTTAGCGTGAGGGTCAGGTCAGGGTTGGGGTTGAGCTTAACGTGTCCGCCTAGGGTTAGGGTTAGGTGTAGGGTTTGATTTAGGCTTCAGGTTAGGTTAGGTTTGAACTTAGTTTGAGGGAGTAAGTTTAGGGCTACTCTTCGTTTTCGGGTAACTGTTATGGTTGGAGTTAGCGTCAGGGCCAGGTTAGGGTTGGGCTTGAGCTAAAGGTGTCCGCCTAGGGTTAGGGTTAGTTCTATGGTTTGAGTTAGGCTTCAGGTTAGGTTAGGTTTGAACTTAGTTTGAGGGAGTAAGTTTAGGGCTACTGTCAGTTTTCGGTTCAGTGTTACGGTTGGAGATAGCGTCAGGGTCAGGTTAGGGTTGTGGTTGAGCTTAAGGTGTCAGCCTAGGGTTAGGGTTAGGTCTATGGTTTGAGTTAGGCTTCAGGTTAGGTTAGGTTTGAAGTTAGTTTGAGGGAGTAAGTTTAGGGTTACTGTTAGTTTTCGGTTCAGTGTTCCGGTTGGAGTTAGCGTCAGGTCCAGGTTAGGGTTGGGGTTGAGCTTAAGGTGTCCGCCTAGGGTTAGGGTTAGGTGTTTGGTTTGATTTAGGCTTCAGGTTAGGTTAGGTTTGAAGTTAGTGTGAGGGAGTAAGTTTAGGGTTACTGTTATTTTTCGGTTAACTGTTACAGTTGGAGTAATCGTCAGGGTCAGGTTAGGGTGGGGGTTAAGCATAAGGTGTCCGCCTAGGGTTAGGGTTAGGTCTATTGTTTGAGTTAGGCTTCAGGTTAGGTTAGGTTTGAACTTAGTTTGAGGGAGTAAGTTTAGGGCTACTGTTAGTTTTCGGTTCAGTGTTACGGTTGGAGATAGCGTCAGGGACAGGTTAGGGTTGGGGTTGAGCTTCAGGTGTCCGCATAGGGTTAGGGTTAGGTCTGTGGATTGAGTTAGGCTTTAGGTTAGGTTAGGTTTGAACTTAGTTTGAGGGAGTAAGTTTAGGGCTATTGTTAGTTTTCGGTATAGTGTTACGGTTGGAGTTAGCGTGAGGGTCAGGATAGGGTTGGGGTTGAGCTTAAGGTGTCCGCCTAGGGTTAGGGTTAGGTCTGTGATTTGAGTTAGGCTTCAGGTTAGGTTAGGTTTGAACTTAATTTGAGGGAGTAAGTTTAGGGCTATTGTTAGTTTTCGGATCAGTGTTACGGTTGGAGATAGCGTCAGGGTCAGCTTATGGTTGGGGTTGAGTTTCAGGTGTCCGCCTAGGGTTAGGGTTAGGTCTATGATTTGAGTTAGGCTTCAGGTTAGGTTAGGTTTGAACTTAGTTTGATGGAATAAGTTTAGGGCTACTGTTTGTTTTCGGGTAACTGTTATGGTTGGAGTTAGCGTGAGGGACAGGTCAGGGTTGGGGTTGAGCTTAAGGTGTCCGCCTAGGGTTAGGGTTAGGTGTATGGTTTGATTTAGGCTTCAGGTTAGGTTAGGTTTGAACTTAGTTTGAGGGAGTAAGTTTAGGGCTACTGTTTGTTTTCGGGTAACTGCTATGGTTGGAGTTAGCGTCAGGTCCAGGTTAGGGTTGGGGTTGAGCTAATGGTGTCCGCCTAGGGTTAGGGTTAGGTGTTTGGTTTGATTTAGGCTTCAGGATAGGTTAGGTTTGAACTTAGTTTGAGGGAGTAAGTTTAGGGCTACTGTTAGTTTTCGGGTAACTGTTATGGTTGGAGTTAGCGTCAGGGCCAGGTTCAGGTTGGGGACGACTTAAGGTGTCCGTCTAGGGTTAGGGTTAGATCTATGGTTTGAGTTAGGCTTCAGGTTAGGTTAGGTTTGAACTTAGTTGGAGGGAGTAAGTTTAGGGCTACTGTTAGTTTTCGGTTCAGTGTTATGGTTGGAGATAGCGTCAGGGTCAGGTTAGGGTTGGGGTTGAACTTCAGGTGTCTGCCTAGGGTTAGGGTTAGGTCTATGGTATGAGTTAGGCTTCAGGTTAGGTTAGGATTAAAATTAGTTTGAGGGAGTAAGTTTAGGGCTAATGTTAGTTTTCGGTTCAGTGTTATGGTTGGAGTTAGCGTGAGGGTCAGGTTAGGGTAGGGGTTGAGCTTAAGGTGTCCGCCTAGGGTTAGGGTTAGATGTATGGTTTGATTAAGGCTTCAGGTTAGGTTAGGTTTCAACTTAGTTTGAGGGAGTAAGTTTAGGGCTACTGATAGTTTTCGGGGAACTGTTATGGTTGGATTTAGCATCAGGGCCAGGTTACGTTTGGGGTTGAGCTTAAGGTGTCCGCCAAGGGTTAGGGTTAAGTCTATGGTTTGGGTGAGGCTTCAGGTTAGGTTAGGTTTGAACTTAGTTTGAGGGAGTCAGTTTAGGGCTACTGTTAGTTTTCGGTTAATTGTTACGGTTGGAGTAAGCGTCAGGGTCAGGTTAGGTTTGGGGTTGAGCTTAAGGTGTCCGCCTAGGGTTAGGGTTAAGTATATGGTTTGAGTTATGCTTCAGGTTAGGTTAGGTTTGAACTTAGTTTGAGGGAGTAAGTTTAGGGCTACTGTTTGTTTTCGGTTCAGTGTTACGGTTCAAGTTAGCGTGAGGGTCAGGTCAGGGTTGGGGTTGAGCTTAACGTGTCCGCCTAGGGTTAGGGTTAGGTGTAGGGTTTGATTTAGGCTTCAGGTTAGGTTAGGTTTGAACTTAGTTTGAGGGAGTAAGTTTAGGGCTACTCTTCGTTTTCGGGTAACTGTTATGGTTGGAGTTAGCGTCAGGGCCAGGTTAGGGTTGGGCTTGAGCTAAAGGTGTCCGCCTAGGGTTAGGGTTAGGTGTTTGGTTTGATTTAGGCTTCAGGTTAGGTTAGGTTTGAAGTTAGTGTGAGGGAGTATGTTTAGGGTTACTGTTAGTTTTCGGTTAACTGTTACAGTTGGAGTGAGCGTCAGTGTCAGGTTAGGGTAGGGGTTGAGCTTAAGGTGTCCGCCTAGGGTTAGGGTTAGTTGTATGTTTTGATTTAGGCTTCAGGTTAGGTTAGGTTTGAACTTAGTTTGAGGGAGTAAGTTTAGGGCTACTCTTCGTTTTAGGGTAACTGTTATGGTTGCAGTTAGCGTCAGGTCCAGGTTAGGTTTGGGGTTGAGCTTCAGGTGTCCGCCTAGGGTTAGGGTTAGGTCTATGATTTGAGTTAGGCTTCAGGTTAGGTTGGGTTTGAACTTAGTTTGAGGGAGTAAGTTTAGGGCTACTGTTAGTTTTCGGTTCAGTGTTTCGGTTGGAGTTAGCGTGAGGGTCAGGATAGGGTAGGGGTTGAGCTTAAGGTGTCCGCCTAGGGTTAGGGTTAGGTGTATGATTTGATTTAGGCTTCAGGTTAGGTTAGGTTTGAACTTAGTTTGAGGAAGTAAGTTTAGGGCTACTGTTAGTTTTCGGGTAACTGTTATGGTTGGAGTTAGCGTCAGGGCCAGGTTCAGGTTGGGGTTGACCTTAAGGTGTCCGCCTAGGGTTAGGGTTAGGTCTATGGTTTGAGTTAGGCTTCAGGTTAGGTTAGGTTTGAACTTAGTTTGAGGGAGTAAGTTTAGGGTTACTGTTAGTTTTCGGTTCAGTGTTACGGTTGGAGTTAGCGTGAGGGTCAGGTTAGGGTTGGGGTTGAGCTTCAGGTGTCCGCCTAGGGTTAGGGTTAGGTCTATGATTTGAGTTAGGCTTCAGGTTAGGTTAGGTTTGAACTTAGTTTGAGGGAGTAAGCTTAGGGCTACTGTTAGTTTTCGGTTCAGTGTTTCGGTTGGAGTTAGCGTGAGGGTCAGGTTAGGGTTGGGGTTGAGATTCAGGTGTCCGCCTAGGGTTAGGGTTAGGTGTATGGTTTGATTTAGGCTTCAGGTTAGGTTAGGTTTGAACTTAGTTTGAGGGAGTAAGTTTAGGGCTACTGTTAGTTTTCGGGTAACTGTTACGGTTGGAGTAAGCGTCAGGGTCAGATTAGGTTTGGGGTTGAGCTTAAGGTGTCCTCCTAGGGTTAGGGTTAGGTCTATGGTTTGAGTTAGGCTTCAGGTTAGGTTAGGTTTGAACTTAGTTTGAGGGAGTATGTTTAGGGCTACTGTTTGTTTTCGGGTAACTGTTACGGTTGGAGTTAGCGTCAGGTCCAGGTTAGGGTTGGGGATGAGCTAATGGTGTCGGCCTAGGGTTAGGGTTAGGTCTGTGATTTGAGTTAGGCTTCAGGTTAGGTTAGGTTTGAACTTAGTTTGAGGGAGTAAGTTTAGGGCTATTGTTAGTTTTCGGTTCAGTGTTATGGTTGGAGATAGCGTCAGGGTCAGGTTATGGTTGGGGTTGAGATTCAGGTGTCCGCCTAGGGTTAGGGTTAGGTCTATGATTTGAGTTAGCCTTCAGGTTAGGTTGGGTTTGAACTTAGTTTGAGGGAATAAGTTTAGGGCTACTGTTAGTTTTCGGTTCAGTGTTTCGGTTGGATTTAGCGTGAGGGTCAGGTTAGGGTAGCGGTTGAGATTAAGGTGTCCGCCTAGGGTTAGGGTTACGTGTATGATTTGATTTAGGCTTCAGGTTAGGTTAGGTTTGATCTTAGTTTGAGGGAGTAACTTTAGGGCTACTGTTATTTTTCGGGTAACTGTTATGGTTGGAGTTAGCGTCAGGGCCAGGTTCAGTTTGGGGTTGACCTTAAGGTGTCTGCCTATGGTTAGGGTTAGGTCTATGGTTTGAGTTAGGCTTCAGGTTAGGTTAGGTTTGAACTTAGTTTGAGGGAGTAAGTTTAGGGCTACTGTTAGTTTTCGGTTCAGTGTTACGGTTGGAGTTAGCGTGAGGGTCAGGTTAGGGTTGGGGTTGAGCTTCAGGTGTCCGCCTATGGTTAATGTTAGGTGTATGGTTTGATTTAGGCTTCAGGTTAGGTTAGGTTTGAACTTAGTTTGAGGGAGTAAGTTTAGGGCTACTGTTAGTTTTCGGGTAACTGTTATGGTGGGAGTTAGCGTCAGGGCCACTTTAGGGTTGGGGTTGAGCTTAAGGTGTCCGCCCAGGGTTAGGGTTAGCTGTATCGTTTGATTTAGGCTTCAGGTTAGGTTAGGTTTGAAGTTAGTTTGAGGGAGTAAGTTTAGGGCTACTGTTAGTTTCGGTTAACTGTTACAGTTGGAGGAAGCGTCAGCGTCAGGTTATGGTGGGGGTTAAGCATTAGGTGTACGCCTAGGGTTAGGGTTAGGTCTATGGTTTGAATTAAACTTCAGGTTAGGTTAGGTTTGAACTTAGTTTGAGGGAGTAAGTTTAGGGCTACTGTTTGTTTTCGGTTCAGTGTTACGGTTGAAGTTAGCGTGAGGGTCAGGTCAGGGTTGGGGTTGAGCTTAACGTGTCCGCCTAGGGTTAGGGTTAGGTGTAGGGTTTGATTTAGGCTTCAGGTTAGGTTAGGTTTGAACTTAGTTTGAGGGAGTAAGTTTAGGGCTACTCTTCGTTTTCGGGTAACTCTTATGGTTGGAGTTAGCGTCAGGGCCAGGTTAGGGTTGGGCTTGAGCTAAAGGTGTCCGCCTAGGGTTAGGGTTAGGTCTATGGTTTGAGTTAGGCTTCAGGTTAGGTTAGGTTTGAACTTAGTTTGAGGGAGTAAGTTTAGGGCTACTGTCAGTTTTCGGTTCAGTGTTACGGTTGGAGATAGCGTCAGGGTCAGGTTAGGGTTGTGGTTGAGCTTAAGGTGTCAGCCTAGGGTTAGGGTTAGGTCTATGGTTTGAGTTAGGCTTCAGGTTAGGTTAGGTTTGAAGTTAGTTTGAGGGAGTAAGTTTAGGGTTACTGTTAGTTTTCGGTTCAGTGTTACGGTTGGAGTTAGCGTCAGGTCCAGGTTAGGGTTGGGGTTGAGCTTAAGGTGTCCGCCTAGGGTTAGGGTTAGGTGTTTGGTTTGATTTAGGCTTCAGGTTAGGTTAGGTTTGAAGTTAGTGTGAGGGAGTAAGTTTAGGGCTACTGTTATTTTTCGGTTAACTGTTACAGTTGGAGTAATCGTCAGGGTCAGGTTAGGGTGGGGGTTAAGCATAAGGTGTCCGCCTAGGGTTAGGGTTAGGTCTATTGTTTGAGTTAGGCTTCAGGTTAGGTTAGGTTTGAACTTAGTTTGAGGGAGTAAGTTTAGGGCTACTGTTAGTTTTCGGTTCAGTGTTACGGTTGGAGATAGCGTCAGGGACAGGTTAGGGTTGGGGTTGAGCTTCAGGTGTCCGCCTAGGGTTAGGGTTAGGTCTGTGGATTGAGTTAGGCTTTAGGTTAGGTTAGGTTTGAACTTAGTTTGAGGGAGTAAGTTTAGGGCTATTGTTAGTTTTCGGTATAGTGTTACGGTTGGAGTTAGCGTGAGGGTCAGGATAGGGTTGGGGTTGAGCTTAAGGTGTCCGCCTAGGGTTAGGGTTAGGTCTGTGATTTGAGTTAGGCTTCAGGTTAGGTTAGGTTTGAACTTAATTTGAGGGAGTAAGTTTAGGGCTATTGTTAGTTTTCGGATCAGTGTTACGGTTGGAGATAGCGTCAGGGTCAGCTTATGTTTGGGGTTGAGTTTCAGGTGTCCGCCTAGGGTTAGGGTTAGGTCTATGATTTGAGTTAGGCTTCAGGTTAGGTTAGGTTTGAACTTAGTTTGATGGAATAAGTCTAGGGCTACTGTTTGTTTTCGGGTAACTGTTATGGTTGGAGTTAGCGTGAGGGTCAGGTCAGGGTTGGGGTTGAGCTTAAGGTGTCCGCCTAGGGTTAGGGTTAGGTGTATGGTTTGATTATGCTTCAGGTTAGGTTAGGTTTGAACTTAGTTTGAGGGAGTAAGTTTAGGGCTACTGTTTGTTTTCGGGTAACTGCTATGGTTGGAGTTAGCGTCAGGTCCAGGTTAGGGTTGGGGTTGAGCTAATGGTGTCCGCCTAGGGTTAGGGTTAGGTGTTTGGTTTGATTTAGGCTTCAGGATAGGTTAGGTTTGAACTTAGTTTGAGGGAGTAAGTTTAGGGCTACTGTTAGTTTTCGGGTAACTGTTATGGTTGGTGTTAGCGTCAGGGCCAGGTTCAGGTTGGGGATGACTTAAGGTGTCCGCCTAGGGTTAGGGTTAGATCTATGGTTTGAGTTAGGCTTCAGGTTAGGTTAGGTTTGAACTTAGTTGGAGGGAGTAAGTTTAGGGCTACTGTTAGTTTTCGGTTCAGTGTTATGGTTGGAGATAGCGTCAGGGTCAGGTTAGGGTTGGGGTTGAACTTCAGGTGTCTGCCTAGGGTTAGGGTTAGGTCTATGGTATGAGTTAGGCTTGAGGTTAGGTTAGGATTAAAATTAGTTTGAGGGAGTAAGTTTAGGGCTAATGTTAGTTTTCGGTTCAGTGTTATGGTTGGAGTTAGCGTGAGGGTCAGGTTAGGGTAGGGGTTGAGCTTAAGGTGTCCGCCTAGGGTTAGGGTTAGATGTATGGTTTGATTTAGGCTTCAGGTTAGGTTAGGTTTCAACTTAGTTTGAGGGAGTAAGTTTAGGGCTACTGTTAGTTTTCGGGGAACTGTTATGGTTGGATTTAGCATCAGGGCCAGGTTACGGTTGGGGTTGAGCTTAAGGTGTCCGCCAAGGGTTAGGGTTAAGTCTATGGTTTGAGTGAGGCTTCAGGTTAGGTTAGGTTTGAACTTAATTTGAGGGAATCAGTTTAGGGCTACTGTTGGTTTTCGGTAAACTGTTACGGTTGGAATAAGCGTCAGGGTCAGGTTAGGTTTGGGGTTGAGCTTAAGGTGTCCGCCTAGGGTTATGGTTAGGTCTATGGTTTGACTTAGGCTTCAGGTTAGGTTAGGTTTGAACTTAGTTTGAGGGAGTAAGTTTAGGGCTACTGTTAGTTTTCGGTCCAGTGTTACGGTTGGAGTTAGCGTGAGGGTCAGGATAGGGTTGGGGTTGAGCTTCAGGTGTCCGCCTAGGGTTAGGGTTAGGTCTGTGGTTTGAGTTAGGCTTCAGGTTAGGTTAGGTTTGAACTTAGTTTGAGGGAGTAAGTTTAGGGCTATTGTTAGTTTTCTGTTCAGTGTTACGGTTGGAGATAGCGTCAGGGTCAGGTTATGGTTGGGGTTGAGCTTCAGGTGTCCGCCTAGGGTTAGGGTTAGGTGTATGATTTGATTTAGGCTTCAGGTTAGGTTAGGTTTGAACTTAATTTGAGGGAGTAAGTTTAGGGTTACTGTTAGTTTTCGGGTGACTGTTACGGTTGGAGTTAGCGTCAGGTCCAGGTTAGGGTTGGGGTTGAGCTAATGGTGTCCCCCTAGGGTTAGGTTAGGTGTTTGGTTTGATTTAGGCTTCAGGATAGGTTAGGCTTGAAGTTAGTTTGAGGGAGTAAGTTTAGGGCTACTGTTAGTTTTCGGTTAACTGTTACAGTGGGAGTACGCGTCAGGGTCAGTTTAGGGTGGGGGTTAAGCATAAGGTGTCCGTCTAGGGTTAGGGTTAGGTCTATTGTTTGAGTTAGGCTTCAGGTTAGGTTACGTTTGAACTTAGTTTGAGGGAGTAAGTTTAGGGCTACTGTTAGTTTTTGGTTCAGTGTTACGGTTGGAGATAGCGTCAGGGTCATGTTAATGTTGGGGTTGAGTTTAAGGTGTCCGCCTAGGGTTAGGGTTAGGTCTGTGGTTTGTTAGGCTTCAGGTTAGGTTAGGTTTGAACTTAGTTTGAGGGAGTAAGTTTAGGGCTATTGTTAGTTTTCGGTTCAGTGTTACAGTTGGAGATAGCGTCAGGGTCAGGTTATGGTTGGGGTTGAGCTTCAGGTGTCTGCCTAGGGTTAGGGTTAGGTCTATGGTTTCAGTTAGGCTTCAGGTTAGGTTAGGATTGAAATTAGTTTGAGGGAGTAAGTTTAGGGCTAATGTTAGTTTTCGGTTCAGTGTTAAGGTCGGAGGTAGCGTGAGGGTCAGGTTAGGGTAGGGGTTGAGCTTAAGGTGTCCGCCTAGAGTTAGGGTTAGGTGTATGGTTTGATTTAGGCTTCAGGTTAGGTTCGGTTTCAACTTAGTTTGAGGGAGTAAGTTTAGGGCTACTGTTAGTTTTCGGTTAACTGTTACGGTTGGAGTGAGCGTCAGGGTCAGGTTAGGTTTGGGGTTGAGCTTAAGGTGTCCGTCTAGGGTTAAGTTTAGGTCTATGGTTTGAGTTAGGCTTCACGTTAGGTTAGGTTTGAACTTAGTTTGAGGGAGTAAGTTTAGGGCTACTGTTTGTTTTCGGTTCAGTGTTACGGTTGAAGTTAGCGTGAGGGTCAGGTCAGGGTTGGGGTTGAGCTTAAGGTGTCCGCCTAGGGTTAAGGTTAGGTGTATGGTTTGATTTAGGCTTCAGGTTAGGTTAGGTTTGAACTTAGTTTGAGGGAGTAAGGTTAGGGCTACTGTTTGCTTTCGGGTAACTGTTACGGTTGGAGTTAGCGTCAGGTCCAGGTTAGGTTTGGGGTTGAGATAATGGTGTCCGCCTAGGGTTAGGGTTAGGTCTGTGGTTTGAGTTAGGCTTCAGGTTAAGTTAGGTTTGAACTTAGTTTGAGGGAGTAAGTTTAGGGCTACTGTTAGTTTTCGGTTAACTGTTACAGTTGGAGTAAACGTCAGGGTCAGGTTAGGGTGGGGGTTAAGCATAAGGTGTCCGCCTAGGGTTAGGATTAGGTCTATGGTTTGAGTTAGGCTTCAGGTTAGGTTAGGTTTGAACTTAGTTTGAGGGAGTAAGTTTAGGGCTACTGTTAGTTTTCGGTTCAGTGTGATGGTTGGAGATAGTGTCAGGGTCAGGTTAGGGTTTTGGTTGAGCTTCAAGTGTCCGCCTAGGGTTAGGATTAGGTCTATGGTTTGAGTTAGGCTTCAGGTTAGGTTAGGTTTGAACTTAGTTTGAGGGAGTAAGTTTAGGGATACTGTTAGTTTTCGGTTCAGTGTTACGGTTGGAGTTAGCGTGAGGGTCATGATAGGGTTGGTGTTGAGCTTAAGGTGTCCACCTAGGTTTAGGGTTAGGTCTATGGTTTGAGTTAGGCTTCAGGTTAGGTTAGGTGTGAACTTAGTTTGAAGGAGTAAGTTTAGGGCTACTGTTAGTTTTCGGGTAACTGTTATGGTGGGAGTTAGCGTCAGATCCACGTTAGTGTTGGGGTTGAGCTTAAGGTGTCCGCCTAGGGTTAGGGTTAGGTGTATGGTTTGATTTAGGCTTCAGGTTAGGTTAGGTTTGAAGTTAGTTTGAGGGAGTAAGTTTAGGGCTACTGTTAGTTTTCGGTTAACTGTTACAGTTGGAGGAAGCGTCAGGGTCAGGTTATGGTGGGGGTTAAGCATAAGGTGTCCGCCTAGTGTTAGGGTTAGGTCTATGATTTGATTTAGGCTTCAGGTTAGGTTAGGTTTGAACTTAGTTTGAGGGAGTCAGTTTAGGGCTACTGTTAGTTTTCGGTTAACTGTTACGGTTGGAGTAAGCGTCATGGTCAGGTTAGGTTTCTGGTTGATCTTAAGGTGTCCGCCTAGGGTTAGGGTTAGGTCTATGGTTTGAGTTAGGCTTCAGGTTAGGTTAGGTTTGAACTTAGTTTGAGGGAGTAAGTTTAGGGCTACTGTTTGTTTTCGGTTCCGTGTTATGGTTGAAGTTAGCGTGAGGGTCATGTCAGGGTTGGGGTTGAGCTTAAGGTGTCCGCCTAGGGTTAGGGTTAGGTGTATGGTTTGATTTAGGCTTCAGGTTAGGTTAGGTTTGAACTTAGTTTGAGGGAGTAAGTTTAGGGCTACTGTTTGTTTTCGGGTAACTGTTACGGTTGGAGTTAGCGTCAGGTCCAGGTTAGGGTTGGGGTTGAGCTAATGGTGTCCGCCTAGGGTTAGGGTTAGGTGTTTGGTTTGATTTAGGCTTCAGGTTAGGTTAGTTTTGAAGTTAGTTTGAGGGAGAAAGTTTAGGGCTACTGTTAGTTTTCGGTTAACTCTTACAGTTGTAGTAAGCGTCAGGATCAAGTTAGGGTGGGGGTTAAGCATAAGGTGTCCGCCTAGGGTTAGGGTTAGGTGTATTGTTTGAGTTAGGCTTCAGGTTAGGTTAGGTTTGAACTTAGTTTGAGGGTGTAAGTTTAGGGCTACTGTTAGTTTTCGGTTCAGTGTTTCGGTTGGAGTTAGCGTGAGGGTCAGGTTAGGGTAGGGGTTGAGCTTAAGGTGTTTGCGTAGGTTAGGGTTAGGTGTATGATTTGATTAAGGCTTCAGGTTAGGTTAGGTTTGAACTTAGTTTGAGGGAGTAAGTTTAGGGCTATTGTTAGTTTTCGGTTCAGTGTTATGGTTGGAGATAGCGTCAGGGTCAGGTTAGGGTTGGGGTTGAGCTTCAGGTGTCCGCCTAGGGTTAGGGTTAGGTCTGTGGTTTGAGTTAGGCTTCAGGTTAGGTTAGGTTTGAACTTAGTTTGATGGATAAGTTTAGGGCTACTGTTTGTTTTCGGGTAACTGTTACGGTTGGAGTTAGCGTCAGGTCCAGGTTAGGGTTGGGGTTGAGCTTCAGGTGTCCGCCTAGGGTTATGGTTAGGTCTGTGGTTTGAGTTAGTCTTCAGGTTAGATTAGGTTTGAACTTAGTTTGAGGGAGTAAGTTTAGGGCTATTGTTAGTTTTCGGTTCAGTGTTACGGTTGGAGATAGCGTCAGGGTCAGGTTATGGCTGAGGTTGAGCTTCAGGTGTCCACCTAGGGTTAGGGTTAGGTCTATGGTTTGAGTTAGGCTTCAGGATAGGTTAGGTTTGAATTTAGTTTGAGGGAGTAAGTTTAGGGCTATTGTTAGTTTTCGGTTCAGTGTTACGGTTGGAGATAGCGTCAGGGTCAGGTTATGGTTGGGGTTGAGCTTCAGGTGTCCGACTAGGGTTAGGGTTAGGTCTATGATTTGAGTTAGGCTTCAGGTTAGGTTGGGTTTGAACTTAGTTTGAGGGAGTAAGTTTAGGGCTACTGTTAGTTTTCGGTTCAGTGTTTCGGTTGGAGTTAGCGTGAGGGTCAGGATACGGTAGGGGTTGAGCTTAAGGTGTCCGCCTAGGGTTAGGGTTAGGTGTATGATTTGATTTAGGCTTCAGGTTAGGTTAGGTTTGAACTTAGTTTGAGGAAGTAAGTTTAGGGCTACTGTTAGTTTTCGGGTAACTGTTATGGTTGGAGTTAGCGTCAGGGCCAGGTTCAGGTTGGGGTTGACCTTAAGGTGTCCGCCTAGGGTTAGGGTTAGGTCTATGGTTTGAGTTAGGCTTCAGGTTAGGTTAGGTTTGAACTTAGTTTGAGGGAGTAAGTTTAGGGCTACTGTTAGTTTTCGGTTCAGTGTTACGGTTAGAGATAGCGTCAGGGTCAGGTTAGGGTTGGGGTTGATCTTCAAGTGTGCGCCTAGGGTTAAGGTTAGGTCTATGGTTTGAGTTAGGCTTCAGGTTAGGTTAGGTTTGAACTTAGTTTGAGGGAGTAAGTTTAGGGTTACTGTTAGTTTTCGGTTCAGTGTTACGGTTGGAGTTAGCGTGAGGGTCAGGTTAGGGTTGGGGTTGAGCTTCAGGTGTCCGCCTAGGGTTAGGGTTAGGTCTATGATTTGAGTTAGGCTTCATGTTAGGTTAGGTTTGAACTTAGTTTGAGGGAGTAAGCTTAGGGCTACTGTTAGTTTTCGGTTCAGTGTTTCGGTTGGAGTTAGCGTGAGGGTCAGGTTAGGGTTGGGGTTGAGATTCAGGTGTCCGCCTAGGGTTAGGGTTAGGTGTATGGTTTGATTTAGGCTTCAGGTTAGGTTAGGTTTGAACTTAGTTTGAGGGAGTAAGTTTAGGGCTACTGTTAGTTTTCGGGTAACTGTTACGGTTGGAGTAAGCGTCAGGGTCAGATTAGGTTTGGGGTTGAGCTTAAGGTGTCCGCCCAGGGTTAGGGTTAGGTCTATGGTTTGAGTTAGGCTTCAGGTTAGGTTAGGTTTGAACTTAGTTTGAGGGAGTATGTTTAGGGCTACTGTTTGTTTTCGGGTAACTGTTACGGTTGGAGTTAGCGTCAGGTCCAGGTTAGGGTTGGGGATGAGCTAATGGTGTCGGCCTAGGGTTAGGGTTAGGTCTGTGATTTGAGTTAGGCTTCAGGTTAGGTTAGGTTTGAACTTAGTTTGAGGGAGTAAGTTTAGGGCTATTGTTAGTTTTCGGTTCAGTGTTATGGTTGGAGATAGCGTCAGGGTCAGGTTATGGTTGGGGTTGAGTTTCAGGTGTCCGCCTAGGGTTAGGGTTAGGTCTATGATTTGAGTTAGCCTTCAGGTTAGGTTGGGTTTGAACTTAGTTTGAGGGAATAAGTTGAGGGCTACTGTTAGTTTTCGGTTCAGTGTTTCGGTTGGAGTTAGCGTGAGGGTCAGGTTAGGGTAGCGGTTGTGATTAAGGTGTCCGCCTAGGGTTAGGGTTACGTGAATGATTTGATTTAGGCTTCAGGTTAGGTTAGGTTTGATCTTAGTTTGAGGGAGTAAGTTTAGGGCTACTGTTATTTTTCGGGTAACTGTTATGGTTGGAGTTAGCGTCAGGGCCCGGTTCAGTTTGGGGTTGACCTTAAGGTGTCTGCCTATGGTTAGGGTTAGGTCTATGGTTTGAGTTAGGCTTCAGGTTAGGTTAGGTTTGAACTTAGTTTGAGGGAGTAAGTTTAGGGCTACTGTTAGTTTTCGGTTCAGTGTTACGATTGGAGTTAGCGTGAGGGTCAGGTTAGGGTTGGGGTTGAGCTTCAGGTGTCCGCCTATGGTTAATGTTAGGTGTATGGTTTGATTTAGGCTTCAGGTTAGGTTAGGTTTGAACTTAGTTTGAGGGCGTAAGTTTAGGGCTACTGTTAGTTTTCGGGTAACTGTTATGGTGGGAGTTAGCGTCAGGGCCACTTTAGGGTTGGGGTTGAGCTTAAGGTGTCCGCCTAGGGTTAGGGTTAGGTGTATCGTTTGATTTAGGCTTCAGGTTAGGTTAGGTTTGAAGTTAGTTTGAGGGAGTAAGTTTAGGGCTACTGTTAGTTTCGGTTAACTGTTACAGTTGGAGGAAGCGTCAGCGTCAGGTTATGGTGGGGGTTAAGCATTAGGTGTCCGCCTAGGGTTAGGGTTAGGTCTATTATTTGATTTAGGCTTCAGGTTAGGTTAGGTTTGAACTTAGTTTGAGGGAGTCAGTTTAGGACTACTGTTAGTTTTCAATTAACTGTTACGGTTGGAGTAAGCATCAGGGTCAGGTTAGGTTTGCGGTTGAGCTTAAGGTGTCCGCCTAGGGTTAGGGTTAGGTCTATGGTTTGAATTAGGCTTCAGGTTAGGTTAGGTTTGAACTTAGTTTGAGGGAATAAGTTTAGGGCTACTGTTTGTTTTCGGTTCAGTGTTACGGTTGAAGTTAGCGTGAGGGTCAGGTCAGGGTTGGGGTTGAGCTTAACGTGTACGCCTAGGGATAGGGTTAGGTGTAGGGTTTGATTTAGGCTTCAGGTTAGGTTAGGTTTGAACTTAGTTTGAGGGAGTAAGTTTAGGGCTACTCTTCGTTTTCGGGTAACTGTTATGGTTGGAGTTAGCGTCAGGGCCAGGTTAGGGTTGGGCTTGAGCTAAAGGTGTCCGCCTAGGGTTAGGGTTAGGTCTATGGTTTGAGTTAGGCTTCCGGTTAGGTTAGGTTTGAACTTAGTTTGAGGGAGTAAGTTTAGGGCTACTGTCAGTTTTCGGTTCAGTGTTACGGTTGGAGATAGCGTCAGGGTCAGGTTAGGGTTGTGGTTGAGCTTAAGGTGTCCGCCTAGGGTTAGGGTTAGGTCTATGGTTTGAGTTAGGCTTCAGGTTAGGTTAGGTTTGAACTTAGTTTGAGGGAGTAAGTTTAGGGTTACTGTTAGTTTTCGGTTCAGTGTTACGGTTGGAGTTAGCGTCAGGTCCAGGTTAGGGTTTGGGTTGAGCTTAAGGTGTCCGCCTAGGGTTAGGGTTAGGTGTTTGGTTTGATTTAGGCTTCAGGTTAGGTTACGTTTGAAGTTAGTGTGAGGGAGTAAGTTTAGGGCTACTGTTATTTTTCGGTTAACTGTTACAGTTGGAGTAATCGTCAGGGTCAGGTTAGGGTGGGGGTTAAGCATAAGGTGTCCGCCTAGGGTTAGGGTTAGGTCTATTGTTTGAGTTAGGCTTCAGGTTAGGTTAGGTTTGAACTTAGTTTGAGGGAGTAAGTTTAGGGCTACTGTTAGTTTTCGGTTCAGTGTTACGGTTGGAGATAGCGTCAGGGACAGGTTAGGGTTGGGGTTGAGCTTCAGGTGTCCGCCTAGGGTTAGGGTTAGGTCTGTGGATTGAGTTAGGCTTTAGGTTAGGTTAGGTTTGAACTTATTTTTAGGGAGTAAGTTTAGGGCTATTGTTAGTTTTCGGTATAGTGTTACGGTTGGAGTTAGCGTGAGGGTCAGGATAGGGTTGGGGTTGAGCTTAAGGTGTCCGCCTAGGGTTAGGGTTAGGTCTGTGATTTGAGTTAGGCTTCAGGTTAGGTTAGGTTTGAACTTAGTTTGAGGGAGTAAGTTTAGGGCTATTGTTAGTTTTCGGATCAGTGTTACGGTTGGAGATAGCGTCAGGGTCAGCTTATGGTTGGGGTTGAGTTTCAGGTGTCCGCCTAGGGTTAGGGTTAGGTCTATGATTTGAGTTAGGCTTCAGGTTAGGTTAGGTTTGAACTTAGTTTGATGGAATAAGTTTAGGGCTACTGTTTGTTTTCGGGTAACTGTTATGGTTGGAGTTAGCGTGAGGGTCAGGTCAGGGTTGGGGTTGAGCTTAAGGTGTCCGCCTAGGGTTAGGGTTAGGTGTATGGTTTGATTTAGGCTTCAGGTTAGGTTAGGTTTGAACTTAGTTTGAGGGAGTAAGTTTAGGGCTACTGTTTGTTTTTGGGTAACTGCTATGGTTGGAGTTAGCGTCAGGTCCAGGTTAGGGTTGGGGTTGAGCTTTTGGTGTCCGCCTAGGGTTAGGGTTAGGTGTTTGGTTTGATTTAGGCTTCAGGATAGGTTAGGTTTGAACTTAGTTTGAGGGAGTAAGTTTAGGGCTACTGTTAGTTTTCGGGTAACTGTTATGGTTGGAGTTAGCGTCAGGGCCAGGTTCAGGTTGGGGATGACTTAAGGTGTCCGCCTAGGGTTAGGGTTAGATCTATGGTTTGAGTTAGGCTTCAGGTTAGGTTAGGTTTGAACTTAGTTGGAGGGAGTAAGTTTAGGGCTACTGTTAGTTTTCGGTTCAGTGTTATGGTTGGAGATAGCGTCAGGGTCAGGTTAGGGTTGGGGTTGAACTTCAGGTGTCTGCCTAGGGTTAGGGTTAGGTCTATGGTATGAGTTAGGCTTCAGGTTAGGTTAGGATTAAAATTAGTTTGAGGGAGTAAGTTTAGGGCTAATGTTAGTTTTCGGTTCAGTGTTATGGTTGGAGTTAGCGTGAGGGTCAGGTTAGGGTAGGGGTTGAGCTTAAGGTGTCCGCCTAGGGTTAGGGTTAGGTGTATGGTTTGATTTCGGCTTCAGGTTAGGTTAGGTTTCAACTTAGTTTGAGGGAGTAAGTTTAGGGCTACTGTTAGTTTTCGGGGAACTGTTATGGTTGGATTTAGCATCAGGGCCAGGTTACGGTTGGGGTTGAGCTTAAGGTGTCCGCCAAGGGTTAGGGTTAAGTCTATGGTTTGAGTGAGGCTTCAGGTTAGGTTAGGTTTGAACTTAATTTGAGGGAATCAGTTTAGGGCTACTGTTGGTTTTCGGTAAACTGTTACGGTTGGAGTAAGCGTCAGGGTCAGGTTAGGTTTGGGGTTGAGTTTAAGGTGTCCGCCTAGGGTTGTCGTTAGGTCTATGGTTTGACTTAGGCTTCAGGTTAGGTTAGGTTTGAACTCAGTTTGAGGGAGTAAGTTTAGGGCTACTGTTAGTTTTCGGTCCAGTGTTACGGTTGCAGTTAGCGTGAGGCTCAGGATAGGGTTGGGGTTGAGCTTCAGGTGTCCGCCTAGGGTTAGGGTTAGGTCTGTGGTTTGAGTTAGGCTTCAGGTTAGGTTAGGTTTGAACTTAGTTTGAGGGAGTAAGTTTAGGGCTATTTTTAGTTTTCGGTTCAGTGTTACGGTTGGAGATAGTGTCAGGGTCAGGTTATGGTTGGGGTTGAGCTTCAGGTGTCCGCCTAGGGTTAGGGTTAGGTGTATGATTTGATTTAGGCTTCAGGTTAGGTTAGGTTTGAACTTAATTTGAGGGAGTAAGTTTAGGGTTACTGTTAGTTTTCGGGTGACTGTTACGGTTGGAGTTAGCGTCAGGTCCAGGTTAGGGTTGGGGTTGAGCTAATGGTGTACCCTAGGGTTAGGTTAGGTGTTTGGTTTGATTTAGGCTTCAGGATAGGTTAGGCTTGAAGTTAGTTTGAGGGAGTAAGTTTAGGGCTACTGTTAGTTTTCGGTTAACTGTTACGGTGGGAGTACGCGTCAGGGTCAGTTTAGGGTGGGGGTTAAGCATAAGGTGTCCGCCTAGGGTTAGGGTTAGGTCTATTGTTTGAGTTAGGCTTCAGGTTAGGTTACGTTTGAACTTAGTTTGAGGGAGTAAGTTTAGGGCTACTGTTAGTTTTTGGTTCAGTGTTACGGTTGGAGATAGCGTCAGGGTCATGTTAATGTTGGGGTTGAGCTTAAGGTGTCCACCTAGGGTTAGGGTTAGGTCTGTGGTTTGTTAGGCTTCAGGTTAGGTTAGGTTTGAACTTAGTTTGAGGGAGTAAGTTTAGGGCTATTGTTAGTTTTCGGTTCAGTGTTACAGTTGGAGATAGCGTCAGGGTCAGGTTATGGTTGGGGTTGAGCTTCAGGTGTCTGCCTAGGGTTAGGGTTAGGTCTATGGTTTCAGTTAGGCTTCAGGTTAGGTTAGGATTGAAATTAGTTTGAGGGAGTAAGTTTAGGGCTAATGTTAGTTTTCGGTTCAGTGTTAAGGTCGGAGGTAGCGTGAGGGTCAGGTTAGGGTAGGAGTTGAGCTTAAGGTGTCCGCCTAGTGTTAGGGTTAGGTGAATGGTTTGATTTAGGCTTCAGGTTAGGTTCGGTTTCAACTTAGTTTGAGGGAGTAAGTTTAGGGCTACTGTTAGTTTTCGGTTAACTGTTACGGTTGAAGTTAGCGTGAGGGTCAGGTCAGGGTTGGGGTTGAGCTTAAGGTGTCCACCTAGGGTTAAGGTTAGGTGTATGGTTTGATTTAGGCTTCAGGTTAGGTTAGGTTTGAACTTAGTTTGAGGGAGTAAGGTTAGGGCTACTGTTTGTTTTCGGGTAACTGTTACGGTTGGAGTTAGCGTCAGGTCCAGGTTAGGTTTGGGGTTGAGATAATGGTGTCCACCTAGGGTTAGGGTTAGGTTTGTGGTTTGAGTTAGGCCTCAGGTTAAGTTAGGTTTGAACTTAGTTTGAGGGAGTAAGTTTAGGGCTACTGTCAGTTTTCGGTTAACTGTTACAGTTGGAGTAAACGTCAGGGTCAGGTTAGGGTTTTGGTTGAGCTTCAAGTGTCCGCCTAGGGTTAGGATTAGGTCTATGGTTTGAGTTAGGCTTCAGGTTAGGTTAGGTTTGAACTTAGTTTGAGGGAGTAAGTTTAGGGATACTGTTAGTTTTCGGTTCAGTGTTACGGTTGGAGTTAGCGTGAGGGTCATGATAGGGTTGGTTTTGAGCTTAAGGTGTCCACCTAGGTTTAGGGTTAGGTCTATGGTTTGAGTTAGGCTTCAGGTTAGGTTAGGTGTGAACTTAGTTTGAAGGAGTAAGTGTAGGGCTACTGTTAGTTTTCGGGTAACTGTTATGGTGGGAGTTAGCGTCAGATCCACGTTAGGGTTGGGGTTGAGCTTAAGGTGTCCGCCTAGGGTTAGGGTTAGGTGTATCGTTTGATTTAGGCTTCAGGTTAGGTTAGGTTTGAAGTTAGTTTGAGGGAGTAAGTTTAGGGCTACTGTTAGTTTTCGGTTAACTGTTACAGTTGGAGGAAGCGTCAGGGTCAGGTTATGGTGGGGGTTAAGCATAAGGTGTCCGCCTAGTGTTAGGGTTAGGTCTATGGTTTGAGTTAGGCTTCAGGTTAGGTTAGGTTTGAACTTAGTTTGAGGGAGTAAGTTTAGGGCTACTGTTTGTTTTCGGTTCCGTGTTATGGTTGAAGTTAGCGTGAGGGTCATGTCAGGGTTGGGGTTGAGCTTAAGGTGTCCGCCTAGGGTTAGGGTTAGGTGTATGGTTTGATTTAGGCTTCAGGTTAGGTTAGGTTTGAACTTAGTTTGAGGGAGTAAGTTTAGGGCTACTGTTTGTTTTCGGGTAACTGTTACGGTTGGAGTTAGCGTCAGGTCCAGGTTAGGGTTGGGGTTGAGCTAATGGTGTCCGCCTAGGGTTAGGGTTAGGTGTTTGGTTTGATTTAGGCTTCAGGTTAGGTTAGTTTTGAAGTTAGTTTGAGGGAGAAAGTTTAGGGCTACTGTTAGTTTTCGGTTAACTCTTACAGTTGTAGTAAGCGTCAGGATCAAGTTAGGGTGGGGGTTAAGCATAAGGTGTCCGCCTAGGGTTAGGGTTAGGTGTATTGTTTGAGTTAGGCTTCAGGTTAGGTTAGGTTTGAACTTAGTTTGAGGGTGTAAGTTTAGGGCTACTGTTAGATTTCGGTTCAGTGTTTCGGTTGGAGTTAGCGTGAGGGTCAGGTTAGGGTAGTGGTTGAGCTTAAGGTGTTTGCGTAGGGTTAGGGTTAGGTGTATGATTTGATTAAGGCTTCAGGTTAGGTTAGGTTTGAACTTAATTTGAGGGAGTAAGTTTAGGGCTACTGTTAGTTTTCGGTTCAGTGTTACGATTGGAGTTAGAGTGAGGGTCAGATTAGGGTTGGGGTTGTGCTTCAGGTGTCCGCCTAGGGTTAGGGTTAGGTCTGTGGTTTTAGTTAGGCTTCAGGTGAGGTTAGCTTTGAATTTAGTTTGAGGGAGTAAGTTTAGGGCTACTGTTACTTTTCGGTTCAGTGTTATGGTTGGAGATAGCGTCAGGGTCATGTTAGGGTTGGGGTTGAGCTTCAGGTGTCCGCCTAGGGTTAGGGTTAGGTCTATGGTTTGATTTAGGCTTCAGGTTAGGTTAGGTTTGAACTTAGTTTGAGGGAGTAAGTTTAGGGCTACTGTTTGTTTTCCGGTAACTGTTATGGTTGGAGTTAGCGTCAGGGCCAGGTTCAGGTTGGGGTTGACCTTAAGGTGTCCGCCTAGGGTCAGAGTTAGGCCTATGGTTTGAGTTAGGCTTCACGTTAGGTTAGGTTTGAACTTAGTTTGAGGGAGTAAATTTAGGGCTACTGTTAGTTTTCGGTTCAGTGTTACGGTTGGAGATAGCGTCAGGGTCAGGTTAGGGTTGGGGTTGAGCTTCAAGTGTCCGACTAGGGTTAGGGTTAGGTCTATGGTTTGAGTTAGGCTTCAGGTTAGGTTAGGTTTGCACTTAGTTTGAGGTAGTAAGTTTAGGGTTACTGTTAGTTTTCAGTTCAGTGTTACGGTTGGAGTTAGCGTGAGGGTCAGGTTAGGGTTGGGGTTGAACTTAAGGTGTCCGATAGGGTTAGGGTTAGGTGTATGGTTTGATTTAGGCTTCAGGTTAGGTTAGGTTTGAACTTAGTTTGAGGGAGTAAGTTTACGGCTACTGTCTGTTTTCGGTTCAGTGTTTCGGTTGGAGTTAGCGTGAGGGTCAGGATAGGGTAGGGGTTGAGCTTAAGGTGTCCGCCTAGGGTTAGGGTTAAGTGTATGATTTGATTTAGGCTTCAGGTTAGGTTAGGTTTGAACTTAGTTTGAGGGAGTAAGTTTAGGGCTACTGTTAGTTTTCGGGTAACTGTTACGGTTGGAGTAAGCGTCAGGGTCAGGTTAGGTTTGGGGTTGAACTTAAGGTGTCCGCCTAGGGTTAGGGTTAGGTCTATGGTTTGAGTTAGGCTTCAGGTTAGGTTAGGTTTGAACTTAGTTTGAGGGAGTAAGTTTAGGGCTATTGTTAGTTTTCAGTTCAGTGTTATGGTTGGAGGTAGCGTCAGGGTCAGGTTATGGTTGGGGTTGAGTTTCAGGTGTCCGCCTAGGGTTAGTGTTAGGTCTATGATTTGATTTAGGATTCAGGTTAGGTTGGGTTTGAACTTAGTTTGAGGGAGTAATTTTGGGGCTACTGTTAGTTTTCGGTTCAGTGTTTCGGTTGGAGTTAGCGTGAGTGTCAGGTTAGGGTAGCGGTTGAGATTAAGGTGTCCGCCTAGGGTTAGGGTTACGTGTATGATTTGATTTAGGCTTCAGGTTAGGTTAGGTTTGATCTTAGTTTGAGGGAGTAAGTTTACGGCTACTGTTAGTTTTCGGGTAACTGTTATGGTTGGAGTTAGCGTCAGGGCCAGGTTCAGGTTGGGGTTGACCTTAAGGTGTCCGCCTATGGTTAGGGTTAGTTCTATGGTTTGAGTTAGGCTTCAGGTTAGGTTAGGTTTGAACTTAGTTTGAGGGAGTCAGTTTAGGACTACTGTTAGTTTTCGATTAACTGTTACGGTTGGAGTAAGCATCAGGGTCAGGTTAGGTTTGGGGTTAGGCTTAAGGTGTCCGCCTAGGGTTAGGGTTTGGTCTATGGTTTGAGTTAGGCTTCAGATTAGGTTAGGTTTTAACTTAGTTTGAGGGAGTTAGTTTAGGGCTACTGTTTGTTTTCGGTTCAGTGTTACAGTTGTAGTTAGCGTGAGGGTCAGGTCAGGGTTGGGGTAGAGCTTAACGAGTCCGCCTAGGGTTAGGGTTAGGTGTAGGGTTTGATTTAGGCTTCAGGTTAGGTTAGGTTTGAACTTAGTTTGATGGAATAAGTTTAGGGCTACTGTTTGTTTTCGGGTAACTGTTACAGTTGAAGGAAGCGTCAGGGTCAGGTTAGGTTTGGGGTTGAGCTTAAGGTGTCCGCCTAGGGTTAGGGTTAGGTCTCTGATTTGATTTAGGCTTCAGGTTAGGTTAGGTTTGAACTTAGTTTGAGGGAGTCAGTTTAGGGCTACTGTTAGTTTTCGGTTAACTGTTACGGTTGGAGTAAGCGTCAGGGTCAGGTTAGGTTTGGGGTTGAGCTAAAGGTGTCCGCCTAGGGTTAGGGTTAGGTCTATGGTTTGAGTTAGGCTTCAGGTTAGGTTAGGTTTGAACTTAGTTTGAGGGAGTAAGTTTAGGGCTACTGTTAGTTTTCGGTTCAGTGTTTCGGTTGGAGTGAGCGTCAGGGTCAGGTTTTGGTAGGGGTTGAGCTTCAGGTGTCCGCCTAGGGTTAGGGTTAGGTCTGTTGTTTGAGTTAGGCTTCAGGTTAGGTTAGGTTTGAACTTAGTTTGAGGGAGTAAGTTTAGGGCTATTGTTAGTTTTCGGTTCAGTGTTACGGGTGGAGATAGCGTCAGGGTCAGGTTAGGGTTGGGGTTGAGCTTCAGGTGTCCGCCTAGGGTTAGGGTTAGGTGTATGGTTTGATTTAGGCTTCAGGTTAGGTTAGGTTTGAACTTAGTTTGAGGGAGTAAGTTTAGGGCTACTCTTCGTTTTCGGGTAGCTGTTATGGTTGGAGTTAGCGTCAGGGCCAGGTTAGGGTTGGGGTTGAGCTTAAGGTGTCCGCCTAGGGTTAGGGTTAGGTCTATGGTTTGAGTGAGGCTTCAGGTTAGGTTAGGTTTGAACTTAGTTTGAGGGAGTAAGTTTAGGGCTATTGTTAGTTTTCGGTTCAGTGTTAGGGGGGGAGATAGCGTCAGGGTCAGGTTAGGGTTGGGGTTGAGCTTCAGGTGTCCACCTAGGGTTAGGGTTAGGTGTATGATTTGATTAAGGCTTCAGGTTAGGTTAGGTTTGAACTTAGTTTGAGGGAGTAAGTTTAGGGCTACTGTTAGTTTTCGGGTAACTGTTATGGTTGGAGTTAGCGTCAGGGCCAGGTTCAGGTTGGGGTTGACCTTAAGGTGTCCGCCTAGGGTTAGGGTTAGGTCTATGGTTTGAGTTCTTCAGGTTAGCTTAGGTTTGAACTTAGTTTGAGGGAGTAAGTTTAGGGCTACTGTTAGTTTTCGGTTCAGTGTTACGGTTGGAGATAGCGTCAGGGTCAGGTTAGGGTTGTGGTTGAGCTTCAAGTGTCCGCCTAGGTTTAGGGTTAGGTCTATGGTTTGAGTTAGGCTTCAGGTTAGGTTAGGATTGAACTTAGTTTGAGGGAGTAAGTTTAGGGTTACTGTTAGTTTTCGGTTCAGTGTTACGGTTGGTTTTAGCGTGAGGGTCAGGTTAGGGTTGGGGTTGAGCTTAAGTTGTCCGCCTAGGGTTAGGGTTAGGTGTATGGTTTGATTTAGGCTTCAGGTTAGGTTAGGTTTGAACTTAGTTTGAGGGATTAAGTTTAGGGCTACTGTTAGTTTTCGGTTCAGTGTTACGGTTGGAGTTAGCGTGAGGGTCAGGTTAGGGTTGGGGTTGAGCTTCAGGTGTCCGCCTATGTTTAGGGTTAGGTGTATGGTTTGATTTAGGCTTCAGGTTAGGTTAGGTTTGAACTCAGTTTGAGGGAGTAAGTTTAGGGCTACTGTTTGTTTTCGGGTAACTGTTACGGTTGGAGTTAGCGTCAGGTCCAGGTTAGGGTTGGGGTTGAGCTAATGGTGTCCGCCTAGGGTTAGGGTTAGGTGTTTGGTTTGATTTAGGCTTCAGGTTAGGTTAGGTTTGAAGTTAGTTTGAGGGAGAAAGTTTAGGGCTACTGGTAGTTTTCGATTAAATCTTACAGTTGTAGTAAGCGTCAGGATCAAGTTAGGGTGGGGGTTAAGCATAAGGTGTCCGCCTAGGGTTAGGGTTAGGTGTATTGTTTGAGTTAGGCTTCAGGTTAGGTTAGGTTTGAACTTAGTTTGAGGGAGTAAGTTTAGGGCTACTGTTAGTTTTCGGTTCAGTGTTACGGTTGGAGATATCGTCAGGGTCAGGTTAGGGTTGGGGTTGAGCTTCAGGTGTCCGCCTAGGGTTAGTGTTAGGTCTATGGTTTGAGTTAGGCTTCAGGTTAGGTTAGGTTTGAACTTAGTTTGAGAGTGTAAGTTTAGGGCTACTGTTAGTTTTCGGTTCAGTGTTTCGGTTGGAGTTAGCGTGAGGGTCAGGTTAGGGTAGGGGTTGAGCTTAAGGTGTTTGCATAGGGTTAGGGTTAGGTGTATGATTTGATTAAGGCTTCAGGTTAGGTTAGGTTTGAACTTAGTTTGAGGGAGTAAGTTTAGGGCTACTGTTAGTTTTCGGTTCAGTGTTACGATTGGAGTTAGCGTGAGGGTCAGATTAGGGTTGGGGTTGAGCTTCAGGTGTCCGCCTAGGGTTAGGGTTAGGTCTGTGGTTTTAGTTAGGCTTCAGGTGAGGTTAGGTTTGAACTTAGTTTGAGGGAGTAAGTTTAGGGCTACTGTTAGTTTTCGGGTAAATGTTATGGTTGGAGTTAGCGTCAGGGCCAGGTTCAGGTTGGGGTTGACCTTAAGGTGTCCACCTAGGGTTAGGGTTAGGTCTATGGTTTGAGTTAGGCTTCAGGTTAGGTTAGGTTTGAACTTAGTTTGAGGGAGTAAGTTTAGGGCTACTGTTAGTTTTCGGTTCAGTGTTACGGTTAGAGATAGCGTCAGGGTCAGGTTAGGGTTGGGGTTGAGCTTCAAGTATCCGCCTAGGTTTAGGGTTAGGTCTATGGTTTGAGTTAGGCTTCAGGTTAGGTTAGGTTTGAACTTAGTTTGAGGGAGTAAGTTTAGGGTTACTGTTAGTTTTCGGTTCAGTGTTACGGTTGGAGTTAGCGTGAGGGTCAGGCTAGGGTTGGGGTTGACCTTAAGGTGTCCGCCTATGGTTAGGGTTGGGTCTATGGTTTGAGTTAGGCTTCAGGTTAGGTTAGGTTTGAACTTAGTTTGAGGGAGTCAGTTTAGGACTACTGTTAGTTTTCGGTTCAGTGTTACGGTTGGAGATAGCGTCAGGGTCAGGTTAGGGTTGGGGTTGAGCTTCAGGTGTCCGCCTAGGGTTACTGTTAGGTCTATGGTTTGAGTTAGGCTTCAGGTTAGGTTAGGTTTGAACTTAGTTTGAGGGTGTAAGTTTAGGGCTACTGTTAGTTTTCGGTTCAGTGTTTCGGTTGGAGTTAGCGTGAGGGTCAGGTTAGGGTAGGGGTTGAGCTTAAGGTGTTTGCATAGGGTTAGGGTTAGGTGTATGATTTGATTAAGGCTACAGGTTAGGTTAGGTTTGAACTTAGTTTGAGGAAGTAAGTTTAGGGCTACTGTTAGTTTTCGGTTCAGTGTTACGATTGGAGTTAGCGTGAGGGTCAGATTAGGGTTGGGGTTGAGCTTCAGGTGTCCGCCTAGGGTTAGGGTTAGGTCTGTGGTTTTAGTTAGGCTTCAGGTGAGGTTAGCTTTGAACTTAGTTTGAGGGAGTAAGTTTAGGGCTACTGTTACTTTTCGGTTCAGTGTTATGGTTGGAGATAGCGTCAGGGTCAGTTTAGGGTTGGGGTTGAGCTTCAGGTGTCCGCCTAGGGTTAGGGTTAGGTCTATGGTTTGATTTAGGCTTCAGGTTAGGTTAGGTTTGAACTTACTTTGAGGGAGTAAGTTTAGGGCTACTGTTTGTTTTCCGGTAACTGTTATGGTTGGAGTTAGCGTCAGGGCCATGTTCAGGTTGGGGTTGACCTTAAGGTGTCCGCCTAGGGTCAGGGTTAGGCGTATGGTTTGAGTTAGGCTTCAGGTTAGGTTAGGTTTGAACTTAGTTTGAGGGAGTAAGTTTAGGGCTACTGTTAGTTTTCGGTTCAGTGTTACGGTTGGAGATAGTGTCAGGGTCAGGTTAGGGTTGG